>CM047747.1:13267050-13959550 GCA_026225825.1 Pistacia integerrima
TTATCATTAAACCATGTTTCTGCTTTCCAAGTTTCTGCTTATTCGGTGGTATGTAAAGGAGTTGATGAATGCCATTAGCATTAAAACATGTAAGGATGTTTGCATTTGCAAACTTCAGTGTAGTTTGCATCTGCAAACTCTAGGCTGTTTGCATATGCAAACTGCACAATCTATTCTTTTCTCTGTAAGTTTTCTTTTTCCCAAGATAACCTTTATCCTAATCTGAGTAATTGAAAATAAAATAAAGTCTTAATACAAAATAGGAAAATAGTGTGTCCAGCTGTAATTTTCGTGCAATAGGTCTTCAAATCTTCCAATAAAAATCTGCCTATTTGAATTGCATGACAAGGCAGAATGTTCCAGAACGTCTAGTGCAGATACATCAACTTCAAGCCCGATTACAACCTTGATTAAGTGAGTATCTCTCCAAACTCAAAACATTAAAGTTGTAGATCTCTTTCTTAGCGTTCCACATCATTTTGAATCATCTCAATCGGAGCTTGGATGAGAGAGTTATTCCCAGATTACGAAACGACGTCGAAACTGTCCGAATTTACTTAATTAATTCCGTTTTGCAATTAACGCCTCCATTTGCATCCTAAATCAAAATATAATAATAATGAGTATATTTAGGCAGAAAATAAGTATAAAAGACTAGACATTAAGGGGGGTAAATATGATATTTTGTATTCTCATCAAATTCCCCCACACTTAGCTTTTGCATGTCCTCGGGCAAACTAATTCAAACAAACACTACACTCAAGTCATATCTAGAACACCATCATCTCAAGTCATATCAAGAACACCATCATGATGCATAAGCAACAGTATTTAATCCATGCATATTCATACCTAACATAGGAAGCAGCAAAATAAAATAAAGTAGAGTTAATGACATTTATCTCTCTTCATCATTTTCCACAATTACTCTCAATCAATCAATCAATGCAAACAAGGAAACTAATCACAACCAATTCATGTACAACTCCCCTCTCAACTTTTCCTCAACTGTTTCTCTTTACTACTACAAACTAGGTAGCAAACTAAGGATATATTTTTTTTTTTTTTTTTTCTTTCTGTTTTGAAAAAGAATGAGTGCATTTTATGCTCCATCTCATTTCATGGTTGTGTTTATGAGTGAGTGCGTTTTACGCTCCATCTTGACTCACCACATACCTTTCTTTTCTTTTTCCTATTTGCTTAAACCCCAAATTTAGGACTAGCTTAAGAGAAACAATTTTTTTTTTTTTTAAGGGTTGTTATACATTCCTCAATCATGCTTCGTCGCCAAGTCCACACAACTTCTCAAGACATATTGTTTCAAACTACAAAGATTCAAATATGATTAACTCTATTTTATGAAATATTGCTAACATCCTAAGTCAAGGAATATGCTCAACAACAAAGTCAAGTTACTATTTCATGCATCACTAGACGTTCAAAGACATGACTTAAACCATAAACCTTCCTAAAAACAAAAACTATCGTTTTTTTTTTTTTTTTTTTTTGACAAATTAAAACACAACCTAAATTCCCTCCCCCACACTTAAAACTGACATGGTCCCCAATGTAAGATGAAATGCAAAGAAAAGGCAAAAATAACCAAAATTTAAAATGCGAGAATAAGAAAACAAACTCCCATTGGGTTGCCTCCCAAGCAGCGCCTTTGTTTATTGTCGTTGGCTCGACTCAAGGCTTTTCTTCTTGCGATGCACTGAGTAACATTCTTCCGTCTCCAAGGAACACGTTCTTGAGGTAACTAGGGAGAGGCTTCAAATTTGGAATGGGGTCCTGCAAAACAGAGGGTAAAGGCCTCTCGTTAGAAATTGGTAATGCAATATAAGGAAAGTTACCTGACTGTTGTCACTTCGAAAAATCATGCAATGCTGCAACAGTTTCCTGCAAATCAGTACTCAATGCTAACTTCTCATTCTCTTCCTCAATATGCTTACTAATGACAACTCCCAATCAATCTTTTCCATCAAGTTCAAAAACTTCCTGTTCTAAAGAATTAACCACATCAATAGAATAAACATGATCATCATCATCATCATCATCATCATCAAGATATTTCATGGCATCATAAATATTAAACTTGACAAGTTCACCATCAAATTCCATGGTAAGTATGCCACTATGAACATCTATCTTAGTCTTGGATGTTTTTAAGAAAGGTCTTCCTAACAAAATAGGAGCAGATTGATCTCCATTTTCCATATCAAGCACATAGAAATCAGTAGGGAAAATTAAGTTATTAACTTGTACCAAAACATCCTCAACTACACCCTTAGGATAAGCATTAGATCCATCAGCTAATTGAATTACAACACCAGTTTTATTCAAAGGTCTAAGTTTCAAACAAGCATATATGGAATATGGCATGACATTAATAGAAGCTCCTAAGTCTATCATGGCCTTCTCAAACCTAGTGTTACCTATCGTACAAGGGATAGTAAACATACCTGGATCCTTGCACTTCGCTGGAAGTTTTCTTTGAATCACTGCAGAAACATTTTCTCCCAACTCTCACCTTTTCACACCCCTTTAGTTTCTGTTTCCTCTTAAGTGTACACAATTCTTTCAAGAATTTAGCATAACGAGGTACTTGTTTAATAGCATCTAAAAGTGGAATATTTACCTCGCATCTACGAAAAGTCTCATATAAATCTCTGTTGTGCTCATCTTTTCTAGATTCTGCCAAAGCTTGAGGAAAAGGTGGTATTGGTTTATAGTCGGACAGAGGCAAAAACTTACGCTTAGGAACACCATCATTGTTGGGAACGTTGCTATCTACAAATACATCTTTCTTCCTTTTCTTCCTTCGACGATGCAGGGGCTGCCTTTGTTGGAATCTCAACCTCTTTACCACTTCTCAAAACGATCGCACTTACATTCTCTCTTGGATTTACCACCGTTTGAAAAGGTAATTTCCCTAAACTTTGCTGCGCCTCTAGCTTACTTATTGCGGTTGCCATCTACCCTATCTGATTCTCCAAACTTTGAACATTGGCCCTCATCTGGTGATTACACGTGAGTACCCTACCCTATCTGATTCTCTAAACTTTGAACACGGCCCTCATCTCCTGTTGAAATTGCAAAGTATTAGTGGCAAGAGACTTAACAATATCTTCTAAAGACATACCAAAATTAGAAGTTTGGCCCGGTTGTTGTCTAGGGGAATATGGTTGCTGGTACTACTGGCAATTTGGGCGGTTTTGAGGGTGGTGCTGATTCACTTATGGATTCCCATAACCAAGATTGGGGTGATCCCTCCATCCCGGGTTATATGTGCTTGAATAAGGATCATACTTCTTTTACGGTTGTCCAGGAAAACCACCTGCTGCATTCACTTGCTCAACAGGCTCCTCTTGAAGAGTTGGGCACATATCAGTTGGATACCCTACTACCGAACAAATCCCACAAGCCTTCACTGTTTGCATATTACGTACAGCCATTTGACGAACAAGAGAAGTTAGACTCAAGATTTGTTGTTCAAGGGAGGAAATATTTACCTCATTATCACGCCTAGATGGAAGGTCAAGCCTACTGCCAAACTGTTGAGAATTGGCCGCCATATTTGCAATCAAGTTTCTCGTGACCTCAGGAGTCTTATCCACCAAAGCTCCTCCACTTGCAACATCAATCATGCTCCTATCAGTGTATGTAAGGCCATTATAGAAATACTGGATAAGTAGCTGCTCACTAATCTAATGATGGGGGCAGCTTGCACACAAAATCTTAAAGCGTTCCCAGTATTCATGTAGGGACTCTCCGTTATGCTGTCTTACACCACAAATTTCTTTTTTAATGTTGGCTGCCCTCGAAGCTGGGAAATAGTTCTCCAAAAATAATCTCTTCATCTCGTTCCATGTGGTTACAGTCCTGGAGGGTAGATAATATAGCCAATCCTTAGCCAAATCCTTCAAAGAAAACGGAAATGCTCTTAATTTAATTTGCTCCTCAGTCACCCCCGTAGGTTTCATACTCGTGCAAACCACATGAAGCTCCTTTAGATGCTTGTGAGGATCTTCACCTGCAAGACCATGAAAAGTGGGCAAGAGATGTATTAGTCCAGATTTTAATTCAAAAGTAGTGGCAGCATCTAAAACAAGAAACGTTATGCATAAAGGTGCTTGACACAAATCAGGGGCAACAAGCTCTTTCAAAGTCTGATTTCCAGCCATGACGTCCTCCTCTTCTAAATCAGAGTTGCTAGCAAATTGGGAATCAAAAAACCAAATTGCTTTCCTCAGAATTTCTCCGAGCTTCCTTCCTTAACCTGCACAAAGTGCTCTCTATTTCCAAGTTGAATGTTAAATCACCAAGATGAGAGGACCTGGTCATAAAACAAAAAACCTCATAAAAGAATTAGAATAAATGACAAATAATGAAAACTAACTAGAAAATAAAAAGAATAAAAAAAATTAATTAAATCTTTTTTTTTTTTTTTTTTATGACAAACACAAAAATGCCAAAAACCCTATCAAAACGTTGTTTTCTGGCCTCAAGAGGGTGGGGCTAGAAGCTTTTCTAGTCTTGCTCATAATTTTGTTTTCTTCAAAATGGGTACTCACAGCACTCCTAATTCAACCATAATTTTTCTTATGAATAGTACTACTGTTCATCCAGAATAGTACTACTGTTCACAGTTTTTTTTCTTTCTTTCTGCTTTTCTAGAAAATAAAATAATAATAAAAAAAAAAAGCAAGAATGAAACAAGAAATCACAAAAACAAAAATAAATCAACTAGAATCACTCCCCGGCAACGGCGCCAAAATCTGGTGTGCTGTCGTAGGCAACCAAGATTAAAAACCTTCCTAACCTAACTACTGAACTGTAAATAGGGTAAGCAAGGGTCGATCCCATGAAGAGTGTCTAGCTGAATTTTCGATGATGTGAATAAGGCTGGGGGTTTTTGAGTAAAACAGAAAACATTCTTAGCAAAAACAATTCAAATCGAAATCAATTAATATAACGAAACTTGGTCTCAATCAACATCCACCATCGGAATCTTACAACTGATCATTGATGCAAAATTAAATCAATTCATACCTGAATATTCACTGTTGGAACTATTTTCCTATCCCTCCTTAGTTGTAATTAATTAGGAAACAAATGATCTTAATTAACCTTACTACTAAACAACCCTAGACAAGCGCTAAAGATTTAATATAGTGGCAGCCTTAAGAACTAGAGAGATCGATGAAGCTAAACAACACAAACTCAAGCGGTTGCATGTAATTTAGTCGAGTGTTCCTCTTAAGATTACTAATTCTTGACGCAGCAAATTAATAACCCTAATTGCTTCACAAGTTAGAGGGATCAAACAATTACGGATTTGATATCTAACTTAGCAGTAGATTGTAACAAATAATAACCTAGTAGGCCTCCTAGAAATTAAATGAAACAATCATTAAAATAAGCATAGAAGAACATCCAATACTCAAAGCATAAAATTGAACACTAAAAACAGATAGATCTCACAGATTTATTGATTCCGAGGCCTCCGTTTCCTTTGACCAAGGTATAAAAATTAGCCTCTCATGGCCATAAAAAAAAACTCAAAAAGAAAGAAAAATTCCAGAGAAGAGAAGAGAGAGGCGTGGTGTCTCCCAACCTAATCTGATCTCCTCTTTAAAAATGTCTAATTCCAATTCTAATTCTACTCAATCTAAATCTCCAAAAAATATTCTAAAATCCCAAGATAACCTTTATCCTAATCTGAGTAATTGAAAGTCTTAATACAAAATAGGAAAATAGTGTGTCCAGCTGTAATTTTCGTGCAATAGGTCTTCAAATCTTCCAATAAAAATCGGCCTATTTGAATTGCATGACAAGGCAGAATGTTCCAGAACGTCCAGTGCAGATACGTCAACTTCAAGCCCGATTACAACCTTGATGCAGCGAGTATCTCTCCAAACTAAAAACATTAAAGTTGTAGCTCTCTTTCTTATAGTTCCACAGCATTTTGAATCATCTCAATCGGAGCTTGGATGAGAGAGTTATGCCCAGATTACGAAACGACGTCGAAACTGTCCGAATTCACTTAATTAATTCCGTTTTGCAATTAACGCCTCCATTTGCATCCTAAATCAAAATAGAATAATAATGAGTATATTTAGGCAGAAAATAAGTATAAAAGACTCGACATTAAGGGGGGTAAATATGACATTTTGCATTCTCATCAAGTTGTTTTACACCTTTCATTTCCTGTACGTATTTTCTTTAGCCCATTTTACTATTTAAGATATTTGTTTGTTAATGCTATAATTTGGGGGCTTTCTATACTTCCTAATAAATCTGTTGTATATCTTTTTTCATAATGTGATAAAAGATAAAATATATTATAATTTACTTCATAATACTGGAAAATAGTTGCAATATTTTGTGAACATTCTTCACTGTAGTGGCTTGGATTTCCTTCAATAATGTTGAAAACATTGGGAAGCTGAGATGAATGTCACCCAGTTTAGTTATTTGATTTAAACTTTGGTTTGTGTTGGCTGAGATGGAAAGTGTATATGCTCAACCTTGGAGTTTAAGATTTATCAGCTTAAGCTGAGGGTTTGCCAACCCTACTAGCTTATCTGCAAACTACAAGTTGTTTGCATTTACAAACTATTGGCTGTTTGGATTGGCAAAGTGTGCAGTTTGCATAGCGGTTTCCATCTGCACAGCATTTTGCAGATGCAAAATCTGTAAAATGCAGTTTGCAACTCGTTGACATCTTTATCGAGCAATTTTGCAGATTTTTTTAAACTGCTGTAAGGGTTTCTTTCAGTTTTTTTTTTTTTTTTTTTTTAACATGTTATTCTTTTGTGGGTGTTCTCTGCAGATTATTAATAGGTTACATTACACCATGTCAATATCGACCAAAAGAAAGGATTTAAAAGAGGACAACCAATCTTCTAAGGCATCCAAAAAAGTATCTATTGCGAGTTCCCACATGAATTTTCCACCCAGTGAAGATGACCAAGAACAATCTCCTGTTGATGGAACTAGCATTCCAATCCCAATAGATAGTCTCCATTCAAGCCCTCCCCCGTTTTCCCAAGAGGATACTTGCGTTACTAGAACTGGAAGGTCTAGGTCAGTTGTATGGCTACATTCCAAAAAGGTCTTAGTTGATGGTAAAGAAAAGGCAGTGCGTAACTACTAACACTGACAACTTGTAGGTGGTTCTAAAAATGTAACAAGGCATTTGCATGATCATCATAGAATTTGTACAAGGCGAAAGAACCAAGATATATCACAAATGATGCTTTCGGGTGTGCAAAAACAAGACTCCAAAAAGATATTAAGCAATTACAGTTTAGATCAACAAATGGGGAGAGATGATCTTGCAAATATGATTATTCTTCATCAGTATCCGCTAAGCACGGTTGATGATATAGGGTTTAGAAAATTCTGCAACATTATTTCACCTCCTTCAATGTTGTCTCTGGGAGGACTATTAGGAGGGACATTATGAACGTTTATGAAGTTCAAAAGAAGAAGTCCATGAAAATGTTAAGTAAAAACCGGAGTAGAGTTGTCATCACTACTAATTTCTAAACTACTAGCAACCATAACAAAGGATATATGACCATCACAACGCACTTTATCAATGATGATTGGGTTTTGCATAATCGACTTTTAAGGTATTATGTTTTTTATTTTTATGTTTCATTATTCTTATTTTTTTTATATTTTTTAGCTAGATTAAAATATTAATTATCTACAATTTATATGGTTGGTTTGTACATGTGTGTTGCCCACATAGAGATGTGCTTTCTGCAGCATTGATGGACTGTTTTTATGAGTGGAATATTAATACAAAGCTGTCCACATTGACGGTTGACAATTGTTCCACCAATGATGCAATTGTCCAGGATATCTTAGGAGAGCTTCAACGTTCCACCCTTATATTACATGGCGAATTTTTTCATATGCGTTGTTGTGCACATATTCTCAATTTAATTGTTCAAGATGGCCTATCGGTGATTGGAGAAGTAATATCCAAAATCCATGAGACTGTTTCCTATTGGACGACATCGCCTAAAAGGGAGCAAAATTTTGTTGACATGGCATGTCAAGCGGGCATTCCAAGCACAAAGAAGTTAGGTCTTCATTGTAAGACAAGTTGGAATTCAACGTATTTGATGCTTCAAACAGCTTTCATTAATTATAAATGGAGTATTTTGGCGTTTAAAACATCATGAGTCAAATTTTAGATGCTTACCAAGTGATGAAGAATGAGAGTTGGTAGAAAAGATCAGTGAAAAGTTAGAAATATTTTATGTGAAAGATTTAATTCCTTTACCAAGTGAATAAAACCTAAGCGAAAATGGTTGTTAAGTTGATTTTAAGAGTTCTTTGAACATAAACATAAAACAATAAAAATAAACCAAACTAAAACAACACCAGATTTTTACATGGTTCGGTAAAATGCCTACGTCCATGGGACTAAATCCAGAATGAAGCTAATCCACTAGGTTTACTTTACAGTTCAATTACAAAGTTAGAGATTGCCTCAGTTGCAAGAACACCCTTGTTTTGCAACGCTTCAATTTTTATTCTTTGGTTAAACAACGTACAAGCATAGTTAGCTCCAAGAACACCCAACTAACTAGTCAACCTTGAGCTTCTCTCAAGGTATAAACATGAAGACACACTTCGAATGAAGAAGCTCAACAAGCTTCATACATCAACTACGAACAAAACGTAGAGAGCAAGGATGCATTCTAGGTACTTGAATAAATGTATTTTTAACCTTTACCTAAGCATAGAAACTTGACAAAAACAAAGGAAAAATTCAGAGAATTTCATAGTACTTTTTAGGGATAATATTAGGCTTAAAAAACAAGTGCATTAGAGAAGAGTTTATATAAGTAAAAACCGGCCAATGCAAGGGACAAGTGGCTAACAATAACTTTATGAATTTCAACTTTATTAAAGTTATATTCCATTATCAAGATGCCACCTATCAAAGAGAATAAAACTTTCTAGCACATTGAATATCAATTTGACAAGTGTTATAGACCACACTAAAGGTGGAAAATTAACCTGCCTGACCTGACCCGGCCCGTTCCGTGGTGGGTTAAGCCAAATTCCGGGTTGGGCCTAACCTAGCCCGCCTCTTTGGCCAGAAGGGTTGGCCCATCCCGACCCGCCAACCCTAGCTCGGCGGGTTTTTGTGCGGGCCGACCTGGAAAATTTTTTATTTTTTTTCTTTTGTGTAATTTTTTTTTAGCTAACTTTTCAAATATCAATAATTCAATTAAATTAATTTTTTTGTTAACATTTCAAATATTAATACAATTAAATTGTAATATAAAAAAAATTAAATTTATTCATTTATCAAAAAATAAAATAAGAAATAAGAAATTACAACAATTATTAACTCGTTAAAAATCTTACCAAAGAAAACCCAATTGAGACAAAAACTTGGTAAGGAAAAAAGAGTGCAATAATTGATAGTTAATTTACAAATTACAAAGTTACAATTTACAAAACAACTAATTTGAGGGTTGACAAGGACCTCCCTCGTCTGTATCATCTAAATTACAAAATTAAAATAATTCTATTAAAGTATCGTCGACAACCTTGTATTGATCCTGATGGCGTGATCATTCCCAATCTCGAAGACATGTGAGGACTTCAATCAATTTTGGTGAACGTTTAGTCCTCCTATCATTTAAAATTCTTCTGCTTGTACTAAATGTTTGTTTGGATAAGACGGTTGAGATAGGAACAGAGAAAACATCCAGGGCCAGTCTTGATAATACTGAAAAAATACATTTCTGGTTTTTCAATATTCTAAGACATCAAAGCTGACTCTTTGTTGTGGATCTATTGGTAGCACGTCTGGGCTTCCCAAATATTGGTGAAGCTCATTACTCTATAGCTGCATGGAGGATAGTGTATTCGTTGTTGTTGCTTCTGAAAAGGAGGCTATGCTTCAGGTTTAAGTCCTCTTCGGCCTATTAAGTGCACTCTAGGAGTCGAAGTTTTCATTTGTGTCTTCTGATGCTACTTCCTCGGGTATTTCGCCTCTTCGCTGGTTCCTATACTTGTTTTCATATTATAGATATACTGTAACAGTTGCTTTCTACTCATATACTCAGAAAATATATATAATAAAATACATGTATTATAACATAAATAGATGGGCCCAAATTTTTCTTTTATTAAATATACATATACTTTACACAAATATAAAGTATTATATATACGAAAGCTCTCAAAAACAGGGTGGACAGTGTAACTATTTCTCTTCGCTTGCCGATGCCCATCCCACTGCATCCTCACCTAGAACCTGCAACCACAAAGGAAAACGACGGGGTGAGCACAAAAAGGCTTAGTAAGTAAATCCTCTACTAATTTATCCCCGTAACTCTTTCTCTTAATTCTTTTCCTTACAATATTCTCTCGTTCTCTCTGTTTCTCTTCCACATAGCTCTTTTTCTATCAATTGTTTTTTAAATGTCACGGCCCCATCTTACCGGAGGCATGGTTGGAACTCGCTCCACTCTTCGTGACTTATACTTTTCTCTCTCTGTTCTTTCTCATTTGAATGTCACGGCCTCATCTCACCGGAGGCACGGCCAGAACTCAAGCCCGCTCTGCGTGACTTTTACTCACTCATATGTCACGGCCCCGTCTTACCGGAGGCACGGCCGGAAGATCACAAAGCTCCCACTACTCGTGACCTTTTCTCATCTTGTTTTCTTTACTCTTCATTTTTGCCCCTTCGTTACTCATACTCTTCTCTATAAGTTCTGATGTATGTCACGGCCTCTTCTGACCGGAGGCACGGCTGGGGAATCACAAAGCACCCACTCTTCGTGACTTACTCATTTTCTCTACCGATCGGATTTGGTCATGCATGGATTCGGAACTCTGGGCCATGTGAACGTATTCTCTCTCTCTCTCTGAATGTCACGACCACTTCTGCACCAGTGGCATGGCTGGAACCTCACGTTCCACTCTTCGTGACGGTCACGGCCTCTTCTGACCGGAGGCACAGCTTGGGATCACAAAGCACCTACTCTCATGACTCTACTCATCACTCATAGGTTCCCTATCGCACAACTTACTCTATTCTCTTCTCTAACTCTTAGGGTAGCTTGTGCACAAGGTCTCTACTCTTTCTCTAACTACTCATCATAGTGTAGCTTAACTTTTAGAGTAATTCACTACTCTTTCTCAACTTTTTCTCAAGTTCTTTCTCAATGCACAATTAATGCATATGGATGGTTCATGCTCATTAATGCACTTAGGAAATGTCAATATGCAATGTTGCAATAATTAAGGTTCATAACTCATTCTCATGCTTCTTTTAGGCATTTCATCAAACAACTCAAGTGCATATACAAACTCTGCTATAACAATAGCTCTATTTCTTTCTCTAACCATCCAAAATGGGAGAAAACTCCCTCACAAAGCTACAATTCCTATCAAGGAAAAACACTTCTAAAAAGGTTCACTCAAACCTTCCAAACTCCATCTCAAACTACATCCTCTCATCACATTTTAACACTTCTCTTAAATGAAGTGTAATCAATCACAACATGGATAAATACTCATAACATCTCAACTTAATTTCTCAACAAGCTTAATACATACAAACATAAAGAAATCTCTACTCAAATGATTTCTTAAACTTTAGCTTGAGTTGGATTTTACTTACTTGTGATGGAGTGATTCCACTAGCACTTCTCTTTACCTTTGATAACATGTCTATTCTCTACAATTTTTACCAACCATGCTATAAGACTTCACTTCATATAAAGGTAAAATTAACATCTAAAGCAAGAATCCTTACCTTAGGATGTTTTAGAATAACTTCCCACTTCAAACTACTCCAAAAGCCCTCTTGAATCCTTGAAAGATTGAAGGAAAACTTGAGAGGAATGGAGAATGAAGGAGGCGGTGGAAGAAGAATGAATGAAGGGTTCACTAAGCTTCAACCCTTTTTAGCTCAAAATATCCTCATTCATTCCCATAATGCCCTTGCTCTTTCTTGAAAATTCCACCTATATCCTTTGATTCATTACAATCACACCCCCACACTAACATATTCTCCATGAAATTTCCTTACATTTTACTCCCCACTTTTCCTACTAATTAGGGGTATAATGGTCATTTAACCCTTATGGAAAAATATCTAGAAATCTCAATACACATTTTAGTCGGCTCGTCACCACGGCGAAGAAATACAGAGCCTACACCGCCTTACTCAAGGCCAACGTCGCCGCGGCGAAGACTATTCTTCGCCCCAGCGAAGACTGCAAATCTAAAATTCCTCAAATCTCAACCATTTTCAAGGCAAACACTCAACCAACTCAATATACAAACTCAATTAAAGCTGAATCAATAAACATTTAAGCAAAACAGCAAATCTTAAGTACGTACCTCAAGTGGGGTGTTACATATACCTTTGTAAGACACTTTATCTCTCCTTGTTGATTGGCATATGCTTCGTCTCGTAAATTTTCACTTAACTTGTCTAAACTATTTTTTGAAACCCGCTAATTTAAATCTAGGATCGAATATGGCAGCTAAAAAAAAAAAAAAAAGGAATGGGTTTCCAATATTTTTTAAATTTTAATTCCATTGCCTCTATTGGTCCTGCTAAAATTTCATTGTTTCTGTTTCTTTTTTAAATAAATCTGAAATTTTTATAATTATATCTATTACCAATGGACTAGTAGGATAATACACATCAGAAAGTTTTAAAGTGGTTGATAAAAAAATTTAGGAAAAGAATGAAACTTTTGAGCTATATGTCAATCACTGTCTACCAAAAAATGAGGACCCATATTATTTGCTACAAAATAACTAATTAAATTTGCATAAGGTAAACGTGAATCAAGCATTACATAAATACTATTCCATCTAATAGGCATGTCTAATGCAAAAGTTCTAGGAGACATATTTAATTTTATACAAGCATCTTAAAATTCAGTATTTCTTCTATTACTACTAATAATCCAGGCTAAAGAATTTATAATTCTATCAATAATATTTCTAATTTTTTTCATACCATTTTTCACAATTAAATTAATTATGTGACATATACAACGTTTGTGAAAAAAACTTCAAATTGTCATAGAAAGGAAAATTACTTTCAAAAAAATTTATAGCTCTACTATTAGCACTTGGATTATCTAAAGTTAAACTTATCACTTTGTGAATAATATCATAATCTTCCAAAACTTCAACAATTTTATTATAAATTTGTTGACCACTATGGTCCACATCCATTAATCTAAATTCCAATAAAGATTTATTTAATTTACATTCGTTATCAAAATAATGACTAGTCACACAAATATAATCTTGTTTAGCTCTACCACTCCAAATATCGGCGATTAGAGATACACTAACATGACAACTGTGTATTTTATTTCTTAATTCTAATTTCATTTTTTCGAACAATTTTATTAAATCATTTCTAGTTGCAGTTTTAGAATAACTTTTAAATCCTAGAAAAATGAATCTTTAATAAATCTTTCAAAATATTTATTTTCAGCCATATTAATAGGTTGATCAGTTACAACAATATATAAAGCTAATTGTTCCCTATATACATCAGAATTATAATGCCAAGTAGTATCCATATTAGTTATTTGAGTTTGATTGATTTCTCTATTTCCATGTTGATTCATATATTTACTAGCATGTCTTTTTAAAGTACTAGTACCATTACCTGCATTAGCTTAATAAATATTTCCACAATACTTGCATCTTCCTTTCTTCACTTGAACTCCATTTTTTGTTTCGTAAAACTTTTCGAAATGCACCCAAACGTCTGATGTGTACCTGTCTTCGGTTCTAACTACAATTGATGAACTCACTTATGCTTGAATGGAGTTGGACTAGAATGACAATTACGAGGACGACTTCTAGAACCACCAGGAGTTGTAGCAGCATGGGGAGGAAGGGGGGAAATATTATGAGGTGTATCGGATTCTGAGAATGGGAAAGCAAGACTATTTGAATCTACTGCATTTATGTTAGCAAATTCAGCGGGAATGTGATAATTTTCTTCATCATCGAAATTGATGGGATGGAAATATCTATCCATTCTAGTTAAAAAAAAAAATGAATATAAAAGAAATAAAGAATTAAAGAAGGAGAATTGGAATTTGGAAATATGAATTAAAAAGTGCAACAACTAATAAAAATTAAAATGAGAGCAAATTGACAACAAAGAGATTGAGAAATTTTAATAGAGAAAATGACAGAATGAGAGAATTTGGGATGTGAGGAAATATGAGAGTTTATGCCCTATTTATAGAAAAAAAAAATAATAACCAAAAAGACCCCTCCAACTGCTATAAAACGGCTATATTTCAAGGGTAAAATGAGTTTTTGCAAAAAAAAAAAAAAAAAAATTTATTTAATTTTTTTTTTTTTGTCCAACCAGCGGGTCAACTCGGTAGGTTGGACAGGTTTTGAAAAAAAAATAACCCATCGGGTCACCGGTTTGGCCTATGAAGGCCCAGCCTGCCCGACGGGGTACACCCAAGTTGAGTTGAACCCGGCCTGCCCTTTAAGAGGGCCGAGTTGAACCCGGGTTAAGGCGGGCTAGGTTAGGGTTGACTGCCTAACCCGGGCCATTTGTTCCACCTCTAGACCACACAAATATCTCATACGAGAGTATTGACAACTCATTGGATTTTAGAAATACAACAAGTATTACCCAACAAAATCTATCAGATGCATTGTGATCACTCTGACTCAGAGGTGCTCACCCGATATAGAGATAAACAACATAAAAGAAGGTGGTGACTTTAGCACAAGGTGGTCATATTGGAAATTAAAAAAAAAAAAACGATTATGCTAAGACAAAGTGAGGTGTTCATACCATGATTGAGAGTTATCACTCTAGATTCATAAGTTGACAAATAACTTATATTATGAAACCACACTCATATTCTCTGTTAGTAAACAGTCCCGTATACGCAGAGGAAACGAAAAATATAATATAACAGGATCGTTTACATGAGCCAAGATCAAGGGTATGATTTTAACAATTTATATTAAATAAA
This sequence comes from Pistacia integerrima, assembly GCA_026225825.1. NCBI lineage: Eukaryota > Viridiplantae > Streptophyta > Magnoliopsida > Sapindales > Anacardiaceae > Pistacia > Pistacia integerrima. The sequence continues at coordinate 13,282,089 of CM047747.1, forward strand.
ATCTGCATAAATATTCAACATGAGTTAAGAGAAACAAACGCACGTTGAAGGCTCCTCCAAATTTGTTGACAAATGTTTTGCTACCGATCCAAGTGTAGGATCGAACCTCTGTAGTCCACACGAAGGCAATCTCAAAAGAACCAAAGAGGGATTTGCTAGATCCTCTTTGGCTTCAAGATTAAGAAGAAAACAAAATCAATTGAATTGATTTTAGGCAAATGGTGTTACTGCCGTGGGAGAAGCAAAAAGGGCTGCTGTGTGTTTTTGGTTTTACAAAGAAAAACAACTCTCATTCAAAATCACACACTTTTCCTTTTATATTTAGAAAACAATTTGCCCTAATCCCATACGGAATAGGCTTGGGCTCCAACCCAAACGCCCCATGTTGCCAAACACACCCAATTTGATTTATTTTAATTTCCATCATTATCTCAATTAAAATCAATTAATATATATATTTAAATATTAATATATATATATATTTAACAATAATGATAATATATTTAAATATGTGCGAACACATATTTAAACGTAATTTCACTTATTTAATTTTTCTAACAAATTAAATAAAAGCTACGACCTCAAAGCAAATTTAATTGCACTGTGAAATTACCAAAATACCCTTTCGCCTTAAAAGACGAAAATGCCCTTCTTTCTTCTTGCATCTTAAATTGTCTTCTATGTGTGTGACCCTTAGGCTCCTCATCATATCGGCAGTGTATAGTATTGCGATTAACACCAATTAATCGTCCTCACTAATACACGTACCAAGATTGGCCCCTAGCAAGGCATCATGGCTACCCGATAGATTCGGATTCAAAGAAAGTAGCTACCTCAACGATATGGTTACCGTGCAATTCGATCCTTTCATCATTCGTTATCTCGACGAGACGAAGGCATAGAAATAGTGTCAACCTTCGATTCTTGCCGATATTATTTATTCGCTTCGGACCAATGACCCGGTATTATAAACTGGATAGAGCAACAACTCAATCCCACTGTGGCCAGCTTTTAGTGTCATTACCATATACCGAATTGCGCCGTGAGATAACTTTCTCCGTACTGGGAGTAATAAATCCTCTGTCAATCCACCATAGTCTTGATACACTCCTTGATGCAGCCAATCACCATCGTATTGACAAACTCAAAAGAATGCGTTAGGCTAGTGTTAAACTACACCAATCGGTGCACAAGGCGCTCCGGTGATCTCAAGTCTAAGGATAACATGCACCACCATTCGTTAGAGGATTTGTTCCATAGACACCGGGGTTACCATCCATATGGAATCCCTCTCGGGTCGATCCAGGTGAACTTGCCGTGGTGTAATCGCTACAACAAACACCCATGTGTTGCACCAGTTGTCACCAAACAACCTTGACAAGTGAGATCGCACCGCCTTTCGACAGGTCGCTTCAACACTATGATAGCCTTATCGTATTATCTGTGCCCTTAGTTCAAAATAATATGGGGCTACGACGTTTCTAGAATGGCCACCATATGTGCTCATAGGGTTCTCACTATCAAGATTTGAAACACTTGATACCCGTCACGCTCTACCATTCTAAGGACATATATCAATACATATTGCAATAATAATGATTTACGCGATATAGAATAAAAATGCCTTTTATTGATTAATGAACATTATTACAAAGAGTCAATTCTACAATAATTGATTGGCTCTAGGGCATCTACTCTAACAATCTCCCACTTGCACTATAGCCAATCATTCATGTATTTAATACCAAATGATCTCAAGTGCTCTCATGCTTCACATGACAGAGGCTTTGTTAGTGGATCTCGAGATTGTTGTCGTATGCACTTTACTAATTCGCACGTCTTTCCTCTCAACTATCTCTCGATGAGATGGAATCGTCGAGTATGTGTCCGGATTTCCGATGAGACCTTGGTTCCCCTGGCCTTGAGCAATTGCTCCATTGTTGTCACAATAGATGTCTATAGGATCAACAATCGTAGGAACCACACCAAGTTCAGTAATGAACTTCTTAATCCAGACTGCCTCCTTGGCCACATCCGACAATGCAATATACTCAGCCTCCATTGTAGAATCCGCTACAGTGCTTTGCTTAGAGCTCTTCCAGCTCACTGCACCGCCATTGAGACAAAAATACAAACTCTGATTGCGATCGATAATCATCTTTGTCCGTTTGGAAACTAGCATCACTGTATCCTCTTACAGTAAGCTCATCTTCCCTCCATAAACCAAGAACATATCCTTAGTCCTCTTTAGGTACTTAAGAATATTCTTGACAACCATCCAGTGACGTTCACCTGGATCCGATTGATATCTACTACAAGTGCTCAAGGCACATGAGACATCAATCCGAGTACATAGCATGGCATACATGATGGATCCAATTGCTGATGCATATGGGATCCTCTTTATCCTATCTCTCTCATCTTATGTTTTAGGACACAATTCCTTAGAGAGATAAACACCATGTGACATCGGAAGAAATCCTTTCTTGGATTCTTCCATACTGAATTGTTTCAAGATTTCTTTGTCAATATATACACTCGACTTAGGCCAAGCCTTCCACGCGATCTATCACGATAGATCTTTATACCAAGGATGTAGGCCGCTTCCCCTAAGTCCTTCATGGAGAAGCACTTGGATAACCAAGTCTTTACCGACTGCAAGTTCGGTATATCATTCCCGATCAGAAGTATGTCATCGACATACAACACTAGGAATGCTACTGCGCTCCCACTCACTTTCTTGTAAACACAGGGCTCATCTTCGTTCTTAATAAAACCGAATTCTTTTACGGCTTCATCAAAACGAATGTTCCAGCTCCTTGAAGCTTGCTTGAGTCCATAAATGGATCTCTGCAACTTGCATACCTTATTAGCTTGACTATCAAGAACGAAACCTATCGGGTTGTGTCATATACACATCCTCCTCAAGGTTTCCGTCAGGAAAACAGTTTTGACATCCATTTGCCAAATCTCATAGTCATGATATGCAGAATTGCAAGCATAATCCGAATGGATTTAATCATGGCAACCGGAGAAAAGGTTTCTTCATAGTCAATGCCATGAATTTGTTTGAAACCTTTGGCAACCGTGCTTTATAAGTATGCACATTGCCATCCATGTCGGCCTTCTTCTTAAAGACCCATTTACACCCTATGGGTTTTACCCCTTTAGGTGGTTCCACCGAGACCACACTTGGTTCTCGGTACATGGAGTCCATCTCGGATTTCATGGCTTCAAGCCATTTAACGGAATCCGGATCCGATATAAGCGTCTTCGTAGGTTACGGGGTTCATCGCCTTAGTAGACCCGAGACGTCACATGTTGAGTCACGAGATAACCGTATCTCGGGCTCATGGCGTACTCTCCCAGATCTACGTAGCTCCTGTGCTACTTGAGGTAGTTCACTTTGATCCACAAGTTGTGAAGTAACCTCCTCATGATGCTCAACCACTTCTTGTGGCACATCATCCCGTCCTTCGTCCTAGTATACCTTGTGGGTTCTAGAACTTCATCGAGTTATACTTTTCTCCCACTAGTACTTCTTAGAAAATATTCCTTTTCTAGGAAGACACCAGATCGAGCAACAAAAATTTTGCGCTCTTCTGGGTGGTAGAAATAGTATCCTTTGGTCTCCTTTGGATACCCCACAAATATACATTTACAGGATTTTAGGCCCAGCTTGCTCGAAGTCAATTTCTTAACATAAGCTTACAACCCCCAAATCCTTAGATAAGACAAGTTGGGCTTTCGCCACTCCATAGCTCATATGGAGTCTTATCTACGTACTTTGGACAAAGACACGATTCAAAACGTGAGTCGTAGTCTCTAAGGCATAACCCCAGAACGATGCAGGTAAATCACTAAAACTCATCATGGACCTAACTATGTCAAGTAAGGTCTTATTCCTCCTTTCTGACACTCCATTGTGTTGGGGTGTATAAGGAGGGGTGAGTTGTGATACTATCCCACATTCCTTCAGGTACTCTGAAAACCCTAAGCTTAAGTATTCACCTCCTCGATCCGACTGAAGAGCTTTAATACTTTTGCCCAACATATTCGTACTTCATTTCCTGAATTCCTTGAATTTATCAAAGGCTTCAGATTTATGTCTCATAAGGTAGACATAACCATATCTACTGAAATCATCAGTAAATGTGATGAAGTACGAATATCCACCTCTGGCTTCAACTGTTAGTGGACCACATACATCACTATGGATGATGCCTAACAATTCAATAGCCCTTTCACTTTGTCCTGTGAAAGGAGACTTGGTCATCTTGCCTAAAAGGCATGACTCACATACCTCAAATGACTGGAAGTCAAAAGGGGCCAAAACTCCATCCCTTTGAAGTTTTGCAATGCGAGTCTTATTAACATGACACAATCTACAATGCCAGAGATATGTTTGGTTTTGATCGCTATGTTTAGCTTTCTTGGTTTCAATATTGAGAATATCTTTATTGTTTAAATCAAGAACATATAATCCATGATATAACCTTGCAATTCCAAATAGAATACCATTCAAACTAAAGGACAACAATCCATTAGATATCTCAAAATGATACCCCATATTATCCAAAGCGGATACTGAAATAATATTTCTAGAAATAGAAGGTACATAATAACAATTATGTAGTTCCAATAATAAGCCCGTAGGCAAAGATAAACAATAAGTCCTACAGCCCAATGCGCCACATGTGCTCCATTTCCAACTCGTAGGTCCACCTCTCCCTTGGCGAGCACTCTACTCTGCCTTAGGCCCTACACATCAGTACAAATGTGAGTACCACATCCTGTGTCAATCACCCAAGATGTTGAGGGAGAGAAGTTAATCTCAATCATAAAAATACCTGAAGTCGTAGCCTCTAACTTCTTCTTGCTTGCGAGGAAAGCCTTGCAGTCCTAAGCATGTTCAGAAGCTCTGACAGGGTTTTCTCCATCGTGTTCACATTGAAATTCATTATGAACGGAGCATAAGAGTCAGGCAAGGATTGCAAAATTAAATCCATTTGTAATTCTGCATCCAAGCCACATCCCAAAGTCTCAAGCCTCTCTATGTGCTCGATCATCTTGAGCACATGAGACCAACTTGGGCTCCCTCAGTCAGACGACTCCCAAATAGTACTTTCGACACCTTGTACCTCTCATGTCGAGCATTTGTTTCGTAAAGCTCCTTGAGATGTAGAATAATGGAAGAAGCATCCATATTCTCATGCTGCTTTTGCAGCATAGGTGTCATCGATGCTAACATCAAGCGTTGAAAGCTATCGGGATCATCAAGGAACTTTTGATAAGTATCCTTAACTTTCGAGTGGCATCGGGGATCGGGCTCGCCATGTATGGCTTTTCAAGGATATACAATTTCTTTTCGACTTGAGTATAATCCAAGATTACGATACTGGGCCGAGAAATTGGATCCATCTAACCCGTTTTCTTTTCTCGATTATCGGTCACAGGGTTCATAATGCTCATTTTGGTGAATCTACAATTGCAGAAAAGATAAAGTTAATATAAAGTTCATTGTTGTTTAATATGGTCTTTTATTAAACGATGCTCCCACTATTTTACTCAAGCCAATAGCCCTCACTATTAACTCGGGAAAGCCCGTTGACTTTCCTAGTGGACCGAGATCCCATCCTGCCCATTTCAAACCTTCGTTTTGGCGAACAAGCCAAAATGAGTTGATTAGGTAGGCCAACAAACTTAATCCACACCGGCTTGATAGCTCCCACTATCAACCTCAAATGTGAGAAAGCCAACAAGCCAATCACACAATCCAATGGCTCCAACCATTTTCCTCAAGTGTGATTCTCAATATCAGTAGAGTGGACACTACATGTCACCACGTACACATAATATGTGTACTGCTCTACTATGCCTATGATGCGTTTATCAACCTTCGCTTTGGCGAACAAGCAAAATCGTCATTTTAAGGTCACCCATCACCATTAAGGAAAACTCCAATGTATTTTAACCTCCCACTGGTAGAAGTATACCCTTCGCTTTGGCGAACAAGGTTTCGACGAACAGTGGTTTGATTAAAACCATGGTGATGGAAGGCTTACGTGACTTAATATAATTCAGTTGAGGGGTTTGTTATTTAATGTCTCATCAGATTATTATCTTTGTTAGAATGACATTGTTTGGCATGTTATCAAACATTCAACCTTAGCATGCATTCTAAACAAAAATTAAACGTGCGGATACATGGCCCAGAACTAAAACCGTTTCCTCGAGCCTAGAGGAATCGGTGGGTCACCTAGGGGTCCTATAATAAACATCTTGAGTCTTCAAGTATGGTTGTTTCGTCCTTTGCTTCGTCTTCAAGTACATTACAAAAACTATCGTTCTAAATTTACAATAAATAAATATATAAATTCTTTACATCAATAAATTTAGAAACCTCGATTTACATTCGAGGGGAATTAGATGAGAAGAGAATATACATCGAGAAGAGGAGAAAGGCAAGACACACAGGCCCTATTTAATAAATAATACAACCATACATATCCCAAATATTTTAAAACATTCACCCTTAGGTCTAAGGCTCATGTACCGGGCACCATGCAATATACAAACATGTACAAAGCATACATTTCAAAAAACAATCAATTTCTGAAATTTGTGGGTTAATTACAATTTACCCCCTGACAATTTGCAGATTTACGTTTGGTCCAAAAGTTTTGAAACTTTGCATTTTACCCCCTGTACACTTGGAAGTGCGCTCGCTGCAGCGATGAGTTAGATCACTGCGGCGTGCATTGGTTTTGGTACAGTGCACGTCCGAAGGACGATCGCCGCGGCGATGGGTTATATCGTCGCGGCGAGCGCCGTTTATACCGCTCGTCAAGACGATCGCGCGCAGCGGCGAACATAGATCTGTAGCTCCGGATCTGTTCATACAGCAACCAAAAACACTCCAACCGGATTTTGCAATCAATCAAACACATTGATCTCAACAAAAATCCATCATGCATTAAACCAAACCAGCAGATCATCAACAAATTAAATTAATCGATTAATCAGTTTCTTAAAAACATATTTCAAGACAGATTACACATTCAATATGGCAACATATTATCATCAAATACATGTTATCAACCATACACATAAAAATTGTAAAATTCAGTACCCTATGCTCGATACCACTGTTAGTAAATGGTCCTGTATACGCAGCAGAAACGAAAAATATAATATAACAGGATCGTTTACATGAGCCAAGATCAAGGGTATGATTTTAACAATTTATATTAAATAAAATCTGCATAAATATTCAACATGAGTTAAGAGAAACAAACGCACGTTGAAGGCTCCTCCAAATTTGTCGACGAATGTTTTGCTACCGATCCAAGTGTAGGATCGAACCTGTGTAGTCCACACGAAGGCAATCTCAAAAGAACCAAAGAGGGATTTGCTAGATCCTCTTTGGCTTCAAGATTAAGAAGAAAACAAAATCAATTGAATTGATTTTAGGCAAATGGTGTTACTGCCGTGGGAGAAGCAAAAAGGGAGGGCTGCTGTGTGTTTTTGGTTTTACAAAGAAAAACAACTCTCATTCAAAATCACACACTTTTCCTTTTATATTTAAAAAAACAATTTGCCCTAATCCCATACGGAATAGGCTTGGGCTCCAACCCAAACGCCCCATGTTGCCAAACACACCCAATTTGATTTATTTTAATTTCCATCATTATCTCAATTAAAATCAATTAATATATATATTTAAATATTAATATATATATATATTTAACAATAATGATAATATATTTAAATATGTGCGAACACATATTTAAACGTAATTTCACTTATTTAATTTTTTCTAACAAATTAAATAAAAGGCTACGACCTCAACAAATTTAATTGCACTTGTGAAATTACCAAAATACCCTTTCGCCTTAAAAAGACGAAAATGCCCTTCTTTCTTCTTGCATCTTAAATTGTCTTCTATGTGTGTGACCCTTAGGGCTCCTCATCATATCGGCGGTGTATAGTATTGCGATTAACACCAATTAATCGTCCTCACTAATATACAGACCAAGATTGGCCCCTAGCAAGGCATCATGGCTACCCGATAGATTCGGATTCAGAAAGTAGCTACTCACAACGATATGGTTACCGCAATTCGATCCTTTCATCATTCGTTATCTCGACGAGACGAAGGCATAGAAATAGTGTCAACCTTCTACTCTCGATATTATTTATTCGGTTACGGACCAATGACCCATATTATAAAGCTGGATAGAGCAACAACTCAATCCCACTATGGCCACGCTTTTAGTGTCATTACCATATATTGAATTGCGCCGTGAGATAACTTTCTCCCGTACCCGGGAGTAATAAATCCTCTGTCAATCCACCATAGTCTTGATACACTCCTTGATGCAGCCAATCACCATCCGTATTGACACTACGAAAAGAAGCTGCGTTAGGCTAGTGTCAAACTACACCAATCGGTGCACAAGGCGCTCCTGATCTCAAGTCTAAGGATAACATGCACCACCATTCGTTAGAGGATTTGTTCCATAGACACCGGGGTTACCATCCATATGGAATCCTCTCGGTGGGTCAGTGAACTTGCTGTGGTGTAATCGCCTACAACAAACACCCATGTGTTGCACCAGGTTGTCACCAAACAACCTTGACAAGTGAGATCAGTCCCTACCTTTCGACAGGGTCGTTCAACACTATGATAGCCTTATCGTATTATCTGTGCCCTTAGTTCAGAATAATACTGGGGCTACGGACGTTTCTAAAATGGCCACCATATGTGCTCATAGGGTTCTCACTATCAAGATTTGAAACACTTGATACCCTCGTCACGGCTCTACCATTCTAAGGACATATATCAATACATATTGCAATAATAAAGATTTACGCGATATAGAATAAAATGCCTTTTATTGATTAATGAACATTATTACAAAGAGTCAATTCTACAATAATTGATTGGCTCTAGGGCATCTACTCTAACATTCTCTGGAACGAAATTTCCTACTGCCAATACTTATGTTCCCAAGATTTGTGAAATTAGACTTCATGTGACTAGTTTGCTCACAGATGGGGATGATTAGATAAGGAATATGGCGACTCAAATGGATGAAAAGTTAAACAAGTATTGGAGTGTGATTCATGGTGTCATGAGGATTGCAATGGTTTTAGACCCTAGGTTTAAATTGAAGTTGTTAGATTTCTTCTTTCCTTATATCTATGGAGATGATGGTCCACATGAGATTAGAAGGATTCGAAGATTATGTAATTATTTGTATGTTCAGTATGAGAGTAACCATCGAAACTATCAAACACAACAATCTTTCATTGCATCCTCTAATACCTCTTCTCAGGCCAAGTTTCAAAGAATGAGGATATTGGCTAGTTTGGATAAATTTTTGGAAGAAGAATCTGGTTTGGCCAAGAAAATTCTAAGTTGGAATGTTACTTAGAGGAGAAAATTATTCCTAGAACTCCAGAGTCCAGACTTTGATTTATTGACTTGGTAGAGGTTACATGGGGCTAAATATTTTATCCTACAAAGGATTGCTCGAGATATGCTAGTTATTCATTTAGCATTGTTGGCAACATACTGAGTCCACATCACAACAAGATTCATTACATTAGAGGCATTGATGTGTTTACGGAATTGGAAATGGGCAGACATAAAAGGTAATCAAAAAGAAATTTTTATTTCTTCAACATTAAAAATTAAAAAAAATATATTTTATATGCTAGTTTTAATGTTTATTTTTTACTATTATGTCAGGCCCAGGGCAAGGATCTCGTTCATCAATTTATGATGATAATGATACAGACGATAAGGTATTATAGATTTGTAATGTATTCTTTTTTTTTTTTCCTCTTCCTTAGTCATTTATGATAGTTAAAATTTGTGTACATGTTACTTAAATATCATCTAATTTATATTTTTCACTTGTTTAGGAGGAAACCGAAGTGGCATAATTTTGATGATATTGACGATTTTGGTGAAAAGTTTTGGACTTCTTATGTGACAGGTTTATTTCTCAATATTTCAAAAGTATGCAATTTAATATGTTTTGGATTTTTTTAGGTATGTAATAATTTAAAATTTGTCTATAGGTTGTTTATGTGTTGCACATGGAATGTTAGGTGCTATGGTCTGAGTGTTACTCTTGAATCTTGATCGTGTGACGTGGGGTCCTTTTGGCTCCTCATGAAATATGAATAGAGTTTTTTGTTTTTTTGTTTTTTTTATTATTTGGCTACTCTTTGACTTGTGCGTTGTGAAGGCTTGTGTGTTTGGTTAATTTGGAATCAAATTTAAGTTCATTATAATATAATGATATATTACATTATAATGAACTTGATAGTGTGATGTAGGTGTTGTTCCAATGTACTCTACTTCCCTTGTAAATTTGGAGTATAAATTTGTAATATAATGATATATTACATTATAAATTTAAGTTCATTTCTTTTTGGATGATATACATTATAATTTGGAGAAAAAAATAAGGTACTAAAGACCATGGTTGTCAAATAGTGTATCATATCGTTTATTGAAAACCTAATTTTTCAAATCGTGTATCGTGTATCGTATCGTATCGTATCATAGGATATGCCTTTTATAAAAAAAAATTCTAAAAATTAATATCATTCCAAAGATTAATTAAAGGCAGCGTTTGGTTCGGGGTGATATAAGATTAATCTTGTAATCTTTGTTTAATTTTCAAGATTCCCTCATTTGGTTGTCAAGTAATAAAATATTATGTAATCTTTTATTGCAAATAGTGTTTACTATTGGTAATATTGGAGGTAACCAGATTACCTTCCCAAGGGGTGTTAATATAAGATTATTGAGGTAATCTTAATTTTGACCCTATTTTGCCCTTAATCTTTTATCATTTCGGACACATTTGCCCTCATATGTCTACCAAATAACAATTACTCAGATCCCCTACATTTGAGAATTTAGCTAAAACACCCCTGCCACAAAAAAGTTTAAAAGTTAACAAAATACCCCCAACCACCCAAGACCATCACCAGTTGCTAGCCACCACCACTGGCCGCCGACGAAAGTCGTCATGTCGACAAAAAGACCGACAGGATCTTGCCAGTTGTGTGCCGATAAGGACGTTTTCGGCCATGGCATTTGTGATCCATGGCCAAAAATGACCAAATGCGGGCGGGATGAAAAGGCCGATCTTTGGCCGAAATGGAAATAATCGTCCGTTTCATGGGCCAAAGATACACGTCTTTTCAGCCACATCTTTGGCCGTGAAATGGTCAGATCTAGCCGGATTAGGACCTTATTGGTGTATGACCAGCCAGATCCGACTGGTCCTGTGCCATTACGGCGACTTCCGACGGTGGTGGTTAGCTATCGGCGATGGCTTGGCATGAGTGGGGGTGATTTTGCTGCAAATTAAAGTTGTATATGGTTGGGGTGTTTTAGTAAAATTTCAAATATAGGGGGGTTAAAAGAAATAATTTAAAAAATAATAGAATAAAATAATAATAAAAATAATATTATATTATGATTTAAAAATGAGGGCAATTTAGTAATTCTACATAACATACATACTTATTTATCCTCCCAACCAAACATATTATTATAACATATCCACCAATTTATTTCAACCCACCAAATACATTTCTCTAAAGATTCTCTAGTAATCTATCTTTCCAGTAATACAACATTCCTCAGTAATATAACATTCCCTAAACCAAATGCGCCCAAAGAATTTTGTGATATTATTGGCTTTAAATTATGGTATTATGTTATCAAAATTAATCACAAAATTAAGAATCTTTATCAACCATTCATATCATTTCTAAGATCAATGTCAATATCTATATCTCCACTTGTATTATTATTATCATGCAAAATGAGCAATACATATTCCTCTTCACTTTCTCCATGCAAAAAAGGGTATATTTGGGCAGGTTTTACTGAATTGGGTTAGGGTGACCCGGATCCAACCCGAAAGTAATTAAATAAAGTCGTATTAATTTATATCGATATTTTTAAGGATATGGATACGTATCGTATCGTAGGATATATATCAACGTATCGAAAGGTTTAAGATAAACTTTCTGATACATATCGTTAGGGACTCATATTGAATCGTATCGTAAGATATGTATCGCATATCGTATGATAATAATAACCATGCTCAAGACTACGAAATCCCCCAATTTGGGGTGGGCTGGGACATCCCGGGATTCCCCACATCCTCGTGGGGATTTCGGGAATTCCCTTGTGTGAGGATCGGGCCAAGTTCGAGGATTCTCCGAATTCAAGGCTGGATTCGAGGAATCCCCTTGGGCTTTCGGGCCGGGCTCAGAGATAGGGGTCTCCGGCCCCGGACTGTGCCTATCCCTAATACACACTTAATTATCTCTGACAATCTTAATTTAATAACTATTACATTTCAATTTTCATAATTAAGATTTCATGAGATATAATACCCAATTATCTCGAACAATCTTAAGTTAATAATGTCGCATTTTAATTGTCATAATTAAGATTTCATGAAATATAATACCCAATTATCTCGAACAATCTTAGCTAACCTTGTTGCATTTTAATCTAGTGAACAATAATTATTCCCTAAGGTTTATACTCCAACTATGTACATAATTAACCACATATGACAATGTTGAGAGTATAAGATATAAAACATAGTATAGGTAGAGTACAACAGGCCACAATATTCAACCAATAGGGAAATAATTTTCACAATTTTTCCCAGAATTTTCCAAGCAATATTCATCATCAAAAAAATAAATAAATAATCCAACCATTAAATTATTAATATTTTTCCACAATCCAAAAATTATGAAATTGTACCAATAATTCTAAATTAATGTTAGAAAATTCTGAAAAAATTTACAACGAACAAAAAAAAAAACAGCCCTACAGGCTCCTCACGCATCCACAAGCATCACTACGCATGCGTGGGGTCCAGCTTGAGCATCCAACTGGATCTACAAGTCAGTATACCTTGGTTTAGGTCTATTTGACCCAGTTTGACTTACTTTGACTGAGTTGGGTTGACCCTATTGACCTGATTCAAAATTATGAAATTGTACCAATAATTCTAAATTAATGTTAGAAAATTCTGAAAAAATTTACGACAAAAAAAAGGCTGAACGACATGCACACAACTATGGTTTATCGTAAAGACAAATTGGTACCCTCAAAGTTTGGAAATGACAAACACCAACCTTCCGTTAATATTTGTTGTTAAATTTAACTGAATAAGGTTAAGATAGTAAATTCAAAAACAAATAAAGGGTAATCATGCCATTTTATCCGTTTCTTCCTCGGTTAAACTCACATTTCTTCTCTCCTCTTCATCTCCCACCTTTCTTCTTCAAAGTCGCTCCGCCGCCACATTCTTGCCGCACCTTTTTAGTTGATCTCACCTCCCATCACCATCCTCCTCCATCCCCAGTGGATTTGACCCATTTTTGGTGAAAATTCCCTCTTTCTCGTAACCCATCTTCACCCTAGTAACCGCCGTATTCACCCCAATAATAATGAACAATCAGCCCACCCAAACTCAAATTAGAGAATTCAGAGGCTTGAACTAGTACAAGGGCACGAGAAGAAATAGGAACTCCGCACTGGTTAAAGCAAGCAAAAGGTAATGAGTTCCTCTCGATCATGGAATATTGGAGATGATATTGAACAAGATATTTAGTAGGAGCAGTAAAACTACCACGACTTTGTGGAAATTACAGAGAAAATGGATGTCAACTTCAAGCAAAAGTGTAGTTGACATGGCCATTAAAGATGGGGAACTAAGAGTTTTCCTAGTAGCAGGGAAAGGTCTTTGGGGGACACCCTTGCTTCTCGTCCTCATGTGCACTGCCGAAGAATCGCTCCCTGTTCTCTCTTTTCTCTGGTGTTGGGTAAGCTATGAATGTGATTTATAATTTAATCTCTCTTGGAAGTTCTATGGAAAATTCTTTCTTTATTTCTTTTTGGGGAATGAAAAAGAAGAAATTATTAAAGGGTATAATGAAAAAGAAGAAATTATCCAGCGGTTGCTAGGGTGAAGATGGGTTACGGAAAAGAGGAAATTTCACCAAAAATGGGTCAAATCCAATGGGGATGGAGGAGGATGGTGATGGGAGGTGAGATCAACTGAAAAGGTGAAGAAAGAAGGAAAGAAAGCCGCAGCAAGAATGTTGGCAACGGCGGTGGCTTTGAAGAAGAAAGGTGGAAGATGAAGAGGAAAGAAGAAATGTGAGTTTAACAGAAGAAGAAAGGGATAAAATGACATGATTACCCTTTATTTGTTTTTGAATTTACTATCTTAACCTTATTCAGTTAAATTTAACAACAAATATTAACGGAAGGTTGATGTTTGTCATTTCCAAACTTTGAGGGTACCAATTTGTCTTTACGATAAACCATGGGTGGGTGCAAGTCGTTCGGCCCGAAAAAAAAAACAGCCCTACAGGCTCCTCATGCATCCACAAGCAGCACTATGCGTGCGTGGGGTCCAATTGGAGCATCCAACTGGATCTACAGGTCAGGAGACCTTGGTTTAGGTATGTTTGACCCAGTTGACTTAATTTGACTGAGTTGGGTTGACCCTATTGACCTGATTAACTTGACACGCTTATATCGGGTCAGGTTGACCCGGTTTAACCGTTTTATGCGGTTTGGCACGATTTTGACCTGTTTTGGTAATAATATTCGGTTGCCCCCTTAACTTTTGTTAATTTTTAGCCCCTAGGTTTGAAATATGACAATTTCACCCCCATGGTCTGGAAAATCCAAATCGCAATTTTGCAACTCCAGCAGCCAAAATTCAACCATTCCTCTTCTCTAATGGCTTGAAAAAATCTCTCTAAAGGCCGATAAGGCCAAATATGGGTTCAATTCATAAAAATCCCAAATTGGGATTATTCAAAATTAAAGGAACCCTAATTTATACATGAACTATAAATTTCCAAAGACAAATCTTATAAACTAATATGTAAGCTCTGATACCACATGTAAGATTAATAGCATAAATTTAATTCATGCAATCTTAATCAGGGAGCGACAAAACCAATATATAGTTTCAATTCAATGACAACCTAGGATACACATGTTAGTTTATAAAACACTGAATAATTATATTAGAGATATGACAAACTTGATTGTGCTATAATTTGATGCAGAAAACCTTTTCTGAAATTTGGAATCAATCGATTGTCGATTGTAGGACTTGTCTTTCTTTCCAATAACGCGCAAAATGATGATATTTTAGAATGGGGTTAATCGGTCATGTGTTTGGAAAGGGAACCTAGCCCTTTTAACAATAATTTGTTGGGCCCTCTCATTACGGGCTTAATAAATTCTAGAGCCCATACTTATATCGTCATAACCCAGATCAATTAAATATGAAGTGTATAAGGCTTTAAAAAAAACGATCACAAAGCCCATTAGAATATCTCATTGAACTATGTGTTTACCCAGTTTAATTAAATCAAAATATAATTCATGTTAACCCATAATTAGGAAAACCAATAAGCGAGTCTACCAGTTTTTTCTCTTGTATTCATTCGTGCAATTGATATCTTAACAAAATGTAAAGACCTCAATTTGACAGGCCCCATTGCTAATTGGATGTGATATTCGATCTGCAAGCAGAGAAACTCTTAGGATTCTCAGATTCACTAGGGACCCAAGGGAGGAAAATACGATCTGACACTAGCCTAGATGTTACATTTTGAACACCATTGTTCAATCACTCTATAGAAATCTGTAATTGACCTAAGATGCTTCACAACCAGAAATGTTTGTATAAAAAGTTTAAGAATACTTCTTCGAACACATTGACATTTCTGTTCGATAGAGAGAGGTTGGACTTTCTCCATCAGCTTATGTTATTGTTAGAGACTTGTGGGCGGTGTACTGTACTTTTCATGGCTCTTTTTCATTCTTTTTCTCGCATAAAATAATAAATGGTTAATGGATACAGAGGTGGCCTGTTTGCATAAATGCTAGAATGTATTGCTAGTTATGTAGATGATATTGGACAGTGCCGTGGCCTCTTTCTGATACAATAGTTTGGAATGCTCAGACACTTGCTATATTCATTTGATAATTGAAAGATCAAAGCATTGTTTTTATGTTTCTGATATAGTACGAATATTATTTTATTTTATTTATATTTGTCACCAGAGGAGTTGGGAAGAGTAGAGTTTGGGTGCTTCTTGCACCAATCAAACAACTTTAATTTTCTTCTGCGCTTTACTCTATTCTCTTTGGCAATAATGCTGTTTAACTTCCACTCTTGAGTGAAAGTTCTGTCATTATGTATTGCTTGTGCAAAAGTGTACATCATGGCAATTATGAATTGTAATTTCTACATGAATGGAGTGATTTTATTTGGATAACATGTTACTTCTATTTCTCTTATAAAATCATGTCAATTAATCCTCGTAACCATCATTTGTCCATAAAATCAAAGAATGGACCTAACATAAAAGGTAATTTGCTTCTTATGGGCCCAAATAATAGAACTGTCAGTCCAGCCTACATCCAAATCAGGCTCTTTTAGTAGTCATCTAATACAATATCAGGCCCAAATGAGAAAAGTAGGTCCAATGCTTTAAAAAAAGTCACAAATGTTATTATTCTATTTGCAGTGAGTACACTTTCATTTCATGTGCTAATTGGACTCAAATCATTTTCAGTATTAACCAAATTTGAGCGGCTCAATATGCTTCATAAATTTTGTTAGAAGTTTGGAAACTAAAGGGTAGCTTCATATGTAAATTGGAGATAAAATAATCATATAGATTGGTGATTTACCTAGCATTAAGAGGCTCAAGCAGCTGCGACTATGATATTGCCATCTATTTTTCACATGCTAATGATCATCATAATTTTTTCTATATTGAAACTCTTCTCGCAAAAGCTATAATCTTTAAGTAGGATGCTAGATATTAATGTATCACCATGACGCTCATCCAATTATTAAAAGTTTTTATCTCATCTACTTTTACTTCAAAACCCAACAAAAAGCTTATTGTATATACAATCTAAAATCCAACTGTTTTGGCCTAAGAAGCATTGACGTGATGGGAACAAATAAATAGTAAGCAGTTGGAGAGATTTCAGTCCATAAAATCATCCTTAAATCTCTCCTACGTGAACTACTATAGCTTCCTTTCCAGGCAGGGAACTTTTTCAAATTACAACAAACTTAAAACCACTGATATGTCCAAATTCAAAGACAGTATGGAAATGGCTGAGAATGAGATTGAGAAAGTGGAAGGAGGGCAAAATCAAAACCATTTAGAGAAAGAAGTAAAAGCTATCTTTGAGAAAGCAGCTCTACTTGTTACTTTGAAGGTAATCAATGTCATCTCTTCTTCTTCTTTTTGTTTCTCTCTATCTTATCCCATGTTTTTGTGAATTATTTTTTTTAGGCTGTTCAAATATATACATTGTTTGGTTTAGGATATAGCTAGCCTCGGTTTCCTACAAAGCCAAAGTTAATAGGCATTCCAATGTCATATATTTGGATTTTATAGCATGGCTCCATAAATTTGACCTCATTTTAATGCCCAATAATGAATATTGACTTATGAGACTGAAGACTGACATTTTGTCCTTAATTTTGAACCCAGTACAAGATACTTTGGATCTGATTGTGCTTGTCATTTGTTAATTTCAATATCAAATCATGGTCATTTTTCCTGAGCGAATTGGATGAACTGGACTTATCATATACACTTCGGCAATTTTAGGTTCTTTGTAAGTAATTATTTCAATCAAAACAACAAAAATACAATCTTTAAGCACTGATGAAATTTTGCAGTTTGAAGATGTGGAACACAAAATCAAGAGTAAAACAGGACGATTTTCTGGTTCAAGAAATGCAAAATCTGAGGAGAAAATGATCCTGAAAGGGGTTAGTGGTGCAGTGTCACCTGGTGAATTGTTAGCCATTTTAGGACCATCCGGCTCTGGCAAGACAACTCTCCTGACAGCTTTGGGAGGCCGCCTTGATGGAGATACTAAAGGAACCATAACCTATAATGGTAAGCCTTTCTCTGCAACAATCAAGCGGAGAACTGGATTCGTTACTCAAATAAACGCCCTCTATCCGCACCTCACCGTCAATGAAACACTAGTCTTCACCGCTCTTCTCCGCCTGCCCAATAGTCTCACCGAAAAGGAAAAAATCCTGCATGCTGAAGCTGTTCTAAACCAGCTTGGCTTGACTGGGTGTAAGGACACCATTATAGGAGGACGATTTGTTAAAGGCATATCCGGAGGAGAAAAGAGGAGAGTGAGTATTGGGCAAGAATTGTTGATTAATCCAAGTCTACTCTTCCTTGACGAACCCACTTCAGGTCTTGACTCAACTATAGCCAGGCAAATTCTGTCATCACTTTGGAAATTGGCAAAAGGCGGACGCACAATTTTGATGACTATTCATCAGCCCTCTAGTAGCCTATTTTACATGTTTAACAAAGTAATGTTGTTATCAGAAGGCAATAGTCTTTACTTCGGAAAAGGTGAAGAGGTCATGAATTACTTCGCCAGCATTGGATTTGTCCCATCAGTAGCCATGAATCCTTCAGATTTCCTGTTAGATCTTGCCAGTGGTATGTAATGTAATCTTCACATTCAAGATACATTTAAAATTGTTCATTGATTTCCTGGAAAATAATAACCTTCTAAAATAATGTACAGGTGTTGTTTCTGGAGACCGAAAAGAGGACAGAGAAGCTGTAAAACAAATGCTGGTATCAGCTTATCAGAGTAATCTTTCCGAAAAATTGAAGGCAGAGTTTCAAGACATGGGGAATCAAAGTCTTAAAGGTTCAGAAAATAAGAAGATTGGCAAATGGAACACAAGTTGGTGGCAGCAATTTGTTGTGTTGCTGAGAAGGGATTTAGTAGAAAGGAGACATGACTCATTTTCTTGGCTCAAAATTTGCCAGGTTTTGTTTCTTTCAGTCATTACCGGAACTCTATGGTGGCAATCAAGTACTGATAACATACAAGACCATGTCGGACTCCTTTTCTTCTACAGCAGATTCGTCGGATTCTACTCTTTCTTCCAGGCTCTTCGAACATTCCCAATTGAAAGAATGATGATCGAAAAAGAAAGAGCTTCAGGAATGTACAGGCTATCATCATATTTCATGGCGAGAACCATTGGCGATATTCCCATGGAGCTTACACTTCCAACTCTTTTTGTCACCCTAACATATTGGATGGGGGGCCTCAAACCGACTGCCTTAAGTTTCATTTACACTTTGTTAGTTTCCCTTTACTCAGCCCTGGTGGCACAAAGCCTCGGCCTCGCAATTGGTGCAGTGGTAATGGAGCAAATGATGGCTAACACAATTGCAGTAACGGTGGTGCTCATATTTATGTTGGCGGGTGGATTTCTTGTTCAAGATATACCGATTTTTCTGTCCTGGATTCAGTACATTTCTCTTGCATATTTCTCATACAAGCTCCTGTTGGCAGTTCAATACAACGGTGATGAAACGTATAATTGTGCTCCAAATGTGACTTGTTTGGTGCGAAATTACACTAGAATTAAGGCTATTGGGCTTGATCACTCTTTGCTAAGTGTTATTGCATTGACCATTATGTTTCTGGGTTTTCGATTTATTGCTTACATTGCTCTTATAAGATTTGGTTCAAATCGTAATAAATAGGAAGAGAAAAACTCTCCTCATATTTTATGGCAACATAAAAATTGATTGTTCTTCTACTGTGGGATCATCAATGCCTATTTGTGAGACCGAATATGAAAGTTTGTCCAGAAAATTTGTAAAAATAGTGTTATGCCTGAAAAAGTAGGGCTGGCGCAAGATCCAGTCAACACAAAAAGTCAGAGCTTAGGTAGGCCCACAGCCAGTCAGAGACAGCCACGTCATACAATGACAGGGGCGGCATGCTCCCCTGCTGTCAGGGCAGTCGGTGTGCGTCAGACCAACCAAGAGCTATAGCGATTCCACGTGTCCAATCCCTGCACCAAATCGCGTAAATCACTCTAAAAGGTGGGCAATGGGACATAAAGAAGGATTTGCACAGACAATCCCACCAACTCACAGATTTAGTAATGATAACCTTAATCCATCCCACTATAAATTGAGAGCATCTCTCTCGTTTAAAGGATTAGCTAATCTCTCTAAAGAAAAGATAGCATTCTCTCTCTTGTATAATCATTTGTAAGTCAGTCCGCTGAACGCGACCTAACCTCTATCATTAATACAAAATCAGTGGACGTAGGATTTGCTTCCTTAGCATCCGAACCACTTTAAATGCTATTTTTACTCTTGTTTGTTCATCCACGTGTGTCTTTTGGGCCAACTCAGCATTTCATACGTGCGTTTGGTTGGTGTCAAAATTACGCATCAACAGTTTGGCGCTAGAAGGAGGGCCTGATTTAGCATTCATTCTTCATCAGGAGAATCTCTAACTTACTCAGCCTACAACAACAAATGGCTCGCCGACTTGAACCTGAGCGAACCAATCAGGGCATTGAGGAAATCCCCTAAGTGCAGGAGGACACCTCTCCCGGGGTACCTTCAATTCCGCAAAATATCGCGGGGGATATCCCGTCAAGTTCACAACTTGACCCTACGATCATGAGCTACCTGGAGAGGTTCAACAATACTCTCCAAACGGTCAAACAAAGGTTGGACCATTTGGACCAGGGCGTGCTACACGAATCAACTGGAGCGGTGCAATCACCAAAGACACCTGCAGGTCACACGAAAGCACAGCAAAGGGCGATAGCCCGTGCCGCGAGCACTGCAACGCGCCGAAAGAAGGGTAAGCAAGTGGCAAAAAATGGGCCTAAAGGCTCCAAAGGGCCGGCAAACACCGACCACATCCCAAATAGAATACCCGTGGCATTAAGACTCGGTGAAAAGTCATAGCCCGAGTCGTCCCATGCCGCGCATGAAAACCCCCATAAAAGTGTTGGGCGGGGCGATTCTCATCACCACCATAAAAGCAATCCTGATCATAGTCGTGCGGGAGGTTCCCACACTCCGCAGGGCAGTTCATACCACCGCAGAGGTCGTGAAAATTCCCCGCACCATTCATCGCCATCACACGGCTCTAGCCAACATGTGTCGAGGGTGGCCAGAACTGCTTGCCGAGGCAAAGTGGAATCCGACCTCCGGACTTTCCTCAATCACAATCGTTAGGGTCGGACTCGCATGGGTGAAAGTAATCCCCAAATAGCTCCGCTGCCCTAGATTGAGGAGCTGCAGTGAGCTCTAGACCAGCTAAGAGCTCAGCAAAACGAACAAAGGCAGGTCATGTCAGCATCTCCCTTTCCCTTCTCCGGCAGTGTTAGTCGCCCCACTCCCATCAAGATTTAGAGTGTCGGACATGCGGTCGTTCGATGGAAATTCTGATCTGTAGGATCACTTGTATGAATTCAACGACATGATGGAAGCTTCACCAGGTTTTAGATTTGGCAAAGTGTCGTTGTTTGGCAGTAACTCTAACATCTCATGTCAAACGATGGTTCAGGTCGTGATGAGAATGCAAAATGTCATATTTACCCCCCTTAATGTTTAGTCTTTTATACTTATTTGCTGCCTAAATATACTCATTATTATTCTATTTTGATTTAGGATGCAAATGGAGGCGTTAATTGCAAAGCTGAACTAATTAAGTGAATTCGGACAGTTTCGACATTGTTTCGTAATCTGGGCATAACTCTCTCAACTGAGCTCCGATTGAGATGATTCAAAATGCTTTGGAACGCTAAGAAAGAGATCTACAACTTTCATGTTTTAATTTTGGAGAGATACTTGCTTCATCAAGGTTGTAATCGGACTTGAAGTTGACATACCTGCACTACCGACGTTCTGGAACATTTTGCCTTGTCATGAAATTCAAATAGGCAGTTTATTATTGGAAGATTTGAAGACCTATTGCATGCAAATTATAGCTAGACACACCACTTTCCTATTTTGTATTAAGACTTTATTTTATTTTCAATTACTCAGATTAGGATAAAGGTTATTTTGGGATTTTAGAATATTTTTAGGAGATTTAGATTTAGTAGAATTAAAATTCGAATTGGACATTGAGAGAGGGAGATCAGATTAGGGATAACACATATCACACACGCCGCTCTCTTCTCTTTTTTGGGGGAATTCGTTTTTCTGGAATTTTTCTTTTTCGTTTTCTTTTTGAACTTTTCCTTTGAATTTCCGTGATGGTCATGAGTGGCTAATTTTTATAACTTGGTCGAACGAAACAAGACCTCGGAATCAATAAACTGTGAGATCAATCTGGTTTTTTTTTCTTTAAATGTTTAATTTATGTTTGAGTATTAGATGTTCTTCTATGCATATTTTCATGATTGTTGCGTTTAATTACTAGGAGGCCTACTAGTTTATTAATTGTTGCAATCATCGCTAAGTTAGATATCAAATCTGTAATTGTTTGATCCCTCTAACTTGTGAAGTAATTAGGGTTTAAGAATTTGCTACGTTAGAAATTATTAAGTCTTAAGAAGAACATTTGATTGAATTAAATGCAACTGCTTGAGTTTGTGTTGTTCAGCTTCATCGATCTCTCTAGGTCTTAAGGCTGCCACTAGATTAAATCTTTAGCGCTTGTCTAGGGTTGTTTAGTAGTAAGGTTAATTAGATTGTTTGTTTCTTAATTAATTACAACTAAGGAGAGATAGGAAAATAGTTCCAACGGTGAATATTCAAAGTATGAATTGATTTATTTTTGCATCGGTGATCAGTTGTAAGATTCCGATGGTGGATGTTAACTTATACCAAGGTTTGTTATTTTGATTGATTGATTAATTTGAATTGTTGTTTTCCTGAAATTGTTTCTACTTAACTCAACTCCCCCCCCCCCCTCCCCTCCCTCCCGGTTCACATAACATTAAACTCGGCTAGACACTCTTCGTGGGAACGATCCCTACTCACACTACTATGTGTATTTTTTAGGGTTTTAATTCTGGGTGCCTACAACAAGACACCTGAGTCGCTCCCAATGGGAGGATTGATCACTGTGGCCTCAAATAAGCGTGACGTTCCTGAGGCACTTCCAAGCAAACCGAAAGTTCTCAATGCCTTTGAGCTACCTCAGCAATATAAGGCAAGAGATGGATGAATCCCTCTAGTCTTACATCGACCGATACTTGACATGCATCCTCAACTGGTTTCCCATCCGGGGGAAGGGCATTCCCCACTGAGGATCCATATTATCCTACCCGGGGGCCAGGGCCGTGGCTCGATCCGGCCGACGGATTGCCTACTGAGTCGGGTTGGGAATGCCGCACAAGATGTCTTTTCCTTTGCACGCCATCTGCACTGCTTTCACATAACAGTCGCGAGATGCGCGTTGAGATCCGTTGACTTCCCCTATCCCCATCGAGATGGGGAACTTCATCTTCAGATGGTATATCGAAGTGACTGCCTTGAAGTTTCTTAGCAAAGGTCGCCCCAAGATTCCATTAAAAGCGGATGGGCAATCCACTGCCAAGAATTCAGTTACCTTAGTCACTTCGTCAAAGTCACCCAGCGTGACTAGAAGCAAGATCGTTCCTTTGGGGATCAGGTGGTCCCCTGTAAAACCATATAGGGGGATCGAGGCGGCTTCAAGTCGACCTCGTTGAAGTTCATTCTTTCGAAATATGCCCTTCGGCCTTAAGAATGCTGGCACAACTTACCAGAGGTTGGTTAACCGAATGTTCTCCGAACAGGTCGGAAAATCGATGGAGGTCTATGTAAATGACATGTTGGTCAAATCTCATGTCGCTTCCGATCACATAGCGCATCTTACTGAGATGTTCGACATCCTCCGACAATATAGAATGAAGCTAAACCCCCTCAAGTGCTTATCCGGAGTATCCTCGGGAAAATTCCTAGGATACATGGTTAACCAGCGGGGCATAGAGATCAACCTCGAGAAAATTCAAGCTTTCCTTGACATGAAAAGCCCGACCAACAAAAAGCAGGTCATGAGCCTTAATGGGCAAATTGCGGCGCTAAGTCGCTTTATATCGAGGACAACAGATCGCTGCTTGCCATTCTTCAATGCTCTAAGGGCCAATAAAAAGTTCGAGTGGACTCCCGAGTGTGAACAGGTATTCCAAAGTATTAAAGAACACCTCGGGAAACTATCTCTCCTGTCCAAGCCTCTCCCACAAGAGATCCTCCTCCCCGCATCTCCCGTCTCTGCTCACCCTCGCTCAATGGCCAGCGGCCTTAATTCGGGAAGAGGATAGGGTCCAATGGCCAGTGTATTACGTGAGCAAGCGTTTGTTAGATACCGAGATGTGTTATCCAGAAATGGAATGATTAGCTTATGCCCTGCTGATTACTTCCAGAAAGTTACGACCTTACTTCCACGCCCATACGATCCATGTAATGACAAACTACCCGCTCAGGCAGGTCCTCCAGAAATCGGAGGTGTCGGGTAAATTGCTTAAATAGGCCATGGAATTAAGTCAGTTCGATCTGAAGTACAAACCAAAGTCAACTATCAAAGGGCAGGCTGTTGCCGACTTCATATCAGAATTCTCATATCATCCGACGAATGAGTCGAGTAACAACCTGCTAATCAAAGTTCATTCAGAGATCAAAAGCTCAAAATCTGCCGACTGAGCTGGCTACGTCACGGATCATCGAACGTAAAGATGTACGGGCAGTCTTCTTCCTTTTAAGTCCCGGCCGGGGGCTCGCTTCATGGCATTCTCCTAAGGCTGGCAATTTTAAGGCTACCAATAATGAGGTCGCAGTATGAAACTCAGCCACCAGCATCGCAGCTTGGCCAGAGAAATTGGTGCAACCGCGATCAGTATCCACAACGATTCCATGCTGGTCGTTAATCAGATTTTGGGAGAGTACCAAGCCAAGGAAGAAAATATGATCAGCTATCTGAAGAAAGCTAAGGCCGCACTCGAGCCATTCAAGCACTTCACGATCACCCAAATTCCTAGAAAGAGCAACTCCGTGGCAAACGCTTTGGCAAGAATAGCCTCGTCATTGGACTCAAATGTACCGGAGAGCATTCCTGTTCGATTCATTGAGATCCCTAGTATCAGCCCGATCGAACAGGCCGTGAATGTAACAGAATCAGATTCCTGGATGATCCCTATCATTCAAGACTAAATGGAACGGCAACCTTGCCTCGATGACAAGACCTTAAGGCGGCCGGATCTTCCGAACAAGATCTGCTCGTTACACCCTCATCGGAGACCAGTTATACAGACGAGGGTTTAGCGCCCCTCTCCTCCGATGTGTGAACAGCGAAGAGGCATACATCATGAGGGGAGATACATGAAGGGATCTACTTAGGTAATCACACCGTTCCAAGCACGATCTCTCACTAACAAAGTTGGTCGTCAGGTACACATGCCCCTAATCAAGCCAAGAAGACACCTACAACTTTGTTAAGAGGTGTGATAAGTGCCAGCGGTTTGCGAACATACCGCAAGCTCCTTCCCCACCAGATGATAACCATGACCAGCCCCTAGCCATTCTCCATGTGGGGAATCGATCTCATTGGTCCCATGCCAGTTGGTAAAGGGGGAGTAAAGTATGATGTGGTTGCGGTGGATTACTTCACCAAGTGGGTCGAAGCGGAACCATTAGCCGCGATCACGACTAGAAAGCTCAAGGACTTCTTCTTCAAAAACATTGTGTGCCACTATGGGATTCCTCACTCTTATCTCGAACAATGGTAAACAATTCGACAACGAGGAATTCAAGCAGTTTTGCCACGAGTTGGGTATTCATACAAAATTGCCTTAGTCGCAAGGCCGTAAGCAAATGGTCAAGTTGAATCTGACAACAAAACCATCAAGCACACTCTGAAGGCAAAACTTGGTGCAGCCAAGGGAAATTGGGCCGACGACCTCCCCGAAGTTCTATGGGCATATAGGACAACTCCAAGAACCTCTACCCTTAGAAACCCCTTTCTCGCTAACATATGGCTGCGAAGAAATTATCCCTATGGAGGTAGGAACCGGTTCACTTTGAAGGGACCTATACAACGAAGCCAACAATGAAGCGCTTATACGCGCAAGTCTGGACCTAGTTGAACACGCAGCAAGGCTTAACTAAGAATAGAGGCCTATTAGCACGCACGAAGAGGTTATTCGACTCTAAGGTCAGGAGAAGAGACTTTCAGGTTGGCGACCTTGTTTTGAAGGAAGTTCTTCTCGGTACTAGAGAACCAAGTGTGAGAGTTTTAGGACCGAACTGGGAAGGTCCATACTGTATCACCAAAGTGATAAGATCGGGGACTTATCATCTCAAAAGGCTGAATGGTTCTGAAGTACCCCGAGCTTGGAATGCTGAGCATCTCCAACCATATTATCAGTAATTCCGAACTCAGTTTTTCCTTGTAAAGATTTTATTTTTTGCAATCTTTGTGAATGTAAATAACAAGTGTATTGTCCTGTTCTTTTGTAATAATCCACGCATATAATTCTATTCGTATAGACGTGTCATAATTATGTTCTCATAGACTTGTTCTAATGTTATAAACGGTTAGAATGCGATCTCATAAGGTATAGAAATTGTAAGTGCTCTAGAAATTAAGATGCGTTTCATTAATAAGTACAGTGAACAAGACAAGATCCCAAAAACAAATTACAATTATCGATCCTGATTCTCGACTGGAGGGTGGACCTCCGACCTCGCTATCTCGTGGTCGAAGGTCGCCTATCGCCATCGTTACTGGTTCTGAAGGCACCTTAATGGGGGTGCTGTCCCAAGCATCTCTCGATCAAATCCTCGGGCGGCCTCTGCTACTTCGTCGTCCTCGCGCCACGCCATGGAAATGAGAGTTTCCCGCCAATCCTCTGGGAGGTCGGACATATCAATCTGCGGATTCTTCGGCCGCAAGGCATAGATGGACTCGATCGCCCATTCGGTAGCCTTTGCCTCGACCTCCTCTACTTGGTTCTACATCTCTTCAGTCAAGGAAGTAACCTTTCCCTGACTCGCTTGGAGTTTAGCCTCAAGAGCCTGCCTTTGCTTCTCTGAGACCTCCCTCTCCTGCTCTGCTCGTAAGGCTCGCTCAGATGTCATTTTGAGCTCTTGATCTTTCTCGCCAACTTCCCTAGAGAGCCTGGCTATAGTTCTCTGGAGTTCCTTTATCTCCTCCCCGTGCTTCTCAAGCTTGGCCTTTTGAAAACTGCCACACAGGGAAAAGTCGCATCCCTTTCATTCAGGTACCGGACCACCGATTCAGTGGATAGCCTCTTTTCTACTTTGACGGCTTCCAGGTTCTGTTTAAGCTTCGCATTCTCTTCCTTCACTGCATTCCTCCTCTCGCGGCAACTCCCAGCCAAACCTTTTAGTGGGGATAGCTCTATGGAGAAGGCAGTAGTCTGCGAACAAGGAGAATGTCAGTTTCCTACCAAGAACAAAAGGGCAGTCCTCGTTGAGGACAGTTCGTTTTACCTTGCCTATGTGCTGGATTGATGTGGACATCATGTCCATGTGGTCGGAACCCACGAACTCTTCAAATACTTTTGCGAGTTCCCGCACTCCGGCTTTGAAGCTGTAACACCGCCTACTTGCAAATGATATGGCACTTGGCCCTTCCCATCGAGTCCTAACACCTGGAGTATCCTCGGTCCGGCACCTCCCCTAAAAGGGCAGGTGTCGCCACCACCTTATCCGGACCCTATTCCTTTCACCTCGGGCAGCCTACGACCTTGCTTTGCCCTGCTCGAGATGCTCCCATAGCAGTGGGAATGCCTAGTTGCGACCTCTCGGGCTGAACGCGTAGATCCTCCGATTTGGACTCTAAATTTGTCGTCTCTTCCTAGGTCGTCGAGCCATTGTCTTTTGTTTCGAGCGAGTGCACGCCCAAAGGTCGGGAGGCACCCAGTAGGTACTGGCGCCCGCCAAAGGCCTTCCGGTTGGGGAGCCTTAGCAAGATGCGCAGACCCCGATGTTGCCTCTTGGGGAACCACTGGGAGCAGCTTTGATCGTCCTAGTGGTCCTCGCCCGAGGGAAAGAAAACTGCCATCATCGTGGCAACCTTGGCATCTTCAGAGGCATGATTGCTGCATATGAACGTCATTAGTAAAAAATAGTTCATTACGCAATAAAAAAGGATCCAGTTAACGATAAGATTACTCGATGAAGGCTTTGGCCCAAGGTCGGCTACACGCTTGAAGAAGTCGTACCTCCGCAGATTCGGGGTTGTCACGATTAGCTTTACGTCGCGAGTCGCTTCGCGCAAGAAACCGAAGGCTACAATTCTGTCTAAATCCATGAACAGCTCCAAACTGGTCGTTTTGTTAACTGCCAAAAAATAAACAGTTCGTTAGTAAGAAAAACAAAGTCAATGAGCTCGTTAAGGGAAAAGAACCTACTGGGTCCTGGAAGCGACAGAGGCCATCGTAACGAAAGAAGAAAAACTTTGTTTTAGAGGCCCCCAGCTAAGTGTTGGGTAATCAGATATCCCGACACCGCGATAGTAGGTTACTTGGATAAGTAGTAGGAGTCCTTGTCCTTGCTCTTTTTTAGGATGTATGAGCAACCGAGTTCTACTGCGGTTAACTCACCTAGCCCATTCTCGCGACACGCGATGTACATGGCAACCGCAATCATGTACGCGTTCGGCATGAGTTACATCGATGCGATCCAAAAATGATCCAGGACTGACCTAACAAAAGGGTGGAAAGGGATCAACCCCCCACCCTTGAAGATTTCCTCAGAGATCGCTGCCAACCCACGTGGCGGCATGTAGAGGCAGTATGCCATATCGCCGAAAAACATCATCCTCGTGGATACCATATTGGTCTATCACCCTATCGAGCTCATCCTCAGTAAGTACCGAGAAAATCTCTTGGGACTCACAGGAACATCCTGTGTGGATGAACTAGTCCCTTCCCTCGAACTCGGAGGGTTCAGGGCCCATCCTATCTACAATGCATGAAAAGCTGATAACAGGGAATCTTTTTAGCCCTCGTACACCATTTCGTACGGTGACGTGGAGGAAAGCAAACGCTTCTCCTCCTAAATCCCAGAAAAACCCTAATAGAAGGTTTCGAGCCGCCATTCATGGCTCGAACCCAACAAGAACATTTCATCTCCGATCAACTACTGGGACTAAGAAACAAAAACAGAAAATGATTCTTACCTCTCAGAATATGAAGATGGATCCTTCTGCTTCGGATATCAGGTACACGCTGGCTTGGAAGGCAAAGAATCCAAGTTTGCAAAAGTGTCTTACTCTCTCTGAAAAAATGAGTGTGGTGACATTGCTTGAAGCAAACCTGGGTTTTATAGCAAAAGAACTAGCGTTTGGTTTTCTTAAAATCAAACGATGTTTGGGCGAAAAAATGTACCTCCTCGTTGATCGCGACCATGTGTCGCAGATCCACGGGAAATGGTGACCATCACGCTCCAAAAAAACCCAATCATCGTCCTTCTCCATTGAAAAACCCAAACGATGGCACGATTCTCCTGCCGCATTAAATGCGCCCCAATCTGCATTTAATGCTCTAATAAGAGTATATCATTTCAGCATGTCACGCATTTAATGTGCATAGCTAGCATTAATTATGCACAAGACATGTTTGTCAGAGCAGAAGGCGCTTCATTAAATATATCCCTTACGAAAAGGCAACAGGTAACGTCTAAAGAGATCGTTATGTAGAACACTTCTTCGTCTGGCCAGTCACGAAGCAACGTGACTCTTCAGTTCTACCCCATTGGTCGCTAAACGACGTGACTCGACAAGTATTCAGCTTCGAAACAACCCAATCCCCTGTCCAGAGAATTCCAAGTATAATCAAGTCGTAAACTTCGAAAAATCGAAATCAAAAGCACTGATATGGTCTGAGATCAGTCGCTTCATCGATTAGCGGAAGACGTATCAAGTATCAGCGCAAGATCGAAAACGTAGTCACGACCTCTTCTCATACAGGTCGGGATCACCAAAGTTTCTTCAAAGCCGTCTTGTCACGGCATGAATTATAGTTTCCAAGGTTCGATCCTCAAACCTTAAAAACTAGGGGACTTCTGTTATGCCTGAAAAAGTAGGGCTAACATAAGATCCAACAAGACAAAAAGTCGTAGCTTAGGTAGGCCCAGCCCACCCAATCGTGAGATAGCCACGTCATACAATGACAGGGGCGACATGCTCCTGTCAGGGCAGTGGGTGCGCGTCAGACCAACCAAGAGCTATAGCGATTCCACGTGTCCAATCCCTGCACCAAATCGCGTAAATCACTCTAGAAGGTGGGCAATGGGACATAAAGAAGGATTTGCACGGATAATCCCACCAACTCATAGATTTAGTAATGATAACCTTAATCCACCCCACTATAAATTGAGAGCACCTCTCCGTTTAAAGGATTAGCTAATCTCTCTAAAGAAAAGATAGCATTCTCTCTCTTGTATAATCATTTGCAAGTCAGTCCGCTGAACGCGACCTGACCTCTATCATTAATACAAAATCAGTGGACTTAGGATTTGCTTCCTTAGCATCCGAACCACTTTAAACGCTATTCTCCATTGTTTTTACTCTTGTTTGTTCATCCATGTGTGTCTTCTGGGCCAGCTCAGCATTTCACAGGTGCGTTTGGTTGGTGTCAAAATCACACATCAACAAATAGTATTATTAATATGAAAATGAGGTATTATATAAAATGATAAATAATTATTTCCCATATCAAACAAATTTGGAACAAGTATAAGCTAACACACACTATAATACAAAAAATGAAACCATAGGGGGTTGGTCTGGTGGTCAAGAAATTTTACTCATTTCATTAACTTTTTGGGTTCAAACCCTGGGGTCACCTACCACAAATTAAATTTGTGGCTTAATTCATACATTGGGTTTATAAGGTGTTCAATGGGCCTTGGAAATTAATCAAGGTATGTATAAGCTAACCCAAACACCCAGGATAATAAAAAAATAAAATAAAATAATACAAAAGACGCAAACGTTTGTTAGAGTAGATGCCCTAGAGCCAATCAATTATTGTAGAATTGACTCTTTGTAATAATGTTCATTAATCAATAATAAAAGGCATTTTATTCTATATTGCGTAAATCATTATTATTGCAATATGTATTGATATATGTCCTTAGAATGGTAGAACCGTGACGAGGGTATCAAGTGTTTCAAATCTTGATAGTAAGAACCCTATGAGCATATATGGTGGCCATTCTAGAAACGTCCGTATCCCCTTAGTATTATTCTCAAGTAAGGGCACGTATAATACGGTAAGGCTATCATAGTGTTGGAACGACCCTATCTAAAGGCGTTGACTAATCTCACTTGTCAAGGTTGTTTGGTGACAACCTCGGTGCAACACATGGGTGCTTGTTGAAGCGGATATACCGCAAACAAGTTCACTGGGACCCTCGACCCTCCCACCTAGAGGATTCCATATGGATGGTAACCCCGGTGTCTATGGAATAAATCCTCTAACGAATGGTGGTGCATGTGATCCTTAGACTTGAGATCACCTAAGCGCCTTGTGCACCAATTGTGCCAACTTTGACACTAGCCTAACGCAGCTTCTATTTAAGTGTCGCAAGATTTGGGCCTGATTGGCTATATCAAGAAGTGTATCAAGACTATGGTGGATTGACAAAGGATTCATCACTCTCGGCACGGGAGAAGTTATCTCACGGCAATTCTAACATAGTGGCAATGACAACCTTCGGGAAATCGTGGCCATACGGGATTGAGTTGTTGCTCTATCCAGATTATAATACGGGTCATTCCCTTGGTCCGAAACCTGAATATATAATATCGAGAGTAACCGAAGGTTGACACTATTTCTATGCCTTCGCTCGTCGAGATAACAAATGATGAAAGGATCGTATTGTACGGTAACCATATCGTTGACAAGTAGCTACTTTGTCAATCCGAATCTATCGGGTGGCCATGATGCCTGCATAGGGGGCCAATCTTGTGTCAGTATTAGTGAGGACGATTAATTGGTGTTAATCGCGATACTATACACTACCGGACATGATGAGGAGCCTATGGGTCACACACATAGAAGATAATTTAAGAGCCAAGAAGAAAGAAGGGCGTTTTCGCATCTTTTTGGGCGAAGGGGTATTTTGGTAATTTTCACAAAGGTAATTAAATTTGTCGAGGTCGTAGCCTTTTTTATTTAATTTGTTAAAAATTAAATAAGTGGAATTACGGTTGAATGTGTGTTCGCATATTCAAATAAATTATCATTATTGTTAAATGTTAATATATATATTAAATATATATTAATTGATTTTTAATTGAAATAATGATGAAATAAATGAAATATCTAATTTGGGAGTGTTTGGCAACATGGGGTGTTTGGGTTGGAGCCCAAGCCCATTCCATGTGGGAATAGGGCAACTTGGTTTGCCTATAAAAAGAATAGTGTTTGTGTGTTTTATTAATTAATTCATTTTGCCTTTTGAAAAAGAAAACACAACACCCAATACACTCTCCCACGCCCTTTCACTGTTCCATTGAAAATCAAACTTTTCTTTTGTTCTTCTTGATTTCTTAAGGCCAAGGAGGATCTAGCAAATCCCTCCTTGGTTCTTGGTGGTTGTCTTCGTGTGGACTTCTTGGTTCGATCCTACACTTGGATCGGTGAGCAAACACATTCGAGACAACATTGGTAAAGGAGCCTAAATGTGGGTATGAATCTAAACCTTTGGAATTATTTTTTCTCGTATTCTTATAAATATAAATCGTAACTTTCTATGCCCCTCATTTTGGGTTCTAAGGACTGATCCGTGGTTGTAAATTTTTGTTTTTCCGCTTTGCACAATTCCGGGCCTCGCTTTCCTAACAATGTGGTATCAGCAGCCTAGGGTACTAGATTTACAATTATTGAATGGTTGATACATGTATTTGTTGATAACATGCCGCCTTGATGAATCGCCATGAAAACCCGCCATTTTGTTAAAACCGAAAAATCGGAAATCCATGTTGAATGAGTGATTCAAATGATAAAGCTGGTTTAATAATGTGTTGATGAATGTTATATTGGTTGGTTAATATCTGGTTGAGCGTATGCACGTTTGATTTGATTTGGATTCGTGTTTATACACAAAAAACTGCAAAAATGCGAATCGCATGCGTTAATTGGGGATTTCCGGGCGCGCGGCGGAGGCTTTATCTTGCCAGCGGCGAGGAGCCTCGACAGCCTTTCGCGTGGCGAAGATAAAACCTTCGCCCGCGGCCCGAAGTCTGTGGCAAGCCTAGACCTAATTTAAATCCTCGCCGCGGTGAAGATAAAACCTTGACCGTGCAAGTGTGCGCGAGAAGTGCATCTTCAGAAATCCTCGCGGCGGAAGGTCGTAGCTTTTCCAGTCGTATTTTTGCAAAGGGACTAATCTGCAGTTTTTAATAACCTATAAAGCCAATGTACGTTCTGCACATTTAAGGGTAATTAATTAATTAACCCACCCAATTCAAAAATTGATTATTTTTTGAAATGTATGCTTTGTACTTGTTTGTATATTGCATGGTACGTGGTACATGAGCCTTAGACCTAAGGGTGAATGTTTTAAATTATTTTGGGTATGTATGGCTATAATATTTTAAATAGGGCCTGCGTGTCCTGCCTTCTCTCTTCTTCTTAATGTACATTCTTTTCTCATCTCATTCCCCTCGAATGTAAATCGAGGTTTCTAAATTTGTTGATGTAAAATTAGTTTGATATTAATTTTATTGTAAATTTAGAATGATGTTTTTGTAATGTACCTGGAGACGAAGCGAAGGACGAGGCAACCATACTTGAAGACTCAAGATATTTGTTACAGGGATCCCTAGGTGACCCACCGATCCCTCCCCCAGGCTCGAGGAGATCGGTTTAGTTAGGCCATGTACCAACACGTTTA
This sequence comes from Pistacia integerrima, assembly GCA_026225825.1. Classification (NCBI taxonomy): domain Eukaryota; kingdom Viridiplantae; phylum Streptophyta; class Magnoliopsida; order Sapindales; family Anacardiaceae; genus Pistacia; species Pistacia integerrima. Next base: position 13,315,920 of record CM047747.1, read on the forward strand.
ATATTTTGTTTAGAATGCATGCTAAGGTTGAATGTTGAATAACATGCCAAACAATGTCTTTCTAACAAAGATAATAATCTGATGAGACATTAAATAACAAACCCCTCAACTAAGTATATTAAGTCACTTGTGCCTTCCATCACCATGTTTTTGATCAAACCACTGTTCGTCGAAACCTTGTTCGCCAAAGCGAAGGGTACACTTCTACCCGGTGGGAGGTTAAAATTCATTGGAGTTTTCCTTAATGGTGATGGGTCGACTTAAAATGACAGTTTTGCTTGTTCGCCAAAGCGAAGGTTGATAAACGCGTCATAGGCATAGTAGAAGCAGTGCACATATTATGTGTACATGGTGACATGTAGTGTCCACTCTCCGTGCCGAGAATCACACTTGAGGACAATGGTTGGAGCCATTGAATTGTGTGATTGGCTGTTTTGGCTTTTTCACATTTCAGGTTGATAGTGGGGAGGGGCTATCAATTGGTGTGGAATTAAGTTTGTTGGCTACCTAATCAACCCATTTTGGCTTGTTCGCCAAAGCGAAGGTTTGAAATGGGCGGGATGGGATCTCGGTCCACTTAGGAAAGCCAATGGGCTTTCCCGAGTTAATAGTGAGGGCTATTGGCTTGAGTAAAATAGTGGGAGCATCGTTTAATAAAAGACCATATTAAATAATAATGAACTTTATAATAACTTTATCTTTTACGCAATTGTAGATTCAGAAAATGAGCATTATGAACCTGCGACCGATAATCGAAAAAGAAAACAGGTTGGATGGATCCAATTTCTCAGACTGGTATCGTAATCTTCGGATTATACTTAAGTCAGAAAAGAAATTGTATATCCTTGAAAAGCCATACATGGTGAGCGATCTGATGCCACTTAGAAAGTTAAGGATACTTATCAAAAGTTCCTTGATGATCTTTGATAGCGTACAATGCTTGATGTTAGCATCGATGACACCTATCTTTGCAAAAAGCAACATGAGAATATGGATGCTTTTTTCCATAATTCTACACCTCAAGGAGCTTTACGAAACAAATGCTCGACATGAGAGGTACAAGGTGTCGAAAGCACTGTTTGGGAGTCGTCTGACTGAGGGTGCCCAAGTTGGTCCTCATGTGCTCAAGATGATCGAGCACATAGAGAGGCTTGAGACTTTGTGATGTGGCTTGGATGCAGAATTACAAATGGATTTAATTCTGCAATCCTTGCCTAACTCTTATGCTCCGTTCATAATGAATTTCAATATGAACACGATGGAGAAAACCCTCGCGAACTTCTAAACATGCCGAGGATCGCAGAAGCAGGACTTGAAAAAGTCCAAGCCTCGTTTACCGGTTGGTTCTTGCCCAGAAAGCAAAGCAAAGGGTACGGCAAGGGAAGGGTAAGGCTAAGGCCAAACCCAAGCCCAAGCCTAAAAGACATGTTGCTCTTGGTCCTAAGAGTGGCATAGGAAAGGGCAAGGTAGTCTGCTTCTTTTGTGGCAAGCTTGGCCATTGGAGGAAACACTGCAAGGCTTTCCTCGCAAGCAAGAAGAAGTCAGAGGCTACGACTTCAGGTACTTTCATGATTGAGATTAACTTCTCTCCCTCAACATCTTGGGTCATGGACACAGGATGTGGTACTCACATTTGTACCGATGTGCGGGGACTAAGGCGAGTAGAGTGCTCACCAAGGGAGAGGTGGACCTACGAGTTGGAAATAGAGCACATGTGGCGCATTGTTTGTAGGGACTTATTGTTTATCTTTGCCTATGGGTTTATTGTTGGAACTACATAACTGTTATCACGTACCTTCTATTTCTAGAAATATTATTTCAGAATCCGTTTTGGATAATATGGGGTATCATTTTGAGATATCTAATGGATTGTTGTCCTTTAGTTTGAATGGTATTCTATTTGGAATTGCAAGGTTATATAATGGATTATATGTTCTTGATTTAAACAATAAAGATATTCTCAATATTGAAACCAAGAAAGCTAAACATAGCGATCAAAACCAAACATATCTCTGGCATTGTAGATTGTGTCATGTTAATAAGACTCGCATTGCAAAACTTCAAAGGGATGGAGTTTTGGCCGCCCCTTTGACTTCCAGGTCATTTGAGGTATGCGAGTCATGCCTTTTAGGCAAGATGACCAAGTCTCCTTTCACAGGACAAAGTGAAAGGGCTATTGAACTGTTAGGCATCATCCATAGTGATGTATGTGGTCCACTAACAGTTGAAGCTAGAGGTGGATATTCATACTTCATCACATTTACTGATGATTTCAGTAGATATGGTTATGTCTACCTTATGAGACATAAATCTGAAGCCTTTGATAAATTCAAGGAATTCAGGGAATGAAGTACGAATATGTTGGGCAAAAGTATTAAAGCTCTTGGTCGGATCGGAGGTGAATACTTAAGCTCGGGGTTTTCGAGTACTGAAGGAATGTGGGATAGTATCATAACTCACCCCTCCTTATACACCCCCAACACAATGGAGTGTGAAAGGAGGAATAGGACCTACTTGACATGGTTAGGTCCATGATGAGTTTTAGTGATTTACCCGCATCGTTTCGGGGTTATGCCCTAGAGACTGCGACTCACGTTTTAAACCGCGTGTGCCATCAAAGTCTGTAGATAAGACTCCATATGAGCTATGGAGTGGGCGAAAGCCCAACTTGTCTTATCTAAGGATTTGGGGTTGCGCTTATGTTAAGAAATTGACTTGAACAAGTCTTTGGGCCCTAAAATCCTGTAAATGTATATTTGTGGGATATCCAAAGGAGACCAAAGGATACCATTTCTACCACCCAGAAGAGCGCAAAATCTTTGTTGCTTGATCTGGTGTCTTCCTAGAAAAGGAACATTTTCTAAGAAGTACTAGTGGGAGAAAATTAAAACTCGATGAAGTTCTAGAACCACAAGATATACTAGACGAAGGACGGGATGATGTACCACAGGAAGTGGTTGAGCATCATGAGGAGGTTACTCCATAAATTGTGGATCAAAGTGAACCACCTTAGGTAGCACAGGAGCTACGTAGATCTGGGAGAGTACGCCATGAGCCCGAGAGATACGGTTATCTCGTGACTCAACATGGTGACGTACTAGTCTATCAAGACGATGAACCCAGAACCTACGAAGACGCTATATCGGATCCAATTCCGTTAAATGGCTTGAAGCCATGAAATGCGAGATGGACTCCATGTACCGAGAACCAAGTGTGGTCTCGGTGGAACCACTGAAGGGATAAAACCCATAGGGTGTAAATGGGTCTTCAAGAAGAAGATCGACATGGATGGCAACGCATACTTATAAAGCACGGTTGGTTGCCAAAGGTTTCAAACAAATTCATGGCATTGACTATGAAGAAACCTTTTCGCCGGTTGCCATGATTAAATCTGTCCGGATTATGCTTGCAATTGTTGCATATCATGACTATGAGATTTGGCAAATAGATGTCAAAACTGCTTTCCTAAACGGAAACCTTGAGGAGGATGTGTATATGACACAACTTGATGGTTTCGTTCTTGATAGTCAAGCAAATAAGGTATGCAAGTTGCAGAGATCCATTTATGGACTCAAGCAAGCTTCAAGGAGCTGGAACATTCGTTTTGATGAGGCCGTAAAAGAATTCGGTTTTATCAAAAACGAAGATGAGCCCTGTGTTTACAAGAAAGTGAGTGGGAGCGCAGTAGCATTCCTAGTGTTGTATGTCGATGACATACTTCTGATCGGGAATGATATATCGAACTTGTAGTCGGTAAAGACTTGGTTATCCAAGTGCTTCTCCATGACAGACTTAGGGGAAACAGCCTACATCCTTGGTATAAAGATCTATCGTGATAGATCGCGTAGGTTGCTTGGCCTAAGTCAGAGTGCATATATTGACAAAGTACTGAAACGATTCAGTATGGAAGAATCCAAGAAAGGATTTCTTCCGATGTCACATGGTGTTTATCTCTCTAAGGAATTGTGTCCTAAAACACAAGATGAGAGAGATAGGATGAAGAAGGATCCCATATGCATCAGCAATTGGATCCATTATGTATGTCATGCTATGTACTCGGATTGATGTCTCATGTGCTTTGAGCACTTGTAGTAGATATCAATCGGATCCAGTTGAGCGTCACTGGATGGCTGTCAAGAATATTCTTAAGTACTTGAAGAGGACTAAGGATATGTTCTTGGTTTATGGAGGGAAGATGAGCTCAGTAAGAGGATACAATGATGCTAGTTTCCAAACGGACAAAGGACGATTATCGATCGCAATCGGGGTGGGTTTGTATTTTGTCTCAATGGCGGTGCGGTGGTGGAAGAGCTCCAAGCAAAGCAACCGAGCGGATCACAATGGAGGTCCGAGTATATTGCATTGTAAGATGCGGCCAGGAGGCGCTGGATTAAGAAGTTCGCACGAACTTGGTGTGGTTCCTACGATTGTTGATCCTATAGACATCTATTGTGACAACAATGGAGCAATTGCTCAAGCTAGGGAACCACGGTCTCATCAGAAGTCCAGACACATACTCAGACGATTCCATCTCATCAGAGAGATAGTTGAGAGGAAAGACGTGCAGATTAGTAAAGTGCATACTGCAGACAATCTCGCAGATCCACTGACAAAGCCTCTGTCGTAGCAGAAGCATGAAAGGCACTTGAAATCATTTGGTATTAAATACATGAATGATTGGCTATAGTGCAAGTGGGAGTTTGTTAGAGTAGATGCCCTAGAGCCAATCAATTATTGTAGAATTGACTCTTTGTAATAATGTTCATTAATCAATAATAAAAGGCATTTTATTCTATATTGCGTAAATCATTATTATTGCAATATGTATTGATATATGTCCTTAGAATGGTAGAACCGTGACGAGGGTATCAAGTGTTTCAAATCTTGATAGTGAGAACCCTATGAGCATATATGGTGGCCATTCTAGAAACGTCCGTAGCCCCAGTATTATTCTGAAGTAAGGGCATAGATAATACGGTAAGGCTATCATAGTGTTGAACGACTGTCTAAAGGCAGTGACTGATCTCACTTGTCAAGGTTGTTTGGTGACAACCTGGTGCAACACATGGGTGCTTGTTGAAGGCGGATATACCGCAAGAAGTTCAATTCGGATCGACCCTCCCACCGCAGGATTCCATATGGATGGTAACCCCAGTGTCTATGGAACAAATCCTCTAACGAATGGTGGTGCATGTGATCCTTAGACTTGAGATCACCGAAGCGCCTTGTGCACCAATTGGTACAGTTTGACACTAGCCTAACGCAGTTCTATTTAGAGCTGTCAGTACGGTGGTGATTGGCTATATCAAGAAGTGTATCAAGACTATGGTGGATTGACAAAGGATTCATCACTCTCGGGTACGGGAGAAGTTATCTCACGGCGCAATTCAGTATATGGCAATGACACCTCAAACTAGGCCTAAGTGGGATTGAGTTGTTGCTCTATCCAGTTATAATACGGGTCATTGGTCCAGAAACTGAATATATAATATCGAGAGTAACCGAAGGTTGACACTATTTCTATGCCTTCGTCTCGTCGAGATAACAAATGATGAAAGGATCGTATTGTACGGTAACCATATCGTTGACAGGTAGCTACTTTGCTGAATCCGAATCTATCGGGTGGCCATGATGCCTTGCTAGGGCCAATCTTGGTCTGTATTAGTGAGACGATTAATTGGTGTTAATCGCGATACTATACACTACCGGTATGATGAGGAGCCTATGGGTCACACACATATAAGATAATTTAAGAGCCAAGAAGAAAGAAGGGCGTTTTCGTCTTTTTGGGCGAAGGGGTATTTTGGTAATTTTACAGTGCAATTAAATTTGCTGAGGTCGTAGCCTTTTTATTTAATTTGTTAAAAATTAAATAAGTGGAATTACGGTTGAATGTGTGTTCGCACATATTCAAATAAATTATCATTATTGTTAAATGTTAATATATATATTAAATATATATTAATTGATTTTTAATTGAAATAATGATGAAATAAATGAAATATCTAATTTGGGAGTGTTTGGCAACATGGGGTGTTTGGGTTGGAGCCCAAGCCCATTCCATGTGGGAATAGGGCAACTTGGTTTGCCTATAAAAAGAATAGTGTTTGTGTGTTTTATTAATTAATTCATTTTGTCTTTTGAAAAAGAAAACACAACACCCCATACACTCTCCCACGCCCTTTCACTGTTCCATTGAAAATCAAACTTTTCTTTTGTTCTTCTTGATTTCTTAAGGCCAAGGAGGATCTAGCAAATCCCTCCTTGGTTCTTGGTGGTTGTCTTCGTGTGGACTTCTTGGTTCGATCCTACACTTGGATTGGTAGCAAACACATTCAGAGACAACATTGGTGGAGCCTCCAAACGTGGGTATGAATCTAAACCTTTGGATTTATTTTTCTGCAGATTCTTATAAATATAAACTGTAACTTTCTATGCCCTGATTTTGGGTTCTAAGGAACGATCCATGGTTGTAAATTTTTGTTTTTCCGCTGCGCAACCGGGTCGTTTCCTAACAACGTTATCCAAAATGATCTTTGGAAAGGGTCTATATGTGGATTATTAAGTCCATTCTTAAATCCCAAAGCTCAATTCTAGACAAATGGTAGAAGCTACTAAGATGGAGTACAATAGGGGGTGTAGGGAATTTTCGGTGGAGCAGTGAAATGCCAGTAAAGTACTTTGCAGGACCAACACGTTGACAATGATAAATTATTTTAAAATATTATATAAATACTAAAACCAATTCTTGCACAATTAGGTCTCACAAGTTGGACTTACGAGTGATTTACCACTTGTCAAACAAGTCACCTGCTTAGAATTTGAATTTCTTTATCCAATTTGTATCTAGAGATTTGAACTTGAGACTTTTGACTTTGATACCATGTTAAGTTGTCATCTTACTTAAAAACTTAAGCTAGTAAGTGAACGTTAACATATACTAGACCAATATTAACTTTAATTTAAATCACAACTTGAGCTCTAGGGTACACTGAGTCATAAAACATAATTTGTTTTGGAATTGACATAATTTGCATAATTAAAAAAGAATAGCCATAATTGTGTTAACAATCAACCATAATATATATATATATACAATAAAACCTTTCTATAGTCATAATGGTGGGACTAACTAATTTTATTACTATGAAGAGGTTATAACTTAATAGAGGTGTAGTTACAAAAATTTCTTATTTCATAATTCATGTTTTAGTAGTACAATATTAGGATTTCAATTCATGTTTTAATAGTATTAGGGTTTCAATTCAACGCTTCAATTGTCTACTTTTGAAACAGATTGAAGATTGTGTCTTGGAACTAATAAAGATAACTGTCTTTGATGGAATTGTAAATGCAGTTGATGCATGGTCAATTGATGTGAAGCCACAGACAATTGCCAATTGTTTTAAGCATTACAAAATTAAGACCCCCGATATTGATGAATTGGAAGTTACAATTGAAGTGGATAAGGGGAATCAAATAGTCATTGTAGAATTAAGTGATCAGATTTGACAACTTCACTACATTAATCAAATGGATATTAATGTCTTCCTTAATCATCTAAATGAGCAAGAAGTCATGTATGCTTTAACAGAAGAATAAATCATTGTTACAATTAGACAAGAAGAGAAATGAAATAATTATGAGGATGATACTACGGAAATACAAAAAGTTTTGTACCAAGAAGCTCTAAACATGCTTGAGAAGCTAGAAATGTTTTGGCTTCAATAAGAAAATGTCCATGCTAGCGAGTAATGTACCTGCAAGTTAAAAGATGTGGTAATAACGCTAAAGTATAACTTATTGTCCCAAACAACTTTAGATAAATATTTTATTTCATCTTAAACCTTTAATATAATATAACATATATTTTTTTACAATATGCATATAATTATCACTATGTGGAGGCAACTTTCCTTAAGACGGGAATTAGAAAAATTATAACTTATTACAATATGGAGTTTATTCTTATTTATAACTATCCCAAATTGGGAATATAATTTTTTATGACTATATAGAGTTTATTCCTATATAGAGTATCACTATAAAGAGGTTTTATTGTATATATATATATCTCACAACAATTTTGATTCATAAGATAAGTTTATCTGTCTCTTAATGTTAGGAGATTTCTTTGTCTTCTGATAACTATTTCAAACCAAAACAAAAGCATTGGTTATGTTTATTTTGGCTCCGTTTGATTCACTCTTGAAATTAGCATTATGAGTTTTCCTAATAAAGTTAAATAGTAATTCAATAAAGTTAAATAGCTTATTCCAAAATATTATTCAATTTCTTTTAAACCCCCCTAAATTTGTTAATTTAACTATACACCCCCAAATATTTTTTTTAGAAATTGCAAAAACACCCCAGCAACCCACATTACTAGATTCCGGCCACTACTACTGGAAGCTGGCCGGAATTTGGTATAATGGTGCACTACCGGTTGAATCTGGCCGGTAGTGGGCCGATCTAGCCTTTTCCGACCAGATCCATGGTGGATCTGGCCAAAAAAGGCCAGATCTACAACCAAAGATCTGGCCGTCAACGGCCGGATCTTAGGCCATAGCCAGTTGTCAACGACGGCCAAAGATTTGGCCATCGTTGACGACCAAATACAGCCAGATCCATCCGTGGATTTGGCCGAAAAAAGCCATATCGGTGCACGACCGGTAAGATCCAGCCAGTCATGCGCCGATACGGCGACTTCGGCCACCCTCCGACAATGGTGGCAGCTGTCTATATTTAATGGGTGGGTTGGGGGTGTTTTTGTTAACTTTTAATATTTTATTATAGGGGTGTTTAGTAAATAAACAAACATATAGGGTATTTTTGTTAATTTTCAAATCCTACACCGTAATGCTCACCCAATTTAACTTTTTTCAAAATATTATTCTAAAAAGTATCAGAATAATGTACCAAACGGACCCTTTATTATTTTGAATAATATTTTTGAAAAAGTTGAGTTAGATTGTTATTACGAGAATAGGATTTGAAAATTAACAAAACACCCTCTATATTTATTAATTTAGCTAAACACCCCCTACAATAAAACATTGAAAATTAATAAAAACACCCACATTCACCCATTAAATGCCGATAGCTGACCACCACTGTTGGGGGGTGGTTGGAAGTCGCCAGATACGGCGAAAGATTTCGACCACTTCCGACGGTGGTGGCTGGAATCGACAAATGTGAGTATGTGGGAGTGTTTTTGTTAATTTATAAACTTTTATTATTGGGGGTATTTAGTTAAATTAATAAACTTAGAGGGTTAAAAAATAAGTATATTGAATTGAATAGAGTATGATTGGATTTTGAGAATATTAAAACAAATATATATTTCGAGTAGAATAGAAATAGGATTGAGAAAAAAGCACACCCATTAATATTTTGTCCCGTGCCCAGAAAGTAGAAAGTGATAATCAATCTTTAATGACCAACTTAATTAATTTATTAAATTAGATTCCCTTTTGGGATAGCTACCCCTAATGGTCAAAATGTTTAATGTTGCCTTATCTTGATATCAATTTCAAATCTCTTGTCGATTGCCACAACCATATCGTCATATCTGTTGATTTATCTTATGTCTACCTTTTCATTCTAAAAGGAATTTTTCCATTGCTTCAATTCTATGAATCATTATAAAAGTGACACTTTACCGAGAAAAAAATTGAACGAACTTTATAAATTTATAAGAAAATGAAACTCTACTTAACATAAATGACGCATTCATTGGTAGTAGGGGTGTTCAGTTCTCGGTATCTTGCACTTTTTGAAGGAATCGGGCAAGGAGGCAAGGCAGCGGTTTCTTGAAATTTGGAACCAGAACCAGAATCGACGGTTCCGGTTCCTAGATACCCAGAACCAGAACCTATAACAACGGTTCCGGTTCCGGTTCAGGGTACCCTATAAAATTCATGACCCCCCAAAAGTTTTTAAAATAGCAAAAAAACCCTTTAAAACTTACAAATACCCCCCCACCTGGCACTTATTAACAAAAATAAAATTACAAATTATAAGTTCAAAATTATAAACTCCATTACTTTGTAAAGGTAGATTCTCAAAAGTCAAACTAACTTACTTTAAATGTTATGAAATATAAATATAAATGTATTCACATTATTTTTTCTACAAAAGTTTTTATTAACCCTCCTAATCTTTAATTTTATTTTATATTAGTCTCGGTTCCTGGTTCCTGGTTCGGTTCTTGTTCCTAACTATAGGAACCGGAACCGGAACCGCACAGTAACGGTTTCAAAAATTTGGAATCGGAACCTATCCATTGACAACTGGTTCTGGGTAGGAACCGGAACCAAACCCAAGATACCCGCCGATTCTGGTTCCAATCGGTTCTTTTGAACACCCCTAATTGATAGTATTAAATCAATAAGCAATTTGGGGTATTAAAGCAATAAACCATTGATATTTGTCCTGTGCCAGAAAGCAGAAAGTGATAATCTTTCTTGACCACATTAATTTAATTAAATTAGATTAAGACACCCATTTTCGATAACTGCCCCTAATGGCCATGCTTTTATGTTGCATGCATGTAATATCCCACTTGAGGTACGTATTTAAGATTTGTTGTATTAGTTAAAAGTTTATTGTTTTAACTTAAATTGAGTTTGTAGGTGGAGTTGGTTGAATTGTTGCCTTGAAAATGGGTTGAGTTTTGGTGAAGTTGGAAATCCAATCTTCGGCGAAGAAGCTTCGCCGCGGCGAGGAGGAGAAGTTGCACTACGGGTAGGTTCTGCCTTATTTCGCCGAGGCGACGAAAAATGGTTCGCCGCGGCAAAGAGCCTAAAACAAAGATTCTTGAGTTTTCTAGAGAATTCTTCTTTTGGGACACAATGACCATTCTACCCCTAATTAGTAGGAAAAGTGGGGAGTAAAATGAAAGGAAATTTAATAGAGATTGTGTTTGGATGGGGTGTAGTTGTAAAGAATCAAAGGATATAGATGGAATTTTCAAGAAAGGACAAGGGCAAAATGGGAAATGAAGCTTATAATATGAACTAAAAAGAGTAAAGTGTAGAGAAAGCCCTTATTCATTTCATTCCACCGCCTCTTCCAATTGCCCATATTCTCTCAATTTCTCCACCCAATTTTCCAAGAGTTCTAAGGGATTTAAGAGGGGTTTTGAGTAGAGATTTCATCTAAAGCTTCCTAAGGTAAGAATTCATGCTTTAGATGTGAGTTTTCTTGTATTTATAGTGAAGTCTTATTGTGTTGTTGCTGTCCTTGTGGTTGTTTTGAGTGGTAGAGAAGAGACAAGTCCACAAAGGGAAGGAAAAGTGCTAAAGAAGCCATCTTTGCACAAGGTAAGTAAATCCAACCAAGTTGAGTTATGACTAAGCTTTGAGTAGAGACTTAGTTTAATTATGTATGTATATGGTATACCCACTGAAAATTGAGATGAGATGTGTGCTTAGTCTTAGTAGTTGGGTATGATTAAATATGAGAAGTGTTGTTGATGTGTGATAAGAAATGGAAGTTTGAGATGAAGTTTGAGAGATGTTGTGTGAATCTTTTTGGAAGTGCTTTCCTTGACAGGGATTATGAATATTTGAGGGAGTTTTTCCCCATTTTGGATGGCTAGAGAATGAAGTTTAGTAGTAATTTTCGTAGGGTGTTTTTATGCACATGAGATGTTTGAGGAAATGCCTAAGTGAAATCTGCCCTGTCACTGCCGTAACTTTCTAAGTAATTTTGAGTATCTTACGGTTCGAACTGGGCTGAGACCAAAACATAGAAGATGTAGCCCTGTTTCTAAGCTTTGAAACGAGACCAGAACCGTAGTAATCCGAGGTGTATAGCATAAGTTATGGCCGTTTTAGTGTGACTGGTGCAGAATGACTGTTTTGAGGAAATCTTGTAGTTGGCATTTCAATTAGTGCATTAGGGAGCATGAGATAGCTCTACACCTTTGTTTATGCACTTGAGAAGTAGCTTGAGATTTAGTATAGAATGTGAGTATAAATTCTTTAAGAGTTAAGGGAATGAGTAGGTTGTGCGATGGGGAGCCCGTGAGTAATGGGTAGAGTATTCCCGCATGTACGCCGCATTGAGAGAGCGGCCTGAGTATGAGATAGAGAAGTGGTGTAGCCCGTGAGAGTGCATGCGGATGAGGGCTATACCCGAGTACCCGAGTACCCGAGAGAGAGATTATACACTCACATGGCCAAGGGTTCCGAATCCATGCATAACCGAGTCCGACGGCTAGAATGAGTAGAGGTCACGTAGAGTAGGAGTGAGTCCCGGCCGTGCCCCCGGTAAGATGGGGTCGTGATTTATGAAAGTGTTATGAGCAAAGAGTTCTAAGGGAAAGAGAAAGAGAAAAAGAGAGAAATACCCAAAGAGAAATTGAATGAGGAGTTGTGAGGAAAGAATTAGAGAGAGAGTTACGGGGATAGCATGAGTAGAGGATTTACTTACTGAGCATTATTTTAGTGCTCACCCCGTTGTTTTCCCATGTTTTGCAGGACCTAGGTGAGGACACTGTCAGAAGGATGTCGGCGTTCGAGAAGGAGTGGTTACATTGTCCCTGATGTTTTTGATGACTTATGTTTATGTTATGCATTTTGTGTAAAAAAAAAATGTATATGTTTGTAAAGAGTATGTATATATGTTTAATAAAAGAAAAACTTGGGCCCAATTTCTTTATGCTATTTTATATGTATTTCATTATAATCTATTGAGTAGTAGTGGCTATTACAATGCATTATCTTGATATCAATTTCAAATGATCTTTTCCGCACTAGTCAAACCATATCACCATATCTTTTGATTCTACCTTTTATTTTATGCTTTTTTGTTAGATATAGCTTTAATAGGAGTTCTTTCTTTATTTATTTCTTTATAACATTGAAAAAAAACCTCCTTTTTAGTTATACGGTCAAATTTCTATCTATTGATAACCTTTATATATGTAAAATCTCTATATATGAATAATTTCTATATAATCATAAAAAATTATAGTCACAACTTGAAATAGTTATAAATAAGAATAAATTTTATATTGTAATAAGTTATAATTTTTCTTATTCCTGTCTTAAAAAAGTTGTCTTCACATAATAATAATTATTTTTATATTGCAAAAAGATATACGTTTTATTATATTAAAGGTTTAAGATGAAATAAAAAATGTAAAGTTGTTTGGGACAATGATTTATACTTTAGAGTTATTACCACATCTTTTAACTTGTGGGTATCTAATAACTCGCTAGCATGAACATCTTCTTGTTGAAATCAAATATTTCTAACTTCTCAAATATATTTAAAGTTTTTTTGTATGAAACTTTTGTATTTTTGTACTATCATTCTCAAACTTATTTTCTTTTCTTTTCATGTCTAATTGCAACAATGATTACTAAAATAATGAATTGAAAACCTAATACATACTACTAAAACTAATTTACAATATATATATATATATATATATATCATTTTCTTGTAAATTGGTTTCCACAGCCGATACGCAATCGTCAATTTAATTAATTAATTAATCGGGTACATAATAGACCTAACAAATGTGCGACATGTGCAGAAATTGCAAAAGGCCTAACAAAGAATGGACCTAAAACCTTCGTATAGCATATTATAAGTTTTATTCATAATCTCTTGTCCGATATATGCTAATTCATGTTTAATCTACTAACAGTATCACCATCAACCACCTAATTAATTTTAAAAAAAGAAACCTCATTTGCTTCTTTATATAGCTAAATACAACTCCATCATCCTGCTCTTAATTGCCGGCTAATTGGCTGCCAGAAATCAATGATCCGTCCAACAACCCGAAAAAATTCTTAAATGAGATGGACATCATATGTTATTGCTTTTTCTTTTTTCCTTTTTTTCTGTATTGATGGAGTTTAAAATATTGAATAATGTAGATAGGATATAACTTTCTAGTATGAACATGCACTACATAGATAATTAACATGGAAATTAAGGATTAAAAACAGTAAAACACCCATATGGAAAGAAAACCAGCTAATTTGATGTGGGTTAATCATGTCTATGATTAAAGGTTTGGTGGTTGATTAGTTCTGTCGTTGCTTCTGATGTTAGGGTTCTTATGTTCTTATACATATAGTGCCCACTAGATATTTCTTACCGCCCGACAGAAATCACTTGTAATATTCATGTATACATTAATTCTCTGAGGCTTCCTTATGATCATGATCTGGTAATCTGGTTACAACTTTTAATGGGTTCATCATTCATCACTTGGGGTCCAAATGATATCTATAATTCAAGTATAAATTAATTTAATTTATTTTAATATTCCTTATTATAATATTTTATCTGGGTAATTAAATAATTACTACATAAAATTACCAACACGAGATTTTGGTGTCGCAACCAAGTAGATGTAGTCAACACTGACCACAAAACATTGTGGTAGAGAAAATCACCTGATAGCAACATTCTTTTTTATTTTTATGATCGAGAGTATCCACGTTAGCTTATATGCATCTCAATTGTCGGAGGCCCTAGAATTACTGACCTAGTAAGAGCTTTCAATGACCACCTCTATTAACAGATATTTGGACTCGAATTTGAGAGACCATGTTAAATCATTCTTTTAATTTTTTACCACACCTGATAGTAACGGTAATAAGGCAGCTCGGAGTCTCAGGCCACCAAAGTGTGCAACAAAGCCCATAGTGATGTAATAGGAGGCATAATATATCATGGCTACGAATTCACTGTTGCAACACGATAGACATTAGTAAATTATTAGTATTAATCAATTTATATGTTAATGATCAAAGCGTGACTCTTCCACTTGTAAGACAACCATTAAGGATCCACCAAATATAAATTAATGAGATTGAATATATATATATATATATATATATATATATATATATATATATATATATATATATATGGAGAGAGAGAGAGAGATGTCATACAAATACAATCATATTTGAACTTTCGGACTAGAGGTGGAAAAGTAACCCGCCCGGCCCGCGGCGGGTTATAAAATTTGGTGGGTCGGTCCTAACCCGCCCGCCAACAAAGGTAGGCCGGGTTAGGCCCGCCATTTTGGAGAAAATGGATGGCCCAGCCCGGCCCGCCAACCCTAACCCGCAGGGTTAGGTGGCAGGCCGGGTCGGGTTAGCCCTATTTTATTTATTTTCTTTTGTTTTATTTATTTAACTTTTCAAATTAATAATTAACAATTAAATTATAAATGTAATTGTTTTTAGTTAACTTTTCAAATATCAATAATTCAATTCAATTAATTTTTTTTTTTGGTTAACATTTCAAATATTAATTCAATTTTAATACAATAAAATTGTAATATAAGAAAAATTAGACTTATTCATTTATCAAAAAATAAAATAAGAAATTATAACAATTATTGCCTCGTTAAAAACCTCACCAAGAAAAACTCAATGGGAGAAAAACTTGGTAAAAAAAAAGTGCAATAATTGACAATTAATTTACAAATTACATTTTACAAAACAACTAATTTGGGGGTGGTTCACTAGGACCTCCATCATCCATATCATCTATATTACAAAATTGAAATGATTCTATTAAAGTATCGTCGACAACCTCATATTGATCTTGATGGCGCGACTGTTCCCAGTCTCGAAGACATGTGAAGGACTTCAATTATTTTTGGAGAAAGTTTAGTTCTCCTTCCATTTAAAATTCTTTCACTTGCATTAAATGTTTGTTCGGATGAGATAGTTGAGACAGGAACAGCGAAAACATCCAAGGCAAGTCTTGATAATATCGGAAAAATACACTTTTTGGCTCTCCAATAGTCTAAGAGATCAATGTTGGCTCTCTGTTGTGGATCTATTGGTAACATTTCAGGGGTTGCAAAATATTGTTGAAGCTCATTACTCTACGACTACATGGAAGACAGTACATTAGTTGTTGTTGGTGGTGGTGGTGGAGTTTCTGAAGAGGAGGCTGTGCTTCGGATTTGGGTCCTCTTCGGCCTATTCAGTGCACCCCAAGAGTAGAAGTCTTCATTTGTTTCTTCTGATGCAGCTTCCCTGGATGTTTCGCCTCTTTGCGGGTTCCCATACCTGTTTTCATATTGGAAATATACTTCGAAAAGTCTATTTTTTACCTCTCCTATTTGATTGGCATATACTTTGGTTTGTAAATTTTCACATAAATTGTCAAAACCATTTTCTAAACCTGCTAATTTAATTCTAGGATCAAATATAGCACCTAAACAATAAAGAAAAGAAATGGGTTCCCAATATTTTTTTTAAAAAAAAAATTCCATTGCCTTTATTAGTGCCTTTAAAATTTCATTGTCTTTGTTTTTTATAAATAACTCGGAAATTTTTATAATTGTATGTATTACCAATGGATTAGTAGAATAATACACACCAGAAAGTTGTAAAGTGGATTGGTAAAAAATTTTAAGAAAAGAATGAAATATTTTAGCTATATGCCAATCATTTTCTACCAAATAATGAGGACATCTATTATTTGCTACAAAATAACTAATTATATTAGCATAAGGTAAACATGAATCAAGCATTAAATAATTAGTACTATTCCATCTAACAGGCATGTCTTATGCAAAAGTTCTAGGAGACATATTTGATTTTATACAAGTGTCTTGAAATTCAGTATTTCTTTTATTACTACTAGTAATCCAAGCTAAAGAAGCCCTAATTCTATCAATATTTTCTTTAATTGTTTTCATACCACTTTTCACAATTAAATTAATAATGTGACATGTACAATGTTGGTGAAAAAACTTCAAACTGTTATACAAATGATAATTACTTTTAAAAAAATCTATAGCTGTAGTATTAGCACTTGCATTATCTAAAGTTATACTTATCACTTTATCAAGAACATCATAATTTTCTAAAACTTCAACAATTTTATTATAAATTTGTTGACCACTATTATCCATATCCATTAATCTAAATCCTAATAAAGATTTATTTAATTTAAATTCATTATCAAAATAATGACTAGTCACACAAATATAATCTTGTTTAGCTCTACCATTCCAAATATCGGCAGTTAGAGCCACACTAACATGGCAACTATGTATTTTATTTTTTAATTCTAATTTCATTTTTCTAAACAATTTTATTAAATCATTTCTAGTTGCAGTTTTAGAATAACTTTTAAATCCTGAAAAAAATGAATTTTCAACAAATCTTTCAAAATATTTATCTTCAGCCATATTAATAGGTTAATCAGTTGCAGCAATATATAAAACTAACTGTTCCCTATATACATCAGAATTATAACGCCAAGTAGTACCCATATTAGTTATTTGAGTTTGATTGCTTTCTCATTTCCATGTTGATTAATATGTTTATTAGCATGCCTTTTTAAAGTACTAGTACCATTACCTGAATCAGCTTTATAAATATTTCCACAGTATTTGCATCTCGCTTTCTTGACTTGAACGCCATTTTCTGTCTCGTAAAACTTGTCGAAATGCGCCCAAACGTCTGATGTGTGTCTATCTTCGGGACGGCAGTTGATGAACCCGCCTCAGCTTGAGATGAAGTTGGACAAGGACGATGATTACGAGGACGACTTCTAGAACCATCGGGGGCTGTTGGAATCGGGGGCATATTTTGAGGTGTATCGGATTCTGAGAATGGGAAAACGGGACTATTTGAATCTCCTCCTGCATTTATATTAGTAAAATCAACGAGACTAGGACTAGGATAGTAGTTTTCTTCATCATTGTAATTGATGGGAGAGAAATATCTATCCATTGTAGTTGAAAAAAAAAAATTTGACGTAGAAGAAATAAAAATTAAAGAAAGAGAATTGGAATATGGAAATTGGAATTTGGAAAATTGGAAATATGAATTAAAAATTGCAAAAACTAATAAAAATTAAAATACGAGCAAATTTATAACAAAGAGATTAAGAGAATAAATGAATAATTGAGAGATTAAAGATTAGAGAATATGAGAGAATGAGAGAATTTGAGTTGTGAGAAAAATGTGAGAGTTTAGGGCCAATTTATAGAAAAAAAAAAAGGGAAAAGAAAATGACGAAAAAGACTCCTCCAACGGCTATAAAACAGCTATATTTCAAGGGTAAAGGGGTAATTTGAAAAAAAAATTCAATTTTTTTTATTTTCTTTCGGACCCGAGCCGACAGGTTGGCCGTGGGTGTGTAACAGCCAACCCACTGGGTTGACAACAGCCAACCCGCGGGTTGGCAGTCCTTTCTTTAGAAAGGACAAAATAGCAACTCGAGGGTCGGCGGGTTGCCATTTTGCAACCCGGCCCTCCCGCCAGGGGTTGCTGCCAAGTTGGGTTGAACTGGCCCACCTTATTGGCGGTCCGGGTTCAACCCTCTTCATTGCGGGCCGGGTTAGGGTTGACCCGCCTAACCCGACCCATTTGTTCCACCTCTATTCCGGACAAATATATCCATTTCAACTCAACATTATATAAACAACATTTTCCCCATGATGTGATGTTGACACAATAGAGGTCACCTTAAATTTAATTATAGCAATTTATAAATTACATATAGTACCATAATTATAAACATAAATCGAGCATTCAGCCATTCACCTTCATTTAAAAGTACAATTACGTTTACGTAATTGATTATTGAATTTTAGATACCAGATAACAAGATAATAATATACTATACTAATAAATTTTTATTGCTCACAATTTTTAAACCATATCATTGATATCCCTTGCCCTATTATTTGATTTTTTATTTTAATTTTTAATTCTTTTTTTGTAATTTTAAAAGATTTTTTCAATTGGGCATATGTGGACTATCATATCAAGAGGTATAATAACACTTTACCCAATTAATTTTATTGTCAATTTGACAGATTTAGGGCAAAAGGTGTCAATGATCTACTTTTAAAATCAGGGGAGAATTGTAACGCCCCACTTGAGGTACGTAGTTATTGTTTCTTCTTTTGCTCTTATCTGAGTTGGTTTCTTGGTAATATTGTTTGGTTGACCTTTGATTGAGTGTTATGTTGAATACTTGCCCTGAAATTGGTTGAAAATAGAAGAAGTTTAGTGTTTCAGTCTTCGCCGGGGTGAAGAATAATCTTCGCCGCGGCGAGGAGGTGTTGTAGCCACGGGGAAGCTGCTGGACAGTTCGCGGCGACAAAGGGGTTCCTCGCCGCGGCGACGTGTCAACCAAAATGTTTGTTAAGTTTTAGATATTTTCTTCCCTAAGGGCAATTTGACCAATCTACCCCTAATTAGCAGGAAAAGTAGGGAGTAAAATGTAAGGAATTTTCATGGAGAATATGTTGCTATGGGGGTGTGTTTGTAATGAATCAAAGGATATAGATAGAATTCCCAAAGAAAAGTAAGGGCAAAATGGGAATGCTTGTGTATAAATTTCATTAAAAGGAATTAAGACATTGCAAACCCTTCATTCTTCTTCTCCAACACCACTCTCCTCTCTTGCTTCCTCTCAAATTCTCTTTCTTTTGATCAAGGAGTTTTAAAGGGCTTTTGGAGTGATTTGGGGTAGAAAATCAACCTAAGGCATCCTAAGGTAAGGATTCTTGCTTTGGTTGTGAAGCTTTGTGAGTTTTAGTATATATTGAATATTGAGGGTTTTTGTTCTTTTGTTTAAGAGTAGAGAAAAAGTCAAGCAAACCAAGTGAAAGGAAGAGTTAGTGAAATCTCTCCATAACAAGGTAAGTAAACCCCAACCCAAGTTGAGATTTGGGAATTTTCTTGATTAGGGTTTTGATAGCACTTATGTATGTATGTTATATACATATTATTGCCATGTTATTGAGGCTTAAATAGAGATTTCTAGTGCTTTATGGTTGTTTATACATTGCAAATATAAGAAGTGACATGTGGGTTGGAAAGGGAGTTTGAGATTGAATTAAAGGATATTGAGAAATCCTTTTTGGAAGTGTCTTTCTTTGGCAGGAATTGTGGCTATATGAGGGGGTTTCTCCCCATTTTGGATGGTTAGAGAAAGATTTAGAATTGTTGTTATAGTAGAGTTTTATTATGCACTTGAGTTGTTTGATGAAATGTCTAATAGAGGTTTGAGTATGAGAAATGAACCTTAATTCTTGCAACATTGCATGTTGGCATTTCATAAGTGCATTAGTGGAGATGAACCATCTATAGGCATTAATTGTGCATTGAGAAGTGACCTAAGAAAGAGTAGGAAACTTTGTGTATGCACTTGCTCTATGAGTAGAGATCTTTGTGGATGCAACTACTCTAAGGGTAGAGAGAATGAGAAGTGCTAGAATAGAGTGAATGAGAAGAGTATTAGAGATGGGTGGATACTTTGTGATCATCACCCGACAGTTATGAGAATCGGGCTGATGCTTTGTGATCATCACCCGAATAGCCATTAGAAATGGGTTGATGCTTTGTGATCATCACCCGATGGGTATTAGAAGCGGGTGGATGCTTTGTGACCATCACCCGGTTAGTTATTAGAAAATGGGTTGATGCTTTGTGATCATCACCCGATATTTATTAGAAGTGGGCTGATGCTTTGTGATCATCACCCGACAGTGATTAGGAACGGGATAATGCTTGGTGATCGTTACCCGAAAGTAATGAGGAACGGGTAGGTGCTATATGGTCTCCACCCAATAGTTACGAAAACCGGGTAGGTGCTTCGTGATCCCCACTCGGTAGTCACTAAGAACGGGTTGGTGTTGTGTGAATTCCACCCGATAGTCATGAAGAGTGAGATGGTGCTGTGTGAACGCCATCCGGCCGTACCTCCGGTAAGAAGAGGCCATGACGTTTAGTAAGAAACAACAGAAAGTGTGAGGAAAGAATTAAAAGTATTACATACGGGGATAGACAGATAGAGGGTTTTACTTACTGAGCATCATTTTGTGCTCACCCCGTTATTTTCCTTTGTGGATGCAGGATCTAGGTGATGATGCAGTCGGAGGGGCGTCGGCAAGCGAGGAGCAATAGCTACACTGTTTCCCCTGTTTTGTCTTTTAAAATGGCATTTTTGTAAATGACGTTCTTTGTGTATAAAAGACGTATGACTTATAATGAAAAGAAAGTTTTTGGGCCCAATTTTCTATTGTTATTATGCATGCATTGTATTAGTTTACAGTAGTTGTTACATATATCTTTGTAAAAAAAAAAAAAAAAGACAAAGTTATTCCCATATGATATAGATTAGGGTTGGATTCGAGCCGAGTATCTGGATACTCGAACTCGGCTCGACAGTTATAGTAATGAGCTCGAACCAAGCTCGAGCTTGAGCTCCGGTACAGATATGGATCCTCAAGTTCGAGCTCGAGCTTCGGGACAGATAGGGATCCTCAAGCTCAAGTTTGAATTCGTCTTATCAAGCTCGAGTATTGCTCGATTAGCTCGAGCTTTCAAACACATGTTCTCTTTCTTTCATTTGCCTTCTTTAATAAGTCAAAGTATCAAACTCACTTCCAGTCTTCATATTTTTCATCAATCTCTCTTTCAAACGTCCACCCTTCAACCTTTATTCAATCCAAGTTTGATTCCTCTTCTTATTTTTCTTTCAACCTTTCTTTAATCTCTCTTTTAGTCTTCATATTTTTCTCTCTTTCAGACGGCTTGGTTTTGTAATTACAGATTCTTTAAGTGGAATAAGCCAAAGAACAATTTTTGGTTCCTTTTTTTTGTTGGAATATGGTTAAAAATCTGGGCTTAATTTGGTTATTGAAGAAGTTCTTTAATTTGGTTACGGAGTTGCATTATTATTATTATTATTATTGCTAAGAAAGAAGAGAGACAGTGTTTTTATATTTTTTTATTTTTAAGAGAAGAGAGAGAAAAAAGTTTTTTATTAGCACTCAAGTAATGTTCTGTCCTTTATTTACTACTGGCACAAACACAATGTGTCAAGCCCACCAATGATGAATAATGACCAATTAAATAGTTCTTTCTTTGATTTTTATGGGGGTGTATTTGTTAGTTTTAAAACTAGTAAATAACATATATCCTTATACTATTTATAAAAAATAGCATATACCCCCTTTTGAGTTTCGAGCTTGCTGAATCTTAATGACCAATTAAATAGTTCTTTCTTTGATTTTTATGGGGGTGTATTTGTTAGTTTTATAACTAGTAAATCACATATACCTTATACTATTTGTAAAAATAACATATACCCCCTTTTGAGTTTCGAGCTTGCTGAAGCTTGCAAGCTTGTCGAACCTAGTTAGGCGCGATCGAACTCAACACGAAACTGTAGCCAAGTCACTCGAGCTCGAGCTCGGCTTGACTTTTTGAGCCCGAGCCACTCACAAGCGACTCAGCTCGATTGTCACCCCTAATAAATATAGAACCTTAACCCAAGTGGTAGTTATGATAATTTCTCAGTATTTTATTTTGATCCACAAATGAGAGATATTGCATTAGTTTTATTATTATTATTGTAAAATTGAATTTACTTTTTACTAATACTTAAATGCAAACAAAAAAATATTAAGTGCACACGTGCGGGAGGTAGGCCCAGATAGTGTTGAAAATTTGTTATTTGGACTGATGTAGGGTGGGGGTTTTGGCTGTTGCATAAGAAAAGCATGACATACAAAACGTACTGAATGTGCTCAACCTCCGACCCCCGAAACCTGCCTTTCCATATTTTGTTGCCTTTTCCAGGTATGTGGTCCCCACTTCTCATCAGCACCACGTGTCAGACGATCATCGGTGCTCATTAGGCACCTAACAAACAAATGCATATTATATGGTTTTTATCAACCTCCCTTATTAACTCTTCCAAGTTCAAATCCATTCCATATTTTGCATTCAATTCTTTTTTTATAATTACACTAATTAACTATTTTTCATTAATGGAGAGTACCGATTCTTCCTCCAGCTCCCACCACCCCCACCTCCCACCGGGCTTCCGATTCCACCCCACCGATGAGGAGCTTGTTGTTCACTACCTCAAGAAGAAGGCTGCATCTGCTCCACTTCCCGTTACGATCATTGCAGAGATTGATCTTTACAAGTTTGATCCATGGGAGCTCCCAAGTAATTAATTAATTAAATTTCTTAATCATCCTGTTAATTTACTTTATTATGTTTGTTGATTTATATTTTCTTAATTAAATTGGTAGGTAAGGCGACGTTTGGAGAGCAAGAGTGGTATTTTTTCAGTCCAAGAGATAGGAAGTACCCGAACGGAGCGAGGCCAAACAGAGCCGCAACTTCAGGATATTGGAAAGCTACTGGGACGGATAAACCCATTTTAACATCTAATGGGAATCAAAAGGTTGGGGTGAAGAAGGCCCTGGTTTTTTATGGCGGCAAGCCTCCAAAAGGGATTAAAACTAACTGGATTATGCATGAATATCGCCTTGTCGATAATACCTCTGCTGCAAAACCTCAACCTCCTGCTGATTTAGCCAACAAGAAAGCCTCTTTAAGAGTATGTAAATGAATTCATCTTCAACCTTCTTAAAGATATTCGGTTTATACATTATTTTAATTTCTTTGTAACTCTATCCAGCTGGACGACTGGGTTTTATGCCGGATTTACAAGAAAAACAACACGCAGAGACCGATGGAGAGGGACAAGGATCAGGATTGTATGGAGGGGATGTACGTAACACAGTTACAAACTTGTAGTCATCAAAATCAAAAGCTCCCCGCTGCAGCGAATAATAACACAGGTGGTTATGGAAATTCATTACTTGAACATGATGATCATAATTTCTTTGAAGGGATGTTATCTGGAGAAGGCATGCAACAAAACAGTTGTGTTTCAAATATTCCCAAGCCCAACATCTCCAACATCGTATCCCCTTCTACTACAAATAATTTCCCAGTTAGACGCGCAATGTCTTCGCCGTATTGGAATAATGAAGGTTGTGGTGGTAATTCCATCGGCGCCTCCTCTTCCGGGAAGCGATTTCACGGTGATCTTAACAGTGGCAGCACCGCCACTGATGACAATAATAATTCCTTCGTCTCTTTGCTCAATCGGCTCCCACAGAGCGTGCCATTCCACGTCCCCAACTCTCTTCTCGGGTCGCTTGGCGACGGAAATTTGCGACGACAGTTTCAACTTCCCAGCATGAACTGGAACTCATAATTTGTGAGATTTGCAATAATTATACATATAATATAAATATACATCCACACTCATATATATTGATATATGAAGATTTATATTTCAGTATATATAATATAGTCGAAGATGGATTACTGATTAGAAAAGGCTTTTTGAGTTTTTTCACTAGGTCATGTAACCATAATATATAGGAAACGATATAACAATATTATATATCTTCCATCTGTTGGAAATTCGAAATTGGTACTTAATTAAAGGAGAAGAACCTTTGTTTCTTGTGATTTGAAAAGATTATGGTGATGGCATATCACATGTCATGCAGTTTGATGAAGAATAAATCCAATTGGGAGTTCTAGCATGCATCGATCGATACATATTGATTTAATTCTCTGTTTCTTTATTTAATTAACAATGCATGCATGTAATCAATCCTTCTTTTTTGTATGTCTCCCTTCATTTAATTTCTTCCTTTTATTCTTTTCTAATGGCTGAGAAACTTAAGCTGATATTGTCCTTTTTTATTTTATTTGGATAAACAAGATTCTAACACTATAAGGAAATAGAATTATTTGCATAATTAATTAACTAGTTAGTTGTGAACGACGTAAGATTAATGAATTTAATAGTTATATCATCAATATCAGCTTTAATTTAAAATAATAAATAATATGAAAAAGATATGGAAGAATCAGTTAGAGGCATATTTTTCAATGTAATGACGTATGATTATTCTATGTCAAAATCATATGTTGATACGAAGGTAATGAGTTCTATTTTTATTTTATGGGTTTCAATTTTGAAATGTCAAACAATAATAGATGGCCAACATTTGCTTTTATTTCATTTCACATTGGAATGAATTTATCGTTTTGGTTTTGCATTGGCTCATTAAAAGCTCTATGCCTAATTGTCCTCTTAATTATTATATCTTCATTACTTGGTTCATATTTAAGCTTTGTCTTCTTCTCATTGACCTTAGTTAATTAGTGATAATCCATAGACTTCGAATCTGATTTTTGGTTAATTTGTCTTCTATGTAGCTCATCTCCACCATCAGTTTTTAGTTATCTTCAATACCCATGACTATAATTAACCATATTCATATAATATTTACTTTTATATTTATATAATAGAATGTGTTATGTGTCATTTTCTATCATGTATGCCTTATTGATTATGGAGTCACATCCATCCATCTTATTCATAGAGAGCAACCATATCCTATATATTATCACATTAGTTACTTAATTAATCTGATCATTTTCTTTTCTTAGGAAAGAGGACAAGATGACTTTACATGAATACATATCTTGCAATCTAAATCACTTTTGATCTTCATTCCATGGGATTGATTTCCTCCCTACACTTGGAAAATTATCACCAAGTCCTCTAGAAATTATAGGGTTGAAATATTTAGAAATTATTAGACAAAGCACAAAATTCCTATCGTGGCTAACATATTATTACTTACCCGGGTTAATTTTATTCACCTCTCTAAAAGATAGTTAAATATAAAATGTCCTATATATTTCTTTCTTGATGCTGATTTTTGATATTTGTAGGTGAGGTTTTGGTCATTTTAAGGGGCATTTATTTTTTTCCCGAAATCACTCAGTGTTTTTTATTTAACTATCTCTCACGAAAGCCAATGAAATTAACCCGTTAGTTATATATTTATCAATTTTAAGGACTATTTCCTGACACCTATCCTAAAGATTAGAGATATCCTACCAAACCTAAAGAGATTTGGAAGAAAAATGAAAAAATTCCACCTCCTTTTTGCACATTTGGTTCCGGTTGCTGGAGCCGGGAAATGGAATCGGAATCGAAATCGGAACAGGAATAGAGGTCTGAGTACCTGGGTAGGAATCAGAACTAAATTGTAATTTTTGTAAACTATTAGGATGTATTGTAATTTTTGTGGGTGTATTTGTCATTTTTCAAAAAGTATGGGGTAATAAAATTTACCCATGTACCCAGAACTAGAACCGAAACCTATGTTTCAGGTTCTGATTCTGATTTCTATTCCAAATCTTTGGAACCAACTCGTTCTAATTCTGGTTCCTTAAAAAAATGCAGGATATCTGAAACCGATCACCCCTACTGAGGAGGCACTGCTCTAGGTCTTGACCAAAGCAAGATCCTTAATTATATCTAAAGCAATAGAAGGAGGAGAATCAAAGAGGTGAAGTCCTAGAGGAAGGCAGTGGTTAAGGTTGGCTAAATCCGTTAGCCACTGAATTTCTTTCTCTATAGACATGACTAAGTAAGGCCGATTTTAGCTTTTAAATGAGTTCTTGACATTCAAAAACTTGAAGAAAAAGAGGGTGATTGGAGTTGACACCCTCAGCAATCATATGAACAACAAGCACAAAGTCCAATTCAGTGCAAATGAGAACTAGATTCTTGTCCAAAGCAATTTGAAGACCATGAAGCAAGCCCCACAATTCAGTATCCAACATTGAGCTACAACCTTTGTTGGCACTAAACCCCCAACACCAGATACCACAATCATCATGAATAACCACCATCATCATGGATAACTCCTCCTACATTGATGGAGCTTTTGTTACTAGCTCTAGAACCATCAGTGTTAAGTTTAAAGTGCCCTTGTTGAGGATACTTCTAATGAAAAAGATCAACCATTTGAGTTTTTTATGTGCTTCAGAAGTCAGGTTGTTAGCCCACTCCGAAGCATTACGAATCACTCTAAAGTGTGTGTAAAGGCGAGAATGATCATTGCAGTTAAAGGCTAGTCTATTGCTCTCCTTCCAAACGTACCAAAAGGTGAAGGCAAATAAGATATTCCAATTAATATCCCAGTGGGAATCCCTGGAATTTTTCAGATTTATTGAAGCCATTGGTGGAAATCAAACTCCCCAACATAGGTGTGAGATACACTTCGAGGCCATCCAACCGTTTGCTAGATATTCCAAGTCAAAGGACATTGTCTGAAAACATGATTAAAGTCTTCAACATAGTGATCACATCTAGGACAATGAGAATCATCTGAGTAGTGTCTCTTATAAAGTTCCTCATTTGTCATCAGTCACCCTTCACCTAACAGCCACAAGAAAGTCTTTAGTTTTAGAGGGATGTTCTGTTGAGATTTCCTAAATATTTCCAAAATATCATGTAATCTCTTAATTTTGTTAGTTTTAGGACACTCACAATATTTTTGATATCCTGTAATCTCCTAATTATGTCGGTATATTGTAATTAACATAGTTATGAGATTTTGTAGATTGTATCTCCCTTATATAAAACCTGTAACTATTAGTGTAAATATCAATGAATTGAAATATCCAATTTTTCACATGGTATCAGAGCCACTCTCTAATCTAAAACAAAAAATAAAAATAAAAATAAAAATTGCTCATTGTAGAGTAGTCAGCAGAAAAAATCACCGGCAAGTAAACATCCATCCAATCGTTGTCAATCCAAGAAGGAGAAAACGACACAATAAATCAAACCCACCAACAAAACCTCCAACTTTGGTCACCTGAAAACACCATCTTGCCCATATCAAATTTGCCAAATACACATATCAACCATCTTCAATCAAAACCATCAACCTCAAACCACACCATCAAATTGTCATTTCAACATCACAAAATTTATCTGATCATCAACAACGAAAAAAAAATGCGCATTCTGTTGATGTCTCAACCGCTACCATTGCAAACCCAGCCGCGAAAAACCAGCGTTCTACTACTGTCTCAACTGCTATCGTCACTAACCGAACCAAGAAAACTCCAATCTTCCTTTGATCTACTGTTGCCGTCACTAATCTGCCATCGAAAATTCCGACCTACCGTCGATTTGCTGCTGCCGTCGTCTCCAGATAAAGGAATTTGTGTTTTTTTATCTTTCAAATCTCTTATTCCTTTTTTTTTTTTTTTTTTTTTTTTTTTTGTGTGTGTGTTTGTTTCTTTTATCTTTAACCCAAAAAAAAGTCAAATAGCCAAGGAGTCAAAGTCAAAAAAAAATAAAAAAAGGGTACCAAAGTCAAGTAAAAAAAAATATAGTAAAAAAAGGGTAAAAAAAAATATGTGTGGAGAAATTCTATGAAAAAACCCAGTTCCTAATTTGAAAACAAGTTACTTAGAGGTTAGACGAGAGGCGACTAACCCGACATGCTCAACAAAAATAAAAGTTTTACTGATGCTGTTGTGGAAAAGAAAGTAGATGTCACACAGTCCTTATCATTTGTAGCCACTGTTGGAAATGATGGTAAGTCTTTACATATATATACATTTGTTTCCAATAGTGTATGGATAATTGATTCTGGTGCTACTGATCATATGACATTTGATTGCAGGCATGTTTCTAATCTTAAGTCATCCTCACAAAACTTTGTTTTTACAGCCAATGGTGAATCTAACCGGGTCATTGGGGAAGGATCAGTAACCCTTAAAAACTCCATACGCTTAGATTCTGTCTTAGCGTCCCATCCTTAAATTATAATTTGTTGTCAATCTCCAAAATAACCAAAGTCTTATCTTGTGTGGTATTTATTTGGCTTGAATTTTGTGAGTTTAAGAGCGTTCAAACAAAACAGACTATTTGTCGTGGTATTAGATTGGGGCAATTGTATCACTTGGATATAGAGTCAAAAAGCTCTTCCATGTTACAGCAGGCTTTGACCATAGATTACTCTAAAAGGGATAAACAAAAATCTGACATCTGGTTATGGCATCGGGGCCTTGGACATGCTTCGTTCAGTTATTTGAAGAAACTTTTTCCAAAGTTTGTTTGAAAAAAAATGATATCGATAACTTCCGCTGTGATGTTTGTGAACTATCAAAAAGTCATCGAGTCCCATTCCCAATAACATTAAACAAAAGTCCAAGTTCTTTTATGCTTATACATTCAGATATTTGGGGGCCATCACAAGTTAATACTTTAGGTGGATCCCGTTGGTTTGTTACTTTTATTGATGAATGTACAAGGATGACTTGGGTATGTTTAATGAAATCCAAAGGGGAGGTTTATTTGCTCTTTCAAAGATTTCACAAAATGGTTCATACGCAATATAATGCACAAATTCAGGTCCTCCGAAGTGATAATGGAGGAGAATATCAAAGTTCAGATCTTCAATAGTACTTGACAACACATGGTATCATTCATCACACTAGTTGTCCCAACACACCCCGACAAAATGGTGTTGTTGAGCGAAAAAATTGACACTTATTGGAGGTCGTTTGTGCCTTATTAAAGAAGCTCACATGCCATTATCTTTTTGGGGAGAAGCACTTATTTCTGCAGCCTACCTAATCAATCGGGTACCCTCTAGTTCTATTGGGTTCTAGACACCTTTTCAGGCTCTTGGTAAAGCAGTGAATGCTCCAACAGTCTTGAACTTACCACCTCATGTTTTTAGATGTATCGCCTTTGTTCATGCAACGCCCACATCAAAGTACGTAGCTTTACTTATGCCCTTTTACCCGTAGTTGATTTTTGTTAAAGTTATGTTGAAAAGTGTGAAGAAAATGCCTTAAAATTTTCATTAGGGGTAAAATGGTATTTTCACTCATAATTAGTTGAAAAAGTGGGGAGTGAAAAGAGATAGAATAACATGGAGAAGTTAATAAAAATAAGGGGTAATTGACTAAGGGACATAGATAGAATTTAATAGAAAGTGTAAGGGCAAAATGGGGAACTATAAATAATAATATGTTATATCAAGAATTGAAGAATGAAACCCTAGCCATTCTTCATCCATTTTCATGCCACCTTCACCTTCAAATCCTCTCAATTTCTTCAATTCTTCTTCAAAGGAAATTCATAGATTTTGGGTACTTTTTAGTGGATTTTCAATCTCAAGCATCCTTAGGCAAGATCCTCGTGCCAAAAAGTGAGTTTTAATTTTTAAAGTGTTGAATTTTGATCATTTGTGTTCATAGGATTTAAGAGAAAGAGAGTTGGTTCAAAGAAGATTTTTAAAGTGTTGGATTGCTCACATATAAGGTAAGTAAATCCTACCCTAAGTATGATTTAAGTAATATTGTGTAGAGAATTCCTTTTATGGATATATATGTGTTTTATATGAAGAATTGTTGATGGATTTGGTGTTGAATGATGATTAGAACTTATCCATGAGAAGTAGTGTTGGTATATTTGATATTTGATGTGAGTGTGGATGAAATTTGGAAGAATTGGAGTAGAAATTTTGGAGTGTACATTTTGGACAGGTTTGGCATTAAATATGGAGGATGTTATACCAAATTTTTGGTGGCTTAGAAAAGAGATAGAAGTCTAGCCAAATTAGAGTTGTTTTGTACACATAAGTTGTTTGATGAAATGTCAAAGAGAAGTGCATGTATGAATATGATTATGAGTTATATTGAGATGAGTTTGTAGATGGTAGAGAATGAAATGTTTGTATTCCATATTGCATAATTGCATTTAAACATGTGAATTTAGAAAGAATTATAAGCATGAAACCATCTACACGCATACATACTCATAGGAGCATAAAAAAGCACTAAAGAATGTTAAAGAGTAAATAGAAAGAAATGAGAATATTAAAGAAGTTCAAATCTGAATTTTTATTTAAAGAAGTGTAAAAAGATAAAAACAAGAAAAGGTTGTTGCGATGGAGAACCCGTGAGTGACAAGAAGAATTTTCCCCGCATGCACGCCGCCTTTAGTGAGCGGCCTAAGAATAAGAAAGAAGAATTGATACGGTCCGTATGAGTGCATGTGGATGAGGGTTGTACCCAAGAAAGAACAATACACTCACACGGCCAAGGTTCTGAATCCATGCCTCAACCAAGTCTGATCGGCAAAAGAATAAGAAAGAAAAGAAAAGGATAAGAAACAAAAGAATAGAAAGAAAAGAAAGAAGAGAAAGAAAGAAGCACATAAAAGAAAGAAAAACAGAATAAGAATAGAAAACAAAGAAAAACAGAAAAGAAAATGCATATTTTATGCATTTGTGCATTTGCATCATATATCTGCATAATACCATGCCCATTATCTGAGTAGTGGGAAATTAGAAAAGAGAAAGAACAGAGAGAGAAAGAATAGAGAAGAATGGGGAAGTGTGAAGTAAGGAAATAAATTCAGAATTTAAGCAACGGAGAGAGAAGGGTAGTATAGCGGGTTTACTTACTGAGCAGTTAGTGCTCACCCCATTGTTTTTAATGTTTTTGCAAGTAACAGGTGAGATGCGGTCACTTGGAACATCACACAGCGGAAGGGTTGGGTAAAACTGTCGAGTTACTATTTTGAGACTTCATTATATTATGTAAAGATTTATATATAAAGAAAATTAAATATGGGCCCATAATTTTATACTTGTTTATATGTATATTTTCTTATATATATATTTTTAGTGAGTTTTACTGTTATTTTACGAGTATACTAGCTAGAAAGAGAGTCATTACATTTTTGGTATCAGAGCAAAGATTTTGGGATTTGACAGTGTGCCCCTCCTGCCGCGCTGACGTTCCGTAGTTGACCGTTGTAAGATTGTTTCTTTCCTTACTTATAGTAGTAGATAGGTTATTTGAGTTGATTCAAGTGTGGTTGTTTTGTAGATGAGACGTAGAACCCGAGCAGGTAGTAAGGAATGTGATGAGTGCGGGGGAAACTTCCAACCCGCCAGAACCTACTCCTCCTACCCTTGATGAGGCAAGAATTCGTAGTATTGTACAGCAAGAGTGCATGTGGGGAAAATTCTTCTTGTCACTCACGGGTTTCCCATCACAACAACATTTTCTTCTTTTTATCTTTTTACATTTCTTTAAATAAAATTCAGCTTTAAACTTCTTTAATATTCACATTTCTTTCTATTTACTCTTTAACATTCTTTAGTGCTTTTTCATGCTCTTATGAGTATGTATGCATGTAGATGGTTTAATGCTTATATTTCTTCCTAAATTCCCATGTTTAGATGCAACAATGCAATACGGAAATGCAAACATTTCATTCTCTACCATCTACCAACTCATCTCAATATAACACATAACCATATTCATACATGCAATTCTCTTTGACATTTCATCAAACAACTTATGTGCTCAAAGCAACTCTAATTTGGCTACACTTCTATCTATTTTCTAAGCCACCAAAAATTGGAAATAAAACCCTCCATATTTAACGCCAAACCTGTCCAAAATATACATTCCAAAATTTCCACTCCAATTCTTCCAAACTTCATCCAAACATTCATCAAACATCAAATACACCAACACAACTTCTCATGGATAAGTTATAGTCATTATCCAATACCAAATCCATTAACAATTCTTCATATAAAACATATATATGCATAAAATAATTCTCTATACAATATTACTTAAATCATACTTAGGGTAGGATTTACTTATATGAGCAATCCAACCCTTTAAAAATCTTCTTTGATCCAACTCTCTTTCTCTTAAATCCTATGAACACAAATCATCAAAATTCAACACTTTAAAATTAAAACTCACTTCTTAGTGCAAGGATCTTACCTAAGGATACTTGAAATTGAAAATCCACTTAAAAGTACCCAAGATCTATGAATTTCCCTTGAAGAAGAATTGAAGAAATTGAGAGAATATGAAGGTGAAGGTGGTTTGAAAATGGATGAAAAGTGGCTAGGGTTTCACTCTTCAATCCTTGATACAACATAATATTATATATAGTTTCCCATTTTGCCTTTGCACTTTCTTTAAAATTCCATCTATATCCCTTAGTCAATTACCATAATGCCCTCATTTTATTGCATTCTCCATTAAATTCTATCTCTTTTCACTCCCCACAATTTCAACTAATTTTGAGTGAAAAGACCATTTTACCCCTAATGAAATTTTAAGGCATTTTCTTCACATTTTCTCAAACTAACTTTAATAAAAATCAACTAAGGGTATAAGAGCATAAGTTAAGTTATGTACCTCAATGCGGGCGTTACAATTCTCCCCCCTTATAAGAATTTCGTCCCCGAAATTCAAACAAACAACTCGGGATAGCGGTTCCGCATGTCTTGTTCTACCTCCCATATTGCTTCTTCTACCTTATGATTCCTCCATAGAACTTTTACGAGTGGAATACTTTTGTTTCGGAGCTCTTTAATCTTTCTATCTAATATATGTACTTGACGCTCCTCATAAACGAGATTCTCTTCTAAGACCACTTCCTCTACTTTCAGTGTATAGGAGGGGTCACTGACATATCTACAGAGTATCGGAACATGGAACACATTGTGCACCCTATCCATATTAGGTGGTAGCGCCAACTTATAAGCTACCTTTTCAACTAGTTGTAATACTTCAAAGGGGCCAATGTATCTAGGTACTAACTTTCCTTTATCGCCAAAACGTACCACTTCCTTATAGGGGGAAATTTTAATAAACAACTTTGTCACCCACTTCGAACTCAACATCTTTTCTCTTTAAATCCACATAACTTTTCTATCTATCCTAGGCTTGCTTCATTCTACTTTTGATCAACTTGATATCCTCTATCATTTTCTAAGTTATCTCCGGCCCAAGAGCAGTATTCAACATGTCTTTCTCTCCTATCTTGTCCCAATGTAATGGAGATCTATCAGCCCACCATTAAGATGGCTCCTTATTATATTATGTATATATATATATATATATATATATATATATATATATATATATATATATATATATATATATATATAGTGAGTTTTACTGTTATTTTATGAGTATACTAGCTAGAAAGAGAGTCATTACAGTTCATCTCCATAAACATCAACACAACAAGTTGTCCCCTCATGCATTGAAATGTGTTTTTGTTGGGTATGGTGTTCATCAAAAGGGTATCAATTTTATCATCCTCCAACTCAACAAACGTTTGTGACGATGGATGTTGTTTTCCATGAAGAATTGATATATTTTTCTTCTAAGTCTGAACTTCGAGGGGAGTATTGGAAGGAAGAAATTCAGACTCTTGACTATGCTGTTCAAGATGTTGTTCAAGATATGGGAAACTATGAGTCACAAACTAGACCTGTTGTTCAACAAGAAGATGAAGTAGATGATGAAAATGTGAAGGTGGTATCAAACCCGTCTGTAAAAACTCCTCAGTTCGAGTCTCTCATTCTTGGTATGTCACAACCACCATATGTTGAGAATATTCCTAATTTAGAGTCTGAACCAACTGAGTCTGAACCAATTAGAAAATAGTTACCACCACGTAGTACTAAAGAGATTCCCAAATCATCATACGAACCTAAGCTATTTAGTAAGGTCAAATACCCCATGAGTCATTATGTGTCTAACCATCATTTGTCAAAATCAGGTTTGTCATTTATGAATCAATTATCTGTTGTATCTATTTCTAATAGTGTACAGGAAGCCTTATTTGATCTAAAATGGAAAGCTGCCATGAATGAAGAGATGAAATCATTACAGAAGAACGAGACTTGGAAACTTGTTGATCGTCCACCAGGAAATAAGACTGTTGGATGTCGATGGGTTTACACTATGAAGTATAAAACTAATGGTACGATTCAACGATTTAAAGCAAGACTAGTAGCATAGGGATACACCCAAACTCATGGGATAAACTATACAAAGACATTTGCACCTGTAACCAAAATCAATACAATATGTGTCTTGTTATCTTTGGCTGTAAACCTGGATTGGCCATTACAGCAGTTCGATGTGAAGAATGCTTTCCTACATGGAGAATTGTCTGAAAAGATCTATATGGATCCTTCACCAGGGTGTATTCTTCCAAGGAGGCATAGCCAAAAGGTTTGTAAGTTAAAAAGTCATTGTATGGGCTAAAACAATCTCTAAGGGCATGGTTTGGGAGGTTCACCAAAGCTATGAAGTTTTTTGGCTATCATCGGAGAAATTAAGATCACACACTGTTTCTTAAAAAACAGCAAGGAAAGATCACTGCACTTATTTTGTATATGGATGATATGGTGGTTACAGGAAATGATCCAAAAGAAAGGAAGGCTCTACAAAAGTACTTATTAGAAGAATTTGAGATAAAGGATGTAGGTTCTTTGAAATATTTTCTCGGAAACAAAGTGTCTCGATCTAACAGAGGTATCTTTCTATCACAAAGAAAGTATGCCTTGGATGTATTGTAGGAAACTGGTATGTCAGCATGTCAACCAATTAATACACCAATTGAAGAAGGTTTGAAATTAAGAGTCGAGACTAATCAAGTACCAGTTGACAAATAGAGATATCAGAGACTTGTGGGAAGATTGATGTACTTGTCTCACACTAGGCCAAATCTTGCTTATGCATTGAGTATAGTCAGTCAATTCATGCATAATCCTAGAGAGCAATATATGAATGCAGTTATGCGTATCTTGAGATATTTAAAACATGCTCCTGGAAAAGGAATCTTATTTTCTAAAAACAAGGACTACCAAAATGTGAATGCATATAATGGTGCTAATTGGGCTGGAGCAGTGGATGATAGATGATCTACTTCTAGTTATTTCACTTTTGTAGAAGGTAATCTAGTCACGTGAAGGAAGCAAAAAACAGAATGTTATGGCACGCTCAAGCGCTAAAGTAGAATTTAGGGGAATGACACTTGGGATTTGTGAAACTTTGTGGCTAAGATTTCTGCTGCAAGATTTGGGCTATCAACCTAATCAACCAATCCAGTTATATTGTGATAGTAAAACAACATGTGATGTTGCTCACAATCCACTTCAACATGATTGTACGAAGCATGTTGAAGTAGATAGATTTTTCATCAAAAAAAAACTGGATGAAAAGATTATTAAATTGCCTAAGATTCGATCAAAGGACCAATTGGCCGATATTCTTACCAAGGTTGTCTCCAAACGTATTTTCTTACAAGTTTTAGACAAGTTGGGCATGTGTGACATCTACGCACCAACTTGAGGGGGAATGTTGAGATTTCCTGAATATTTCCAAAATATTATGTAATCTCTTAATTTTGTTAGTTTTAGGATACTCACAATATTTTGTATATCCTATAATCTCCTAATTATGTCGGTATATTGTAATTGACATAATTATAAGATTCTGTAGATTATATCTCCCCCATATAAAGCCTGTAACTATTAGTGCAAATATCAATGAATTGAAATATCCAATTTTTCATATGTTCATCTTCCAAATAAAAGCCCAACTCCATTCTTGAGATTGATCTAGGTTACGTTTTAGAACGTAAACTGATTTCACAATAAAAATGCCATTTGAAAATAAACCCAAACTTGAGTGTCCTCATTTGCAGAGGATTTAACCAAAAGCAAGGCTAAACTCTTACCAACTATAGAATCAAGCAGGTTGTCTTTGAGTTTTCTATGTTCTAATCACTATCCAGGAGATAGTCACTAACTTTGGCCTTGATATCAGAGATAGCGGAGTGAAAAAGAGGTATTTCTCCAACCCAAGTATCAATCCAAAAGCATATGCTCTTACCATTCCCCAACCTCCACTTTAAGCCATATTTCAACATTTCAGCTCTTTTAAGAATGTCCTTGCCAAGTAGAAGAAACAATGTTGGTGGTGTTGAGGATTTTGTCATCAATTAAAGAATCGTTCTTGACGTATTTCTTAGAAAGCAAACCAGACCACAAACCTTGATCCCCAGAGAACAAATGCCAACCTTTTATTATTTTGTATTTCTTTAGCAAAAAGAGCTTTATTCAAGTGTTTGGTGAATAATTGGTGTCTCTTAAGCCAAGACTTCCAAGAATTTTGGATTTACAAACTTCTTGCCAATTGACTAGGTGGGGTTTAGAGGGGTTCTCAACATTGCCCCAAAGAAATTTGTTATTCAAGGAGCCAATTTCATTTGTGATTGTGGAATGGAGCTTAATAGTTTGCATTCTATAACTTGGAATGGTGGAAGTAGGGCTGTAAACTAGCGGAGCCGAGCCGAGCCGAGCTTTTGGCTTATCGAGCTTGGCTCGTTTACTACTGTGTTGAGCTCGAGTTCGAGCTTAAGCCTGGCAAGCCTCGGAATTGAGACTCAAACTCGAGCTCGGTCGAGTTCGAGTCGAGCTCGAGTCGGCTCGCGAGCTAGCTCGAACTCGAGCTCGCGAGCCCGATATCGAGCTCGAGCTCATTAAGGAATGAAAGCAATGATATGGGGGAGAGTTTTGAGTTGTTGAGCTTCAGAAGAAGTGAGTCTAGCGGAGAAGCCATGGAAGACAGTGTCGTAAGTGTGGATGAGAGAGGTGGAGGAGGAAAGGGAGGACTCGTACCAGTGTTTGTGAGTTGGGAAAATTGAGGGCTTGGCATTGTAGTGGACTTTGACGATGTAAGTTTTGAGGGTGTGATCATTATCAACATTAGCTGAAAGTGAAAAAGAAGAAGAAGAGAGAAGTAAAATGAAGAAGAGAAGAAGAAGAAGAAGAAGAAGAAGAAAGGTTGAAGAAGAAGACATGGTTGCATGGTGATTGATTGATTTCATCAGAAGAAGAAGCATACACGTGGGAATAAGAGAGAATCTTGAGCAAACTCTTATGATGGACTCACTCACACCAAAAAAATCAGTCACATTCATACATGCTAATTCAGCTTCTAAATTTTTTGAGTTAAAATCAAAAGTGCTTCTCAGCTTCCGCTTCTTTTGTTTTAACCATATCCAAATCCAACTTGCTTTTCTGATGCTCTCTATGCACTGCACCATTACCTCCTTCGAACTTTAAACACAAAGTTCAAGAAACCAATTCAATTCAAATCAACACACACTTGACTAACCCTATTAAACACAACAATAGCACCACACCTCGTCCTTGTCTGACAGTTTCACGGTGGTGGCTGTCATTTCACTGTGGTGGCTGGTGCGTGTCTACGATTTCGGGCAGTCGATATCACAGTGGTGGGTAGTGGGCTGCTGGCTGGTGCGATTTCGCAATTTGGGGGTTTGTGTGACTCTTTTTTCGGTTACCAAGATCAAAGATGGCGACGGAGATGACTGATTTCACGGCGAGGACTCGTGTCTGGTTCGCGATTTGGGGGTTCTTTATTTGCGATTTGGGAATTAGGGCAAGTGGGCAACTAAAATTGATTTGGTGTATTCGTGGTTATACAATTTTGCACTTTGGGGGGGTAACTGTCATTTTTTTAAGTTTTTTCACTGTAAAATATCAGTTTAATACCTCATGGTTTAAAAAATCACCAAAGCATCCTACGTAAGTGCACAGTGTATACGCAAGCTAGACCAGGCTCACGAGCCCACGAGCCGAGCTTCACTATGTTCGAACTCGACTCGGTTAATAAACCGAGTTCGAGCCGAGTCGAGTCGATGATTACCAA
Organism: Pistacia integerrima; assembly: GCA_026225825.1. NCBI lineage: Eukaryota > Viridiplantae > Streptophyta > Magnoliopsida > Sapindales > Anacardiaceae > Pistacia > Pistacia integerrima. The sequence continues at coordinate 13,354,172 of CM047747.1, forward strand.
GTTGAGCTCCAGACAAGCTCCAACTGAGTCGAGCCGAGCTGGCTCGCGAGCCGCTTGGCTCGACTGACAGTCCTAGGTGGAAGAGGCATATTAGATTAAAATAGATCGACCTGCAAGAGAGAGATAATTGCTCCACCAAGATGAGAGTTTGGATTTGATCTTCTCAACCACCTTGCCATAAGTACTTTTAGTGACTATTGTGAACAAGAGGCACACCTAGATGGGTGGGCTTGATACACCCTAAATGGGTCCAAAATATTGGACGTGGACCTTAACTTATGTGGGTACGGGTGGACTTGTGGGTACCCGTACTGTTCACTCCTATTTTGAATTTTGATAATTACACCCTCAAAATTTCTACAGTTTACATTTTTTACAATCACACCCCCCCAATCAACTATTACAAATTCAATTCAATTCACCACAAATGTTCACAACTAACTCAATTTCTCATCAATTTAAGACCAACAAGCATATAGTCTATAGAAAACAAATATATAAACACTAAAACACAAATACAAACACAATAACAAAATTACAAATACAAAAACATAAAACTTCCTTGAATTCACAAAATATTAAACTTGATGGCAACGACTATGCTATCAAACACTTCCTTGAATTCAGTGTAACCTGCAAAAGGAAAAATCACATGCCGCCTAATTGATTATACAGTCCATACACACATAATAGTATAATACAATGTTTATATTTCTTTTGGCATCCATATGGTGATATGGGTGCCTATCACATAAAGTTCCAGGATTATTATTTATTGTTCATTTGGGTAAAACTGAGAGGCTATCTATATTGCTTCCAGGAAAAAAAATACCATGCTTATCCCAGTTCATATAAGAAAACAAGATAATTAAAATACTGTTTCATATCAGAAAACATTATGATACTGTTTCATATCAAAAACATTATGATACTGTTTCATATCAAAAACACAGTTTGCGTAAACAGGACATCAATTTTAAAAGTTGTTTTAAAATAAAATTGGACCACGTTGTACCACCTTGTGTTTGTTTTTCTTGACTCTTTGGCGTTCATCAATCACAAATTGAACCTGCAAGTACAGAAGACAAAACATGATACGATGGTTAGCTTGACTAGACATCAAATTTTTACTACGTACTTGATATAAATGTTACATATTATTAATTAAGAGTTAAGACAGAAATTAAGCACAAGCATCATGTTTATGATTATGTTATCAATTGGCACATGAGAGAAACCCAATCACCATAAAGTATAAACTATATATTGCATATGTGCCTCTTGGCACACATCTCAACATCAAAATGTTAAATTCACCTATAAAGAACTACTAAAACTGTCTCAAACTTTCTGCTGGTTTCTTAATTATTAAGTAAAATGAAAAACACTTTCCAGTAAATAAGCCCGATGATATCTACATATATATCATATTTCTTGTACATAATCAACTATCAAATATCAAACAGCTCAATATCCTAGTTTGTATTCTATTTAGTCCGGTAAAATCACAGCTTAATTACAAACAATGTACTGTATATTACACATATCGCTTACTAAAGTTTCAATTCTTTTTTGAGTTTTTAATATCTAACACCTACCTGCAAAAAAACTTGAAAAGCTAGTGACGTCAAGTTCTTATGCAAAAATTAACCAAAACACAATCAAATGTTATAAACTTGATAATAAATAAGAACTGGGTATGTTTTGAGATGCCAAATAAAGCAAGAGCAACCTTCAATGTTACTACATTGTTGTCAAGGAGAAGCTAAAGACGCTAGAGAATTGAGATCGAGAACTGGAGCTATTGAAGAGTGAAGAGTGAAGATGAAGGAGACGAGATCAAATCGGCGAATGGGAGATGACACTTTTTCAATCTTTTAGAAGGGCTAGACCGGTTGTACAGCTAACGGCGGAACTGAGGAACGGTCAACGGGTGGGGGTTTGTTTGTTTAGTGATAAAAAATTGTGTGAAAGTGAAATGTTGACGAGTGACGACAGTGTAGATTAGGAAAATTTTAATTAAAATTATTAATTTTTTAAAAATTATATGGGTACGGGTCCAATTTTCACAAGTCATTAAGGGTGGACCTGTACTCTATATTTTTTGGATGGATATGGGTCCTCCCGCGGGTACAAACCCCGTTTTGCCAAGTTTAGGCACACCCAAACATCTATCCATATCAAAAGTAGTAGGTATGTCACAGAAGTTGATGACGGAGTAAGCATCTTGAGTGAATACATTAGACAAGAAATAAATTCTAGACTTCATCCAACTAATTGTTTGGCCTGATAAACCGACTAGTGATGATAGTGTAGATTAGGAAAATTTTAACTAAAGTTATGGGTTTTTTTTTTTTTTTTTAATTATATGGGTACCCACGGGGTATAACCGGCCCACTCAACCAAAAAAGGGATCGGGTCGGAATACAAGTCCAATTTTCATGAGTCTTTAAGAGTGAACCTGTTCCCTATATTTTTTGAACAGGTACAAGTCCACCCGCGGGTAGATACCCGTTTTGCCAGGTCAAGGCACACCCAAATATTTGTCCAGATCAAAAGTAGTTGGTATGTCACAAAAGTTGATGATGGAGTAAACATCATGAGTGAATACATTAGACGAGAAATAAACTCTAGACTTCGTCAAACTAATTGTTTGGCATGATAAAAAGCAGAATTTGTCAAGGCATTGCTTTACCACTTGAGCTTGGGAACGAGAGGCTTTTGAAAACAATATGAGGTCGTCAGCAGAAAAGAGATGGGAGACTTTTGGACCAGAAGCACAAGCTTTGATAGGCTTCCAAAGTCTATTATTAACAAAATATGTAACTATATTGCAAGGAAGTCTAACTAACAATCCTCCCAATCTCAAGAAGGTTTGGCGATGGTTTCTCTGGGTTCAGTGTGCTCCAGACTGCACCTCCATTCCCGTTCTGAATGACTGGATGTTGTGCTCCTTCTTAAGATGTCATGGGCGTTCCTTTGTTGGTTGTAAGACGCTCCTCTGGTGTTGCTATACTATTTTTTGTGCAGCCAGGAAACACATTATTTTTTGTATAAATTGTACAGATCTCTTGGGGCTTTCCAAGGGCAAAGGCCTGTTTTTTTTGTTCTAGGCCTGGGCTGTATAGGTTTCTAGCCTGGCGTTGCTGGGTTTTTTATTTTGTTCAGCTCTTGGGGCTGTCAAAGTTGTTCGCTTAGTTTGTGGGGTTTTTTTCTCCTGGGTTATTTCTTTGATTCTTTCTTTTATAAAATTTCCGGATTTATCCAAAAAAAATATGTAATGCAATGATAATCCTTTGACATTTTATATATGTATAGATATATATGTTTTTTAAATGTAAGTACCATTATACCATTTTGTCCTATTCAACTAGGCAAAAGACGAAATAAAAATTGTCTTGTTTAGTAAATTTGAAGATGTATGTAGTAGCAAAACTTAACTATAATCAAGAATCTTAGGCCCAAGAGCAAAGAAATCAGTTTGGGCCCGATATCTACGATGGATTTGAGCTTGTATTTGGCACGCTCAATTCCTCGCTGCATGCTAAATTCTTAGCATCAAAAGTCACAACAGCATTAGAAGTCAAATCTATTATAAAATCACTTCTAAAATTAAGTGATTCTATTCAATGTTTTAAAACCCAACCCGGGGTGAAACCCGGCAAAGTTGCCCGGCCTCGGGTTGACCGGTTGACAAAAACTTCTAAAATTCAGCAAATACACCCCTAAAAATTACGTTAAGTCTTTATAGGTTTGAAATTTAGCAAACACACCTCAAATACAAATCGGCCAGGGACTGGTTGGCGGCGACAACACCCTTAGATACAACCTCAATCGTCCCTTGAGCCCATTCCCCTCAAAATATACCCAAGATCTGGCCGAAATATGTTTGATTTCGGCCAAATCTCATTGACGCGGGCGTCAGCATTCCAGGCCAGATCTCATCGACGTCGGCATCAACAACCCTCCCCATCACCCAGAAATTACTCCCCTCTTCCTCCTGACCAAAACCGACCTCACCCCACCCCTATTAGCCTTGCCAATCGTGGGCAAAAGCTGGTTGTTGCCGTTGCCAGTTTTGTTCGATTTTCAGTCGATTTACTCACCGGAAATCAACTATGTCACCACCATTGCATTCACCGACACTTTCTCTTCAAAAGCCCCAACATTCCGGCTGTCAATTGTTCGTCGATAATCCTCTCAAATCCTAAGGTTTTAGGTGAATAGGAAAAATATAAACCCTGCCTGTTGAAGCTTCAGTGGGTCCCAGTTGAACCAGTTAAATCGGCCGGGCCGGGCGGGTCGGGTTTTAAAAAATTGGTTCTATTTTCCCTAGTTAGTAAAAACGCGTATTATACGCGAATTATACGGACAATCGTATAATTTGCGTATAATACTCGCGTATCCGAATTTTATAAAATCTGCCGTATAATTCGCGTATAGTAAGGTGTACCATATAATTCGCGTATAATTCGCGAATTATTCACGAATAATTCGCGAATTATTGAAAAAACAAATATAACCTCACACCCCCAAAACGACGTCGTTTTGGTGGGTTTATACAAAAAAGTTCATCGCTTCTTCAAATCTTCTTCAAATCTTCGGCAGCAGCTTCTTCTTCCTCGCTTGCTTCTTCACTTTTCTTCCTCTGTTCTTCACATTTTCAGCTTTCTTCATCTCTTGTTCTCTTCTTCCAGGCTTCAACTTCAAGTTCGGGACTTCAAAGGTACACACTTTACACTTGTATCGTTTTGGTTCAACGTGAGTTCTTCATGGAGAGGAAGAGAAGTATGAAGAGTGTGTTTCGTTTTGGAGAATGAGAGTTTCAGAGAGTGTGCGAAGTGTGAGTGTTTGTTTAGAGAGAAAAAAAAGTTTTTTAATATATCGGAAGAGAAAGAGTGTGGGGGAGAGAGAAAGAGAAAGAGAAACTAATCTTTAACTAAATTAGGAAAAGGAGAAAGAGAGTAAAAAAATGAAATAATTGAATTATTGATTATTGATTATTACTAATAGATACGGTGTCGTATCATTTTCTATCAGAGTATCAGGTTGTAAATAGTCAAATTTCAATACAGAAAAATAGGAATTTTTTATTCCTTTTAATTAAACCTCACTTCATGCATGTGTTTGGTAGAATTCAAAAACTTGATAAATGAAAATAAATTATATTGACCCTTCAATGACTTAATTTAAAAACTTTGGTTAATTTATATTTTATAGGAATTTTTAATTAAAAATTCTTTATTGTGTATTTGTGTTATTGGTTAATTAAATACTTTGCATTTGACCAGGTATTTGATTATGTTCTCTACTTCTCTTTTATGTTCTTGTAAATACAGTCAAATTGAATACTTTTGTATTTGAAATGTTATGTTGATTTTAACCAGGTAGTCCATAAAAGTGTTAAAACTAAGATTGATATTGCCGTATTTTTCAAAACGTATTATTGACAATGCACCGTATTAAACCCGTATATACCCGTACCGTATTTTTTCCGTATCCGAATTTTATGACCGAATTTTTATAAACGTATTTTTCACCATTTATCGTATTATACCCTTATAATTCCCGTACCCTTTTTTTGCCGTACCCGTATTAACTAACTAGGCTATTTTCCCTATTGATGAATTAAAGGACCTTGATTTTTTTTTTTTTATAAATATAAATTTATCTTTAAAAAAATTTACTAAATTTGTATTTAATTTATTTTTTGAAATAATTTTATCTAGGACATGTATTTGGTTTTGAATAATATAAAAATGTAAGTTGGTAATTGATTCTCCAATTTTTTTTTTTTCTTTTAATTTAAGTTGAATACTTACTTCGAAAAAATGTAAGTTGCTTATTCTAATGAGGGTAAATTATTTGTCCTTTTTATTATTTTTTAAGTTCTTTTTAATTCTCAATTTAAATAACGAAAATTGTGTTTCAAGAAGAAAAAATAAATTGACGGGACATAGCATGAGCGAAGATTATAAAATAATTACGTTTTTTTTGAAAAAAAATTAGATGAATGATACTCATGGAATTTACGGGAAAAATAATTTAAAATTTTTTAAATGAGATATATTAAGAAATGGAATTTCATTAGTTTAATTGTGGAGCCAATAAAAACACTCCTAAAATTTGAAGTGATGCTATTACACGCATCCCATTTATAAGGGATGAATAACTTGTATTTTTAAAGATTTATATTTAATCCGACTTATGTTCTTCAAAACCATGCAATAAATCAACATATCTTTATTATGTATCCCACTCCAAGAATAGATTATGATAACCCTTGTTATGGGTAAAATTGAGCTACACACATGACAAGAGAAAATGTTGACGCGTGTCCAAGGTGAAGGTCTTATCCTCATAAATAGTCATCTATCCTTAAATAAAGGTTTGATAGGCTAGTGGAAAATGGAAAATAGTCATCATCCAAAAACTCATAGTTCAAAATCTCTTCACCTAAAGGTCAATAAACTCATAGCTCTCCTCATCTCCCAAGAGCTCATCGCCAATAACTAGCTCTCCACATCGCCTAAGTCTCTTTAAAGCTCATGGCTAGTTCTCCTCATCCCCCAAGAGCTCATGACCATGTCAACTCTCCTCATCACCCAAGAGCTCATGGTTAGCTTTCGTCATCGTTTAAGAACGTATCTGTAACGCCCCGCTTGAGGTACGTTGTTACTGTTTCCTCTTTCGCTCTTATTTTGAGTTGATTTTGGTGTTATTGTTTGATTTAGTGTTGTGTTGAATGGTTGCCCTGAAATTGGTTGAAAACAAGAAATTGATCTGCCGTGCTTCAACCGGGCGAAGAAGAATCTTCGCCGCGGAGAGGTTGAAGCCACTTGGGGAAGGCTGACAGGCTAGCCCATGGCGGCGCGAGAGGTTTCGCCGCGGCGACGACCCGAATAAAATGTTGATTGAGTTTTAGATATTTTCTTCCTTAAGGACAATTTGACCTTTCTACCCCTAATTAGCAGGAAAAGTGGGGAGTTAATTGTAAGGATTTTTCATAGAGAATGTGTTGATTTGGGGGTGAGTTTGTAAAGAATCAAAGGATATGGATGGAATTCCCAAAGAAGATTAAGGGCAAAATGGGAATGAGTGTGTTTATATTTCATTAAAAGGAATTAGAATCAAAGAAACCCCTCATTCTCTTCTTCTCAAACGCAACTTCCCATCCTTACTCCTCTCAACTTCTTCTCTTTTGATCAAGGTATTCCAAGGGGTTTTGAAGTGATTTGGGGTTGGAAAAGTAACCTAAGGCTTTCTAAGGTAAGGATTTCTCCTTAAGTTGTGTGATTTGTGAGTTTTAGTTCATTTTGGAATTTGAGGGTTTTCCTTCTTTTGGTTAAGATAAGAGGAAAAGTCAAGCTAAGCAAGTGAAAGGAAGGATTTGTGAAGTCTCTACATAGCAAGTAAGTAAAACCCAACCCAAGTTGAGATTTGTGCAATTTCTTGATTAGGGTTTTGATAGACTTGATGTATGTATGTGATGTGCATGTAATATAGCATGTATGAAGGATTAAATAGAGATTTATATGCTTTGTGATTGTTTATACCTTGCAAATTTGAGAAATGGGTTGTTGGTTTGGCAAGGTAGTTGAGATGGAATTTAAGGGGTATTATGGATCCCCTTTTTAGAAGTGTTTTCTATGGCAAGTTTTATGGCTTTGTGAAGGGGTTTTTCCCCATTTTGGATGGTTAAGAAAAGTTTTAGAATCATGGCTATGATAGAGTTTCATAGTGCACATGAGTTGTTTGATGAAATGCCTAATAGAGGTTTGAGTATGAGAAATGAACCTTAATTCTTGCAACATTGCATGTTGGCATTTCATAAGTGCATTAGTAGTGATGAACCATCCATAGGCACTAATTGTGCATTGAAAAGTGACCTAAGAAAGTGTAAGGAAATGGTTTATGCAATTACCCTATGAGTAGAGAGCTTAGTGGGTAAAATTACTCTAAGGGTAGAGAGCATTGAAAAATGCTACAATAGAGTGAATTAGAAGAGTAGTATAGTTGGGATGATGCTTTGTGATCATCACCCGACCGTTATGGGAATCGGATTGATGCTTTGTGATCATCATCCGAATAGCCCTTAGAGAGATGGGTCGACGCTTTGTGATCGTCACCCGATGAGTAGTAGAAATGGGTAGATGCTTTGTGACCACTACCCGGTTAGTTAAGAGATATGTAGGTTGATGCTTTGTGATCATCATCCAACGGCTAGTAGAAGCGGGTTGATGCTTTGTGACCATCACCCGATAGTGACTAGAGACGGGTAAATGCTTGGTGAACGTTACCCAAAATTCATGAGGAACGGGTAGATGCTAGGTGATCTCCACCCGATAGTTAGAAAGAACCGAGTTGGTGCTTTGTGATCCTCACTCGGCAGTCACTAAGAACGGGTTGGTACTGTGTGAATTCCACCCGATAGCCATAGAGAGTGTGATGGTGCTGTGTGAACGCCATCCGGCCGTACCTCCGGTAAGATGAGGTCATGATGTTATTAGAAATAGAAACAGAATCAGAAATGGCATAAGGAAAGAATTAAGAGTTATTTATACGGGGACGACAGAGAGAGAGTTTTACTTACTGAGCATTATTTTGTGCTCACCCCGTTATTTCCTTTGTGGATGCAGGTTCTAGGTGATGCAGTCGGAGGGGCGTCGGCAAGCGAAGAGAGATAGCTACACTGTTTCCCCTATTTTGTCTTTTAAAATACATTTTTTGTAAACAGTACTCTTTATGTATAAAAGACACATGCTTACTAATGAAAAGAAAGTTTTGGGCCCAATTTTCTATTGTTATTATGCATGCATTGTACTAGTTTTCAGTAGTTGTTACAGTATCATCCAATAACTCATGGCCAATAAGTAGGTCCCCCTATTGTTTAAGGGAAATTAGAGGGGAATGCGTATACAAAGTTTGTAAAGTCATTTTAGCAGTCATATGCTAATAAGTCAATGACATGTGGTTCTATCGTAAGGGTTATCACCTCGGGACCACTAATTTTTCGCCTGTATAAATAGCGTCTCAATAAATGAGCAAATGGAGAACTCAACTCTAAACTCTCAATTCACTTGCTCTTTCTCTCTCTTCAATTAATTATTGCAAATTTCTTTCTAAACATTCTTACGTACTAGATTTTGATTTGAGTATCGAAAGCTCTACATTGATGAACCCTTCGTCGATTCCCTTTTATATATTATGACTCTTGTTTTATAGAGGACGAAGAGAGCCACTTACCGGATTTACCTTAATTTAGACTAACATTGGACTTGATTGGATTAGACCATTAATTAGAATCTAAACTCGGAAAAGCACCGGATCAAGGAAAGTTCACCACAGATTGATCAACGGAGCACTCAAAGTCATTGACCAAGTGAGATCTACACTCGAAGACATAGATTCAGACACCCCAACGCCTGTGTTTAAATCACTAGTTGGCATTTGCCCTAAATTATTTGGACAAGATTAATAGCTTCACCGAATCATATATATAACTAAAAACTGCATGCGAAGATGCATTGATCCCATAAGAAAAATCCAAGTTTTTGAATTGAAAGAATTCATTAAAGTTATTCATAATATTTAAAGGTAGTACATATAAACAAAAATAAGAAAAGTTTGGTAGTTAATATTGTTCAAAATTGTCTCATAAGATTGGACGTGTATTCAGAGTATGAAATGTATCTAAACAAAATCTACTTGGTCAATGTCTAAGGTCTTAATCTAATAATACGGTTAAAAAATTTACAAGCTTAGTCAAAGAAAGGTGAAAATCTTGTGTGATTTTCGATTCTACTGTCTTGAACGAATTTTCTAATATTTTAAACATGAAACACGCAACATAAAATAACATGTACATACATGAATTAATAATTCAAATAAGACTTTGAGTTGTATACATGAATTAATAGTTCAAATAAGACTTTGAGTTTAATACGAAGAAAGCCGACCATTTAGGGAGTTGCAGGACCTTTACACGTTTTGCTGTGTAACAGAGACCACCTGCCATAAATTATTTGGACAAAGATTAATAGCTTCATATATATGACTGAAAAATGCATGCGAATATGCATTGATGTCATAAGAAAAATCCAAGTTTTTGAATTGAAAGAATTCATTAAAGTTATTCATACTGTTTAAAAGGTAGTACATATAAACAAAAATAAGGACAGTTTGATAGGTAATATTGTTCAAAATTGTCTTATAAGATTGGATGTATATTCAGAGTATGAAATGTATTCAAACAAAACCTGCTTGATCAGTGTCTAAGGTCTAGTCTAATAATATAGTTAAAAAATTTATAAGTTCAGTCAAAGAAACGTGAAAATCTTGTGTGATTTTCAATTTCTATAGTTCTAATATTTTAAACATGAAACACGTAACATAACATAACATATATACATATGAATTAATAGTTCAAATAATACTTTTGAGTTTAATACGAAGACGGCCAAATTAGTGTATTACGAGGAGGGCCATTTGGACACTCACCTTTTTAATGTTTACTTTTTAACAAAACAAAAAACAAAAACAAAGGGTTTACTTTTCATCTTTTCCATTGGACACTAACCTAAATCCTCAACCATACCACAACAATGTCTTGATGGGCTTTGTAACACGATTCCATTTGGCAGACTTGGGTTCTTTTGAAAAAACGAAAGCAAAATAGGTACGTGTACTTGGTAAATTTGAAGATGTATTTAGTAGCAAAACTTAACTATAATCAAGAACTTAAGCCCAAAAGCAAAAAAATCAGTTTGGGCCCAATATCTACAATGGATTTGAGCTTGTACATGCCACTCTCAATTCCTCGCTGCTTGCTAAATTCTTGGCATCAAAACTCACAACGGCATTAGAAGTCAAATCTATTATAAAATCACTTCTAAAATTGAGTGTTTCTATTTGCCCTGTTGATGAATTAAAGGAGCTTCATTTCTTTTTTTAATAAATATAAATTTATCTTTAAAAAAAATTACTAAATTTGTATTTAATTTATTTTTTGAAATAAGTTTTTCTAGGACATGTATTTGGTTTTGAATAATATAAAAATGTAAGTTGGTAATTGATTCTCAATTTTTTTTTTTAATTTAAGTTGAGTACTTAATTTTTATTCACAGCCAAAAAAAAAAAAAAAAAAAAAAAAAAAAACCTCTTTTTCTATATTTCCAGTTTACATTTTTTTATAGGGCTACAATTGCTTATTCTAATGAGGGTTTTTTTTTTTTTTTTTTTTAAGTTCTTTTTAATTTAAATTATGAAAATTGTGTTTCAAGAAGAAAAAAAATTTGAGGAGACATAGCATGAGTGAAGATTATAAAATAATTACATTTATTTTTTCTTAAAAAAAAAATAAGATGAATGATACTCATGGAATTTTTGGGTGTTAGAAGCACAAAAAATAATTAAAAAGAACTTAATTCCTCCTTGAATTTGATTTCTACTTCATTAGGAAGATATCTCATAAATTGCTTGTTTAGTGTGCAAGTAAGATCCATTAGAGATATTTACAATTTAACCCTTAAGAAATTTTTGCACTACATAAGTAATGTACTTTAGGTACATTTGGTATTTTGGTGCATCATACAAAATTGGACTAATTCTTGATATTGGATTGTCTTAGACTCAAAATAAAGGCCCAATAGCCCCCAAAAGGCCATTGGTTAAACATTTTTGGGCTTTGGGCCCTCATTTCAAGCATAAACATGTTTATGGAGTTTTAGAGGTAAGAACAATTTATGATCGGGTTTATGAACCTTAGAAAGGAAATATATTTTAATAGGATAAATAATTAATCAATGAATTAGACTAAAGGTAAATTAGTTTTTTCATAAATTTTACTTTAAAATAAAACTTACAAAAAAAGATTTGGTGGGATGCAAATAACATATGTCCGCTGTTTTATTCTTAACTATGAACTGTGTAGTTTAAATTTTAAAATTATAGTAAAATTCTTAATTTAAGATAAATAAATTCGGTAGGTGAGGGCATGAACTACTCTTATTCACTATTGGTATCAACATCTATCTTTACAAGAATGTGTGAAACTTTTTGTCGTTATTGTCTTTGTAAGAGCTTCACTTATAAACAGTGGCGGATCCAGAAATTTTTTTTTGAGTAGGGTTAAAATAAAAATTAATTACATATTAATATTTTTGTCTATTAATATTTTTGTTAGGGTGGGTCAAAATCTAAAAATTATATATATTAATATTTAAAAAAAAATTGATGGTTGGCCAATAATGGGTTGGATCCACCCCTGCCTATAAATGGAATTCAACCACATTATCTTTACAAAGTTAGAATCTTTTATATAAATAATTCAGTAAATACTAATAAAAACATATATATTGTAGAGATTTTTTTTTTTTAGAATAAAAAAATCCCGCACCACTTCTTTTTGGTTATGGAGGTGTTCATGAGGGAGCTCAAACCCCAAATCTCGTGAGAATAAATCATATACCTTGTCATCCAGTTAAGCCCTTGCGGATTTTATTACCCTTTTAATTTATTATCAATTTTGATCTCGTTTAATTTGATTTTATTTGAAAACCTCAAGGACGAAAATGTCATTCAGTCCGAGTTGGTCTGTAGTATATCATAATATCATTAACAAGTACACTGAAATCAATAAATATCTTTGTATTGCAAGCCATTCCAAATTTAAGGGTAATATTGGTAGAAATAATTTACCACGTGTGAGACGTTTACAAGAATATCAGCACTTTTGACAATACTAATTATGGATTGAGCTAGAGCTTTAATGATTTTGGATTTGATTCTATTTGATCAACAACACTACGGACACCGAATTTCTTACACCGAATTTTTGTACCGGCCGATGTGGAATACCTTCTCCCATTTATTTATAATTTTTTTCTAGTGAACGGCCGTCCATCAAATTTGGACGACCGTTCACTCATATGGACGCCCGTCCATCAAATATGGACGGGTGTCCATATGCGAGGGACGGCCGTCCATATAATCTGGACGGCCGTCCCTATTAAAATAATATAAAAAAAATTTGTAAAAGTTTAGGGACATGTCCCATCCATTATGGACGGCCGTCCCAACCATTTTGGATGCCCGCTATAAATATGGACGGGCGCCCATATGAGAAGGACGGCGTCCATAATATGGGACGCCCTCCTTAAAAATTAAAATAAAATAAAAATTTGTAAAAGCTTAGGGACGGCCGTCCATCCATTATGGACGGTCCGTCCATTAATGTTGACTGGCCGTCCACTAATAATGGACGCCCCTCCTTCACCCAAATATGAAAAAAAATTTGGTCTGTCATAAATTTTGGACGGTCCGTCCCTTTTATTTTGGACGGTGCTCCTTTTATTGTGGACGGGCGTCCCTAAGTAATGGACGCCCGTCCAAAGACTTCGGTTAAAAATTAATTTAATTAATTTTTTAACCATGGACGGTAGTCCATTCATTATGGACGCCCGTCCATAGTGCTATTAAAAATTTTTTATAAAAAAAAATTTCGCTTGTATATATTAGCTTCTCCAATACGCTTCTCCAATATTAGCTTGTCCGATACGCTTCTCCAATTAGAAGAGCTAAAGCGAAGGAAAACCCGCGCCAAAATTAAGCGTCCCTCCCCCGCTTCATCGCCTGCCTCTGCCTCTGCGCCTCGCATTCCTCAGCCATTTCTTCCCGCAAATACAAACGTTTTCTCCTCATTTTCCAGGTACCGTGTGAATAATGAAAGCTATGTTTATTTCAATCAAACTTCATTTAGCTTATGTTTTTACAGTCAAAAGAGAGATACAGGAAAGGGAGATTACAGACATTTGTTCAAAGGGAGATTAGAGAGATTTGTGCATTAATAACGATTTTTTATATAATTTATACATTTATTTAGTTTTTTTACCGTGAACATTTTGATATAACTTATGCATTTATTTAGTTTTGTATTATATTTTGGATTGAATATATGTTACAATAGAAAAACACTGATACAGAAAATTTGTTGCTGATTGTTATGAATCAGATTAAAGAATATGGAAGAGTCCAGTTTGCCTCAGAATATGGAAGAGTCCAATTTGCCGTAATATGGAAGAGTCCAATTGCCTCTGTAATATGGAAGAGTCCAATTTGCCTCATTTCAATGATATTGAGGTAAATTTATTGTATCGTATTGTTTATTTATTTTGATGTGTTGTATTAGTACATTCTAATTTTATGTATTATAAAACTATTAAATTAGGAAAATGAACGTGATGAATTAGAAGATATGGGATGTGCAGAGGAAGAAGTAGAGCCTCATATTGGAATGATATTTGATTCAGTTGATAGTTTGGTGAAGTATTACAAACGGTATGGTAACAAAATAGGATTTGAAGCAATGATACGTACGTCAAAGAAAGGCGAAGATGGAGAGATGAGATATGTGACAGTGGCATGTTCTTGTTCTGGAAAGGAAGAGATGTAAGTCTAGAAATACCTTGAAAAAACAACTTGTTGCCAAAACAGATTGTAAGAGTCGGATTAGTGCAGCTTTGAATGGTGAATGCAAATGGGAAATTAAATCAGTTGTACTTGAACATAACCATGATCTTACAAGTCCGACAAAAAGAAGATATTTCAAGGTTAACCGAACGATACAACCTTATGTGAAAAGGCGACTTGAAGTTAATGATGTGGCTGGGATTAGACCGTGTAAGAATTTTTAGTCATGTTCAGTTGAGGCAGGAGGTGTAGAGAATTTGACGTTTCTAGAAAAAGATTGTAGGAACTACATTGAAAAAGTGAGAAAGTTACGACTTGGAGTTGGAGATTCTTCCGCAGTACTTGAGTATTTTAGTAAAATGCAAAAGGAGAATTCAAATTTCTGGTACATGATTGATGTAGATGAAGAGAGTCGATTACAGAATGTGTTATGGGTTGATGCTAGATGTAGGGGTGCATATAAAGAATTCGGTGATGTTATCACCTTCGACACAACGTATCTGGCGAACAAGTATGACATGCCATTTGCTGCTTTTGAGGGGGTTGATCATCATGGACATTCAACGTTGTTAGGTTGTGGGTTAATTTCTCATGAGGACACTGAGACATTTGTATGGCTATTTCGTTCTTGGCTTGAATGCATGGATGTCGCTCCTAATGGAATAATCACTTATCAAGATAAGGCCATGCAAAATGCAATTGAGATTGTTTTCCCTGGTACAAGACATAGGTGGTGTTTGTGGCATATAATGAAGAAACTGGCTGAAAAGTTAAGGGGGTATAAGGAATATGAAACTATCAAGTTTAAGTTGCAAAATGTTGTGTATGATTCCTTTACGCTGAAGAGTTCAAGAGCGGTGGAACCAATTTGTTGATGTGCACAACCTTCACGATAATGCATGGTTATGTGGATTGTACAAAGAAAGAGTACGATGGGTGCCTGCATTTCTTAAAGATACTTTCAGGGCAGGTATGTCTACTACCCAACGTAGTGAAAGTATGCATGCATTTTTTGATGGGTATGTCAATTCCAAAACCACTTTGAAACAATTTGTGGAACAATATGATAATGCATTGCGAGCTAAAGTGGAAAAAGAAAGGGAGGCTAATTTTAGATCTTTTAAATCTTGGATACCATGCATAACTAATTACCCCATTGAGAAACAATTTCAAAGTGCATACACAACGCAAAGTTTAAAGAGCTTCAAGATGAGATTGCCAGGGAAGATTTATTGTGAGTTATCTTTTCTGAAAAAATGTGATTCATGCGAGGAGTTTCAAGTTTGGGAAGATGTTTAGTTTGGAGATAATAGTCGTCGTGTTCCTCATGTAGTATACTTTGATGAAAGTTCGTGTGATATTCGTTGTACTTGTCATTTGTTTGAGTTCAGGGGGATTTTATGCAGACATGCCATTATGGTGTTGATTCATAAAAGGGTTTCACACGTTCGAAAAAGTACATTTTACGGCGTTGGAGGAAGAATGTGCACAGATGTCATACGAAAATTAAGGTCAATTATAATAGATGGAGCACCAACATTGAAGGACAACGTTTTGATAAGTTGTCTAATTTAATGCTGACAGTAGCGGATCTGGCATCAAACAATGAGGAAGATTATAATATGATGACAGAGTTTATGATTGACATGAGGAAACAGTTGGAGCAAAAGGAAAGTGAGGGAGGGGTTGGTACAACAGTGAACATCTCTTCTAGAACCGGTTTGACTAGTCAAGATGGGGACAGTCCTCCTAAAGAGGGGAATACCGTAATCATTAGTCCACAGGTAGCTCGTAGCAAAGGTCGTCCTCCATGTAGAAGAAAGCAGTCCAAGATTGAAGAAATTGTACGTAGGGTTAAAAAGAAAAAATTACAAAAACAAAGAATTGGTATGACTTATACATTATTTCAGTAATTTTTTTTTAAACATTATTTACTTATTTGAAGTTTAGAATAATATCGACTTGATAATTAATGTGTTCTGATACTTTTTAGGAAAAGGATCATCGGTACAGCGACAATAGGAATGGGCTTTCAAGTACTTCCGTGGCCGATGCGGAAACTCAAGTGTTGTCAAATGATGTTGTTACTACACAAGTATGTGTTATATATCTTGTATAACTGTAATTGCCTTAAGTTTTCTATACCGTGTGCTAAATTGTGGTTGTTAAATAATGACAGATGTCCACTGGTCCGGTTCCAAATCTCGTAGGACAAAGTAGTTTCTATACTGGACAAGAGTTTGTAAATGATGAACATGTCTCGTTGGGAGATGTTTGATATTTTTGCCAAGTTGAAGCATACAGAATTGTATTTGGTATAAATTTTTCATGCTTTGGTTAATTTCTACCGAATGCAGTTGAGTTGTATGCTTATACAGTTGTTTTATTTTTTGTATTTTCATCATTGATTGTGTAGGATAATTAATTCATGATAATGACGTTAATGTATATAGCATTTTGGATATGCATTTCTTTTCAGATTTGAATTTTTATGTCTCTGGGTATGTCTAGTATTACATATACATATACATTGAAGAGTTGTAGACATATATATAAACAAAAGACAAATCTATTTATAAACAAAAGACAGCTTTATTTATAAACAAACTACAATCTTTATTAACAACATCCGCTCAAATCAATCTATTTATAAACAAAAGGGAAAAATTCTTCATCATGGTGCAGGGGGTGGAGGTTGACTAGAGGATGAGGAGGCTGTTGAGAAGTTTTTCATCATGTTGAAAATCTCTGTCATGCGGTCTCCAATGATGTCAACTGTTTCTTCAATTCTTGATGCAAACGTGTTGAAATCACTTTGCAGTTCTTGCATTTGCCTCTCAGGTCGTGAAAAACGCTCTTCTTGAAACTTTTCCATCCGCTCAAATCTGCTTTCTATTTCCTGTAAAGTATGAGAACCCATATCTTCTACATTCTCAGATGGTCCAGCTTCAGTACCTATTCTTCTTCTTTTGCGCACATAAACTTGTCCTTCAGTAACCCCTTCTTGAATACTGACACCTTCTTGAACCGTTGCATCTCCCTCGATTTCATCCCTAATAAGATATCATTGTCCTGCCACATTCTTTTTAATCAAACCCATTCTATTCAATGTCACATCCCCCAACACATTACCTGTAGAAAACATAATCTTATTTTTTGCATCATCAGGGGTGATCTCAATATTCAACTTCTCACATATTAACGTAACCAGCATCCCCCAATATATTTCTCCTTTCTCTGTAGGGATCTCTCCCAACTTCTTAATCAATAACTTTGCTTAATTAACTTGCCTCCCTGCTACCGCTGCTTCCATGAACAATAAATCCTTAACCGTCACATTTCCATTTGTCTCTTTCCTACCATTAAATGTGAAAGTCAAGTATCTGTGAAATACTCTCATAGCAGGACTCTGTAACTTTGTAGATTTACACCTATGTGGATGGTAAGTCCCTATTCCGGAAACATCAATCCAAGCTTATTTGGAATCCCAGTTTCTAGGTACGCTTTCCAAACCTTCACAATCAAATCCTATCCAGGTTGCTAAATCTTAGGGGTGTCACCACAAAGTTCGATTCTTTAATTTAAAGAACATTGTATACGCTGAAACTCATCACCTGTCTCTCTACAACTTCCAAACTACCAAAAAACTCATATATCAAATGCCTATATCCATCATATCTCATACTGACTAAACGGTCCCATTTCAAACGATTAATCCAACCATTGATTTCATCACCTAAACCTAAACTTGTTAGAAGTCCTAAATCCAAAATTCTTCCAAGGCAAATATCTCTTTTCGACACGTCCTCGTATTGTTTTTTATGTCGCAAGTCTCGAAATTGAAGTGCAGATGAGGATGTGCCTTCCTGAGGAACGGTTGTATTTTTTGCTCTCACCATTTTCTGCTTTCTTCTAAAACCTGTATACATTAAAAAATCGTCATCATAATCTGCCAAAGATACATAGCCAAATTAAACATGTTGTTCAAATAAAATCCACGTGGATGAATGCCAGAAAGCTTACTACTGGAAATGAAAAGTGTCTGCAACATTTATTATTTTCATGTAGATCAATGAGCTGCAACATTTATTATTTTCTAAGTGTCTGTAACATTTATTATTGGGTAGTGGTTTCTCTCCCCTCTCTCTTTTGTTTTTCCACGATTTCTTGTTAATCTTATTTTATCCCTAGTTTCCTTTCTGTCTTCTTTTCTCCCCTTTCCTCCTCTCCCCTATTCTATCGTATCAGTGATATATCAGTAGGTAATGAGGAAGCATTGTCCTAACAAAAAATGGAAATAATCAAAACAAAATTTTCCTAACACCAATCTTAACCAAGTTATAAAACAGCCATAATATTCGCTTGAAAACGTGTTCATGAATTTCATCAAAATCAATGTTCAAGAAAGGAAGGAAAGTTGTAAAGGCGCTAGGTTGGACATTTCATAATAGAATCTGATATTTATGTAAAAATGTACGAAGAAACCCAAAACTAAAAAAGACCAACACTGCAATAGCTTCAATAACATTTTTTAAAAAAGGCTATAAAGGAAACAATCTGAAGCATACATTTAGAAAAATCATCATCCATGTCATTGAAGACGAAAAGCATCACACCATCATTAACATAAATCAGAAACACAGCTTATTGCTGATTGATTTAACCACCAACATTATCAGGGATGATAGCAACCAACAACTACCAGATGGCTCACAATGTAAGGCTACATATACAAGATGGCCTCTAGGTTTGCTATATGTTCTAAACAAAAGTAAACTAATCGTTTCTGTCCTACTCATCCCACCTCTAAATTTTGCTGCAAAAAGGTTCCAAACAAGCGGCATTGTGGTGTTCGTGTTATTTTGGAAGACTAACATGTTACGCTGTTATAAGGGAAGAATATAAAGGCTGTTTAAATGGGATCAAGTCTTGTTTTGCAGTGTGGTGTTCGTGTTATTTTGAAAGCAATTTGTAAAACTTGCTGACCTTGAAGCAGGGAAGAATATATATATATATATATACATTATCTGTAAAACTTAAAACAAATTAAATCATCAGCTTGTTTCCATATCGTTTAATCCATACTTAATTAATCCATCAGCTCCACCTGACAAATTAAACCATTCTCACCAATGTACATTATCTTACTGATTATCAAGCAAACATTCTCTGTTTCCCTTTCGTTTCCATATCATGTATATTGTGTATTGTTATCCTTGTTTTCGAATCAAATGTGTCTAAATTGTGCCTAAAATCAATTTATACATAGCCTAAAACCAATTTTTTCATTCACGGTAGTTTACACAAACTAGCAGCTCAAAATAAACTCCATTTATCTTTATCAATCGCAGAACACTTCTATTCATAATCACACAAACCAGTCCCACCAAATTGACTAGATTTTATCTCATCAACTCAACTCCATTCAACGCATTCATCCAACCAAAAACAAAAATTTCAAAAAAAAACTTGAAAAACGATACTGTGTAATTACCGCAAAGACGAAGATGGAAGACGAAGAAGAAGCGCAGAGGCCAGAGAGTCAAGAAGACAAACACCGCGAAGACGAAGAAGACGATAATGGCTGACTGTGAAAAAAAAAAAATTTTGAAACTTCCCCCAAATCTTTTAACCTAAAACGCGAAATTTTTTTTTTTTAAAAATTTTTAATAGCACTATGGACGGGCGTCCATACTTAATGGACGACCGTCCATAATGGTTGGACGGCCGTCCATAATGAATGGACGACCGTCCATGGTTAAAAATTAATTAAATTAATTTTTAACACCGAATAACTTTTGGACGGGCGTCCATTACTTAGGGACGCCCGTCCACAATAAAAGGACGGCCGTCCATAATGGAAATTTTTTTTCATATTTGGGTGAAGGACGGGCGTCCATTATTAGTGGACGGCCGTCCAACATTAATGGACGGCCGTCCATAATGGATGGACGGCCGTCCCTAAGCTTTTACAATTTTTTTTATTTTAATAGGGACGGGCGTCCATATTATATGGACGCCCGTCCTTCTCATATGGACGCCCGTCCATATTTATGGACGGGCGTCCAAAATGGTTGGACGGCCGTCCAAAATGGTTGGACGGCCGTCCATAATGGATGGACGGCCGTCCCTAAACTTTTACAAATTTTTTTATATTATTTTAATAGGGAGGGACGGGCTCAGATTATATGGGACGGCCGTCCCGCATATGGACGCCCTGTCCATATTTGATGGACGGGCGTCCATATGAGTGAACGGCCGTCCAAATTTGATGGACGGCCGTTCACTAGAAAAAAATTATAAATAAATGGGAGAAGGCATTCCACGTCGGCCGGTACAAAAATTCGGTGTAAGAAATTCGGTGTCCGTAGTGTTGTTGCTATTTGATTGGTAGAGAATTGGAGATCAAAGAACTAAAAGAGTACAATCAAATGATATATTTAAACCTTATTTGTTACCGGACAATAAAAGTTAGTGGCTATCTATCATCTTATATAAACTTTTTTATGCAAATTAACATAAGACTAAATTAATAGCAGAATAAATATGAAAAATTAATTTAATAAATAGAAATATACATGATGTGATAATTAAAAACAAAAAAAGTGTTGCCACACCACATGATCAATTTATATACAAGATAACATGACAAAAAAGAAGAATAATTATCAATTATAAACAAAAATTTTAAGTTTCTTGATCTAAGCAGATAAATTATTGAAATTACCTTATGTACTTAATGTATATATTACTTTCAAATAATCTTAATCATTTAAATACATTAAAAAAAGAGGTTTTAAACTTATTATTTAAAATAGTTCAAGCATTGTTAATCCCAAAAGAAGATATTTTAGATATAATTTACTATACGAGAATTGTAAATTGCAATCATTAAATGTACAAAATCTTTATACAAAGTAAATAAATTAAATAGATGAATTTGTGCATAAATCAACTCTATAAATAAGCGGAAAATAAACATAATAATAATTTATTGACTTATCAATAATTGAAAAGCATTAAAAATCAAAACCCACCCAAATCACAAACACACAAATCAAACTTTGGCATCTTACTTTTGAATGTCATTTATTCTTTCAATGACAGTGACCAGACCCTGAAGCCCTAGCTTCTCATCACCGTTAGCAATCATACCACAAAGTAACTGCTTGCACAATGAAGCTCCAGGCAACGCCACCGCTCTCTCTTCTTCACTCTCCAACAAATCCAACCCCATTCCTAAATCCTTCACCAAAGACTCCGCAATCCCCCCCGGCCCAAACAACTCCATTATCATATTCCCTGCCGATCCTCTCCTTATTCCCTCCAAAACCTTCTTCAAATCCAACCCCGCTCGCTCTGCAAACGTTAATGCCTCACTCAATCCAAGCGGATTCGCACTTCCCACAATCTGGTTCCCTATCTTGCAGCTTTGGCCGCACCCAGCTTCGCCCACATACATGTGTTTTCCCATTATTCTGAACAATGGGGAAAGCCATTGGATAACTGTAAAATCTTAATCGCAATTTTATCAATTCTATCAATGGCAAAGAATCAATAATATAACCATATTTCTATGTCCCTAAAATTACATAATCTTAAATCCCAAGATCTGAAACTTAATGCATTTTCACTATTTAAAAAAAAAAAAAAAAAACAATAAAACATACCTGAATCTATGAGTTATCTGATAATGGAGATTGTAGAAAAAGGCAGTATCTCTCTCTTTTTCCCTTTCTGTAAGTTGCTTGTTTTTCTTCAGATGGAAAAAGAAAATATCATGCATACATACATTAGAACATAGAGATGACCCCTTTAAATACGTCAATTATTTATTAACTCTCAAACAGTAGTTATTTAATTAATTGTAGTTTCCTCTCCATCAAAAGTAAATAACCATCATGCCCTTTATTTAATTTAATTATTTCAAAACAACCATAGGATAAAATTAATACACGGATCACCTTATGTGAAATATAAAATATTTCTAAAATTCTCCCACTTGGTCCATGTAAAAGTCACATATAAAATATTTCTAACATTCTCTCACTTGGTCCATATAAAAGTAAATAACTTTATAGTTTAGAAATAATACATAATGTGTACACAATAATAATTAGCCAAAGCCAATTTCTTAAAATGGTCAAAATATAAACATTATTGAGCAAGAACTCATAAGGATCATGGTGGTTGTATGTCATTGAATCAACACAGTCCCTTTACATGTATCACATTACAAATTCTATCTTCAGAACAATCTATAATGATTCTTAATGGTCCAACAATAAAGTCCTTATCAAGGACAAATTCTATCATCTTTATTATTCATGTATACCAAACAACATAATATAAAGAAACACACGACAGAATAATTTATATGAATCAGAAACAACACATCAAGAGCTCAGAGTGTCCAAAATATAAGGAGCATAATGTAAATCAAGAAACATATACAACACATCATAGATTAGTCATGACAGGCAATAATACCCATCCTCTCAACGTGCTCACTATAGGTCTTAGGTGACAACCCTTTAGTCAAACATGGTTTTCTTCCTGTCCACAGTTTAAAAGGAGTCTTTGGAACTGCCTTACTAGGAACCTTGTTTAATAAATATACAGCAGTTTTTAATGCATATATCCACAATGATGAGGGTAACGAGAAGTTACTTAATATACTCCTAACCATATCCATTAACGTATGGTTACACCTTTCTACAACACCATTTTGTTGCGGTGTCCTTAGCATTATGTATTGAGCACATATGCCTCGACTTTCCAGGAATTTAGCAAATAGACCTGGACATTGTCTAGATTCATTGTATCTACCATAATATTTGTCACCTCTATCTGATCGTACTACTTTCACCTTTCTATCTAATTGCCTCTCAACTTCAATAATGAATACCTTTAGGATATTAATAGATTGAGATTTCTTACACAATAAATAAACATATCTATAGCGTGAAAAGTCATCTATAAAGGTGATAAAATAACTTTTTCCACTAAAAGAAGGTACGTTTAACATACCACATATATCCTTGTGTATTAGTTCAAGGAGTCTTGTGCTTCTAGTGCCTACTTTCTTAACTGTGGATGTGGTTTGTTTTCCCTTAATACAATCCACACAAATGCCAAGATCAGTAAAATCCAAATTAGGTAAAACTTAATTCTTTACTAATCTTTGCATTATTTCTTTTGATATATGGCCTAAACGTTTATGCCATAAATAAGCAGTTTTCTCATCCACAGAAGCACGTTTTGTTCCTATACTATGATGCAGGGTCAACAGCGTCTCAACAAATAAATTATCAAGATGTAATTTATACAATCCATCATAAAGTACACCAGAACCAATTAAACAATTATGTTTAAATAAATTGAAACATCTATTCCCGAATTTAAAAGAATATCCTTCTAAATCAAGTTTAGATAAAGATATTAAATTATGGGATAACTCCAGTACATAAAGAGTATTAAACAAATCTAAATGATGTCCAGTACTTAAAATTAAACGATAGGTTCCAACAGCTTCAACTTGTGCTTTGACCCAATTTCTCATGCATACAAATCTTTCAAATAATAAAGATTTTAGGTACCTATTTGAAGAGCGGACCCAAGTCCATCACTTCGAGACGCAGAGTGGTACATCAAAAGGATGATTGGCAGAATGGAATTACACGGATAGTATCCTATCGAGATTCCTGTGCGTGCTCATCACCAATTGCGCTTTGGCCAAAACGAATTGAACTACTCAACCAATGGCGAAAACTAAAAAATCCATGGTTTCCCGGTAGAACCCCATTTCGCCCAAGTTGTTGCGGAACTGGAAAAAAGAAGCGGTTTTTCTCACAGCTTGCTCATAGTGCAGGTCCCACTTGTATATCGTATTTCACCGAAGAAGCATCGGACAGGTTGGAGTTCTTACCTTCTTGGGACTCCATGGACCAAGATCTGCTTTCATTATATGGGCAATACCGATCTACTATGGTTTGGGTCATAGTATTAGAAATATGAGTGGTACATCCAGAATCAATCCACCAAGTATTATAACGAACTTCTGATAAATATGATTCGAAACATACAAAAGTACTAGGCTTACCTTTCTTTTCAAACCATGTCTTACGTTTTAGGCAATCCCTCATATAGTGTCCAACTTTCTTACAGAAATGACATTTTTCTTTAGTCTTATCCTTCTTATGGATTTTGGCAGAAGACTCATTAATCTTCAGTGGCCTTTTGCCCTTTCCGTACTTCTTGTTGGATTTCTTCTTAACTCTAGACGAGCCTACAAGATTAACTAAATGAACTCCTTGTTTCTTCAATCTTTCCTCCTCTTGTACTAACTTAGTTTGAAGCTCAGTCATAATCCATTTATCTTTAATTGTATTATAATTAATTTGAAATTGGACTAAATTGAGAAGGTAAAAAGTTAATAACGAACTGAACTAGGAAATTTTTGTCCATAGACATTCCCATGTTTCTAATTCTTGTTGCTATATTTGACATCTCAGTCACATGCTCATACATGCTACGAGAACCATCATATTTCATGGTGGTCTGCCTACTCATTGCTCCAGTATGGGACTTGTCAGCAGCCTCAGACTGAGAAGTCTCTTTGGCTAATCTCATAAATTCCCTAGCATATTATGTGGTAGGAAATGAGGTCTTAATTTCACTCTCCATTGTCATCCATAAAAACTTCAAGCTCAATCTATTCGATCTCTCCCACTCTTTATGGAAAAACCACTCCTCATCAGTGCTGTTCTCAGTGAGATCAGTTGGTTTCTTTGTCATGAGTGCAAGATCGAGATTTTGAACACCTAAGTAATACTTGGTTGGCTCACTCCACTCATTATAATTGAACCCATTAAACTTAACAATAGATGAGGCATGAAGAGAAGATGTTGCAAAAACAAAATTATGCTTACACATTAATGCTTTGAGTTTTATACCTAATACATAATTTTAGGTTCAGATATTAAAATTTATTATTATTAAAACATAAATGTATATTGCAAATCTCCTTTGAGAGATATAACAATATACGATAATTAAACTTAATTGATGCAATTTTCTTAATTGGTAATCAAATGTACTTTTGTTAGACATGTTCGTTGTCTTTGGATATACTAAACACACCCAGTCAAGTACATTAATTAAACACAATTATGTTCATAATTATAGGATTAACTAATCTACCTTTGGGCGATCCTTAACTATCCTATAATTTATGAACTTCAAATTACTCATGTCAACTACATCATGCCATCTCTTTAAAGCATCGAACGATCATGAGTAATTAAATCTAACTTAGTTGGATATCTATGGGATAACCATTCTAATTTAGGCCACTTTAGTGATTAACAAATTATACATAATATAGTATCAAACTTAAATAATAACTATAACATTATCCAAGGTCAAAATTGGGTCAATTCAACCTGTTGACTATTAATTTTGACCGTTGACTATTAATTTTAACAGTTGACCGTTAACTTTGATGGTTGACTAGTTTTGTCAAAGGTCTGGAGTGGTTTGACCCGTTTATTGATCCGAATTGCTATCTAGATCGGGTTTACCCGTTTGACTAAATGGGTTGGGCTTCTTAATAGGTTATTCTTAATGGGTTTGGGTTTGAATTGGGCTCACTTAAAAATATGGCTTGGGCTTCTTTTATTTGGGTTTATATAAACTAAAATAAATAGGCTTTAAAGGACAAATGGGCTGGATCAACATATGGGTCAATATTTGATGCAAATTTCTAAAAAAAAATTGGAATTCAAATTTTTAGAAATTTTTATTGAAAAAACTAATATGGAAAATCACGTTTCATCATAAGAAAATATGATTTTGGCCAACTTTCCAGCCACTTAATAGATTTACAAACTCAATCAAATTTACAAACCCAATCAAATTTGATAGCCCTTTTATTTGTCAATTTCCAAACCCAATTCAATTTCTTCATCCCATAAGAACTCTAATATATTAAAAAAACAACTTAATAGAAAATACAACAGTTTCTAAACCTAATGCTTTGATACCACATGTAAAATCTGAATAGCAATTTTATCATTTCCATCAATGGCAAAGA
The DNA here is from genome assembly GCA_026225825.1 of Pistacia integerrima. NCBI lineage: Eukaryota > Viridiplantae > Streptophyta > Magnoliopsida > Sapindales > Anacardiaceae > Pistacia > Pistacia integerrima. The sequence goes on from CM047747.1 coordinate 13,380,735, forward strand.
ATCGGTAATATAATTATATTTTTATGCCCTAAAATTGCATAGTCTTAAATCCCAAGATTTGAAACTTAATGTATTTTCACTATTTATTAAAAAAAAAAAAAAAAAAAAAAAAAAAAAAACATATCTGAATCCATGAGTAATCTGTTAATGGAGATTGTAGAATAAGGCAATGTATCTCTCTCTTTTTCACTCTCTGTAAGTTGCTTGTTTTTCTTCTGATGAAAAGAAAATATTATGCTTACATTGGAACAGAGAGAGCTCTTTACATACGACAGTTATTTATTAACTCCCAAACTGCAATTATTTAATTAATTACAATAACCTCTCCATCAAAGGTAAATGACCATCATGCCCTTCAGTTAATTTAATTATTTCAAAACAACCATAGTATAAAATTAATACATGGACCACCTTATGTGAAATATAAATTATTCTAACAATAACTCCACTGTCGCCGCCAGCTAGTATGGCTAATCGACCTTCTCTCGCACCCACATCAATGCTTGAAATTGGTGCGTCGATGCTCCAGCTATCTTTTTTGCGGGCAGGTTTGAAAATCTCACGAGCAAGCGCAGGATGGTTTCTTGTCATGTCAACAATGACATCGCCTGGGTTTAAGCTAGAGAGGATGCCTTGTGGGCCGAGGATGATGGAGCAGACATCGGGTGGACCGCTGATTATGGTGAAAAAAATGTCGCTTATTTTAGCGAGGTCTTGTTGAGAGTTGATGAGACAGACACCTTTGGATTGGAGTTGGAGAGCTTTTGAAGGGTCGCGAGCGTAGATGGAGAAGGAGTGGCCAATAGAAAGGAGGTGTGAGGCCATGGGTGAGCCCATGAGGCCTATGTCGGTCCAGGCTATGCAGGTTTTGGAAGGAGAGATGGGTGTGGGGTAAGGAGTTGCCATTGAAGCTTTGAAGTGAAATTTTTACAGGTTTTAGACTTTTAGTGATTGAATCTTGTTTTGAAGTGAAGTTAGCAAATGAATTAGCTACTTAATGGAAATTAATTGTTTAGTTACAGGGAATTGGTAGAGTGATTATTTTTTTGGTAACATTTTGTATTATTAAGGTAACTTTGGTCACATGGGTCTATATATATTATCGCCTCTCCTCCAAGGAATAAATAATAGTAAATGGAAACATGGTTTGTTCTTACAAATGCTGTGGTTAACCATAGTTTTTTACGCCTGTTAGGGCCAAAAATCGTCCTTGACCCAAATAGGAAAACGGGCTTGACAGTGTGGAAGAGACAAGGCCCAAATCCCGATGCGGTCCAATCCGGATTAGGCCCATTTAATACAACATACAGCTGGCCCAAACCATCCGAGCACAAGCCTCTAATCCCAGTTCACTCCTTGGATCCCCGAACGAATCCAGAGCCCAAGGCCCCCACAGATCATTTTCCTATTCCTGATCACTCTTCTATTCGAGGTCACCTTCCTGTTCAGATCACTTTCCTACTCGAAGTTACTTTCCTGATTGGGATCACCTTCCTATCCGAACGCTGGTAAGACAGCTCACCACCGCCCTAACTCCTCTAAGGTTGTATCAAAATCACACTAGGACTCCTACTTCTACCAGGATTGGGAGACTAGATAGTCACTATATAAATAGAGGCCAGTCCTCTCACAAGGATCATCAGATTACACCTTTACACCCAAGCTCTGACTTGAGAGCTCCACATCACTGCCGTAGTCACAATCCCTGACTAGACTTCTGGTAACCTCTCTACTCCCTAGCCCTCACTATACTAACCTCTTTCAGCCTTGCTAACTTGAGCGTCGGAGTGCCTACGGCAAACACCACCTCGGTGTTTTCCGTTTGCTTCATGCTTGTTTCTCTACGTGTGCAGGTGCAGCGGATCGCTAGTGGCATCAACCTCACGGGATCAGACCCCCCTTCCGTATAGGTAGATTTTTACGTCTACAGTTTAGCGCCCACCATGGGGCCTCTAGCAATCATTCAACTCAACGAACCTTGCAACGTAGAGGAACTTTTCATGGCTGACAACTCCGACAATGCTAACCCTGGCCTCGAGGCCAAACTGGAGGCTCTGACCGCCCTCATGCAACAGAACTCGGACAAGGTAGCCGCACTTGAAGCCAATAACAATGCAATCTGGATCGAAAACGCATCTATCAGGCAGAAAACCAGTCCCTTAAAGAGAAGGTGACTCAATTCTATGATCTAGAGTTTTTGCTTGGCTAGGTACCTCCCAATTGGTTCCGCACCCCTGTTACATCCATGCAACCTCTCCACACACCAGAGCACCGACCCTCGGTCTCCGGCAAAAGGCCGCGTCCCTTAAGCTTATCGGCGGTCGACAATTCTATCCTAACACAAGGAGATAAAGATACGCCAATAGAACGCCATTCAGCCAACCTATCCCAGCCTCGAGATCAAGACGATCCAGCCACAGAAAGCCCGCACCCGCAAGACCAGCCCATTCCTACCGTCCCACCTCAACTCCAATCAACCACCCCAACACAAACCCCATTCGGCTCGGCTCACCCTAACGGGTTGAACGGCCAAACCAAACAAACCACAACACTCGAGCCTATCCTTCCTGACGGACCAAGTGACTATCAGACTACTCCCCTAACCATTCATGTAGAGCGAAACACCAGAACAGTTACCATGGGAGTCATCCAATAGGAAGGAATGAACGAAAATCCATGCTACCAAGGAAATACATGAAGGAACGACTCATCAGACTACCCCGTGAGGGATAACCCAACAGAATGTGCTGAGGACGAATGCAATGGCAGACCCAATCAGGCGGGATGACCTAGTAGTATCCCCCTCTCCTATAGAATGCAGTCGGCCAAGAGGTGGCCGATGTGGAGGAGGCGGATGATGAGGGCGCATCCCAGGAATGCCAATCCCAACCAAGAAGAGCAAGCCCCACTGCGCGGATTCACCCTTTGTGGATGAGATCGCCCTAGCCGACATGCCCCATAAGTTTACCATCCCTAACATGAAACTGTACGACGGCACAACCAACCCGGACAATCATATAACCTTGTACAAATAGCGGATGTTCACTGTCTCAATACCCCGACCGCTGAGGGAAGCCTGCATGTGCAAAAGTTTCGGTTCAAGCTTATCTAGCCTGGCACTCCACTGGTACACGACTCTCCCGAATGGATCTATCGACTCATTCGCTTAGCTCATCGACACCTTCGTGGAACAGTTCGCCAACAGCAAGAAACTCGAGAAGCTATCGGCCGACTTGTACAGAGTATACCAGAGAAGAGGAGAGCCATTGAGAGAGTATGTCAGCAGGTTCAACAAAGAGAAGATCTCCATTCCTGCATGTAACCCCGAGACAGCCATGAACGCCTTCAGGAAGGGTCTCCTCCCGGATGGAGAACTATACAATGAACTTACGAAGCTAGGTTGCACCACAATGGAAGATGCCCTGGCCCAGGCAATGATGCAAATAAGATGGGAGGAAGATGAGATAAACCGAGCAGTCCACTCTAGATACGACTCAAGGCGGAATGACAAGAAGCCAGAGCACAGACCGGTGGAGCACCACTACCAACCCCAGCACGTAATACGAGTAGAGTCAGAAAATCGTATGATCGCCAGCCTACGAGGACCAAGAATAGATAATTCGAATCGAACCGATACAAAATATTAGAGTACAACCTTAATGTCAAACCGACCCAAGTCGTTGCGATTATGAAAGGAATGGGATCCACCGTTAAGTGGCCTGGCAAGGTCAATCCCGAGGCAAGGAGAGACATGACCAAATGGTGCGAGTTCCACGGCGATCATGGGCACAACACCGCAGACTGCATCGTCTTGCGGTTAGAGGTCGCTACACTTTTGAAGAGGGGACATCTCCGAGAATTGCTAACCGATAAAGGGAAGAACACTATTAGCCAGAAAAGCTCAAAAGAACTATCACCACCTCCGCAGGAACCCACACCAAAAGGATTATGTTCGCTCATCTCGGGAGGATTAGAGATTAGTGGGGTAAGTTACTCATCAGCTAAGCGATATGCTAGAGCCAACCACCACCATGAAGTCCAGTCCATCCATCCGGTCTCATGGTCACACACTCATTAGGTAATTCAATTTGAAGATGACGAGCCGGTCACCTTGGCCGCTCCTTATCATGATGCTCTAGTTGTCTCCTTGCAGATCGCCAACATCCTAGTGAAAAGAGTATTCGTAGATAGAGGCTCTTCAACAAACATCCTATTCCTCGAAGCAGTGAAGGCTATGGGACTGGAAGAAGCAAACATCAACAGGCAGTCGACATTGCTAGTTGGCTTCAACTCTGAACAGAAGTATACTATCGGGGAGATCGTCCTCCCTATCTATGCCAGTGGAGTGGACAAATAGACTGTCTTTCTAGTAATCGACTTCCTCTCACCCTACAACGTCATCTTGGGCTGACCTTGGATCCACGACATGCGGGCAGTCTCATCTACCTTCCACCAGATGATCAGGTTTCCAACCAAGTGGGGGGTACGAGAGATCCAGGGTGACCCCAAAGCTTTCAGAGATTGCTACAAGAATGCCTTCAAAGGCAAGGGTAACTCTTCATAGCAATTACAGGCTCATCTAACCCCTTCGATCGAGCCGAATCAACCATCTATAGAGGAGTTGGATGAAGTACAGATACATCTGGACGACCTTGAGAGAAAGACACACATAAGGTCCCGCCTCAAGCCTGAGACAAGAGAGAAGCTGATAGAATTCCTCAAACAGAACCAAGACTGTTTCGCCTGGTCCTATGCCAACATGATCGGAGTTAATCCAGAAGCAATGGTCCACCAGCTCAAGGTAGACCCGATCACCCACCAGGAAAGTAGAAAAGAAGGAAATTCACACCAGAGCGTAACCGAATTGTCACTGAAGAGGTCAAGAAGCTACTGAGCAATGGTATGATCAGAGAGGTCCACTACCCTGAATGGTTGGCGAACGTCGTGGTCGTAAAGAAAAAGAACGGGAAGTGGAGAGTCTACATAGATTTCACGAAGTTAAGCAAAGCCTGCCCCAAGGACTCCTTCCCGCTCCCACATATTGACATGATGGTTGATGCGACCGTAGGTCACGAGCTCTTTAGTTTCATAGACGCTTTCTCAGGGTACAACCAGATTTTGATGCACCCGGACGACCAAGAGAAGACAGCCTTCATCACGGAAAGGGGAACCTATTGCTATAAGGTGATGCCATTCGGTCTTAAGAATGCCGGGGCCACCTACCAGCGACTGGTCAACAAGATGTTCTCCAAGCACCTCGGAGACACCATGGAGGTATACATCGATGACATGCTCGTCAAGTCCTTGATGTTCGAACAACACCTTGACCACCTCAGCCAGGCATTCGCCATCCTCAGGAAGTACAACATGAAGCTAAATCTAGTCAAGTGCTCATTTGGTGTCTCGTCAGGTAAGTTCTTGCGTTATATGGTAACTCAACGAGGGATAGAAGCCAACCCCAACCAGATCAGAGCAATCCTCAATATACCGTCTCTAACTTGTGTTAAAGACGTCCAATGCCTGGCAGGACGGGTGGCTACCTTGAGCCGCTTTATCTTCAGATCAGCTGACAAGTGCCACCTCTTCTTCCATGCTCTCAAGAAGTCCAAGAAATTCGAGTGGACCGCCTCCTGCGAAGAAGCCTTGTAACAGTTGAAAAGGTACCTGACCTCCCCTCCGCTCCTTTCCAAACCTGTGGATGGGGAGAAGCTCTACTCTTACCTAGCGGTCTTAGAGACAGCCATCTCAGCAGTACTAGTTCGAGAAGAAGAAACGAAGTAGTTACCAGTTTATTATGTAAGCAAGTCACTCCTCGACGCGGAAACACGGTATAGTCAACTGAAGAAACTGGCTCTCGCCCTCATCCATGCATCTAGGAAGCTCAGGCCATACTTTCAGTGCCACTCCATAGTTGTAATCACCTCTTTTCCACTCAAGAAGATACTACACAAACCAGAGCTGTCAGGCCGACTCACGTATGGGATGGGCCCATAGTGTTAGTAAACGGTCCCGTATACGCGGCGGAAGGGCGAAAAAATAAAATAACAGGATCGTTTACATGAGCCAAGATCAAGGTATGATTTTAACAATTTATATTAAATAAAATCTGCATAAATATTCAACATGAGTTAAGAGAAACAAACGCACGTTGAAGGCTCCTCCAAATTTGTCAATGACGTTTTGCTACCGATCCAAGTGTAGGATCGAACTGCGTAGTCCACCACGAAGACAATCTTAAAAAAGAACCAAAGAGGGATTTGCTAGATCCTCTTGGCTTCAAGATTAAGAAGAAAAGAAGAATCAATGAAATTGATTCCAAAGCCAAATAAATTGCCAGTGGGAGTGGTATTCAAAAAGGAGGGTCATTGTGGTATCTTTGTTTTTTCAAAGAAAAATCTATTAATTAAAATCACACACACTTTTCCTTTTATACTTAAAAAAACAATTTGCCCCTAATCCCATACGGAATAGGCTTGGGCTCCAACCCAAACGCCCCATGTTGCCAAACACTCCCAATTTGATTTATTTTAATTTTTCATCATTATCTCAATTAAAATCAATTAATATATATATTTAAATATATATTAACATTTAACAATAATGATAATATATTTAAATATGTGAACACACATTTAAACGTAATTTCACTTATTTAATTTTTCTAAGAAATTAAATAAAGGCTACTTATTTCAGCAAATTTAATTTGCACCCGTGAAATTACCTTAAAATACCCTTTCTTTCCAATTAAAAAGACGGAAAAACGCCCTTCTTTCTTCTTGCATCTTAAATTGTCTTCTATGTGTGTGACCCTTAGGCTCCTCATCATATCAGCAAGATAGACAAGGACATTAACCTTAATTAATCGTCTCATTAATACGAGACCAAGATTGGCCCCCTCCCCTAGCAAGGCATCATGGCCACCCGATAGATTCTGGATTCACAAAGTAACTGCACGATATGGTTACCGTGCACCCGATCCTTTCATCATACGTTATCTCGAGAGACGAAGGCATAGAAGTAGTGTCAACCTTCGGTTACTCTCGATATTATTTATTCAGCTTTCTAGACCAATGACCCGATATTATGAACTAGATAGAGCAACAACTCAATCCCACGTGGGCCTACGCTTTTAGTGTCATTGCCATATCTTGAATTGCGCCGTGAGATAACTTTCTCTCGTACCCGGAGTGATAAATCCTCCTGTCAATCCACCATAGTCTTGATACACTCCTTGATGCGCCTTTAATCACCACCGTATTGACAAAATAAAAGAAAATCACAGTAGTGTCAAACTACACCAACCCGGCACAAGGCGTCCGGTGATCTCAAGCTCAAGGATCACATGCACCACCATTCGTTGTGAGGATTTGTTCCATAGACAACGGGGTTACCATCCATATGGAATCCTCTCGGTGGGTCACCTCCGGTGAACTTGTTGTGGTGTAATCGCCTACAACAAACACCCATGTGTTGCACCCGAGTTGTCACCAAACAACCTTGACAAGTGAGATCGATCAATGCCTTTCGCAGGTCGTTCAACACTATGATAGCCTTACCGTATTATCTCGTGCCCTTCCCTTAGTTCAATAATACCGGGCTACGACGTTTCTAGAATGGCCACCATATGTGCTCATAGGGTTCTCACTATCAAGATTTGAAACACTTGATACCCTCGTCACTTCTACCATTCTAAGGACATATATCAATACATATTGCAATAATAATGGTTTACGCGATATAGAATAAAAAGCCTTTTATTGATTAATGAACATTATTACAAAGAGTCAATTCTACAATAATTGATTGGCTCTGAGGCATCTACTCTAACAATCTCCCACTTGCACTATAGCCAATCATTCATGCCCTCAACACCTCCGAATGACCCAGTGCTCGCACCTTATAGGCCAGGTCATTCATGCACTCAACATTGAATGACCCAAGTGCCCATCCATCATGCTTCACTACAGAAACTTTAATAGTGGGTTGGTAGGTATTCCGCAAATCTGCACATTCCTTTCATATCGATCCTTCGATCATATTGAATCAACTAAGTAAGTGTTTGGATTCTTGAGACCGTGATTCCTCTACCACAACAATGGCTCCATTGTTATCGCAAAGATAACTATACCGGATTAGCAATGCTTGAAATCACATCAAGTTCGGGTAATGAACTTCTTGATCCAAACCGCCTACACGGCCGCATTAAAAATGCGGTACACTTAGCATCAATTGTAGAATCCACCAGTACACCAATTTGAGCTCTTACGCTCAGCTTATATTGAGACAAAATGTGTAATCCCAAATTGCGAACTATAATCATCCTTTTCTGTTTGGAAATAGCCACCCGTATTCTCTTACGGTTGAGCTCATCTTTCTTCCATAATCCAAGAATATATATTCTTAAGCCCTTTTCAAGCACTTAAGAATGTCCATTGACACTCACCCAAAGGTCATTCACTTGGATTTAGTTGATATCTTCTACTAGTCTTGAATGCACATAAGACATCAATCTAAGTACATAACATATTGCTCACTTGAGCACGATTGACATCCACTACAAATCTTGAATGCACATTAGATATCAATGAACATATAAGATGGATCCACTTGCTAAAGCATGTGGGATCCTCTTCATTCTATCTCTCATTGTGTGGTTAAAGACACATATCTCTGAGAGATAGACACCATATGCCATCGAAGAAATCCCTTCTTGGATTTTTCTATACCGAATGTGTTCAGCCACCTTGTCTATGTACTTTGACTTAGTTTGAGCAACCTACACGATCTATCACGATAGATCTTTATTCCGAGGATGTAGGTGTTTCCCTAAGTCCTTCATGGAGAAGCACTTGGATAACCAAGTCTTTACCGATCAGAAGTTCGGTATACATTCATTCGATCTATTGTATGTCATTGACATACAACACTAGGGAATGCTACGCTCCCACTCACTTTCTTGTAAACATAGGGCTCTCGCTTCTTAATAAAACCGAATTCTTTTACGGCTTCATCAAAACGAATGTTCCGGCTCCTTGAAGCTTGCTTGAGTCCATAAATGGATCTCTGCAACTTGCATACCTTATTAGCTTGACTATCAAGAAACGAAACCATCAGGTTGTGTCATATACATCCTCCTCAAGGTTTCGTTCGGGGAAAGCGCTTTTGACATCCATTTGCCAAATCTCATAGTCATGATATGCGGCAATTGCAAGCATAATCCGGATGGATTTAATCATGGCAACCGGCGAAAAAAGTTTCTTCATAGTCAATGCCATGAATTTGTTTGAAACCTTTGGCAACCAGCCGTGCTTTATAAGTATGCACGTTGCCATCCATGTCATCTTCTTCTTGAAGACCCATTTACACCCTATGGGTTTTACCCCTTCCGGGTGGTTCCACCCGGAGAGACCACACTTGGTTTTGGTACATGGAGTCCATCTCGTGATTTCATGGCTTCAAGCCATTTAACGGAATCGGATCCGATATAACGCCTTCGTAGGTTCTGGGTTCATCGTTGGTAGACCCAAGATGTCACCATGTTGAGTCATAGATATCCGTATCTTCTCGGGCTCATGGCGTACTCTGCATCTACGTAGCTCTGTACACTTGAGGTAGTTCACTTTGATCCACAAGTTGTGGAGTAACCTCCTTATGATGCTCAACCACTTTTTGTGGCACATCATCCCGTCCTTCGTCTAGGTATGCCTTGTGGTTCTAGAACTTCCATCGAGTTCTACTTTTCTCCCACTAGTACTTCTTAGAAAATATTCCTTTTCTAGGAAGACACCAGATCGAGTAACAAAAATTTTTGCGCTTCTTAAGGTGGTAGAAATAGTATCATTTGGTCTCCTTTGGATACCCCACAAATATACATTTACAGGATTTGGAGGGGCCCGGGACTTGTTCAAAGTCAATTTCTTAACATAAACGCAACCCCAAATCCTTAGATAAGACAAGTTGGGCTTTCGCCTTACTCCATAGCTCATATGGAGTCTTATCTCTGATTCTTTGACGCAGAACACGGTTCAAAACGTGAGTCGCTCTGAGGCATAACCGAACGATGCAAGTAAATCACTAAAACTCATCATGGACCTAACCATGTCAAGTAAGGTCCTATTCCTCCTTTCGACACTCCATTGTGTTGGGGTGTATAAGGAGGGAGTGAGTTGTGATACTATCCCACATTCCTTTAGGTATGTTTAGCTCAACTTGCCAAAGTTGGCATAGTAGTCATTTTGAGATTATACTTGTTGTCTTTCTTAAGAACATATTATTATGAAATAGTTCCATAAAGAATATTATTTATACTCAAGGACAATAATCCATTAGTAACTAATATTCTCATTTTGTCCTATGTGGACACGAAATACATAATTTCTAGAAACTAAGAAAAACCATAATAATCCACAAGTTCCAAGAAACAAGTCCATCGGCTAAATCAAAGCGATAAGATCCTACGGGAAATGTAGCACGTGCTTCATTTCCAACCTGGTAGGTCCACCTCTCCCCTCGCGAGCAATCTACTCTACCATAGTTCCCACACATCAATCAAATGTGAGTACCACATCTTGTGTCAACTAGATGTTTATGGGAGAAGTTAATCTCAACAACATACCGACGGTTAAGTAACATTCTTCTTCCCCTTTTTGCTAGGAAGGCCTTTGCAATGTTTCCTCCGGTTGGCTGGGATTCCCCTGCTGAGGACAAACACCTTTCCTTTACGCAGGCTTCTTTCCATCGACTTCCCCAGGCCCTTTCCTTTTCACTTGAGTTGGCTTCAACCAACGTCAATGTTTCCGACATTTTCATGTCTCAATAGTCTCGACAAATCGAAGGCCTCTGGAAAGGGTATTCTTCTTATCTTCTTCAATAAAGTCATAGACAAATTGAGAATAAGAATCCCGTAATGATTGTAATATTAGGTTTATTGCTAAACCTTCTCTAAGTCCACATCCCAAAATCTCAAGCTTGTTCATATACTTGATCCACTTGAGTATATGATCGCCAATTTTGGTACCCTCTTCCATCCTACATCCGAATAATGACCGAGACACCATATGCTCATTTCTTGAAGAAAATGAAGAATAGAAGCTAAATCCATTTTTCCGGCACTGCTTGTGCATAATGGTGCCATTGATGCAAGCACAATGTATCTAGTCATTTACTTTTTGCATCATGTGTATGCTTCACATATACATACCCGGTCTCATGGATAGAACTATCGTGCTCGGTGATAGAGCTTGCTCAATGGTGTATAATCTATCGCTTGGCTGAAGTATATTATTTATACTTCTATACCGATCCAACGAAATTTTCACCATTCCATTTCTCTCCTGCCTTCGATGATTTGTCGCAGTTGATGTTGGGATCATTTTGCTCAAATTTAAGTGAATCTACAAGTGCGTAAAAAGTAACCGTTATTACCATGTTCATTATTATTGTTTAATATGGTCTTTTTATTAAACGAAGCTCCCACTATTTTACTCAAGCCAATAGCCCTCACTATTAACTCGGGAAAGCCCGTTGACTTTCCTAGTGGACCAAGATCCCATCCGCCCATTTCAAACCTTCGCTTTGGCGAACAAGCCAAAATAGAGTTGATTAGGTGTTGGCCAACAAACTTAATTCCACACCGGTTGATAGGCTCCCCTATCAACCTCAAATGTGAGAAAGCCAACAAGCCAATCACACAATCCAATGGACAGACATGCCATCGTCCTCAAGTGTGATTCTCCGGATCGAGAGTGGACACTACATGTCACCACGTACACACAATATGTGTCTTGCTCTACTATGCCTATGACGCGTGTTTATCAACCTTCGCTTTGGCGAACAAGCAAAACCGTCATTTTAAGTCGACCCATCACCATTAAGGAAAACTCCAATGCATTTTTAACCTCCCAAACCCGGTAGTACCCTTCGCTTGGCGAACAAGGTTTTCAATATGCTTGGCCCTTTGATTAAAACCATGGTGATGGAAGGCTTTCCGTGACTTAATATACTTTAATTGAGGGTTTTGTTATTTAATGTCTCACCAAATTATTATCTTTGTTAGAATGACATTGTTTGGCATGTTATCAAACATTCAACCTTAGCATGCATTCTAAACAAAATTAAACGCGCATGGCTCCCAACTAAAACCCGATTTCCGAGCTAGAGGAATCCCGGCGGGTCACCAGTGGGTCCCCGTAATAAAAATCTTCCGAGTCTTCAAGTATGGCTTACTCCTTTGCTGGTTCACTTCAAGTACATTACAAATATATCTTTCTAAATTTACAATAAATAATTATACAAATTCTTTACATCAATAAATTTAGAAACCTCGATTTACATTCGAGGGGAATTAGATGAGAAGAGAATATACATCGAAGAAGGAGAAAGGCAGGGGACACGCAGCCCTATTTAATAAAATACAACCATACATACCCAAAAATAATTAAAACATTCACCCTTAGGTCTAAGGCTCATGTACCGGGCACCATGCAATATACAAACAAGTACAAAGCATACATTTCAAAAACAATCAATTTCTGAAATTTGTGGGTTAATTACAATTTACCCCACCCCCGATAACCCTTTCTAGATTTACAGCCCTTTGGTCCAAAAGTTTTTGAAACTTTGCATTTTACCCCCTGCACACTTGGAAGTGCGCTGCAGCGATGAGTTAGATCGCCACGGCGTGCATTGGTTTTCGGTACACGCACGCGAAGGACGACACGTCGCGGCGCTGACGGGTTATATCGCGCGGCGGTAGGCCGGCTGCCCGTCATAGCGGCTCGCAAAGGGACGATCGCCCGCGGCGATGAGTTATCGCCGCTGGCGATTACGCATCGCTATGGCGATGGATTATATCGACAGCAGCGTACACAGATCGTAGCGAATCTGCTCATACAAAGCCCAACCTAAAAACATTTCTAACCAGATTTTTTGCAATCAATCAAACACAAATTGATCTCAACAAAAATCCATCATGCATTAAACCAAACCAGATCATCAACAAATTAAATTAATCCCGATTAATCAGTTTTAAAACATATTTCAAGGACAGATTTACGCAGATTCAATATGGCAACATATTATCATCAAATACATGTTATCAACCATACACATAAAAATTGTAAAATTCAAGAATCTCGCTCATACCACCTTGTTAGTAAACGGTCCCGTATACGCATGGAAACGAAAAATAAAATAACAGGATCGTTTACATGAGCCAAGATCAAGGGTATGATTTTAACAATTTATATTAAATAAAATCTGCATAAATATTCAACATGAGTTAAGAGAAACAAACGCACGTTGAAGGCTCCTCCAAATTTGTCGACGAACGTTTTGCTACCGATCCAAGTGTAGGATCGAACGCGTAGTCCACACGAAGACAATCTTAAAAGAACCAAAGAGGATTTGCTAGATCCTCTTTGGCTTCAAGATTAAGAAGAAAAGAAGAATCAATGAAATTGATTCCAAAGCCAAATAAATCTGCCGTGGGAGTGTATTCAAAAAGGGGGCTGCTGTGTATCTTTGTTTTTCAAAGAAAAATCTATTAATTAAAATCACACACACTTTTCCTTTTATACTTAAAAAACAATTTGCCCTAATCCCATACGGAATAGGCTTGGGCTCCAACCCAAACGCCCCATGTTGCCAAACACTCCCAATTTGATTTATTTTAATTTTCATCATTATCTCAATTAAAATCAATTAATATATATATTTAAATATATATTAACATTTAACAATAATGATAATATATTTAAATATGTGCGAACACACATTTAAACGTAATTTCACTTATTTAATTTTTTCTAAGAAATTAAATAAAGGCTAGCGACTCAGCAAATTTAATTGCACTTGTGAAATTACCAAAATACCCCTTTCGCCTTAAAAAGACAAAACGCCCTTCTTTCTTCTTGCATCTTAAATTGTCTTCTATGTGTGTGACCCTTAGGCTCCCTCATCATATCGGCAGTGTACAGACCAAGTATTAACACCAATTAATCGCATTAATACATGGCACCAAGATTGGCCCTAGCAAGGCATCATGGCCACCCGATAGGGGATCTTGGATTCAAGCAAAGCAAGAGCTACCACAACGATATGGTTACCGCAATTCGCGACCTTTCATCATACGCTTATCTCGACGAGACGAAGGCATAGAAGTAGTGTCAACCTTGGACTCTCGATATTATTTATTCATTTCTAGACCAATGACCCTCATATTATGAACTAGATAGAGCAACAACTCAATCCCACGTGCTACCCCAGTGTCATTGCCATATACCGAATTGCGCCGTGAGATAACTTTCTCCGTACCCGGGGAGTGATAAATCCTCTGTCAATCCACCATAGTCTTGATACACTCCTTGATGCAGCCTAATCACCACCAGTGATTGTACCTAAAAAGAAAATCACAGTTAGGCTAGTGTCAAACTACACCAATCGGCACAAGGCGCTCCGGTGATCTCAAGTCTAAGGATCACATGCACCACCATTCGTTAGGAGGATTTGTTCCATAGACACTGGGGTTACCATCCATATGGAATCCTCCAGTGGGTCAGTTCCTTGAACTTGCTGGTGTAATACGCCACAACAAACACCCATGTGTTGCACCGAGTTGTCACCAAACAACCTTGACAAGTGATCACCCAATGCCTTTCGACAGGTGGTCGTTCAACACTATGATACCGCCTTACCGTATTATCAGCGCCCTTGTTCGAATATCTGGGGCTACTGACGCTTCTAGAATGGCCACCATATGTGCTCATAGGGTTATCACTATCAAGATTTGAAACACTTGATACCCTCCGTCACGGCTTCTGCCATTCTAAGGACATATATCAATACATATTGCAATAATAATGGTTTACGCGATATAGAATAAAAAGCCTTTTATTGATTAATGAACATTATTACAAAGAGTCAATTCTACAATAATTGATTGGCTCTAGGGCATCTACTCTAACAAGTAGAGCTCAGTGAGTTCGACATATCCTACCAACCCTGCACCACCGTCAAGTCCCAGGCACTAGCAGACTTCATTGCTGACTTCACACCGAGCACCACCACCCAAGCAGAAAAGGAATTGTTATACATGAACGGCGGACCACTGTCCAAGTGGACTCTCCTAGTGGATGGCTCGAGTAACGTGAATAGAAGCGGACTTAGAATAGTACTGATTACACCAGAGGGAGACATCACCCAGCGAGTAATCTGGTGTGGGTTCAAGTGCACGAACAACGAGGTCAAATATGAGGCCCTTATCGTTGGACTTTTAGCCAGAGAAGTTGAAGCGAAGAGACTAGAGGTAAAGTCCGATTCCCAGCTCGTGGTCAATCAACTTCAAGGCACATATCAAACACGCGACTCGAAGATGACGTCCTACTTAAACATGGTCAAAGAGCTGCAGGCCTAATTCGAGGAGTTCTCTATCGTCTAGGTCCCTAGAACAGAGAACTCTCACGCTGATGCCCTTGCCAACCTTGGCTCAACACTCAAATGTTATTCCTAATCATCCATCCCTCTATTATTCATGCAATGGCCAGCCAATTGGAAGGAGCAACCACCAAACAAGTCGCCTTGGGAAGCCATGGGTGTTGAGCTAGCCGACTCCTGGATGACCTTGATAGTGAGATACTTAAAACACGATGAACTCCCAGCTGACAAGAACGAAGCACGCCGACTAAAAGCAAGAGCAGCCAAATTCACCATACATGAAGGCCAACTCCTTAGAAAGTCATTCTCGGGCCCCTATCTCAAGTGCACAAGCCCAGAGGAGGCCCAAAGTGTTCTCGCCGAACTCCATGAAGGCGAATGTGGAAACCATGCTGGGGGACGCCTTGCACACTGGGTGATCACTGCTAGATATTACTGGCCGACCATACGCACTAACTCGGCTGCTTATGTGAAAAAGTGCGACAGCTGTCAGAGGTTTGCTCATGTCTCACACCTCCCACCAGAGCGACTCCATTCCATCCTCACACCCTGGCCCTTTATGAAGTGGGGGATGGAAAGGAAATTGTGGAAAGCTACCAATCGCACCCGGCAACGAGCTTCTTGTGTTAGCGTAATGTGACTACTTTACCAAGTGGATCGAAGCTGAAGCCTTCGCACAAGTTAGAGATCGAGAGGTAAAAACTTTCATCTGGAAGAATGTCATCTATGGGTTCGGGATACCGAAGGAGATCATCATCGACAATGGACCCCAATTCATCAGTTCAGGCTTTAGGAATTTCTGTGATATATGGGGAATAAAACTGAGCTTCTCAACCCCCCGCAACCCCCAATCTAATTCGGCGGTGACATCGAACAAAACTATCATTCAGACATTAAAGAAGCGGTTACAGAAAGCTAAAGGTGTATGGGCAGATGAGCTACCCGAAGTCCTTTGGTCATATCAAACCACGGCTCGCTTGTCAACCGGCGAGACCCCTTTCTCCCTCACATATGGTTCTCAGCTATCCTAGCCTCCTTGAAACCGCCTCCCTGGCCCTCCCACCGAGGCTCCAATGGGCGGACGAGGAATCAAACAACCAGAACCTTTGTCAGAACCTGGACACCGTCGACGAGCTATGCGAACAGGCGAGCATCCGAAACGCAATCTATCAGCAACAGGCCGCTCGACATTACAACCGTAACGTGAGGATCCAGACTTTTAAAGTAGGCGATTGGGTCCTCCGTAGGGTCTTCCAAAACACCAAGGAGATCAACTCTGGCAAACTCGGCTCCACTTGGGAAGGCCCTTACAAGATAACCAAAGAAACAGGGAAGGGCACTTACAAACTCCAAACCCCCGAGGGCAAAGACATCGCAACACAACGGGCCAGGCACCTCAAACGCCTACTATTTCTAGGAACTTGTCCTTTTCTCGCTTTTTTCCTTTTTATATTTTCCCCTTTTAAAAGGATGAGGGCCTATCCATCCTTATAGGACATGGCCTCAGTTCCAAACATTAATGAAGTATTATTCAGAAATTTTTCATCTTCAAATCGACTTTGGTCGATCAATTGTTTGTAACACCTTCAGATCGGCCCTACCCGATCCACGAAATCACACCATCGATCGACCCTGCTCGATTCACGGTAACCCCTTCAGATCGGCCCTCCTCGATCCACGAAATTGCACCATCTAATCGACCCTACTGGATTCATGATAACACCTTCAGATCAGCCCTGCCTGATCCACAAATTTGCACAATCGAATCGGCCCCGCTAGATTCACGATAACACCTTCAGATCGGTCTTGCCCGATCCATCTACTTACACTTTGGAATCGACCCTGCTCGGTTCACGAAAACACTTTCAAATCAACCCCGCTTAGTTCACGGAATCACCTTCGATCAGGCCCTGCCCGACCTTTTCACACCTTCGGATTGACTTCATTCAATCTAAGAGACTACGTACTCGGTTGGCCAGACCGAGTAAATGGTTCTTACACCTTCAATAAAGCAAAGCACCAACTTAGCCCAACATAAGGCCTACATGCCTTAGCCACTGGGCCACACTAAAGTAACAAACACAACATAGTGCATCTACAAGTAAAGAGGGAATGAATGATCACATTCTCCATGAAGAAAGTATCAAAAGTTAAAACAACCAAGTATAATACGTACAACATCACACGACTCGGTTCAGAGTACAAAAAAGGCCTCAAACGGCTTAGTTTAGAATACAAAAAGGCACACACGCCAAGGAAGAGGGCATCGCAAGCCCCAAAAAACATAAACAAAAGGAAAACTAAGTATCCTCGGCCCTCAGCGCCCGCTCCATCTCGATCTGCATGTCGCACGCCAACACGCTATGGTAACTGGTCAGCATACATCCCCTTCCCCAGACCCGGACGGCCCCTCCACCGACTAGCAACACCAGGCACGCTCCTCGCCTCCGCCTTATCCCGGATTACCGTCTCCCTCTTCCCAAGAATCCGCATGAGGCTCCGGATGTCTTCGTCCGGATCCCAGTCAGAGGTCCTTCCTTCCTTGAATTTAAGCATGAGTTCACCTCGGGCCTTGATGATAGCGTCATCAACAATAGAAATACACCGCTCCCTGAGAGACTCGATCTCTACGGTCTTCTCGGCCAACTCACGCCTCAACCTCTCCAACTCACGCTCGCTATCCCTTGTTGGCCTCGCGACTCTCGCTTTTGGCAGATCATTGCTCTCAGCAAGCCGGAGTTCGCCTTCCGGATACATCTTACTCGGAGCCTACGCCACTACATTCCTCGATGAAGACATTCCAGAACACTCATATCCAAAAGGGGTAGTATCATCGAATGAAATTCAGGGAACAAAAATAACGAAACCTACCATATATAATGGTACGGGCTACCCCTCAATCACGCGAAAGAATCGCACCCTCCCATCTTGGCAAACGCCTTCCTTCACCGCTTGGGAACAAAAAGGAATCGGCCAGGCTTGTCATGGCGGCGCGCTAATAAGCTCACGGCGGTAGGCCAAAAAAACTTGAATATAATCATCCCGGCATCCTTATCCATGACTGCGGTCTGGGATGATCCAGCTCCCGCTGACTCGGCGACGTCGCTAACACATCCTCCACTCTCTTGTCCTTTCTTAGCCAAAGATTCCCTCCTCCTCTTCTCCCGACGCCGGGTGATGGACTCGCTTGTACTAGGGACGATCAATTTCTTCATCAGTGTCTCTACAAGCGCAAACTCTCCAACGGTTAGTAGGTTCAGCCCGGACTCACCAAAAATGATATGATTGCAAGATCACTGTTAGACGCCCCAGTCCGCTTACAAGGGGAAATGAGTACCTCGTTGGATCGCCTCTACCCCGGCCCAAAGAATGTTGGTCCTCAGATTGGACTCTGCTAGCACTACTTGCCAATCCCTCTACTCCAACGGGATAACTAACACCTTTTGAGTCACAATGTACAATTCGTCTCCGCTTTGCCCATCCCGATTGTACTCAAGCTCTGCAAACAAAAAACACAATCAAGATTTAGTAATCAAAGTACAAAAGAAACAATCAAGTTCTCACCTAGAGTCGCCGGCCAGCTGGGATCTGCATGTCCTCTCTCCAAAGATAACCTGACCCCTGATGAAAAAGTATCGGTCCTTCCAGTTTTTGTCGCTGGACCGTAGGTCGGTCACCAGGTGAGACCGATCATGCCTCAAGTTCATCAGATAGTGACACTTCTCCTTGTCATTCTCCTTTAGAAAGTACGTACAACAGCTCGTACAGCCCGAACCTCACCTGGTTCCGAACACAGAGGTCCTCTAGAGCCATCAGCAATCTCCAACCATTTGGCATGAGCTGAGACGGAGCAATCATGAAGTGGTTCAACACCTCCCAAACGAGGCGAGGGATAGGTAGCCTTAATCCATCGTGAAACCACTTCTCGTAAACACTAACCCAGCCTTGTGCCTCCCTAATCGACTCGCTCGTACGACGACAACGCCTGCATATGAACCAAAATCGGAATGTGATACAAAGTTCGGATACGCCACACATCATTGTCCTTCAGCACGGGCGGATAATCCTTGGTCAAAATCCCGCTACCCTGTTGGCTCGGCTCTTCTTGAGAGCCACTAATGGATGAGAATGGACTACCGGCCCCATCGGAGTCTTCCCCACTTCTCCCATGCCTTCCCGAACTACTCGGGCTAGCGACACTCGTCCCTGGGGTAGCTACACTAACTCCATTCGGTACGCCCATCGGAACGCCCCCCTTGGGCATCATCACTATAGTAGGAGCACGCTCATACTCATCCCCTAACGTCTGCCGCAATCTCACTCGAGCCACGATTCGTGAATCCTCCGACATGATTGGCTGATCGTCCAGCCCGACCGACCGACTCAATCCTTGCTTCCAAACTCCTAAAAAACCTAAGTGTCAACAACCACTCGCCCTTAGTAACCAACCAAGCAGAACAATGCACCCAATTCCTACTCCTCTTTTAACACCTATATGCAATGTCAACAAACTATCAACTCTTGTTGCCTAAGCTCTCGATCGACCCTCTCTCGCTGATGACCCGATCCTGTAGTCACAGCCCTCATCGTCACACCCCAAAGATCGACTCCTACCTTCAAGCTCACCCTTATGAGTCTACTCGCCCATGCCCACCGACTCACCAATCCAAGCATTCACTCACCGATCCACCCATTCGATCTGGACGATCGATCCCTTACTCGAAGTCCACCCTTCTCACGATCCACTCACACTCGGTCGGACGGACTGAACGACCTATCTATCCCACTTACCTGCCACTTACAGCCCAGATCCACCTTAGTCACTTGATTCGGCTAGACATACCGACCGAGCCGAATCAAGATGCTATGTAACACGACTTCGTTTCCCTTTTTTCCGTCCAAAATTCCAAAAAATACTAAAAAACTGGGGAAAACCGTCGGAAACTCACCAAAAATCCAAAAGTTCAAGCCTATTCCAAAAAACCAAAACTCCAAAACACCTCAAAACCAATCGAAACAACACAAATTTCGTCCTATTCTCCAAAAAATTCAGCAAACAAAAACCAAAGAATTAATCCAAAGAAGAGAACACTTACTGTAAAACGACAGACTGTAGAAAGGAAGCCACCAGGCTTGTTAGGAAACGATCCGAGTTGCGTGAGCAAAAAAAACAAAAATTTTAAAACAATGGATCGTTCCTTAGAACCCAAAATCAGGGCACAGAAATTACAGTTTATATATATTACAAGAATCTGCAGAAAAATAAACATGAGTTTAGATTCATATCCCACGTTGGAGGCTCCACCAATATTGTCTCTGAACGTGTTTGCTACCGATCCAAGTGTAAGATCGAACCGTAGAAGTCCACACGAAGACAATGGCAAGGAACCAAGGAGGGATTTGCTAGATCCTCCTTGGCCTTAAGAAATCAAGAACAAAAACAATGATTTTTTTTTTTTTACGAACCAAAGTTGACGTGGGAGAGAGAATGGGTTGTGTTGTGTTTTTTCTTTAATCAAAAGGCAAAATAAAATAATAATCAAAACACACAAACACTATTCCTTTTATAGGCAAACCAAGTTGCCCTATTCCCATATGGAATGGGCTTGGGCTCCAACCTAAACACCCTTTGTTGCCAAACACTCCCAATTAGATATTTTAATTTATTTCATCATTATCTCAATAAAAAAAAATCAATTAATATTTAATTAACATTTAACAATAATGATGATTTAATTAAATATGTGCGAACACATATTTAAACGTAATTTCACTTATTTAATTTTTCTAACAAATTAAATAAAGGCTAGACCTCAGCAAATTTAATTGCCTTTGACCGTGAAAATTACCAAAATACCCTTTCGCCCAAAAAAAGACGAAACGCCCTTCTATCTTCCTCGGCTCTTAAATTATCTTCTATGTGTGTGACCCATAGGCTCCTCATCATACCGGCCGTGTATAATATCGCAATTAACACCAATTAATCGTCTCACTAATACACAGACCAAGATTGGCCCCTAACAAGGCATCATGGCCACCCGATAGATTTAGATTCAGCAAAGTAGCTATTTGTCAACGATATGGTTACCATACAATTCGATCCTTTCATCATCTTGTATCTCGACGAGACGAAGACATAGAAATAGTGTCAACCTCCAGTTACTCTCGATATTATGTATTCATGACCAATGACTCATATTATAAACCTGGATAGAGCAACAACTCAATCCCACCTTTGTGGCCCACGCCCCTTTTGTGTCATTGCCATATACCGAATTGCGCTGAGATAACTTTTCCCGCATCAGGAGTGATGAATCCTCAATCCACCATAGTCTTGATACACTCCTTGATGCAGGCCAATCACCCCGTATTGACAAACAATAGAAGCTGCGTTAGGCTAGTGTCAAACTGCACCAATCGGTGCATAAGGCGCTTTGGTGATCTCAAGTCTAAGGATCACATGCACTACCATTTGTTAGAGGATTTGTTCCATAAACACTAGGGTTACCATCCATATGGAATCCTCTGGTGGGTCAGTCTAGTGAACTTGCTGCAGTATATCCGCCTCAAAGAAACACCCATGTGTTGCACTAGGTTGTCACCAAACAACCTTGACAAGTGAGATCAGTCACTGCCTTTCGATAGGTCGGGTTGTTCAACACTATGATAGTCTTACCGTATTATCTATGCCCTTACTTTAGAATCATACTGGGGCTACGGACGTTTCTAGAATGGCCACCATTTGTGCTCATAGGGTTCTCACTATCAAGATTTGAAACACTTGATACCCTCGTCACGGTTCTACCATTCTAAGGACATATATCAATACATATTGCAATAATAATGATTTACGCGATATAGAATAAAATGCCTTTTATTGATTAATGAACATTATTACAAAGAGTCAATTCTACAATAATTGATTGGCTCTAGGGCATCTACTCTAACAGCCGTTGCACGAAGAAACTCAAACAGGAAAAAGAAAGAAAGAAGAAAATTTTCGTTTCAAGGGAGAATGGAAAATGAAAAATGCAAGGAGGGAAGACGAACAGACCGACCCTGCGTTTTATAAAGAAACTCTGACAGAAGCAGACACATGGCAACCTGCGATTGATCCACCGTTAGAGCAACGTTTCATTTTCCCACTTCCAAAACGAAAGGATCATCATCACCGTATGCGTGGCAAAGATCCACGGCACCTAGGGAATTACAGGTGCATTAAAGAAAGTCAGGAGGCCCTCCCGACTGGTCAATCAGCTTGGAATGGCCGGCTTGAGCTCTCTCTGGATGAACAAGGCAAGGGCCCCGCCCATTCATTCTTCCGTAGCGAATGAGTAGGTAACCAATGGTCGAAGCTTGCACATTTCATACCCTCGACTACCCGAGTACTCCGACCGAGCGAACCCTCAGTTCAATATAGTCCCTAACTCATTCGACCGGGCATGCCGAATGGAGACCCCAGTTATAGGATGATACTTCACCTCTTCGATCGGCCGGACGTACCGAACGAGCATGCAAGCCCAGAAGCCTCATTGTCTCAATTCTTTCGACCTTCCACACCAACTAGGCATACCACCTCGCGATGAGGGCATACTGCAGATCGATAATGGGTATCGGACGACCCCGACCAAGAATCACCTGCAACAATCGGATCAGCCGCGTCGACAATAGGTCGTCCAGGAAGGATAACTGACCACGCCTCAATCATTTTCTACTCTCCGACTTAAGAAAGTCTTAACTCAGAGAGTGGGGGACAAACTGTTAGGGCCAAAAGTCGTCCTTGACCCAAATAGGAAAACAGGCCTGATAGTGTGGAAGAGACCAGGCCCAAATCCCGATGTGGCCCAATCCGGATTAGGCCCATTTAATACAAGATACAGCAGGCCCAAACCATCCGAGCACAAGCCTCCTAATCCCAGTTCACTCCTTGAATCCCCGAACGAATCCAAAGCCCACGGCCCCCATAGATCATTTTCCTATTCTTGATCACTCTCCTATTCGAGGTCACCTTCCTATTCAGATCATTTTCCTACTTGAAGTTACTTTCCTGATTGGGATCACCTTCCTATCCAGACGCTGGTAAGACAGCTCGCCACCGCCCTAACTCCTCTAGGGTTGTATCAGGATTGCACTAGGACTCTTACTTCTACCAGGATTAGGAGACTAGACAGTCACTATATAAATAGAGGCCAGTCCTCTCACAAGGATCATCAGATTACACCTTCACACCCGAAGCTCTGACTTGAGAGCTCCACATCACTGTTGTAGTCACAGTCCCCGACTAGACTTTTGGTAACCTATCTACTCCCTAACCCTCACTATACTAACCTCTTTCAGCCTTGCTGACTTGAGCGTCGGAGTGCCTACGGCAAACACCACCCCGGTGTTTTCCGTTTGCTTCATGCTTATTTCTCTACGTGTGCAAGTGTAGGTGCAGCGGATCGCTAGTGGCCTCAACCTCACGAGATCAGACCCCCCTTCCGTACATGTAGATTTTTACGCCTACAACCTATTCTCACAAGCTAAGTTGACACTACCACGTTAGAAATGATTTTGACTAGACTAAAGAAATAGAGAATGACCATTCCTTATAAAGGAATGGTCGTTCCTCATGGAAGGAATAGTCGTTCTTTATGAAGAAACAATCATTCCCTATGAAAGGAATGGTTGTTCCTTAGAGAGCAACCATGTTGTTCCTCAAGAAACAACGTTGTTTGTTTGATTGTTCCTTCATAAAGAATGATATTTCCTTTTGAAAGAACGATTGTTTGTTTCTAATAGTGCCTGAGTTACCTTAGTTGTGGTGAGAGCTGACGTGATAGTGTCAATGTGCTGTCACGTTAGGGTTGTAAGAGAAGGTTGTGAGATTGGATTGTACACATACCATTTTTCTAAAAACTAACTAGACTTAACAATATGTCGTATTAAAGCGGTTTCGTGTACTGTCTCATTCGTGTTGTGTTAATTTTTTTTTATTTTTTTTAAATTTGAATTCAACCCATTAGCTTATTGGGACCAAATATGAAAACTCGAATCCAAACACTATTTTTGACACGTTACCCAAACTCAACCCATTAAAAACTTCACTAATTTTTTTTATTTTTTATTTTTTTTCTAATTGAATATCTATATCTATATGTATAATCTTAAAGCATGACCTCTTTGATTGACATGTAAGAGTTTTAAAATTCTAAAATTGTTGAATTTTGATATGTTGGATAATTGTTTAACATGCGATTGTATTTAATTGGTGATGATGTGGAATATGTACATTTGACCATATGTAATTAATGATGATGTGGGATATGTGGATATGTATTTTTGGTTACATATGACTTAATATAATTGATGTTTGATATTTTTTTAATATTAATGATACAACAACAACAACAACAACAACAACAACAACAACATAATAATAATAATAATAATAATAATAATAATAATAATAATAATAATAATAATAATGGCCATGTTTGGCTTATTATTTTTATCCCTATTCCCAACCCTATTCTCCAAATAATGTTTGACACATTATTCAGAAATATTACCCTATTTTTTTAATTACTTTTAGACCCCATAAGGTTATTAATTTCATCAAATACACCCTGAAAAAAAAGTTTAAAAATTATCAAAAACACCCCTGCGACCCATACTTGCCAGATTCCGGCAACCACCGTCGGTGGTAGCCAGAATCTGTACAATGGCTTACCTGCCGACCATAAATGGCCGGAAGTTCACCGATCTTTCCTTTTAGGCGGATCCACCACCGATTAGGCGTGAGGCCGTGAACGACGACCAAAGAAATGGCCGTCATTGAGGTCAACTACGGCCAAATCTTGGCCATCGTTGATCGAAAACGACGGCCATATCTTTGGCTGTCGTTTTGGCCTTTTTCGACCGTCGACGGCCACGGCGGAGCCATAGATCTGGCCTTTTGCAGGTCGGTCAGTGGTGGATCCGGCCGGGAAAAGGCCATAGCGACAGCGTTACGACACGATCCGCCGGTTTGTGTCGTAGCTGACCCTGACCAGTTCGACGGTGGTGGCCGGAATCTGGCACTACAAGTGATGGGGGTATTTTTGTCATTTTACATGTTGGGGTATTTATTAAATTAGTAAACTTAGGGGGTTTTTTTATAAATTTTTAAATTTTATCTCGTAATACTCCCATATTCAATTATCCAATACTATCCCAAAATTCTATCCAAAATAATAAACCAAACACACCCATAATATTATGATATTAAATAATGATTATACTTTATTTGTTATCTTAAAGTCTAATTAAAACTTTCTTAATTCAAATAAAAAGATATATAAATTGATGTTGGGCGGATGTGTTTAATCTCTTTACATTCCACATAAATACAAACATTTACATTAACATTAAATAATTAACAATGCTAGTTTTACAAATATATATATAAAGGGGACATACAAAAATAATTTTCATCCTTGATTTTTATGATTTCTCTTTTTCTCTCTTTTTTTTCGTTTTTTCTTTCTCTTTTTCTTCTTGCTGATGTTACTTTGTAAACCCCTTTATATTGGTATGCTTAAGGATAACATTTTTCTTAAATAATATGTTTCGATTACTTGCTCTCAATTTTCATTCTCATCATGTTCTTGATCACACGTATCTCTCTGCTCATTGTTCGTCTCCTCAGCCATAAAACCTAAGCGCCAGCCGGGGGCACTTACTTTCTTCTCTCTCTCTTTCTTGCTTTTTTTTTTAATGGTTTTTACACTGTTGCTTTTAGTTTAGTTTAGTTTTTGTTGGTTTGGTTTTTTTTATTTCGGATTACCGAGAGAGACTATGCGGAGAACATGGGCTGAACTCGGTTGTTGTTAGGCTTATTACTCGTGCCTACAACTCTTTTGGCCTCGAGTTGTCGTGCGTAAGTGGTTCAACATCACCGCTAAAGACTGATTATAGTGCCGACAGCAACGACGACGACAATGACCATCTTGATGCAGATTATGACACCGAAGGTTAGATTTTGAACCACATTTGGTTGGATTTTGTTTGTGTTTTGTAGTTTGCTTAAAGTTTGAATTTTTATGGGTTGTGCTTTGTTTTGAGTTTTGAGGATGCCCATTTGGGGTTACAGTCTAAATTTGAAGTGGGTTTTGCATAAATTGGGCAATCAAGGTTCAGAGTTAACAAAGAGGAGGAAGGTCAAGTTGATCCTAATGGTAAATTTGACATTACAATGTTGAAATTTTCTGTAACTCAGTTAGCTAAGAAAGTTGGGGGAAATTCTGGGTTATTAGAGAAAAGAAAAAAAAAAACCGATTAAGTTCTGACTTATGAATTGGATAACATAGGCCTGCCTTCGTCTGTTGCCGGCTATCTTGAAGCCTATATATGGTTTTGGTATTTTGTTAATGATTAATTAGGAATTTGCTTGACTATTAAGGTGTTTCTGGTATTTAAATTTGATTTGTTTACGCATTATTATATGATTGATAGAACCTTGATAGGGGAAGGAATTCAATACCCTGATATTCTTCTTTTTGGACACTGCATTCAGATAATGACAGCTATGTTGAATGAGTCACTAAAGTTAGGTACTTAAGCATTGGTATTATTTTATTTTATTTTTTTATTTATTTAGCTAGTGGAAGAACTGATCGAAGTCTTCTAGCTGCCTTTTGTCTGTGATTGGCTGTTATAGTCTTCTCGTTTTTCTTTATAATTTCATGCTTAAAATTGGAGGCACTCAAATGCTGTACATTTGAAAAGACAATTAAAGCCACCTCTTGGAAACGGAAACATCCTGTAGCATTAGGCAAGACTCAGTTTGCAGACAGAAGAAAAAAGAAAAAAGGAAAAAAATGACAGCTTGAAAATATGTTTCAATCTTAATTTTCACCAGCTTTAGGCTCACCAGCACCAAGGTATACTCTCCTCATCGTTTGTTCGCTGATCCAGGGGAGTTAAGAGTAAGGCTTAGCAAGTTTAGCACGTAGTTGGCTATTAACTACTGTAAATCACATGTTGCTGGCCAAACTCCTAAAATTGAAGTTGTTGTTAGCAGCTAAAGACTATTCTACTGCCAATTTCTAAAGCTAGATATATTCTCAAGGAAGATGAGAACAACCTAAAAGCACTGTTGCTCCGTGGACATCCTTACTACAATTTAGCAGATCATGATGTTGCTCAAAGGTTTCTTAACATCTTAGCTGTTATATATTTGCAATATAATTTATTCAAAACAGAAATTTATATTCATGATATATGTTATCTCCAAGCATTATCAGAAAGGACTTCGCTCGGATCCAGAGCACAGTGAACCGAAGAAGGCATATTTTGGATTGATAAATTTACTTAAGAAGACAAAAAGTGTAAGACCTCTAATATATTCTTTGGTATTTTTAATCCCTCTTTTATTTTAATTTTAATTCTTTTTCTGGATTGGGTTGGGGTTTGAGATAGAGTGAAGTTTGTCTAGGTTCTTTTCTCATCAAGCAACCCTATTTAGGTCTTCTTAGGTTATAATCAGTTATTATACCTGAAGTACTTTTTTTTTTCTCTATAGGCAGAAGATAATGTAAATAGGGGTAAGCTACGCCTCGCGGTGGAGGACTACAAGGCAGCTCTTGCATTGGACCCTAACATAATGTACATCTTCATCTTGGTTTGTGCAAGGTCTTGGTCAAGCTTGGCAGGGGAAGGATGTTTTAAGTAGTTGCACCGATGCACTTGACATTGATAGGGAACATCTTGAAGCTTTACTTCAGGCTTGTTGTGTTTCCCTTTCATCATCATCTGATTTCGTAAAAAATATTCTATACATTTATGTATATTTTAGTTGTTGTGATCAATTTTTTGTAATTCCTTTTTATTATACGTATCTGTGCTCACATTCTTTAGCTTGCTTGGCATTTTTCAGAGGGGTGAAGGTAAACTGTTGACAGAGGACCGGGAAGGAGCAGTTGAAGATTTGAAATCAGTTGCTCAACAATCACCTCAAGTTAGTCATAATAAAGTTCATATGATATTTTTGTGAAGATGTGTTTTGCGCTCCAACAATGATGTTGTAGGTTGCCAGTATATTACTATAATCAGTTAACTTTTGAGGCATAACACCTCTTATTACTTTTAATTCTGTAGTCATCCATCTTTATTCATCATTGATTGGATCACTATGGTTTACCTCACCATTGATATGATGACCAAAATTTTAAAGAGCCACTTAGATGTTAATATTCTTATATACATGCATCTGTATAACATATTTTTCTATAGATTTTGACATGTTGGATGATTGTTTGACATGTGGCTGCATGTAATTAGTGATGATGTGAGATATGTATATTTGACTGCCTGTAATTAATTATTAGTGATGCTGTGAGATATGTGGATGTGTAGGATTTTTGGTTACATGCGGCTTAATGTAATTGGTGTTTGATATTTTTTTAGTATTAATAACAATATGATCAAGTGCGGATTTAATGAATGATGAGTGGGGACCACAGCCCCCACTCAATTTTAAAAAAATTTCAGATTTTATATTTATATTTATTTAAATTTTGCCCCTATAGAACTTTGAGATTTTGGGAACGAAACGACCCTCACAGTAAGTTTGATTTTGTTTTTAATTTTGGGACTCTTACCAGAACGGCAACGCAAAATAGAAACTTGAACACCGAGCGAACCCAGAACTTCTGTTGCCTCTTTCTCTTATGGTGCTCTAAACTCTCAAGTCTCTCTCACCTAACTCTCCTTCCGAGTCTCAGTAGGCACTAGTTTTCATTAATTTATTAAAAGGTAATGTCCCTAACCCTAAATCCCTAATTTTTTCTATTCAATGGATGTTTTGTTGTTGCTTTCTTCAATAAAATTGAGATTCGCTATTGTTCTACTTGTACTATTTATTGAGAATTTTAGATTTGATTAATAGTTTAGTGTATATATACTATAAAATTTCATATAACCATCTTTTTAGAGTTTCTGAGTTTGTATCTGCAAGAAAGAAAACAGTTAATTAAAATCATGATCTTGTTAACTTAATTTTTAAATTTTAATTTAGAAGCTTATACAAGTAAATGATATATTTGGCTTTTGTTTATGAGAATATAAATATATACATTTGAAGACCGTAGTTTTGAGTTTATTTGGTGCTGGGTTGGTGCAGTGTTTTCTTTTAAACGAATTCATATTTATTGGTGGAGTGGTGATAATGATCTAAATGCTAACTGGAAAGGTGGAGAAAGTTATTCGATGTTTGAAGGGTGGACCCACTTTTACTTACCTTTTTTGTCTTTTGTTTCAAGATTTTCCCTTTTTTTTTTTTGTTCTTCGCAAACTTGCAGTCATTGTTTCTGTGTTGTTTCTGCACTCTTTGACTCTTATAAGCAATAAAGAGGTCATTTTTGCTGAAAAAAGAAATATTCATTTAAAGATGATCATTTTCATTACTATGCTTAATGTTGTCATTATTATTAATAGCAATAATGGTATCAAGAAATAATTGAATGATTTTAAGAGATAATGTTATCCATAAATCAAATTGAATGATTTAGTGATGATATCTTTATATTGATGAGATGACAACGAATTATGTGGCTGTTTATTTTATAATTAGGTTGTTTGTTGTTGCTTATTGTTTATGTTTAGTAAAAAAACATTGGTGTAATTTTTCACAAATTCTTGACATTCCCTAGTTTCTTCCATCTTAATCTCTTGGTTCTGCACCAAAAAAAAAAAAAAAAAAAAAAAGAAGAAACCTATTCTTTTGCTATATCAAATAAATTATAAGTTATGTGGTTTGTGGTCCCTTGATGTCTGTTTGTGGTTAATGGTCCCTTGATGTTTGTGCTTTGTGGTGCCTTGATGTTTTCTTTATTGTTTCTCTCATGTTTGTAAGGCGATCACGTGTTTATTGTTAAACAAAGTACAAACAGTTTCAAATCTTTTTTTCTTGTTGTAAGGTGATCTTCATCTATTCTTGAAAAGAAAATGAGCATTGAAACGATCGACAGCTGTGAGAATCACAATTGATATTGCAAGGTTGCTACTTTATTAATGTAGTGAACTTTACTCTCACATTTGGACATGCCTTTTTTATTGACAATTTTGTATAGAGAATAAGGTTATGCATAACCATTAATAGAATTGCCAAATATCAAGGTCTAATAGTTTTATAGTTAGAAGTACAACGACAAAATTTTTTGTCAATTAAAGAGATGCTAGTCTACAAAATTCTTGTTCCTCTTGTTAGGCAATTTTAAGGTTTTTCCGCTTAAAATCTAGTTTTTAGAGTTGCATTTCAAATACTTTTTTGAAGGTAGTGGACAAGCCTCTCAATATTTTATTTAGACAGAGAAAGAATGTTGTCAAACTTCTTTTGTATGATTCAAGCTAATATTTGATACATATACTCAGAACATTGGGTCAAACAAATACAAACATGATCCAGCGACCACAAAGCACAAAAATGGCAAAAGGCCATTGACTTGCATTAAATAAAATATATAAGATTTTTTCAAAACCTCAATGTTCTCTTTGTCTTGTTTTTCTTCTTGAACTCAATGCAAATGTGCAATTGAAAGTTATACTAAAAGATGCAACAATGATAACAGGTTTAGGTTATAAAAACTTATTATCAACATAAACGACAAAAACTTACTAAAACTTATTATCAACATGAACAACTTATTAGAACTTATTACAAAACTTCTTATCAACATAAACGAAAAAAACTTACTACAAAAACTTAAAAAGATGCATATTTAAGATTTTTAATCAAGCACAATAAAAAAAGGGCAAAAAAATATTAGTTCTTTGATAACAAGTTTGTTGACAATATCAAAAACTTTTTTAACTTTATCAACATAAACAACTAATTATTTATTGTTTGTAAAGATTAGTTTGAACAATCATTTTTTATGTATCTTTTCTTTCATCCTCATTAAATTACTTGACTAAATCAAATATTATAAATGAGTCTAAAAGGAATTTCAAACCAACAAAATATCATATTCTTATTGTCTTTCCATTACTATATATGTAAATCACTATAGGTTACTATGTATGTCTTATTGTCTTTCCATTACTATATATGTAAAACACTATGGGTTATTATTCTTGTATAATTTTTTATTGTTTTATTTATTTAAAACTTCTTATTAGGTATGCAATATGGATAAATTTCTCAAAAGAAAATCAACAATAGATCAATCATCCTCATCAGCCCAAGAAAATAAAGTCAATAATAAAGAAAATGATCCATTAAAGGAAAGTCATATTCAATTAGAAGCCATCTTGAAAGATCTTCTGTTTGATCCAACTCTACGGCCTAAAATCAATCATTATCATCCTAATTATAGGGATGCAATTCAAAGATTTTACTTGCAAAAGAGTTGTTGCCAACCTCGAAATCATGCATTTCCACTGACAAAATTTGGAAAAGGATATCGTCAATTTAATCTTGCTTGGTTCGGTGTGTATGGCGATTGGCTTGAGCATAGCGTGACCAAAGATGCTGCATTCTACTTATATTGTTATCTTTTTAGACTTGCCATTATAAGCCAAGCTGGTAGTGACACTTTCGTTAGTGGGATTTCGTAATTGGAAGAAACCAGAATGCTTTCAAATTCATGTTGGCCAACCAAATAGTGCTCATAACCAAGCATGACAAAGTTGTGTGAATTTAATGAATCAAAAGCAACATATCAAAGTGGTTCTCTCTAAGCAATCAGATCAAGTTCGGATTGAATACCGAACTCGCTTGATTGCATTTATTGTTTGCATTAGATTTCTTTTGTGTCAAGGGTTGTCATTTCGTGGTCATGATGAAACTAAAGACTTAAAGAACCAAGGTAAATTTCTCGGACTTCTTTATTTTCTAGCTAAGCACAATGAACATTTTAAGAGTGTTGTTTTGAAGAATGCACTTGGGAATCTTAAATTCATAGCACCAGTGATTCAAAAAGATATTGTGAATATAGTGGCAAATGAAACCATAAAGGCTATCATTATTGATCTTGGAGATGACATCTTTTCAGTTTTGATTGATGAGTCTCCTGATGTGTCAATTAAAGAACAAATGGCTATTGCCATACGTTATGTAGATAAAAAGGGTCATGTGCTTGAGCGGTTTCTTGACATTGTACATGTTAGTGACATAACTGCAATATCACTTAAGATGGCTCTTGAGTCATTGTTTTGTAAGCATGGGTTGAGTTTGTCAAGATTATGTGGACAAGGTCATTACAGGGCAAGTAATATGTAGGGAGAATTTAATGGTCTGAAAAGTTTGATTATGAGGGAGAATGAATATGCTTACTATGTTCACTGTTTTTCTCACCAACTTCAATTGATAGTGCTAGGCATTGCAAAAAATCACATCTTTGTTGCTTTGTTTTTCAGCTTGGTTACTAATTTGATAAATGTTGTTGGAGGTTCATACAAGCATTGAGACATGCTTTGGGAGAGCCAAGTTAATAAACTTGTTGAAGCACTAGAAATTGGTGAAGTTAGCAAGGGGTGAGGTTTGAATCAAGAGACAAGTCTAAAACGAGTTGGTGATACACGTTGGGGCTCGTATTGTTATACACTGATCAACTTAATCCTTTTGTTCTCCTTTGTGGGTGATGTGCTTGAGGTTATGAAGAAGATGGTTTAAATCCTGAACAAAGAGGTGAAGCATGTAATCTATTAGATTTAATATATTCCTTTGATTTTGCATTTAGCTTGCATATGATGAAAAGTATATTGGCGATTACTAATGAGTTGTCACAAGCATTGCAGAGAAAAGATCAAGATATTGTAAATGCTATGGCCCTAGTTAAAGTTTCTAAACAACAGTTACAATTGTTGAGAGATGAAGGATGGGAATCTTTGTTGAGTGAAGTTTCTTCATTTTGCCAAAAGCATGATATTGCCATTTTGAATATGGATTATATGTTTGCAATTCGAGGGCGGTCACGATGGAGAGTTGAGCACATGACAAATTTGCATCACTATCGAGTTGAATTGTTTTATCTATGATATATATATGCAACTTTAAGAACTTAAAACTCATTTCACTAAGGTTAGTACTGAGCTGCTTCTTTGTATGACATGTTTAGATCCAAGTAATTCATTCTCTACTTTTGACAAGTATAAGTTGATTCGTTTTGCCCAGTTTTATCCATTTGATTTTTCTGCACTTGAAATTATGGTACTTGAGAACCAGGTTGAGACTTATGTTATTGACATGCGTTCTTGTGATGAGTTTGCTGAGTTGCAAGAAATTGGTGATTTGGCTAAGAATTTAGTTTTGTTTAAAATAGACATTTTGTATCTATTAGTGTATAAGTTTGTGAAACTTGCATTGGGTTTACTAGTTGTGATTACGACAATTGAAAGAGATTTTTCTGCAATGAATCTTGTGAAAAGTCGGTTATACAATCGAATGGAAGATCAATAGATGAATGATTGCTTAGTCACCTATGTTGAAAAATATATATTTGATACAATTGACAATGAGATGATTATCCAACATTTTTAGAATATGAAAACTTGTTGAAGACAATTGTAGAAAAATTGTTTTATTTTTATAAAAATTGTGTTTTTTTGAAGATATTTATTTGTATTTTGTAACTTTTTGTTGAAGCTCATCCTAATGGAAAAAAAGGTATGGTTATGATTGGTTTTAATATTTTTTGTTTATTTTTTTGTCCCCATCAAGTGAAATTCCTGGATCCGTCACTGAATATGATATTAAATAGTGATTATACTTTATTGGGCATCCCAAAGGTCTAATTAAAACTTTGTTACAATTTACCAACACATACATATAAATATAATATAAGAAAAAGATGAGATTGCCTATTCATTTTATCATTCATACTCAATAGAAAAATTTTGCAATACAAATTTAAAAATTGAAAACATATTCAATATTCAAAGTTATTAGCAATACAACAATAAATTGCAAAAATATTTTCAATGTCTCTAGGAACATGCAACAAAGAAAATGGAAATATTGAACACTAGGACACAACAACAACTTTAAACGGTCAGGGATGCTCCTTCCATTGTAACTTGTATTGTTCAGTAACATATCCCCAGTAATATAAGCCAGTGGCCGAACCATTGTAATATGCTGAACCATTTGTAATGTGTTGAACCATGACAAGAAATCCACCAATCACCATTACTATAACATATTCAAAAATTATGCTAAACCATTTTAATTGTAATAAGCCACATGCCGAACCATAACTTAAATGGAAACTAAAAATGGGTCTTACTAATCTAATAGATCAACTACTTTAAGTAATATAATATTGCATGAAAATGACATTTCATATTGTTAGCATCTTTAAAAAATCCACCATTTAAATTACTATTGCCTATTTAAAAAATATGTTGAACAATGTTTAATTGAAATAAGCAAGTCACCGAACCATAACTTAAATGAAAATAAAAATCTAATAAAATCTAACAAATCTAAATGGTTAGGCTTCCTGATGTTTATAAACATTACATTGTTTAAAAAAATATTACAATCCTATCACTACGGTATGAAAGAAAATAATACTTCATCATAGTACAACATTGTTCAGCAAATTGTTACAATCCCGTGACTGGTGTATGAAACAATTGTTGAATCAATCTAGTTATTACAATTGTTTCTTTATGATTTTGATTTTTTAATGTTAATTTCTAATCATATTTAATAAGAAATTATATATGATTAACCATATTGCATAATGTTGGGGGGATTAAATCGAATACTAGTAAATCCTAAGTCCCTGAAAGTGAAAAAAAGTGCAAACAAAGGACACAAAATAACCACACATACAAACACAAGATTTATAGTGGTTTACTCTCCGCATGAGAGTTACGTCCACTTTGCTTCTGCGAAATTTCACTATGAAGAAGAAAAAAAATTACAAGAATCTCTCACAAGCCTCACAAATTGGCTCACTCGCTAAACCCTATTTGGTGGCTCTCACTCTCTAATTGTGGCTTTACCTTCTATTCAATTTGTGATATCTAACTCTAGGACTTAACCCCTTTTTATACGTAATACATGGGACAATATTCCTAACAGGACTCAAATCCCATATCCTAATAGGAATTTTATTATAATTCCTAATACAGTTATAATCCTATTCCTAAACGAAAATAATTCTACATAAACACAAATTAGGAAAACCCATGTCCTAATCCAACTTTAATTTGGATAGAATTTGGCTCCACAATCTCAACACATAAATGTCATATATATGTTTAGGAAATTGCATAGAAACATAAAACTTAGTAATGTGAAAACCAATAGACAACGTCTAATAAATAAACACGCCAATTGAAATGTGTGTTTTTGATTTTTTTGACTTGAATATTTAACAAAATATCTACTACCATTTCCTTTCACGTTGTCCAAAGAGTTTTTTTACATTCTTGAATCAGTGTGTTTATTTATTAGGAGTTGTCTGTTGGTTTTCTATTCTCATTTAAGTTGCACTTTCATGTTTATTTCTATATCAGCATAAGGAAGTCTGTATTTGTATTATTGCTTTTATAAATTTGTAAACTTTCATTGTTTTTTTTTTCCCAGTTGATTTCACAATGGTTGACAAAACATCAGAGTTGAAAGAGATTGTAGCCAATACTAGCACCAATGTCGACAATTTAAATACTACGAGAGAGAAACTAAAAGATAGGAACTTAGAATCGGAAAAGGTCAAAGGAAATGGTAATAGATCTTTTCTATGATATAAAAGAAAAAAAAAAACCCTGCAAATTTCAATCGGTGTCTTTATTTATTAGAAATTGTCTATTGGTTTGTCGGTGGTTCATTTAATATTCACATTTAACTTGTCATGTTATGTTTATTTCTATACATCTGTAAGGAAATCTGTATTTGTAACGCTTTCATAAATTTAGAGATTTTCATTGTTTTTTTTTTCCCTATTGATTCGGCAATGGCTAATAGACCGTTGGAGTTGAAAGAGATTCTACCTAATGTTCTCACCAACTTAGAGAATCTAAATACTGCAAGACAAAAGTTCAAAGATGTCATTGATGTGTTGTTTAATATCATGGATTTTGCAATGGTTAATACACGGGAGTATTTGGTTGTTGCTAATGAATAGGAACTGAAAATTCTTGAGGAGAAGAATAAAGAACCTCCCTCTACACCATCGAATAGTACTTGAGAAAAAGATAAAATAGTGTACACATTTGCTTTTATAATTAAAATATATTAAATAAAATTCACTTCAAAATCTAATAAATCAAATATTTCAAAATTTTATTTCAAATTAATGATTTATTGATTGCTGAATATTTAATTGATTAATTAATTATGTATAACATACTCTATCTTGCTTTGACAAATACAATAGCAACCATTGGCCTTTTTTCATAAGTTTCATTAGACCTATCTAAGATAAATAGTCTTTTCTATGCTATTCAAAAAGTGAAGTCTTCATATGTTATTGGTAAACTTGAGTACTTGAAATACAAGCAATAACATACCCTCATGACACACGGGCTTTACACCCAGTTGAAATATAATATCATTAAACTCTTATAGATAATTTTGTAATAGAATTAAACTATATTCATAAACACAAATATATTGAAATGCATAAGAAATCCATAATCATATAATACCAAATTACAAAAAAAGTAATTGAAGTTTCAAAAGAAAAGGGAAATACAATTCCATATTTCCATTTAAATAAATACTAGTGTTGGTCCTTATTTGATGCATTTTAGAAATTGTGGGTCGCCCTTTCATTGAAATCGACATAATTGTCGGAAAAGTGTGACTTTCTGAAACCTTGGAGGGCAAACTGATTTTCTCTCAAAACATATGCACCAACTTAGACTCGGGGCATTTTATTAAAATGCCAAATCAAGTTCAAATTTAATTAAAAGGCCATGTAGTTTGAAAGTGTTAAGTAAATAGCCTTATTATTGATTAAGGTTAATTAAACATGATTAGTGATTAATTAAGATTAATGAAGTATTGTGTAATCTTTTAAAAATTACAATATGTCCCCAAAGAGCCGAAATTCTTGCAAACAAACCTAAACACCTTCTTCTTCTTCCTCCCGCCATTAACGCATCCCTCCCCTGGTTGTTGTTTCTTCTAAGCTTCATCTACATCTTCTTCTTCCTCCTTCATGTACATCTTTTTTTTTCCGCCATTAACACTATCTTCTTTCTCTGCCACAGATCATCCTCTTCCTCTTCCTCCTCCTCCTCCTCCTGACATTTTGTCTAGGTATGTGTATCTCTCATTTCCGTTTTATATTTCGATTTACAAAGATTTAATGATGGATTGGGTTTGGGTTATGATTTTGATTTAGTTGTTTAGGTTGTTGGGTTGTGTTTGATGTAATGCAAGTTGAAAAGAGTGAAATTTGTTGCATTGTGGGTAGCCGGGGGTGGTAGCATCGATTGTAGGTGGAGATGACTAAAAAAGTGTTATGGATATGATGGATCGCTTAAGTGATCTTGTATGTCTGGTATAATGCAGCAGATCATAGATCGCTTAAACGATTAGGTATATGGCAGAAGATCGCTTAAGCAATCTACTATAAGTCTCGTGTATATATATAAGAAATTGCTTAAGCGATAAGATAAATGACAGAAGATCGCTTAAGCGATCAGTCTCACTTATACTAGATCGCTTAAGCGATCTAGTAAATGATATACCAAATCGCTTGAGCGATACACCAGATTGCTCAAGCGACTCTGCAGATGCTTTTTAAAATCTTTCAACCTTTAATACATCAGTTAATAATATATTTTTTTTTCTTGCATTATAGGTACTTGGCTATTATTAGACATGGGACAAGTTGTTTTGGCTGTAGAATATTTTGGTGAGTAGGTGGAGGAAGAAAGTTGCTGGAAGTGGATTGGGAAGAGCAAAGAAGTTATACCAATTGTTGTGAGCACAGATGTTAGTTTTGATGAGTTGATTGATGAAATAATTAGAAGAGGTGATTTGAGTTGCTCACATAGTGATATAGTTGTGAAGTATGTTTTAAGCAGAGTTCCTGAACATTATAAGGTACCTCCTGCTATATTAAAGTCAGATGAAGGTTTGAAGTTATATATGATTAATGTGGGCGATAATGGTTCGAGGCAGAGTTTAAAGGGTTTCTTTTGTAGATAAACCGTTGGAAGTTGGTTTAAAGGACGAGGATAACAAGGAAGTTGGTGGAGAGAATGCTGGTTTTAATTTGAACTACGAGGGCATTGATTTTTTAGTTGAAAAATCAAGAGTAGGTGGTGATTTGGGTGGTGAGGAGGACACTATAGAAGAGATTGGTTATGTGTGACTGATGAGAATACCCCCCTTAATGTCTAGTCTTTTATACTTATTTGCTTCCTAAATGTACTCATTATTATTCTATTTTGATTTAGGATGCAAATGGAGGCGTTAATTGCAAAACGGAACTAGTTAAGTGAATTCGGACAGTTTCAACATTGTTTCGTAATCTGGGCATAACTTTCTCATCCGAGCTCCGATTGAGATGATTAAAAATGATGTGGAACATTAAGAAAGAGATCTACAACTTTTATGTTTTGAGTTTGGAGAGATACTCGCTTCATCAAGGTTTTAATCGGGCTTCAAGTTGACGCACCTGCATTGCCAACGTTCTGGAACATTTTGCCTTGTCATGCAAATCAATTGGGCAGTTTATTATTGGAAGATTTGAAGACATGTGGCACGCAAGTTACAGATCAGAATCACCACTTTCCTATTTTATTTTAGGACTTATCTTATTTTCAATTAATTAGAATCAAATTAGGATTAATGTTATTTTAGGATATTAGAATATTTCTTTTAGGAGATTTAGTGGAATTCAAATACTTAAACTGGATATTTTTTAAGGAGATCAGATTAGGTTTGGGGAGATATCACACACGCCTCTCTCTGGTCTTCTCTGTAACTTTTCTTTTGGAATTTTCGTGATGGCCATGAGAGGCTAATTTTTATAACTTGGTCGAAGGAAGCGGAGGCCTCAGAATCAATAACTATGAGATCTAATCCGTTTTATTTCAATGTTAAATTTTATGCTTTGAGTATTGGATGTTCTTCTATGCTTATTTTCATGATTGTTTCATTTAATTGCTAGGAGGCCTACTAGGTTATTATTTGTTACAATCTACTGCTAAGTTAGATATCAAATCCTTAATTGTTTGATCCCTCTAACTTGTGAAGCAATTAGGGTTATTAATTTGTTGCGTCAGGAATTAGTAATCTTAAGAGGAACACTCGACTAAATTAAATACAACTGCTTGAGTTTGTGTTGTTTAGCTTCATCGATCTCTCTAATTCTTAAGGCTGCCATTAGATTAAATCTTTAGTGCTTGTCTAGGGTTGTTTAATGGTAAGATTAATTAAGATCGCTTGTTTCCTAACTAATTACAATTAAGGAGAGATAGGAAAATAGTTCCAACGGTGAATATTCAAAGTAAGAATTGATTTACTTTTGCATCAATGATCAGTTGTAAGATTCTGATGGTGGATGTTGACGGAGACCAAGTTTCGTTATATTAATTGATTTCGAATTGAATTGTTTTTGTTTTTGTTTTTGGCTAAGATTGTTTTCTGTTTTACTCAAAAACCCCCTAGCCTTATTCACATCATCGAAAATTCGGCTAGACACTCTTCGTGGGATTGACCCTTGCTTACCCTATTTACAGTTCAGTAGTTAGGTTAGGAAGGTTTTTAATCTTGGTTGCCTACGACAGCACACCAGTGACATAATGAAAATGTTGAGGAGGAGGACCCCGTACAAGTTCCTGTAGATGTAGAGATTCCTTGAACTACAGATTATGCAGAAGCTGTAGTTTGTGAGGAAGAGAACACTATGGTCCTTTATGCAGGTTCAGAAGGGGCAATTGCAAGTAGTAGTGAATTAGCTCATGTTTTTCCAGATGGATCGGATTTGCGCATAGGGTAATTATTTGACAACAAAGAGGAAGTGGTGAGGAAGCTAAAACTTGTTGCCATGAGAGGTAACTTTGAGTTTATCACCAAAAAGTCTAATTCATTGGTTTTGACGGTTGCATGTCGTGACCGAAAGTGCAAGTGGCAAGTTTATTGTAGAAGGTTGGCGAAGTCTGAAAAATTTATTGTTAGCACATATACCCGTGAGCACACATGTGGTTTGGGACATATTTCATGTGAGCATCGACGAGCCTCCGCTGATGTTATTGGACAATTTGTCAAACGTCAGTTCATTGAAGGGAAATGTCCATCTCCTAAAGACATTCAGAGACTTGTGCGCACAGAGTTGGGATGTGCTGTTAGTTACTAGAAATGCTGGAAAGGGAGACAACATGCACAAGATTTTGTGAGGGGCACGTCGGAGCACGGGTACCTATTATTAGAAGCGTACAGTTATATGCTTGAGTTGACAAACCAAGGTAGGAAGACGACTTTGAAGTGGGACAAGAATATAAGGTTTAAATATTTTTTTGTTGCTTACGGTTTTGCTATAAGGGGTTTTGTAAACATGAGAAAGTTGTTGGCTGTTGATGGTTGCTTTTTGACAGGAAAATATGGAGGTACATTGTTGGTGGCCACTGAACAGGACAGTGAGAATCACATATATCCTGTTGCATGGTGTGTGGTTGACTTTGAGAATGACAAGTCGTGGACTTAGTTTTTCAGTAATCATGTACGATAGTGCCTGACAGTGACGAGTTGTGCATAATATCCGATAGGCACAACTCTATAAAGAAGGGGATTGCCACTATTTACCCTCAAGCACATGACGGATTTTGTATGAGGCACCTTGGTGAGAACATAAAACAAAAGTTTAAGTGTGCTGGCCTCTTTCAGACATACTACATGGCAGCAAAAGCTTATTGAGTTGATGAGTTCGAGGAGCACTTCTGACAAATCCAAATTAAGGATGATAAAATTGCTAAGTATCTTGAGCATGATGTTGGTTTCGAGCAATGGAGTAGAGCTTACTTTCCTGGAAGAAGGTTTGATGTCATGACCACGAACATAGCCGAGTCCATAAATTCGAAGTTGTTAATAGAAAGAGAGTTTCTAATACTTACCCTTTTTGATGCAATCTAGAGGATATTGTTGCGGTGGTTCCATGAGCGTTGTACGAAGTTAGATAATCCGTCAGTTGAAAAATTATTGCGAGAACATATGGAACTGTCAAATGCACTGTTTGCCTATCCTCTTAATGCTCAGGAGTTCACCATGCGCGACTATGGTCCGGATGCCCTAGTTAATCATCTTAGTAAAACTTGCAGCTGTAAAATGCTTGACATTCAATGTTTACCTTGTCCTCATGCATTAGCAGCACTGAAACACCAACGGAAGCCTAATTTTTGTTCAAGAATTTACATGGAACTTTGCTCCCTTCTCTATATGGCAAATCACTACATGCTGGCTTATTCGGAAATGCTATATCTAGTTCCTCCTGAAGAGCAGTGGGTGGTGCCGCCAGAGTTAGTTCACATTATCATCCATCTGCCATTCAAGAAGACAGAAAAGGGGAGAAAAAGAATTAAGCATATTCCATCAGCCTCTGAGGTTCCCCAGAGGATGAATAAGTGCTCAATTTGCAAGAAAGCTGGCCACAAGAGAAGCAGTTGCCAAAATCAATCACATGCAGATCTAGAAAACTAGGTTCAAATTGATCAGTAGCAAGAAGCAAGCAATCTGCAGATAAGATCGGATCGCTTAAGCGACATAAGATCGCTATCTGTAGATCTGAACAGTAGATCGTTTAAGCGATCTATTGCTCATATCAGATCTGGTCGCCACCAGATTGCTTCAACGACGTAAGGTCGCTTAAGCAATCTTTTCTTATATGTAAATCTGATGAAGTTATTATGTTTCTCTTTTGTGGTGTGATAAGCGTATTTTACACTATGATTTTGCATTGAATTTTGATAGGATTTAGGATACTTTTCATACAATTTGGGCCATAATTGCTACCTAATTCTATTAATTTGTCTTTGTAGGCCTAAACGATGATTTTTAGCATAAATGACAGTTTTGAGCGTAAATTGTGTAACTTGAGCTTGAAAACTCGGAATAACCTGAATTTAGAAGCTTTGGAAAGCTAAGAAGAAGAGCTACAACGTTCATGTTTTAGGTTTTTCCTAATTCTGACTGGACAAAGGTGAAAACTTGGCTTGAAGTCGTGAAAAGGACGCTGGGAACTGAAGAAAAACGTCTTTGGATGTGCTTCAGTATTTCTGCCATAACTTGAGCTTTAGACCTTGGATTGTGCTGATTATTGAACGACCAGAAAGATAATTGAAAGGGCTAAAATTAATATGTTTGACACTTTTCCAGATGATAACTATATCATGCTCAAATTGGGTCTGTAAGTCTTCGCCGCGGCGAAATCTGCGTCAGATGCAAAAATAAAACGACGCGTTTTGGCTTGCTAGGCTTCGTCCTTAAGTGAGAGAGGTATAAATTAGAGCGAAAAGGAAAGAAAAAGGGGCTTGGTTCGTGATTTGGGAGGCAGCTCATGGAAGGAGAAGATTATTGAAGATTTGGGCTTCAAATTAGAGAAGATTTCTCCATCTTTTGCTTGCTTTTCAATGATGAATCTTGATTCAGTTTGTTTTTGTTGTTTTATTTCGTTTTTGAGTATGAACTGAGTTTTTTAGCTAGGGTTTGATGTAATCTTGATACAATGATTCAAATTTATATGGATTGAATTACTTTGAGTTTTAATTTCATGATTGAGTGTTTATCTCTTTGCTTAATGTCTTTTGGATGTTTGATCACCATTCAAATGTGTGTTGTTCACAATGAGACTGAGAAGTGATTTGTGATTGCGCCTCTTGGGATAAATACCATAGATTAGCAAACGCTAGAGATAGGTTTAGCGATCTATGAAATCTAGATAGAATTCCACAAAGCTTAAAATCCTTTGAACTATTAATCTTCTTTTTGTTGGGTGCGGAAGCTTAATAGGGATAAGTAGGGAAATGTAGCATGAGAATGTATGTTTTACAACTT
Organism: Pistacia integerrima; assembly: GCA_026225825.1. Taxonomy (NCBI): domain Eukaryota; kingdom Viridiplantae; phylum Streptophyta; class Magnoliopsida; order Sapindales; family Anacardiaceae; genus Pistacia; species Pistacia integerrima. The sequence continues at coordinate 13,424,146 of CM047747.1, forward strand.
AGGGAATTCGATTTTCAATCAAGGAATTAGAACTTGGGTAATAGATTCTATGATTTGGGTCAGCGTATTTAGGTGAATTCAACACCCTAGCATTTGTTTTAGAATTGTTTAATTAGTTAAGTTGTTGGGTTTTGCATTTGTATTTAGGTTTCTTAATCTTCCATCAATCCAATTTATTGTTGCTTCAATTAGGACTTAAACTAGAAAAATAAGTAATTAGTAACACTATCCTCGTGGGAACGATATCCTACCCATCACTCTATTACTTGAGCGACTAGTGCACTTGCTATTTTTGTATGTTGTAGTAAACACGCATCATGGTGCATTAAACTGATTTTATGTCCCTGTATTTCCAGCTATGTCATCAAGAAGAAGGATGAAATCGAGAGAGTTGCCAAGGCCAACCGTTGAAGAGTTGTTGTTTTCAATTTTTATGTTTTAAATTTTATTGTTACCTTGAATAAATCATCCTTTATAACGTATTAAATCAAATTAATTATTTTTCATTTTCATCAATTTTAAAAAGGGTTCAAGTTAGTAAAATTTTGCATATTACCTCTAAACAACACTGATAGCTACCCAAAGAAGCAAGACAAGCAAAATAAATATTATCAACATCATTGTCGTATCAAGACAATCAATCAATCAATCAATTTACTGAATTAGTCACGAGTGTGGCATGTTAGTAGAAACGTACCTCATTTTACAAATATGGATGGTTATGATTGAATATAAAGCTCAGCCACAATATGGAATATAATTTCTCACTCAAACGTGCACAATATCAAAAGATTGGCGAGATAAGAAGAAAAATAGCCTTAGTCGCTTAAGTGATCATGAATCGCTTAAGCGAGCAAGGCCAAAAGTGAAGAATCGCTTAAGCGATCCCAAATCGCTTAAGCGACCAAGGGTCAAAGCAAAGAATTGCTTTAGCGAGACCTTAAATCGCTTAAGTGATCGTGCATTTGGGTGAATCTTGATTCTACCCTGGACTTGATCGCTTAAGCGATCCCAAATCCCTTGAGCGACCAAGGGTAAAAGTGAAGAATCATTTAAGCGAGACCATAAATTGCTTAAGCGATCGTGCATCTGAGCAGATCTTGATTTTGCCTTGGACTTGATTGCTTAAGCGACCAAGGGTAAAGGAGAACAATCGCTTAAACGAGAAATTAAATTGCTTAAGCGATCATGCATCTAGGCAAGTATTGATTCTACCTTGTACATGATCGCTTAAGCGACTAAGGGTAAAAGTGAAGCATCGCTTAAGTGATCCTGATCCTCGCTTGTATGTGATCGCTTAAGTGACTGGATGTGATCGCTTAACCAACTAAGTCTGAACATACTGGATTGCTTAAGAGAGATCTAGGATCGCTTAAGCGATCTACTGTAGTCGGATGACCTTTAGTCTGCCTTTGACAAGATCGCGTAAGCGATTTATTATCACTTAAGCGACCAAGGCTAAATTGACAGGATCTCTTAAGCAAAACAATATATCGCTTAAGCAACCAAGGCTAAATAGCCAGGATTGCTTAAGTGACACCATACATCGCTTAAGCGATTAAGGGTAATTTACTTTAGTACTTTCAAAACATTCTATACTTTAATATTTATTTTCCATGTTTATGTACCATGTTTAATACAGACATAAAAAAATTAATTTAATTAAAATATAATTTTGAAAAAAAATCGATTAAGTGATATAAATAATCAAATCAATTGACACAAGACAGATCATGGTCCACTAAACTAATTGTACAGTCAAAATTGAAGCTTATTTCAATCTAATCATTCTCAAATACATCATCCATATTTATGAAATCAGGTACGTTTCTACTAAAGTGTCACGCTAGTGCGCTATGACGTTCATCCATATATCATACGATTGTAACCTTAATATGTGTTGATGGAATTAGGTTGCAAATAATCCTTCTTAATTGGCCTTAATAAGTGTTACTAATCGATGTTGCTTAAGATTAACGTTAATAATCATGTGATTTTGTGAACGTCCAAAGTTCACATTAACGTCACTTAATATGGGGGACAACCTATTCCAAAAAAAAAAACCAATCGCTTAAGCGATCCAGCGTTGATGAGCTTTCATCGCCTAAGCGATAGCATTAATCGCTTAAGCGATCTTGTGAAAGGCAATAAAAATAATCCGAATACATTGGATCACTTAAGAGATTTCATTTCTTGCTTAAGTGATCTTGTGCATTTTGCCTTAGTCGCTTAAGCGATCTGGTACCGTCGCTTAAGTGATCACATACAAGCAAGAATCAAGATCACTTAAACGATGCTTCACTTTTACCCTTGGTCGCTTAAGCAATCATGTACAAGGCAGAATCAATTCATGCCCAGATGCACGATCGCTTAAGCGATTTAATTTCTCGCTTAAGCGATTGTTCACTTTTACCGTTGGTTGCTTAAGCAATCCTAAGCGATTTGGGATCGCTTAAGCGATCAAGTCCTAGGTGGAATCAAGATCTACCTAAATGCACGATCATTTAAGTAATTATTCGCTTTTACCCTTTGTCGCTTAAGCGATCAAGTTTGGGGCAGAATCAAGATTTGCCTAAATGCATGATCGCTTAAGCGATTTAAGGTCTCGTTTAAGCGATTCTTCGCTTTTACCCTTGGTCGCTTAAGTGATACCAAATTGCTTAAGCGATTAAGTCCGAGGCAGAATCAAGATCTCCTAGATACATGATCGCTTAAGCGATTTATGGTCTTGCTGTTGTGGATTTTCGCAAGTGTATGAAATCGTGCAAGTAATAAAGTGTATAAATACGGATATCGAACCCAAGGGAATTACTATTATCAATTACCAATTAAACTATCCTATTACTATTTGATCAATCCAAATTGTATCAAGGAAAACCTAAATTAAATAAAATTAACAATTGAAATTAAAAATTGAACTGAAAAGAGAACAATTAAAATAAATCTTTGGGTTGAAAACAAGATGACTAGACATAGGGCATAGATTTCAGACCAACTCTTATTCATATGTATCGATCACTTATGCTAATTTTATTAAGCTCTTCCTACAGGTCAAACTCCCTAAATTTCCAATAAATTTCTCTCGAACAATTATCAAATTAACTTCTAATTATTAACCCGAATTATCTCTAATCACATTTAAGCAATTGAAGATCATTACGCTCTATGGAGTTTACTAGAACCTCACAAGTCGTGGTAACCTATCTCTAGCGTTTGCTCAACCTATGGTTTTACAACCGTAGACCAACTAAGTATCATCTTTTGATCTCAACCTAGTCCATTAGTTCATTCAATTCTTGGGCTCTTAAGAATCAAAAGCATTAGGTATAATAGTAAAACTTAGGAAAAATTCTTAATAAAAATTAACACATAATCAAGAGATTGGGCTACATCTTAGCCCTAGAGAATAAATTTAGTTCATAATAAACATGAAAGAAACAATCATCTTTATTAAAACAATCATCATGAGTTTATAAGAAAGGAACAACAAAAACTTCTCTATATTGTGAATCAAAGCTCTAAAACTTCTATCCCTTTTCTTCTCTACAGGTTTTCCTTCTCCTATTCTCCCCAAAGAATCCCCAAAATAATGCTAAAAGACTTCTATTTATATCCCACAAGGGTTAGGGTTTTATTTTCCTTAATTATATTTGGCTTAGGACTCTTAACCCCATTTTCCTAAACAAAAACGGATGACAATTTCTTAACTGCCATGACTGTGCCCCGACATTGTGCTATGGCATGGTAGCTATTGGACGAAGTGTGCCACGGCACTATGCTACAGCATGGTAGCTGCTGGACAAAGTGTGCTGCAGCACTATGCTACAGCACAGTAATAACTCTTATTCTTCTCGCATCATTCCACGACACTTCAAAGATGGTGATTTTTGAGCCCGATAACGATGAAATTTGGAGAAGTGGTAAACATATGAAATTTAGCCCTTTGAATTATATTTCCAACAGTTAAAGAATCGTATTAATCAGAATTCTACAGCTTGAGATATTTTTAAAAGACCGAGGTATACTCAAGCTGGAGTGGAATCTAGAATCTTCTCTTTACTTCAAACCTCCATAACTTCTTCAATTCAACTCCGATTCTTGATCTGTTTGTTTCTACTCGTCATTCATTCCGTTGCCGACATAATTCTTCATATGAGCATAACATTTAAGTACTAGTAGCCTAAAAAACACTCAAACACACCCGTGATCCCATAAAAGATAATTATGAAAATATTAAGCAACTTTACCAAATTAAGCCTAATTTCCCGCAAATAATCCCCATAAACCACTAACTAAATGTGTATTTTCAAGCTCTTCTCACTCGCTTAAGCGATTCTTCGCTTTTACCTTAAGCAACCAAGTTTGGGGTAGAATTAAGATCTGCCCAAATGCATGATCACTTAAGCGATTTAAGGTCTCGCTTAAGCGATTCTTCGCTTTTACCCTTGGTCGCTTAAGCGATACCAAATCACTTAAGTGATCAAGTCCGAGGAAAAATCAAGATCTGCCTAGATGCATGATCGCTTAAGCGATTTATGGTCTCGCTTAAGCGATTCTTCGCTTTTACCCTTAGTCACTTAAGTGATTTGGTATCGCTTAAGTGATCAACTTCGAGGCAAAATCAAGATTTGCCCAGATGCACGATCGCTTAAGCGATTTGTTGTCTCACTTAAGTGATTCTTTACTTTTACCCTTAGTCACTTAAGCGATCAAGTCCATGAAAGTATAAACATCTGTCTAGATGCACGATTGCTTAAGCGATTTATTATCTTGCTTAAGCGATCCTTTATAGAAAACCCTTTGTCGCTTAAGCGATATATGTAGTCGCTTATATATCACTTTAGCGATCATGGATAATACCTATTTTTTCTAGCTTTTCTCCTAAATTTTGACAGACTAAAATCACCAACACATATTAATTCCATATTTTCTCCAAAATTTGACAACCTAATTGCATCAACACATCAATACCATGTAAAAAGAATACTAAATAAACTCAAACTCAAAAGAGGGAGAGAAATACTGAATTGCTTTTGTATTAATTTGAAATGTGTCAATTACAACAAATAAAACTCGTATATACACCCAAAACAAAAGCAGGGCCGACAACCTCCATCCCCATTCTTCATCATTCTCTTCAGCCATTTCCCCATCCTCCAAAATTATCCAAAGCACACCTTCAGCATCAGCATCAGTAGTAGCACCACAACCCAAGTATCAACAGCCTAATGCCTAACAACACCAGATGATCCAATTCAAGGACAACCCAATAAGATAACATCACATAAACTACAAAATTCTAAGTCTAACTTTCATACTTTTTGATGACAGCATCAACAATGACTTGGATTGGGTTATGGTCAGCCAAAAGATATATGCCCATGGAAGCACTCAACAGCCCATCGCTCTCGACAGTTTGCTCATTGTTTCGTCATTCAAGCCATCCATCGAGGTGTTGGTCATGTCGAACTCAATAAATTTTAGTGTATATGCCCCACAATCAGCACTACAACAGGAGGAAGACATTAGCATTAGAATCAGCTTATAGAACAATTGTATTATGTAACTTTTATACAAAATTTACCTTAAGTCATTTGTCGGGACGGGAAGGCGCTTGACTGGCCACTTTCCCGTCAGTACTTCATCGCCGAAGTATTGAAACATACCGCTATCACGCAACAGCCACGGGAACAATATGCAGTGGCTCCAACTCCATCTCCAACTGCCTCTCTCGACAAATACTTTGGTTGCATTCAAGGATTTGCAGCAAGCCTTCCTTTAGAAGCGCGACGAATGGTTATCCAGTGCATATCCTTGATGTTGATGATGCAATATACTCTTTTTACCTTTGCGCAACTGTGGCCATGTTTGGGCCTTTCCCTCTGTACATACTGCATCATCCTGTCATCAAACTGAAAATCATCAGGGACACCGTCAAAGTCATATATGACAAATCTTTTTCGCTTGCCTTTTCTTGCTGCACCTTTACCAATGGCCATTTTTATTAAAGTGTCATATATCGTTACTAGCGTTTGGCCTAAGGCCACATCGATGATGGCACAATCAAGATACAATATATCACCATTACTTCTCTGTCATAGCCTCATGAGTGCCAATACCTCATCGATATGCTGCATCAAATAAAAACAACATGATAAGTATGCAATACCTCATGGAAAACATAAGCAAAAATAAGGAAAAATAACTCACCAAGTCATCAAGCCACCAGCCCATCGTCAATATCTTTTCAAACCACTCCTGGGGATAATCCCCGATCTTGCACTTCACATGGGCATCACTTACAGATTCATTGTAATAGGCATATAAGAGTTTTTTCTTTTCCTCCTCTATTGGCCTATACAAATCGAACTTTAATGTTAGAGTGGGTGGCCTAGAGCCAATCAATTATTGTAGAATTGACTCTTGTAATAATGTTCATTGATTAATAAAAAAAGGCATTTTATTCTATATCGCGTAAATCATCATTGTATGTATTGATATATGTCCTTAGAATGGTAGAACCGTGACGAGGGTATCAAGTGCTTCAAATCTTGATAGTGAGAACCCTATGAGCACATATGGTGGCCATTCTAGAAACGTCTGTAGTCCCAGTATTATTTTAAAGTAATGGCACATATAATATAGTAAGGCTATCATAGTGTTGAGCGACCCTGTCGAAAGGCGGTGACTGATCTCACTTGTCAAGGTTGTTTGGTGACAACCTGGTGCAACACTTGGGTGTTTGTTGTAGGCAAGTTCACTGGACTGACCCACCAGAGGATTCCATATGGATGGTAACCCCAATGTCTATGGAACAAATCTTCTAATGAATGGTGGTGTATGTGATCCTTAGACTTGAGATCACTGGAGCGTCCCTGTGCACTGATTGGTGTAGTTTGACACTAGCCTAAAGCAATTCTATTTAGAGTTGTCAATACGGTAGTGATTGACTACATCAAGGAGTGTATCAAGACTATGGTGGATCGACAGAGGATTCATCGCTCTCGGGTATGGGGGAAGTTATCTCACGGCACAATTTAGTAAATGGCAATGACACTAAAACTGTGGCCTATAGTGGGATTGAGTTGTTGCTCTATCCAGTTTATAATCCCAATCATTGGTCCAGTAACTGAATACATATATATATCGAGAGTAACTGAGGTTGACACTATTTCTATGCCTCGGTCTCATTGAGATAACAGATGATGAAATGATTGGATTGTACGGTAACCATATCATTGACAGGTAGCTGCTTCGCTGAATCCGAATCTATGGGGTGGCCATGATGCCTTGCTAAGGGCCAATCTTGGTATGTGTGTAGTGAGATGATTAATTGGTGTTAATCGCGATACTACACATGATGAGAATGCAAAATGTCATATTTACCCCCTTTAATGTCTAGTCTTTTATACTTATTTGTTGCCTAAATGTACTCATTATTATTCTATTTTGATTTAGGATGCAAATGGAGGCGTTAATTGCAAAACGGAACTAATTAAGTGAATTTGGACAATTTTGACATTGCTTCGTAATCTAAGCATAACTCTCTCATCCGAGCTCCGATTTAGATGATTCAAAATGCTGTGGAACTCTAAGAAAGATATCTACAACTTTCATGTTTTGAGTTTGGAGAGATACTCGCTGAATCAAGGTTTTAATCAAGCTTGAAGTTGATGCACCTGCACTACCGACGTTCTGGAACATTCCGCCTTGTCATGCAATTCAAATAGGCAGATTATTACAAGAAGTTTTGAAGACCTGTTACATGCAAATTACAGTTGGAAAACACCACTTTCCTATTTTATTTTAGGACTTTATTATTTTATTTCCAATTAATCAGATTAGGATAAATGTTACTTTAGGATATTAGAATATTTTGAGGAGATTGAGTAGAATTAGAATTCGAATTTAGATATTTTTAAAAGAAAGATCATATTAGGGATTAAAACAGATATCACACACGCCTCTCTTTTCTCCTTTTGGTGGATTTTCGTTTTTCTTTTGAGTTTTGATTATGGCCATGAGAGGCTAAACTTTTATAACTTGGTCGAACGAAACAAGACCTCGGAATCAATAAACTGTGAGATCAATCCGGTTTTTTTCTTTAAGTGTTCAATTTATGTTTGAGTATTGAATGTTCTTCTGTGCTTATTTTAATGATTGTTGCGTTTAATTACTAGGAGGCCTACTAGTTTATTAATTGTTGCAATCTACTGCTAAGTTAGATATCAAATCCGTAATTGTTTGATTCCTCTAACTTGTGAAGCAATTAGGGTTAATAATTTGCTGTGTCAGGAATTAGTAATTCTTAAGAAGAACACTCGACTAAATTAAATGCAACCGCTTGAGTTTGTGTTGTTTAGCTTCATCGATCTCTCTAGGTCTTAAGGCTGCCATTAGATTAAATCTTTAGCACTTGTCTAGGGTTGTTTAGTAGTAAGGTTAATTAGATCGCTTGTTTCTTAATTAATTACAACTAAGGAGATATAGGAAAATACTTCCAACGGTGAATATTCAGGGTATGAATTGATTTATTTTTGTATCGATGATCAGTTGAAAGATTTCGGTGGTGGATGTTGACTTAGACTAAGGTTTGTTATTTTGATTGATAGATTAATTTGAACTATTGTTTTCCCGAAATTGTTTATGTTTAACTCAAATCCACCCCATACTGGTTCACATAACATTAAATTCAGCTAAACACTCTCCGTGGGAATGATCCTGACTCACACCACTACATGTGTTTTTTAGGTTTTAATTCTGGGTGCCTACGATAGCACGCTAGATTTTGGCGTCGTTGTCAGGGGGGGGAGTGATTCTAGTTGATTTATTTTTGTTTTTATGATTTCTTGTTTCATTCTTGCTGTTTTTTTTAATTTTATTTTCCAGAAAAGAAGGAAAAAAAAAAAACTGTGAACAGTAGTACTTTTCTGGATGAACAGTGGTACTATTCATAAGAAAAATTTTGGTTGAATTAGGAGTGCTGCGAGTACTTGTTTCAAAGAAAACGAAATTCTGAGCAAGACTAGAATATATTCTAGCCCCACCCTCTTGATGCCAGAAAACAACATTTTGATAGGGTTTTTGGCATTTTTGTGTTTTTGTCATTAAAAAGGAAAAAAAATTAATTAATTTTTATTTTATTTTATTTTCTAGTTGGTTTTTCATTATTTGTCATTTATTTCTTTTATGAGTTTCTGTGTTTTATGACCAGGTCCTCTCATCTTGTTGATTTAACATTCGACCCAAAATAGAGAGCACTTTGTGCAGGTTAAGGAAGGAAGCTCGGAGAAATTCAGAGGAAAGCAATTTGGCCCTTGATTCCCAATTTGCTAGCAATTCTAATTTAGAAGAGGAGGACGTCATGGCTGGAAATCGAACTTTGAAAGAGCTTGCTACCCTTGATTTGAATCAAGCACCTTTATGTATAACATTTCATGTTTTAGATGCTGCTATTACTTTTGAATTAAAATATGGACTAATACATCTCTTGCCCACTTTTCATGGTCTTGCAGGTGAAGATCCTCACAAGCATTTAAAGGAGCTTCATGTGGTTTGCAGGAGTATGAAACCTACGGGGGTGACCGAGGAGCAAATTAAATTAAGAGCTTTTTCGTTTTCTTTGAAGGATTCGGCTAAGGATTGGCTCTATTATCTACCCTCTGGGACTATAACCACATGGAATGAGATGAAGAGATTGTTTTTGGAGAAATATTTCCCAGCTTCGAGGGCGGCCAATATTCGGAAAGAAATTTGTGGTATAAGGCAGCACAATGGAGAGTCCCTACATGAATACTGGGAACGTTTTAAGAAATTATGTGCAAGTTGCCCCCATCATCAGATTAGTGAGTAGCTACTGATCCAGTACTTCTATGAGGGCCTTACATACACTGATAGTAGCATGATTGATGCTGCTAGTGGAGCTTTGATGGATAAGACTCTTGAGGCCGCGAGAAACTTGATTGCAAATATGGCAGCCAATTCTCAACAGTTTGGCAATAGGCTTGACCTTCCATCTAGGCGTGATAATGAGGTAAATATTTCTTCCCTTGAACAACAAATTGCGAGTCTAACTTCTCTTGTTCGTCAAATGGTTGTAGGTAACATGCAAAGAGTGAAAGCTTGTGGATTTTGTTCGGTAGTAGGGCATCTAACTAATATGTGCCCAACTCTTCAAGAGGAGCCTATTGATCGAGTGAATGCAGTAGGTGGTTTTCCTGGGCAACCGCAAATGAAGTATGATCCCTATTCGAGCACATATAACCCTGGATGGAGGAATCACCCCAATCTTGGCTATGGGAATCAACAAGTGAATCAGTCCCACCCTCAAAAGCACCCAAATTACCAACAGTATAAGCAACCATACCCCCCTAGACAACAACCAGGCCAAACTTCTAATTCTGGTATGTCTTTAGAAGATATTTTTAAGTCTCTTGCCACTAATACTTTGCAATTTCAACAGGAGACAAGGGCTAGTGTTCAAAGTTTGGAGAATTAGATGGGACAGATGGCAACCGCAATAAGTAAGCTGGAGGCGCAAAGTTCAGGGAAATTACCCTCTCAAACGATGGTGAATCCAAGAGAAAATGTAAGTGCAATCGTCTTAAGGAGTGGTAAGGAGGTGGAGATTCTAGTAAAGGCAACCCTTGCATTGTCGAAGGAAGAAAATGAGAAAAACATCCTTATAGACAGGAACGTTCCCAATGACAATGGTGTTCTAAGAGTAAGTTTCCACCTATGTCTGATTATAAACCGGTACCTCCTTTTCCTCAAGCTTTAGCAGAATCTAGAAAAGATGAGCAGAACAGAGATATATATGAGACTTTTCGTAGATGCGAGGTAAATATTTCACTCTTAGATGCTATTAAACAAGTACCTCGTTATGCTAAATTCTTGAAAGAATTGTGTACAATTAAGAGGAAACAGAAACTCAAGGGGTGTGAAAAGGTGAGAGTAGGAGAGAATGTTTCTGCAGTGATTCAGAGAAAACTTCCAGCGAAGTGCAAGGATCCAGGTATGTTTACTATCCCTTGTACGATAGGTAACACTATGTTTGAGAAGGCCATGATAGATTTAGGAGCTTCTATTAATGTCATGTCATATTCTATATATGCTTCTTTGAAACTTGGACCTTTGAATAAAACTGGTGTTGTGATTCAATTGGCTGATAAATCTAATGCCTATCCTAAGGGTGTAGTTGAGGATGTTCTGGTACAAGTTAATGACTTAGTTTTCCCTACTGATTTCTATGTGCTTGATATGGAAAATAGTGATCAAACTGCTTCTATTTTGTTAGGAAGACCCTTCCTAAAAACATCCAAGACTAAGATAGATGTTCACAGTGGCATACTTACCATGGAATTTGATGGTGAAATTGTTAAGTTTAATATTTATGATGCCATGAAATATCCTGATGATGATGATAATAATCCTGTTTATTCTATTGAGGTGATTGATTCTTTAGCACAGGAAGTTTTTGAACTTGATGGAAAAGATGGAATGGGAGTTGCCATCAGTAAGCATCTTGAGGAAGAGAATGAGGAGTTATCTTTGAGTACTGATTTGCAGGAAACTTGCAACGTTGAATGATTCTCCAAAGTTATAGCAGTCAAGTAACGTTCCTTATATTGCATTACCAATTTCTAACGAGAGGCCTTTACCCTCTGTTTTGCAGGCCCCCATTCCAGATTTGAAGCCTCACCCTAGTTACCTCAAGAATGTGTTCCTTGGAGACGGAGGAACGTTATCGGTGATCATCTCAAGTAAACTCAGTGCATCGCAAGAAGAAAAGCCTTGAGTCGAGCCAATGACAATAAACAAAGGCGCTGCTTGGGAGGCAACCCAAAGGGAGTTTGTTTTCTTATTCTCGCATTTTAAATTTTGGTTATTTTTGCCTTTTCTTTGCATTTCATCTTACATTGGGGACAATGTCAGTTTTAAGTGTGGGGGAGGGGATTTAGGTTGTGTTTTAAGTTGTTGAAAAAAAAAAAAAAGTAGTTTTTGTTTTTAGGAAGGTTTATGCTTTAAGTCATGTCTTTGAACGTCTAGTGATGCATGAAATAGTAACTTGACTTTGTTATGAGCATATTCCTTGACTTAGGATGTTAGCAATCTTTCATAAAATAAAGTTAATCAGATTTGAATCTTTGAAGTTTGAAACAATATGTCTTGAGAAGTTGTGTGGACTTGGCGACGAAGCATGATTGAGGAGTGTATAACAACCCTTCAAAGAAAAAAAAATTTGTTTCTCTTAAGCTAGTCCTAAATTTGGGTTTAAGCAAATGGGAAAAAGAAAAGAAAGGTATGTGGTGAGTCGAGATGGAGCGTACAACTATGAAATGAGATGGAGCATAAAATGCACTCATTCTTTTTCTAAAAAAGAAAAAAAAGAAAAGAAAAAAAATATATATATATATATATATATATATATATATATATATATATATATATATATATATATATATATATATATATAGTTTGCTACCCAGTTTGTAGTAGTAAAGAGAAACAATTGAGGAAAAAGTTGAGAGATGAGTTGGACATGAATTGCTTGTGATTAGTTTCCTTGTTTGCATTGAGTGATTGAGAGTAATTGTGGAAAATGATGAAGAGAGATGAATGTCATTAACTCTACTTTATTTTATTTTGTTGCTGCCTAAGTTAGGTATGAATATGCATGGATTAAATATTGTTGCTTATGCATCATGATGGTGTTCTTGATATGACTTGAGATGATGGTGTTCTGGATATGACTTGAGTGTAGTGTTTGTTTGAATTAGTTTGCCCGAGGACGTGCAAAAGCTAAGTGTGGGGGAATTTGATGAGAATACAAAATGTCATATTTACCCCCTTTAATGTCTACCGGTATGATAAGGACCCTACAAGTCACACACATAAAAGATAATTTAAGAACCAGTTTATAAGAAGGGCGTTTTCGTCTTTTTAGGCAAAAGGGTATTTTGGTAATCTCACAGAGCAATTAAATTTGCTGAGGTCGTAGCCTTTATTTAATTTGATATTAAAATTAAATAAGTCTGATTACGTTTAAATATGTGTTTGCATATATTTAAATAAATTATTATTATTATTAAATGTTAATATATATATATATATATATATATATATATTAATTTAATTTAATTGAGATAATGATAATTAAAATTAAAATATCTAAATGGGACTGTTTGGATACAAGGGGCGTTTGGGTTGGTGCCCAAGTCTATTCTATGATGGAATAGGGCCAAGTGTGCACTATATAAGTGCAACACTTTGTGAATTAAATAATGAATTCATTCAATCATTTAGACTAAAAAATTCCAGCCCCTTTTTTCTCTCTTCCCATGCCAGTTTGCCTTTTTGGTTGAATCAAATATTATTTGATTCCTTCTTGGTTCTTAAGGCTAAAGAGGATCTAGCAAATCCTTCTTTAGTTCCTTAGGGTTATCTTCGTGTGGACTATATTGGTTCGATCCTACTTTTGGGTCGGTAGCGAAGTCCGTTCAGAGACAAGTTGGAGGAGCCTCCAAACGTGCGTATGATTTCTTAACTCTAGACTGAATTTTCTGTAGATTCTTATTTAATGTATAAACTGTAAATTTGTGCCCTGATCTTGGTTCTAAGGAACAATCTATGTTGTAAATAATTTTTGTTTTTCGCTGCCATGACTTGATCGCTTCCTAACATTTAATTCCTCCGTTTTCGCTTGCCCACTTCCTCCATTTGCATATCCACACTTCCTTCACGTCCCGCCTCACCTTCCTCCATTATCACTTCCCCACTTCCTCCACCAACCTCCTTAACTCCTCCATTTTTGCTTCTCCACTTTCGTGGACTTTCTCAATTTTTTTCTTCATTTTCCTCTTCTTTCCATATGTTACTACGGACGACTCCTTGCAATAAGAAAAAAAAAGCAATCAAATTTAAGCCTCATTTAAAAGCAAGTGCATATTCAAAAGGTTAATCCTTTAATCTTACCCGAGCCGCTTGAATTTCCATGTCTATTTTGTCGTAATCCCAATGGGTACACTTTTCTATGTGCCACTGCAACATCCTAGGAAATGGCAATTGCAATTGCATGGCCCATGGGAAGCCAAATAAATTGTACATGCTCAATCTATTCTTCTCAACTGATTGGCGATGCTTTAACGCCATGTCTTTTCCTTGCAGGGAGCCCATGGTTAGCTGAAATGATACCCGTCCCCACGGATAAGCATTAAGAAGTTCATGTTGCTTGCAAACTTCACCCAATCGGTATTAACGGCTTTTGTTGAGTCTGAAGCCATTAGGATCGAATGAACGAACCATACCAGGGACATCTTGAACCTTTCTAAAGAGGTAAACCCAACTTCTCTTAGCCTCTCCTCTAAATGGCGTCCTGTAATAGACGCCTTCCCCCCCAAAACCTTTTTAGCCAAGTTATCGACTACCCTACTCTTTTTTATTCTCTCTTGCTTTTCGGCATCTGGAAATGCCCCGCATCTTAAGCTTGTCACCAGGGCATATTCCATCATCCCAAATCGTAGTGGCTTCCCATCCACTACGAACTACATTCATTTTTTTTATGGCTTTTTACTGAGTACAGCAACATATAATGCATTCCCTACCCCCAGAAAGCCTTTTTCCAATTTTCTTCGATGTTCACAAAATTACCGAAGCAACTCTCTTTAAATTGGTCCATAACATTCTTCTGTTTCTTTAAAATCTCTATTATTCTTATAAAAACTTGCCAGCTCGACCTAATTGTCACCCATACGGGGAAGTACGGTACCTTATCGCTTACAATCTCCATCCCATAGTCTTTATAATTTACGCTTTGCAAAATTTGCACAAATGATATAAACTAAATATCAGGAAAAAAAAGACCAAAATAACCAATAGGTTGACAATTTGGGGGATATGGCCTTCGAGGGCATCGGGGAGTGGGTGTTTTTGGCCTCGACAGGACCGAGGAAGCCAATACAAGCCCTATAGAGCCTGTTGTGGCAGGTTCCATGAGATTAGAGGGTTGAGGATGGCAAGAGGTGGCAGAATAGAGGGGCTGGCACGTGCAACTATGCATGGCCAACCCTACAATATGCAAGGCAGCCTTCCAACCCCCCTATTCCGCCACCTCCTGTCATCCCCAACCCTCCAACCTCCCACAAACAACTTTCCTACGGCCTCCTTTGCCTTCCCACATCCTTTGGAACCCAAACAAAGCCACTCTCCCCATGCCCGTCAACTGCTTGACAAAATGCCACAACCATCATAACAATAAAACCAACTACATATCCCCCAAATTCACACAAATCAATCAAATTTCTCATCAAATTCAAAACAACAAGTAAAAAACGTACCCTTTCTTCACCGCCGTCCTCCTCCTTGCCTGAATTCTCACCAGCATCCTCTTTTTCAGAACCATTTCCCGATTTTTCTCTCTTTTCTTGTGCCGCCGTTGTCTCCTCTGCCTTTGGACCACCTTCGACTACTCGGATGATCCATCGAGCTTCTTCGACAACCTTGAACCATCGGGCACCGTTGAGAACCATTTCCGATTTTTCTCTTTTCTTGTCGCCGTTGTCTCCTCTGCCTTTGGACCACCTTGACTCATCGGATGATCCATTGGAGCTTCTTCTTCGACAACCTTTGAACTACTGGCACCGCCGGAGTTTAGGATTCGGAGTAGGATTGGGTTTTCCCCCTCTTTGTGAATGTCAACCATGGTTTTGTGTAAGGAAGCTTTATGATAGAATATTTGCCGAAATTAAGGCACTGTCGTCGTCGGAAATCGTAGAGAAATGAAATGTGTTCGTCAGTCGTTTTTTAGGTATATGGCTAGATTAAGCAATTTTGAAGGGTGGGGCTCATTTTCAAATTTCAAAATTTAAACAAACTTTCGTTAATTATGATTTTACCTAAATATGTTTAAATCTTTTCAGTTTAACCCGTTTTACATATTTAATGAATCCTAAGGGTGCCAAGTCAACTTTTCTAAATTAAAAAGAAAATTTAAAAATATTTTCAGGATCATTTTTTTTTAAATGTAAATTGGGAGGTCTGCCCAGTTAAATTTTCTCCTTAGTCTCCGACGGACATTAAATTAGGACAATCACCCTCATTTCACCTACAAACTCACTAATCTTACATATGGAAACCTTCAATGGAATCTTTTGTAGAAATAAATATGCATATATGTGGTTCCAAGTTTCTGATTTGATTTATTGGGAAGCCATATTGACTTCAGTTTTTCTAAATCTTTTTCTAATATTTATTATCATCTTTACAGAATTTCTGGCTCAAAATCTTTCCTTGGTTGAAGTATTTGTCTTCAAATTCATCTTCAACTTCTCCACTTAATTTCCTTCAATTTTTGATTCTCCAGCAGCCCAAGAACCTACTTGATAACTTCATCAACTCACTATGGAAACTCCCTACCCAAAACCCATTTCTCCCACCAGTACCCGCGTCGGCTGGATCGGCATCGGCGTGATGGGCGCAGCCATGGCCTCTCGCCTTCTCTCCGCCGGCTACTCCCTCACCATCTTCGTTCGAAACCCGTCAAAAGCCCTTCCTCTCCAATCCAAAGGCGCTACTCTCGTGAACTCCCTCCACGACGTGGCTCGATCGAGCGACGTCGTCTTCACCATGGTTGGAAACCCACAAGATGTTCGATCAGTTGTCTTAGAGAACAACGGTATTCTTTCCGGGCTAAATCCTGGTGCTGTACTCGTTGATACTACCAGTAGCCATCCTACTCTTGCTCGAGAAATCTTTAAAGCCGCTCGTGATAAAGATTGTTGGGCTGTGGATGCCCCAGTTTCCGGGGGTGACATTGGTGCA
The DNA here is from genome assembly GCA_026225825.1 of Pistacia integerrima. Lineage (NCBI taxonomy): Eukaryota > Viridiplantae > Streptophyta > Magnoliopsida > Sapindales > Anacardiaceae > Pistacia > Pistacia integerrima. The sequence continues at coordinate 13,440,964 of CM047747.1, forward strand.
AGAGATGGAAAATTAGCTATCTTTGCGGCGGGTGATGGCGGGGTGGTCGAGTGGTTATCGCGATTGTTTGAAGTAATGGGGAAACATACGTATATGGGAGAGGCGGGGTGCGGGCAAAGCTGCAAAATTGCTAATCAAATTGTGGTGGGAGCTAACTTGATGGGGCTGAGTGAAGGGCTGGTGTTTGCAGAGAAGGCGGGATTGGATGTGAGGAAGTGGAAAGAATCAGTGAGGGGAGGCGCGGCGGGGTCAATGGTGATGGAGTTGTTTGGGCAGAGAATGATTGAGAAGGACTTTAGGCCAGGTGGTTTTGCAGAGTATATGGTGAAGGACATGGGGATGGGTGTGGATGTAGTGGAGGAGAGCGAGGATGAGAGAGTGGCGGTGTTGCCTGGTGCTGCATTGGGCAAGCAGATGTTTTCGGCAATGGTGGCGAATGGAGATGGGAAGTTTGGCACTCAAGGGCTTATTTCTGTTATAGAAAGGATCAATGGCAAGTAAGTGTACTTCTTGAACTTAACCGAAAAAAAAGGGGTACTTGATTTGTGTTAATAGTATTTGTTTTGGAGTTGGGTTGTGTTAAATAGTCCTGAAGTTTGGGCTTATTGGTGTTTCAGGAGCGTTTTATTTGATCTTTTAGTTATGATTGGGATTAAAAAGCTTGAGAGAAAATTTGTTTTGGCATGTTTATATCAATTAGTTGTCCTGTTTGGAGATAGATTTTCATTATGCCTTGCGCTGATCGCAGCAAAAGACTTTATAGGTAAATATTTTTACTTGTAACATCTAATGGTGTCTGAAGCTCTATAAAGGTTGAATTTTGAGTCATTTTCAGCTGTGCTTTGAGTTTTTTAACTCTTGTTTCTCAATGTGGGCAAATCCAAAGATGCTATAAAAATTACAGAACATATTATATCGTAGGATGGTAATGGAACCTTGACCAAATGTGTTTTCTCCCGTAAGGAGACATTTTTGAAGAAGTTATTATAAACATGGTATGCCGTTTACCTGATTATTTTCCATGTAATACAATCAAGCTGCGTGAGATTGTAGAACCATCAAAATTATAAGGGCTGGTGTTTAAACTGAAGGTAATGTTCACTGTTCTCTCCGCCATGAGTATTGTAGAAGATATCCAATGTTATTTGTCTTCCTTTAGGGGAATTCTTTAAGGGGACGTTTGGTTCAGGGAATGTTGGATTACTAGGAAAGTTAGATTACCTTGAAGTTTACTGGGAATCTTTAGGAAAATGTGTTTGGTTAATTGGTGGGTATGTTATATTAATATGTTTGGTTAGGAGGAATAAATTGGTGGGTATATTATTTAAATTACTGAATTGTCCTCAAATTAAATATTATTATTATATTATTTTTTAATATTGATTATTATTTGGATTATTAACCCCCCCTGCATTTAAAAACTTAGCAAAAACAACCCCATAATAAAAGTTTGAAAAATCAACAAAACACCCCTCACCAACCCAGCCACTGCCGATCGTCGGCAACCACCATAGGCCGTCGGCATTTGGCAACCTAACGGCGCATGTAAAGGCGGCGTGAAATGGCCTCATGCGCCTCTCGGCCATTTCAGGCGCAGATCGCCCAAATGGCCAGACGTGACAAATCGTGGCCGTTAACGGCCATCGATTTGGTTGTTGACGGCGATCTGGCCATTTCCGGTCATATTTCGGCGAAAATGGCCATATCGACGCATGGCGGCCATTTTTGACCTTCCGTGTGCCGTTACGCGGTGCTGCGGTTGGCTGGCAGCGGTGGTTGTCGGCGGCAAGCGACGGCAGGTGGATAAGGGTGGTGACTTGGGTGTGCTGCAATTTGTTTTGAATTCAAGGGTAATTTTGTTCAAAAAGTTAATTAATTGGGGTAAAATGGTAAAAGTTATATTCATGTAAATAAATTTAAAAATAAGGACATTATTGTCCTAAAATTTTATTAATAAGGAATAGAATTGTAACAAAAAAAGATAACCCTGGTAATCTTAGAATACCTAAAAAAAATGGAAGGTAATTAGATTACCTTCAATATTACAAATAGTAACCATTATTGGTATTTGAAGATTATCGGTATCTTATATTATTTGACAATCAAACATAGTAATCAAGTAATATAAGATGACTTAACTCCAGTAATCTCAGTTAACCCCCAACCAAACGCCTCCTAAGGGTATCCTTGGTCATTTTTAGAAATAGGAGGGGGTTTTTAATCCAAGAGTAGAAAGAGGGCGGAAAGATTGCCTAAATGCCTGTTCTTGTCAATTTTTAATTTCTTTTCTTATAACTTGAATTTAGACAATGTTTGCTGATATTGAGGGCCTTTTGTCACAAAATATTATGAATATTTATTTATCTTTTTATGGGTTTTCTTCAACAAATTAAAACTACGAATTTGAAAAAAGTTTGTATTATTAAGGATAGAAAAGTAGTACATTAAATGAACAGTTTAATGCTTTGCAATGGCTTCTTTATTAATATCTTGCCTAAGGATGTTCTGATAAATTTTAATGAACTACAAAGTGAAATCTAACTTTATTGTAATTGCTTATAAATTCTATATAATTCGAGTATAATTTCGTTATTCTAAATCATTAAAACCATAAAAATAATTGCATCAAGTTAGTCTTTAAGTATAAATTGCCCCTTAATTTATTCACTCACTATTATAAGTGAACCCATGATTTGTGTGAGTGTGCATGCAAAAATGAACAAGATGGTTCATGTAATTGTTGGGTAGCCCTGAAATGCTTGACCCTGGAAGAGGAGGACGTGCTCGCAGCATGCGTCTTTGCCCTGCAACTTTTATTACTTGCCCTCCAGTTCAACTTATCTCACCGACTTCCTCAGTCACTAAGGCGCAGCAGCCCTTTGTTGCCCCTAAGGTCCCCTCTGATTTTAAGTATTTTGCTGGGTCTCATCTTGTGGCCAGTATACTGAAGCAATTTAACTCGAGTATAAGAAGAAAAAGATCAAATTTACAGCTCTCCAAGATTCTACCAAGAATAACAAAAACCAACCAACTCAAGCAGTTTGGAAATGTATGCATTTTGAGATAACAAGGACACCACAATGGAGGCCAGGACCATTGGGACCAAAGACCCTTTGCAATGCATGTGTGTTCGTTACAAATCAGGCAGGCTCTTCCCCGAATACAGGCCTAGAGCTAGCCCAGCATTTGTTCCATCCTTGCACTCCAATTCCCACGAGAAGGTTCTTGAAATGAGAAGGCAAGTAGGGGTGAGCAATTCTGGGTACCTTACATTTTTCGGGAGAATCGGAACCGGAACCGTACAATGCAGGTTCCCAAAAAAGGAATTGAAACCGAAACTGCACTGTACAGGTTCTTAAATTCAAAGAACCAGAACCTAAAAGGCAGGTTCCGGTTTCTTTCCCGGATACCCTATAAAAAATCAATTACCCCCTTATTAGTTTAAAAAATGACAAAAATACCTTCAAAAATTTACAAATACACCTCTAACAAATTTTGATTACTCATTCATTTGTGTCCAATGTAACTCATAAATCCTCTAATCTCTAGGCAACATTTGAATTCAATCAATTCATCACAATTCACATAAAATTCCTCAATCAAAACCAAAACACAAACAATTATTTATCACAATTCACGTTAAATAACTTCACCAAAATCATTCAAACAAATAACAATATAGAAAAGAAATTGTCACCAACTTCTTTGATTGTCTCACTACTCAATACTAATATAGTAAATTTAATGTTATAAATGATTAATTTTTATAATGTAATATAGTAATGTTGTAATTAATTAAGTAATTATTTAATTATAATTAATTAAGTAATCATGCTATACATTTATAATATAATAATATAATAATTAATTAAATTTCTAATTATTTTATTAAATATTGTACTAATGTTTATAATGTAATGTTACAATTAATTAGATTTTTTAAATGATTAATGTAGTAAATTAATAATGTTTATAATGTAATGTTATAAATTTATAATTAATTAAGTAATCATTTAACTGTGTAATGTTATACATAATTAAGTGATCATACTATAATGTAATGTTATAATTAATTAAGTAATTATTTAACAATAATGAAATGTTATAATCAATAAAATTTCTAATCATTTAATTAATTACTAATGTTTAATGTTTATAATATAATATCATAATTAATTAAGTAATCATTTAATTATGTAATGTTATAAATAATTAAGTAATATGCTATTTAACTATAATGTAATATTATAATTAATTAAATTTCTAATCATTTAATTAAGTATTGTACTAATGTTTATAATAGAATGTTATAATTAATTAAGTAATCATACTATAAATTTATAATGTAATGTTATAATTAATTAAAATTCTAATCATTTAATTAAGTATTGTGTAAATTATTAATGTTTATAATATAATATCATTATCAATTAAGTAATCATTTAATTATGTAATGTTATAATTAATTATATGATCATACTATAATGTAATATTTTAATGAATTAAGTAATCATACTATAAATCTATAAATTAATATTGTAATTAATTAAATTTCTAATAATTTAATTAATTTACTAATATTTATAGTAGAATGTTATAATTGATTAAATAATCATACTATAGATCTATAATGTAATGTTATAGTTCATTAAATTTTTAATCATTTAATTAAGTAATGTAATAATATAGTAAATTGTTAATGTTTATAATGTAATGTTATAAATTTATAACTAATTAAGTAATCATTTAATTATGTAATGTTATAATTAATTAAGTGATCATAATATAATGTAATGTAAAAATGTTATAATTAATTACGTAATAATTTAATTAAGTAATCATTTGTTTATAATGTAAATATGTAATGTTACAATTAATTAAGTAATCGTACATAAATTTATAATGTAATGTTAATATGTTATAATTAATTAAATTTCTAATCATTTAATTAAGTATTGTGTTAATGTTTATGTAATAAATTACTAATATTTATAATATAATGTAATAATCAATTAAGTAATCATTTAATTATGTAATATTATAATTAATTATATGAACATACTATAATGTAATATTATAATGAATTAAATAATTATACTATAAATCTATAATTTAATATTGTAATTAATTAAATTTCTAATCATTTACTTAGTATACTAATGTTTATAATGAAATGTTATAATTGATTAAGTAATCATACTATAAATCTATAATGTAATATTATAATTAATTAATTTTTTAATCATTTAATCAAGTAATGTAATAATGTAGTAAATTACTAATGTTTATTATGTAATGTTATAAATTTATAACGAATTAAGTAATTATTTAATTATGTAATGATATAATTAATTAATCAATCATAATATAATGTAATGTAATAATGTTATAATTTAATTAAGTAATTATTTAACTATAATGTAATGCTTAATTAATTAAATTTCTAATTATTTAATTAAGTAATCATTTGTTTATAATGTAATGTTATAATTAATGTTTATAATATAATGTCATAATCAATTAAATAATCATCTAATTATGTAATGTTATAATTAATTATGTAATCATATTATAATGAAATGTTATAATGAATTAAGTAGTCGTACTATAAATCTTTAATATAATATTATAATTAATTTGTTTATAATAGAATGTTATAATTAATTAAGTAATCATTTACTTATAATGTAATGTTGCAATTAATTAAGTAATCATACTATAAATTTATAATGTAATGTTATAATTAATTAAATTTCTAATCATTTAATTAAGTATTGTGCTAATGTTTATGTAGTAAATTAGTAATTGCTAATGTTTCTAATATAATGTCATAATCAATTAAGTAATCATTTAATTATGTAATGTTATAATTAATTAGGTGATCATACTATAATGTAATGTTATAATGAATTAAGTAATTATATTAAAAATCTTTAATGTAATATTATAATTAATTAAATTTTTAATAATTTAATTAGATATTATACTAATATTTATAATGAAATGTTATAATTGATTAAATAATTATACTACAGATTTATAATGTAACGCTATAATTAATTAAATTTCTAATTATTTAATTAAATAATATACTAAATGTTATAAGTAAATTAATTAAGTAGTAATCAATTAATGTAATGCTATAATTAATTGTATTATAAATCAATTAAGTAATGTTATAAAATTATAATTAATTAAGTAATTATTTAACTATAATGTAATATTATAATTGATTAAGTATGATATTTAACTAGTAATTAAATTTATTAATGTTTATCAATTTATCATATATAATTAATTAATTGCTAACTTACTATAGATATACTTAGAACTTGATAATTGAAATAAATAACTAAATATATTATTATTCAATCAAATATACTATTTTATTCAAAAATAATTCTTTTAATAACATTAAAACACTTTTAATTGGATCCTAATACCAATTATACACTTAATTAATCAAAACTTTAATATTAATATATTATAATATATTAAAGTTTTTAATATGGTGTAGTTTATATGTAATAAGTATAATTGTATATTTATTTAATTAGGTTATTTTAAAAATTTAACTTTTTCTATTTTAAATTTTTTTATATGTAAAATAATGAAACCCCCCATTATTCACAAATATTTCATTGCAGCCCAAGTTCCAAACAGGGTACTCGCTACAGGTTCCAAGCAGGTTCCAAACTGGGTACCCGTTTTAGGTTCTTTTTCTAGGTTTTGGTCCTGGTTCCTCCATACATAAGAACCGGAATCGAAACCGCACAGTGTCGGTTCCAGAAAATGGAACCGGAATCTACCCGCACAGTGCTGGTTTCGGGTAGGTTTCAGTGCCGGTTCTACCCACAGGTTTCGGTTCTATCCGCTACCCATACTCACCCCTAGAAGCAAGGGTGGTGAAAAGCCTACAGTGGCATGGATTGAGAAAATGATAACCAATTCTCAATGAGATTTCCAAATAAGTAACAACCTTGCATTGGAGTACATTTGAGGTATAGTGATGAGAATGCAAAATGTCATATTTACCCCCCTTAATGTCTAGTCTTTTATACTTATTTGCTGCCTAAATATACTCATTATTATTTTATTTTGATTTAGGATGCAAATGGAGGCGTTAATTGCAAAACGGAACTAATTAAGTGAATTCGGACAGTTTCGATATTGTTTCATAATCTGGGCATAACTCTCTCATCCGAGCTCCAATTGAGATGATTCAAAATTCTATGGAACACTAAGAAAGAGATCTACAACTTTCAGGTTTTGAGTTTGGAGAGATACTCGCTGCATCAAGGTTGTAATCGGGCTTCAAGTTGACGCACCTGCACTGCCGACGTTCTGGAACATTTTGCCTTGTCATGCAAATCAATTGGGCAATTTATTATTGGAAGATTTGAAGACATGTGGCACGCAAGTTACAGCTCAGAATCACCACTTTCCTATTTTATTTTAGGACTTTAGCTTATTTTCAATTAATTAGAATCAAATTAGGATTAATGTTATTTTAGGATATTAGAATATTTCTTTTAGGAGATTTAGTGGAATTCAAATACTGGAACTGGATATTTTTTAAGGAGATCAGATTAGGTTTGGGGAGAGACGCTTCTCTCTAGTCTTCTCTGTAACTTTTCCTTTGGAAAATTTCATGATGGCCATGAGAGGCTAATTTTTATTACTTGGTCGAAGGAAACGGAGGCCTCGGAATCAATAACTGTGAGATCTAATCCGTTTTATTTCAGTGTTCTATTTTATGCTTTGAGTATTGGATGTTCTTCTATGCTTATTTTTATGATTGTTTCATTTAATTGCTAGGAGGCCTACTAGGTTATTATTTGTTACAATCTACTGCTAAGTTAGATATCAAATCCATAATTGTTTGATCCCTCTAACTTGTGAGGCAATTAAGGTTATTAATTTGCTGCGTCAGGAATTAGTAATCTTAAGAGGAACACTCAACTAAATTAAATACAACCGCTTGAGTTTGTGTTGTTTAGCTTCATCAATCTCTCTAATTCTTAAGGTTGCCATTAGATTAAATCTTTAGCGCTTGTCTAGGGTTGTTTAATGGTAAGATTAATTAAGATCGCTTGTTTCCTAATTAATTACAATTAAGGAGAGATAGGAAAATAGTTCCAACGGTGAATATTCAAAGTAAGAATTGATTTACGTTTGCATCAATGATCAGTTGTAAGATTTCGATGGTGGATGTTGACGGAGACCAAGTTTCGTTATATTAATTGATTTCGAATTGAATTGTTTTTGTTTTTGTTTTTGGCTAAGATTGTTTTCTGTTTTACTCAAAACCCCACAGCCTTATTCACATCATCGAAAATTCGGCTAGACACTCTTCATGGGATCGACCCTTGCTTACCCTATTTACAGTTCAGTAGTTAGGTTAGGAAGATTTTTAATCTTGGTTGCCTACGACAGCACACCATATAGGCTGACGCGGAGAGCAATATTCCTAGTTTGGAATATTTCTCCTCTACTTCCAGCTATTTTTCTAGTCTTAATATGCTATTTTCTTACTGTTATTTCATTTCTTCATTCATTTGATTTTGTACAGGGATGGAATGGGTGGAATTAGGAGCCATAGACCACCAATATTTTAGCTAGTAGAAGAGAAGAGAAGAGGACTGTAGTGAGACAACTGAAAAAAAGGGTTAGAGAGAAAGGAAGTTTAAGGGTAGTAAAGTTTTAGATTTAGTGATGAGTTAGGCCCTTTAGGTGTTGAGTTCTTGTGTTTCCTCCTTTTATTTTTTGTATTCTTTTTCTTGTTCTTCCTTTTCAATGTTTAAGTTTTAGATTTGGTAATGTCAAATGTCTTATCTCTCATAAGGAGATATTGAAGACAAAAAAATAGTACATTTAGTAAACAGTTTAATGCTTTTGCTATGGCTTCCCATGATGTATAATAATAATAATAAAAAAATATATTGTAATAACTTGAAGAAAATGAATTCTTGATCAATATCTTGCATGAGAAAGTTTTGATAAATTTTAATGAACTTCAAAATTTGTGAAATCTAACTTTAGTGTGATGCTTTATAAATTCTATATAATTGGAGTAGAATTCTAGAATTTAAATCATTAAAACCATCAAAATAGTTGCATCAAGTTAGTGTTTATGTATAAATTGCCCCATAAAATCTTTTCTCACTAATTTAAGTGAAGCATGTTCTGTGTGAGTGTGCATAGGGGTGTGCAAAAAAAACCATTAACCGAACCGAATCGATCCCAAATTTTCAGGTACCCAAAAATTCGGGTCGGTTTCGGGTAATTATTATGCGATACCCGAATTTTCGGTTTGGGTATCGGGTATTTATTTTAAGAGAATCGGGTACCCGGTTTTATTAAAAAATAAAAAAACCCGGTTTTTTAATTTCTTTTTACTTTTAGTTTTCAAAGGGCAAGAGGCAAAACAAAAGCCCCAAATACATTGCCCTAAAATTTTAGCCCCGTTAGGTCCCGTACTCATCTCTCTCAAATTCTCCAGTCTCCACTGCAAATTCTCCACTGATTTCTTCTTCAGACTTCAAATCTTCCTCTCACTTAGTCATTTTTTCTCTATTATTATCTTTTTTAACATAGAAACACTCCACTTGCTTCTAAATTGTTCTCAATCATTCCGCTTCACTTTGCTCCATCACCTTTCTACATTACCATCATTGTTGCCGCCGTTGGCTTGATTTTCAGATTCCGGGCTGCCTGGTTTAGCGGGAGAGATGATAGCACCGAGTGAGAGAAGAGAGAAGTAAAGGATAGGTATCTGAAGAGAGTTTGGAGAGAGTATAAAGGCAGTGTCATTTTTGGAGAGTTTGGTAACTTTCTACAAATAAACGGCCAAGGGCACGATGGTTTATATAACTGTTCACGCAAAATATGAACACGATGGTTCCTGTAATTGTTCATTTAAGTGTCTTTGTTAGAGTGGGTGCCCTAGAACCAATCAATTATTGTAGAATTGACTCTTTGTAATAATGTTCATTAATTAATAAAAAGGAATTTTATTCTATATCGCGTAAATCATCATTGAATGTATTGATATATGTCCTTAGAATGGTAGAACCGTGACGAGGGTATCAAGTGCTTCAAATCTTGATAGTGAGAACCCTATGAGCACATATGGTGGCCATTCTAGAAATGTTCGTAGCCCCAGTATTATTTTGAAGTAAGGGCACAGATAATACGGTAAGGCTATCATAGTGTTGAATGACCCTGTCGAAAGGCAGTGATTGATCTCACTTGTCAAGGTTGTTTGGTGACAACCTGGTGCAACACATGGGTGCTTGTTGTAGGCAAGTTCACTGGATTAATCCACCAAAGGTTTCCATATGGATGGTAACCCTAGTGTCTATGGAACAAACCCTCTAACGAATGGTGGTGCATGTGATCCTTAGACTTGAGATCATCGGAGTGCCTTGTGCACCGATTGGTGTAGTTTGACACTAGCCCAACGCAGTTCTATTTAGAGCTGTCAATACGATAGTGATTAGCTGCATCAAGGAGTGTATCAAGACTATTGTGGATCGACAGAGGATTCATCACTCCCAGGTAAGGGGGGAAGTTATCTCACGGCGCAATTCAGTAAATGACAATGACACTAAAACTGTGGCCACCGTGGGATTGAGTTGTTGCTCTATCTAGATTATCATTCAGGTCATTGATCCAGTAACTGAATACATATATATCGAGAGTAACTGAGGTTGACACTATTTCTATGCTTCGGTCTCGTTGAGATAAATGATGATGAAAGGATTTGATTGTACAGTAACCATATTCGTTGATAGGTAGCTGCGTCGCTGAATCCAAATCTATCGGGTGGCCATGATGATAGAGTAGGAACAAGTTGGTTTGCTAGGAACGTGTTGAGGGATGATCGAATTAGAATCCTAAGGAAACTAAGTCCTTAAAACCCTAATCTTGAGACGTCACAAAGGTTGATTACTCCCTTTGATAAGTCGAGATTCAAGCATTCAATCAAGAACACAAGAAGGCAAAGCAAATAGCTAATAAACTTCAATTGATAATAATATGTCCCCTAAAAATAACATGGCTGCCCCTTTTTATAAGCAACAAACCCTAAAAGAAAATCCTAGCTAATTGAAAAATGGGTTGGGCCTAAGTACAAGCGAATTGGACCTAAATAAACCTTAAATAAATAAAAGACTAAAGAATCTAATGATAATTAAAACATAAAAAAAAAAAAAAAAAAAAACCCAAGATTAAATAAACGAAAATTAATTCCTAAATTAATCCTTGCATCTAACTTGATCTTCTGAATTTACCCCTTGCATAAAAAGATAATAGGCCATCCTTGGTGAAGCTTTGAAATCTTCGAATTTAGTCTTAGAGTCTTCTAGTACAACCTCTTTATATTGCACTTCCATGATCAAGCCTTGTAAAGCCTTTTTCATCCTCTTTGTCTTTACCCTAGTCATTGGACCGCCAATTCCTTGCAAAGGATCTTGAGAATATTTGGGAACATCAACTTGGTCAGCACCTCGATCTCCATTATTCCCCTCCTCTTCGAAAGGATTCGTCCTCGAATCTCCTACATCAAACAAAGATAAATCAGCAACATTAAAATTGCACTAACATTACCATAGTTGCTTGGCAAATCTAGCTTGTAGGCATTATCATTGATCCGCTCCAAGACTTGAAAAGGTCCATCTCCTCGAGGTTGCAATTTGGATTTCCTTTGTGTGGGAAACCTCTCCTTACGCATGTGCACCCAAACCCAATCTCTAGGTTGGAAGACAACCTTCAAACACCCCTTATTGGCTTACTTAGCATATTGCTTATTCTTCCTTTCAATGTTGGCCCGAACTCTGGCATGTAAATCCTTCACAAAATCTGCTTTTTTCTTACCATCAAGATTAGCATGCTCATTAGTAGGCAAAGGTAAAATATCCAAAGGTATTAAAGGATTAAAGCCATAATCAATTTCAAAAGGAGAAAATGAAGAAGTAGAATGAACAGTCATATTATATGCAAACTCAATATGTGGCAAACACTTCTCCTACTGCCTTAAGTTCTTTTGAATGATAGCATGCAACAAAGTAGTGAGTGTCCTATTAACTACTTTAGTTTGACCATCCGTTTAAGGATGTGCAACAGTAGAAAATAATAGTTCGGTTCCTAATTTATTCCATAAAGTGCACCAAAAATGACTTAGGAACTTAACATCTCTATCACTAACAATTGTCTTAGGCACCCCATGCAAACGAACCACTTCTTTAAAGAACAAATCAGCAATATGTGTTGCGTCATTTGTTTTAGAATATGCAATAAAATGAGCCATTTTACTAAACCTATCAACAACAACAAATATGCTATCCTTACCACTTTGAGTCCTTGGTAATCCTAAAACAAAATCCATAGATATATCAATCCAAGGTTGATTAGGTACAGGTAAAGGGGTATACAAGCCATGCGGTCTAACTTTAGATTTTGCTTGCCAACATGTAATGCACTTATCACAAACAGATTGCACATCATGCTTCATATTAGGCCAATAAAAATGCTCACGTAATATATCTAAAGTCTTTAGAACACTAAAGTGACCCATCAAACCTCCCCCATGACTTTCCCTAACAAGCAACTCACGAACAGAACAAATAGGCACACATAATTTATCTTTCTTGAATAGAAATCCTTCATGCCTATAAAAATCACCAAATGCACACTTATCACATGCATTCCATTCTTGGCTAAAATCAGAATCATTGGCATACAAATCCTTAAGCAATTCAAAACCAAGTAATTTAGTTTGCGATGAAGTAAGTAATACGTATCTCTTAGACAATGCATCAGCCACAATGTTTTCCTTCCTATGTTTGTATTTGATTACATAAGGAAACATTTCTATGAACTCCAACCACTTAGCATGTCTTTTATTAAGCTTACCTTGGGTCTTCAAGAACTTCAAGCTCTCATGATCGGAATGAATGATGAATTTCCTCGGCCACAAGTAATACTGCCATGTTTGAAGAGTTCTCACTAATGCATAAAGCTCCTTGTCATAAGTAGGATAATTCAACGCTACCCCACTTAGCTTTTCACTAAAATAAGCAATTGGTCTGGAATCCTGCATCAAAACAGCTCCTATTCCAATCCTGGATGCATCACATTCTATCTCAAAAGCTTTATTAAAGTTAGGCAAGCACAACAAAGGTGCATTAGTTAGCTTATCTTTCAAAGTTTTGAAAGCGCGGTCATGCACATCATCCCACTTAAAAACAACATTCTTTTTAACATGCTCATTCAAAGGTGCAGCAATAGAACTAAAATCTTTAACAAATCTTCGGTAAAAACTTGCTAAACCATGGAAATTCTCACCTCGTTCGCATTCTTAAGTGTAGGCTAGTCCCTTATTGCCCTTACCTTTTCTTCACCAACACTAATACCCTGCGAACTAACAAAAAATCCAAGAAACACAACAGATTCCATGCAAAATGTGCACTTCTTAAGATTAGCATACAATTGGTGCTCCCTCAACACACTAAACACAGCATGCAAGTGTTTCACATGTTCATCCAAATTTTTGCTATAAACTAAAATATCATCAAAGTAAACTATCACAAATTTCCCATGAAAGCACGCAAGACATGGTTAATTAACCTCATGAATATACTAGGTGCATTAGTTAAACCGAAAGGCATTACTAACCACTCATACAATCCATATTTAGTTTTAAATGTAGTTTTCCATTCATCTCCCTCTTTCATGCGAATCTGATACTAGCCATTCTTTAAATCAATTTTAGAAAATAATTGAGAGCCATGCAATTCATCAAGCATATCATCTAATTTGGGGATAGGATGTCTATACTTTACCGTTATCTTGTTAATAGCTCGGCAATCCACACACATGCGCCATGTTCCATCTTTCTTTGGGACTAAGAGGATAGAACATGGGCTGAGACTCTCCCTTACAAATCCCTTTTGTAACAACTCATCCACTTGCCTTTGTATCTCCTTCGTTTCTTGGAGATTAGCTCTATAAGCAGGTCGATTTGGTATAACGGAACCAGGTATGAAGTCTGTTTGATGCTCAATTCCTCTTAGAGGAGGTAATCCATGGGGAATCTCCTCAGGAAATAGGTCTTCAAATTCCTGCAATAAAGACACGACAACACTAGGCAAAGATGAGTTAAGGTCGTTAGTAGAAAGATAAACATCCTTGTACATAAGTACAAGTACTTGCTGCCTCGCCATCATTACACTCTTAACCTCATGTTTTTCAGCAAGTACACTCATTCTTTTATTTTTCTCTCCATGTTGCTCACTTTTCTCTCCTTTTTGCTCACTTTTCTCTCCATTTTTCCTCTCGACCTCACTTGCTCTCGCACTCTATTTTCCTCTTGCTTACACTGTTGTTTCTCTCTCATTTTGCACTCTCTTGCTATCCTAATCTGGTTCTCATAAGCTTGCAAAGGTTTGAAAGGGGCTAATACAACTTTTCGGTTGTTCATTACAAAAGAATAACGATTTTTGTACCCATCATCCGACACCCTCCTATCAAACTGCCACGGTCGGCCAAGCAATTTATGACTAGGATACATCGGTGCCACATGATGCCTCAATCTCCATTACATGATGCCTTACTAGGGGTTAATCTTGGTTTGTGTGTAGTGAGACGATTAATTGGTGTTAATCGCGATACTACACACTGCCGGTATGATAAGGAGCCTACGGGTCACACACATAGAAGATAATTTAAGAACTAGTTTATAAGAAGGGTGTTTTCATCTTTTTAGGCAAAAGGGTATTTTGATAATCTCACAGTGAAATTAAATTTGCTGAGGTCGTAGCCTTTATTTAATTTGATATTAAAATTATCTAAACGTTTAAATATGTGTTCGCATATATTTAAATAAATTATCATTATTGTTAAATATTAATATATTATATATATATTAATTTAATTTAATTGAGATAATGATAATTAAAATTAAAAGTATCTAAATGGGGCTGTTTGGATACAAGGGGTGCCTAGGTTGGTGCCCAAGCCCATTCCATGATGGAATAGGGCAAAGTGTGCACAATATAAGTGCAACACTTTGTGAATTAAAATAAGTTTTTCATTCAATCATTTAGACTAAAAATTCCAGCCCCTTCTCTCCCACACCAATTTGCCTCTTTTGCTTGAATCAAATATCTTTTGATTTCTTCTTGGTTCTTAAGGCTAAAGAGGGTCTAGCAAATCCCTCTTTAGTTCCTAGGGGTTATCTTCGTGTGGACTTCATTGGTTTGATCCTACTCTTGGGTTGGTAGCGAAATCCATTTAGAGACAAGTTGGAGGAGTCTCCAAATGTGCGTATGATTTCTTAAACTCTAAACTAATTTTTCTGCAGATTCTAATATAATGTATAAACTATAAATTTGTGCCCTGATCTTGGTTCTAAGGAATGATCTATGATGTAAATAATTTTTGTTTTCTGCCGCCATGTATGATCGTTTACTAACAGTCTTAGCATCATTGAGCACAATGAGCAGGAACTTACTATGAGCTTGCATTCTTCACTTCTTTCATGACAAGTTTTTTTTATATACTCATTATTTCAGTAACAATAAACATGACATGGTTTTACAATTTGTAGTTATAGAAATGATAATAATTTTAGTTTGAGTTTTTTTTTTTTTTTTTCAATATTGGGTGTCACATTCTAATTCATTATTGTGAATCATTTAATTTAATTTGTACATCCTACGCATGTGTTTTCAGTCATGCTTAACTTGAATTAAACCTCTAAAGTAATATAAGATATATAAACTATGAGTAAACGACATTTTCCTACCCAAGGTTTGGCAAATCTGCAAGTTCCCACCGCTGGTTTCATAAATTACAGATTCTCACCCTTAGATTAATAGAAAACTGTTTAATCTAATAGTTAAAAGGGTAAAATGGTCATTTAAATATGAAAATTTTAAATTAACCCTTGACTTCTCAAATTCACCCTACCGAAAAATTTTAAAATAACCCTTGACTTTTCAAATTCACCCCATCGGCGATTTTAAGCTATTCCGGCCTGTTCCCAATGCAATCAACCTCTCTTGACACCACCATTACAATCCCCTCAATCCTCGCATCAAAACCCCAAACCTCATCACCTGATTGAACCCCCCAATCATCGATCGTCGCTCATAGTTTCAGTCAGCGTTTCATCCAAATTTCGATAGGTCCTCGCACTGGAAATCACCCCAACACCACCAATAACATCACTGCCTTCCCCCCCCATCAAAACCCCTAACATCGCCAACTGTAATTGCCCGCCGATTGTTGCTGCCTCTCCCTTAGGTTTTCACGTTTTGTTGCACCTTTCCAACCAAATTCTGGCACCCCACCGAGGTGCAATTGAGTGGAAAATTTAGGAGTTTTGGTGAGGAGGATAGGCGGATGCTGATGGTGGTGTCGGGGAGGTCCAATGGTGCCAGAATCAAGTTGGATTTTTGGCTTCGTCGGGATCCTCTGGGGGTTATTTGAGAGAAATTTGAGATGTATGAGTTATTTTGAGAGAAAAGTAACAGTGTTAATTTAAGGGGGAAAATCTGTAATTTATGAGACCAGGGGTGGGAACTTGCAGATTCGCCAAACCTTAGGTGGGAAAATGTCTTTTACTCTATAAACTATTTATACAAACTATTTTTTACAAATTGATGTGATAGTCTTGTCATGTAATTTTTTTTAATTATTTAATTTATTTTAATTTTAAAATCATCTAATAATCTAAAAGCAAATTAGTTTGGGGCAGTTTGGATCTGGGGTAAATAAGATAACAGGGGTAATCTTCGTTTATGCAAGATTCCTATGTTTGGTTTGCAAGTAATAATATATTACGATAATCTTTTATTGCAAATAGTGTTTATTGTTGGTAATGCGGGGGGTAATCTTATTACCATGTTAGGGGTTGTTATTAAAATATTACCGGGCTAATATGATTTTCTACCAATTTTTCCCTTAATTAAAAACCATTTAGGACACAATTGCCCTTAGATGTCTACCAAATAACAATTACCCAAGTCCCCAACATTTGAGAAATTAGCTAAAACACCCCAACCACAAAAAAAGTTTAAAAGTTAACAAAATACCTCCAGCCACCCAAGACCACCGCTGGCCATGACTCACCACTACCGGCTGCTAGCGTCAGTCACCGTAATGGTGCACAACTAGTGGGATCTAGCCAGTTGTGCACTGGTAAGGCCTTTTCCGACCATGGATCATATGGAAACTGCCAGATTTGACGTTTCTATGGCCATTTCACCGTTTTTCGGCCATGGATTTGTGATCCATGGACATTTCAGCTTTGTTGGCACACTATTGGCCATATATAGCCAGTTGTGTGTCCATTCCGTTGACTACCGATGGCGGCTGGCGGTGGTGGCTAACTGCCGGCAGTGGCTTAGGGTGGGTGAGGGTGTTTTTGTTAAGTTTCAAACTTTTTTTGTTGCTGGAGTGTTTTAGCTAAATTTGAAATGTAGGGGGTTAGAAGAAATTATTTAAAATAATAATAATGATAATAATATATTAATATTTAAAAAGGCGGGCAATTTAGTAATTTATATAACATACCAAACAATTTATTCCTCTCAACCAAACATATTAACATAACTATTGATGCAAAAATACACCAACTAGAGTGATCTAATTGACCTTGATAGGATCGAAACTGATATGTGTGTGATTACAGATAACCAGCAATGAATAAACAATAAAATGCGGTAAAATAAATGGCAAGAAAGTTTTTAAAGTGGTTCGGCGAGTTAAACTCTCCATTGTTTTTGTATTTGCTGTGAGAGTTTACAATAACAGTCTTAGAATAATTTGCTAACCCTTTTCTCATCGTTAGAGAAGGTTTATATACGGATTTTGTACAAAGGAAAGAGCGAAAATAAAAAGATTACAATTAAGTTTGAAATGCATCTCCGATATTCTTGCGATTAAGTGCTGTGATTGCGCAAAGATTGCTGTCGATCTGATCCTTTCTGAGATACCCAAGATATAAAGTTATCAGAGAATTGGTTGAACAATTGTAAGGATCGGTCGCGACTAGCTTGTGCTAGGTCAAGCTATAACTCGACGAGCTTGTGCTGGGTCGGACAATCAGTAGAGTCGAACTGGTTCTAGATCCAGCTATAACCTCGCGATTATTTGAGCTTGACGGAAAAATCACACACAATAATAACATACTCACCAATTTATTCCAATCAACCAAACACATTCTCTAAACATTCCCAATAATCTTCAAGATAATCTATATTTTCATTAATATAACATTCCCAATAATATAACATTCCCTGAACCAAACGCACCCCTAAAGTAAATGATCTTAATTATCTCTCTCCAAGGTTCGTACAAGGGGATTGTAATTTCTAAACCTCGTGCCTATCCGTAAGAAATCTAATTAAACTAGGTTGTCTTTGAAATATTTTTTTAAGAATTTATATCTAGACAATTCAAAAGTTAACTTAAAATTAACTTGAAAATGATGTTTTAGTAATATTAAAATTTGAAAAATAATATAATATGCCCAAAAGAAACAAATAAGGTAGCGTTTGGTTCAGGGAATGTTATATTATTAAGGAATGTTGTATTACTGGAAAGATATATTACTAGGGAATCTTTAGAGAATTGTGTTTGGTCGGTTGGAATAAATTGATGGGTATGTTATAACAATATGTTTGGTTGGAAGGATAAATGAGTGGATATGTTATGTAGATTACTAAATTGCCCTAATTTTAAAATAATAATTTAATATTATTTTTATTATTATTTTATTCTATTATTTTTTAAATTATTTCTTTTAACCCCCTATATTTGAAATTTTACCAAAACACCCCAACCATATACAACTTTAATTTGTAGCAAAGTCACCCCTCACTCACCCCAAACCACCGCCGGCAGCCACCACCACCACCGGAAGCCGTTGTAATGGCGCACGACCAGTCGAATCAGGCCTAATCCGGCCAGATCTGGCTGTGAATATGGTCATTTCACGGCTAGATCTGGCCGTTAATATGGCCATTTCACGGCCATAGATTTGGCTGTGAAAAGGCTAGATTTTTGGCCGTGAAATGGTCGCCATTTCACGGCCACATCTATGGCGTTTCACGGCCACATCTTTGGCCGTGAAACGGCCAGATCTGGTCGTTTCCGGCCATGGATCACAAATCCATGCTCAGAAATGTCCTTATCGGCACACGACCGGCAAGATGCTGCCGGTCTTGTGCCGATGTGACGACTTTCCCGGTGGCCAGCGGTGGTGGCTAGCGGCGGTGGTCTTGGATGATTGGGGGTATTTTGTTAACTTTTAAACTTTTTTGTGGCGGGGGTGTTTTAGCTAAGTTCTCAAATGTAGGGGGTCTGGGTAATTGTTATTTGGTAGACATATGAGGGCAAATGTGTCCGGAATGATAAAATATTAAGGGCAAAATAGGGTAAAAATTATGATTACCCCGATAATCTAACATTAACACCCCTTGGGAAGGTAATCTGATTATCCCCAATATTACCAATAGTAACCACTATTTACAATAAAATATTACTGTAATATTATATTACTTGACAACCAAACGAGGGAATCTTGAAAATTAAACAAAGATTACAGGATTTATCTTATTTCACCCAGAACCAAACGCACCCTAAATGTTTTATTTGATTCCTTTAACTGTTCTCTATATGCCCATTAATTTTCTAGTGATTGTCGAGCATTATATTTTCTATGAAAACATAGTGTATATCTTCAAAGTCCAAACAAAGAACTGTCTTAGAGAAGCCCGGGATGAAGAGACAAACCAGCCTGGAATTATCAATGAACATTCACAAATTTCTTAGTATATATAACAAAACAAAATTATGTCTAAGCCTTTTTCTGTGCACTTGTTTAATTTCTTCATTTTGATTTTCATTTTCAGGGGAAAAGATTAACCCCACCATCTGCCCCAAACACTTCAAATTAATTAATTTATGGAGCTACTCACATCAACAAGTGCAGGAGTGATTGTTGTAGTAGATGCCAATAGAAATAATTAAAAAAAAATGTCGATGCCCTTGAGTGGGTTATTAACCATGTCGTTCGTCCAGAGACAAACTACTTGGAGTTCTTCAAGATTTTGGAAAGAAGAATTACTCTGGTTTTCCATTAATTAGCAATATCGGCAATTTTAGTATATGTATGTTACTCTCTCTTTTTTCTCTTAAATCTATAATTTAATCTCAAAATTTCTTTTACATCTCCAACTTTAATTTAGGCTTCTTGTAACAAAATAATTTGTCATTATAAATATTAAATTTGTGACCATTCCGTTAAGGTGAGGAATTGTAGTGGTCATTAAGTTAGTTACATTAAGCTTGTACTCTTAAGTGTATGGTGATGAAAGAGTGTTTAGTCATGATAACCTAATTATTTATTATGATAATATTAATTTGTCACTTTAAACTAGTTTATTGTGTAATTATTTGTAACAATAGAAGACAGTTTTTATTATTACAAGTAATATTTTGTTACAAATGATTTACATTTAAAGATCAAATGATAAGTTTTATGGTGAGAAAATGATATATTGTGACAAAATTGATTTTGTCAAAATTGTGAATAGTAACTAAATTATTTGCTCATAATTTTAATAGTAATAGAAATTTATTTGTTATTGATTTTATTATGACAACAATTATTTTGTCACATATTTGT
Organism: Pistacia integerrima; assembly: GCA_026225825.1. Taxonomy (NCBI): domain Eukaryota; kingdom Viridiplantae; phylum Streptophyta; class Magnoliopsida; order Sapindales; family Anacardiaceae; genus Pistacia; species Pistacia integerrima. The sequence continues at coordinate 13,461,662 of CM047747.1, forward strand.
TTATATGATAATATTATTTGTAAAAAATTGTATAGTGACAGAAATAATTTTGTAAAAAATTTAATAGCATGACAAATAATTCTTGATACAAATATTTTTACTTGACAAATTTTTATTGTCAAAATAATATAGGGGTGACTAATATTTTTTGTCACTTCTAAAGTGTGATGAATCTTTTTCGTGAAAAAAATAATTTATGTGGAAATTAAAATTGTGATAAAATATATTTATCAAATTTTGTTAATAGTGGCATAAATATTTTTGTTAAAAATGTGAAAAGTGTAGTGACAAAAATTTAAGTCATTAAATTTTGAGACCTTATATAATTTTTTGTTAATATTAAAAGTGACAAAAGTATCTTGTTAATAATTTAAAAGAGTAACAAAAGTTATTTTATAACAATTTAATCTGACAATTTTATATATACATTTCACATTTAATAAATAAAATTATAAATAATTCCCTTTTTTTTTTTCCACAATAAAATGTGCATCTTTGTCATTATCAAAACTATGAATCCATATATCACTTTCAGCTTTAAGATGAAATTATATTAAAAAAAAATTTATTAAAATATATAAAATCAACAACATTAAAATTTTAATGCCTTTAATGTACATTTAACACATAAAAGCTAAAGATAGTCTACTATGACTATTTTATTGATAAAAATATGAAACCATCCGTGTGTTGATGATCTCTTCTTGATCATTTTTTGCAGTCTGCGAAAAAAAAAAAAATCAATAACCTTTATATTATATTACATTAATTACTAAAAAGACTTTTAATTAAAACATAATTTTCTTTATTACGTTCATTATATTAAAAAGTACATGAAGAAGAAAACTAAAAAATTTATTTGGACCTATTACTTAAGATATGATTTTACTTTCGGGGGAATAGAACCATCTCATCCACTCCTTTGTTGGCTTACAATTCATCAACCTTTGACATAAGGTTTTTTGTGAGATTCTTGTTAAGCATTGATTATTGCCTGTTTATTTTGAATTTGCTCATGCTGATCTTGTATTTGCTCCTTCAATTGACCATTTCGTTGTTCAAATTCGATTTTTTTCAACATGTAAAAGAGCCTTTAATTTTGAACTTCTATTTTGTTTTACCCCCAAAACTTTCTCTAGAATTTCACGTCCAATCGTTTCAATACACTCCTCTATCGCTTGTGAGTGAATCACTTTCATTTGATTCTATGAAACACACACACACACACACAAAAAAAAGATAATAATAATAATTTATAACTAATCTATAATTATTAAAGAGAGCCAAAAAAAAAAAAAAATAGTATAGTTTGAAATTACTTACATAATTTTCTTGGGCTTGTGGGTGGAGCTATGTGCCGTCATTCTTTCGATGTGTTTCATAGTAAACCTTTATTTCAATAGGTTCCTCATCTCTTTTTTCTACACGGTTTTTCAAATTTTCATCCACAAATCTCTCTATATTTTCCTATATTTAAAATTGACATTTAAATTATATTAATTGAAATTCAATATAAAATTAATATGATAATAAATATATTATATAGATATATAAATTTATGTTTACAATCACAATTTTTAAATTTAAGTACTATTGGTGGATGCCCATATCAAAAATCATGTCCCACGAAACAAAAACAATTTAACATGCAGTTACAAATATATCCAAAGCTAACGTTATGACAATAAGTAGTCTCATTCTCTAGTCCCTATGTCACCAATTATAAATAACAAAAACAAATGCATCGGCAATTAAAAGTACACCAAGAAATTAATCATACCATTTGATACAATAGTTGACAATACGACTTTGAACCTGTGGTATGTGGAATTTTCACCTTCCCTTGATTGCTTGTGTTTGATGTGCTTTAAGCCTACACATAAAATTTACATTTAATGATTATATTGTGCACTTTAAAGTATTGTAGAATACATTTATTGACAATTATAATAAAAAAGCAAATTTTTTACCTTAAATTCTTCAGTTTCAAAATGGTCACATAATATACCCCAGCCTTCTAATTTCATATGATTAGGTGGATTTGCACGTGCCCCCTCAGGTGAAGAATACACGTGGTAATGCATATGACAATGATATTTATATGTTGCAAAATGCTTTGCCATGACTTTCTCAACTACCCTTTTTGTAAGTGGATCACTTTTAGATATATTAAATTCACTCTACAAATATTTTATGTAAAAATTAGTTATTATATAATATTAAAATCTCTACCAATAATTTTTTTTAAGAAAAATAAAAAACTATTGACATATCTCACCTCAAGTTTGTACCAAAGGGGTTTCTTATCTATATCAGTAGATCTTTCCAATGAAGTTTAAACATTGGTGCATACAATCGAGTGATAATACCTACTTCCATTTTAAATATTTTTTCAGTTGGACCAACAGGCAGATTTGCTCCTTGTTTAATTATAATTCCTCCAATTTTTTGACCCTCTTTAAGTCGTTTCTTAACTTCAAATCCTCTAGCCACACCATAACCCCTTTTCATCGTTATTGATTAATTTATTAAACAAAAATTAATAAATTACAAATGACGGTTTATATATTGAAAAATAAATATAAATAAAAAGTATACCTTCACTATTAGTTGTTGCCAAGTCATCTTGTGTAGATGAATGATCAACCTCAATCAAAGGGGGACCGAGGAGTTCCATTTGCTCCTATATTTTATAAAATTAATTAAAAATTGTTGATTTAATTTTAAACTTCACATAAATTACTATACAAGTAATAAGAAAAAAGAACTATCAGAATTAAAAAAAAAAAAAAAAAAAAAAAAAAAAACCCAAAACAAACAATCTACCTCTTGTATCTAATGATTCAGATCTCATAGGTTTATTTGGTGTAAGGGTCAAATCATCAATCTCAGTTGATGTGGGTAGTGAGGCGTTGCTTGATATTCTTGAAGATATTCTTTTTGAGTTCAACGCACCTCTTGATATTCTTGTAGATAATCTTTTTGAGTTTGACTTAATTTGTTTATGATGAATGTTCGATGGTAAAGTAATTTTCTTCTTATGATTAGGTCGCATGATTTTCGTATAATGAAGAAAGATGGACAACAATATTGAAAAAAAAAAAAAATGAAAGAAGATGAAGGATTAGTAAAAGGAAGCAGAATGGAGGTAATTACATTATTCATTCAATAAATATATACTTGACTTGAAGTAGGAAAAATATTTAAAATATGAAATATACTTAAAAATAGAATCCGATATATATATATATATATATATAATTGACTTGAACTAGGAAAGATATTTAAAATAAGAAAGATACTTAAAAATATGTTAGAGTTCTAATTTTACACCTTTAGGAGGAATTAAAAAATAAAATTGCCTCCAAAATTTTTCTCACTCCGACAATTTCATCTCTTACAAAACGCTAAGAATAAGATAAGGATTAATAAACTAAATATTACGATACATTTATCTATCTATCTATCTATATTAATAAACTAATTCTAAACCCCGATTATATAATAAAATTGAGGAACATAAATATTGTGTGTGAATTTTGCTGTAAGCTTGAAAATGTCAATATCTCGTGAAACATGATGCTCATTGCCATAAAGAGCTTGCTGTGATCTGAAGGTCGCTTGAAGATAAAGCTCGACCAAAGCAAAAGCCTGTTGCGACCTATGTAACAACTGTCTGACAGCTTAGAAGATAAGTCCAAATCTCCTAATATCTCGAAGAGGATATTGCCCATATCCTTTTAGCTCGACTTTGGCACACAATCGCGGAAATCACGAGATAAACATCAATTATGATTACTATCTCGGGTTTAATTCATTTACCATTTTGAAATACATGTGTAAATACCCACAAAAACGATGTAAAAGGGGTTAACAATTACTATTCATAAAAGAGAGCAACAATAAACACAGTGGTCGTAGGTTTGAGGATCAACTCGCCGAACCACTTTAAAATTCTGTTGTGTCTTTTTCTTTATTTGGTCATTTGCATTATTCTATGCTGATTTTCATTAATCACGCCCACATCCATTCTAATTTCATCACGGTCAATCAGATCTCTTTGGTTGGTGCCTTTTTTGGTATCAACATTTTGGCGCTAGAAAGGAGGGCCTTTGACAAGCTCTACTATTCCTAGCAAGAAACAATCTCAATAGTAAATCCGATCACCAAAAAATTCAATATGGCCCGTACAAGACAATCCAGAGCAGTCATCGAAAGCCACGATAACATGGACGCCATTCACCAAGAAGTGAACTAGGCTGCTAATAAAAGCTGCCTACTGTTAGGGCCAAAAATCGTCTTGGGCTTGACGGGGCCCAATAACGAAATAAACATGTCACGGCCCAAGGCCTCAACCCAATCCCGATTGGACCCACGCTTAAAATCACCTTGCGACCTACCCACTCTATGAGTTGGGCTATCCTATAAGTTAAGCTAAACTGGGTTTCAGCCCATTAGCCTGCATCAGAGTATAAATAGGAAATCAGAATTTCATTCTATTTCCTCTTCTACTAAGATTTCAAATCTTACTCAAACTATTAAACTTGATCTGATAAGGTCAAGAAATCATATTTCTTTCATGATAGGGATTATCTCCCAAAATAGGGCTTAGTGTCCTACTAAGATTCCAACTCTTATTTAAACTATTAAACTTGATCTGATAAGGTCAAGAAATCATATCTCTTTCATGATAGAGATTATCTCCCAAAATAGGGCTTAGTGTCCTACTAAGATTCCAACTCTTATTTAAACTATTAAACTTAATTTGATAAGGTTAAGAAATCATATCTCTTTTATGATAGGGATTATCTCCCAAAAGAGGACTCAATGTCTTACTAGGATTCCAACCCCTTAGGTTCACTATAAAAATAGAGGCTTGCCCTCTCATTAGGGATGCAATCTCTCACAGTCAATCTACACCACTCAAAACCATCTATTTGTTCCTAAGTTCTTGCTCCCAAGAACCCGACGCCTCCGTCGTAGTCCTAGCCTCCGACAAGACTCCTGGTAATTCTTCTTCTCCTTAATTCTTATTAAATCTCTTTCAGCCTTGCTGACTTGAGCGTCGGAGTGCCTACGGCAAACACCACCTCGGTGTTTTCCGGAAGTTTCACGCTTGCCCTTTCATGTGTGCAGGTCTAACGGATTGTCAGTGACCTCAACCTCACGGGATCACACCCTATTTTCATGACGGTAGATTTTTTGCATCTACACCTACCACTTGTGCTACTGTTGCAGGCCACCAATCAGTTAGGGGACAAGAACTTCCAACCTAGAAGGTGGTCAATTGATGGATATGGTGAGGTTGCTAACTAATGATGTGCAGGCAATGCAATAAGATTTGATTGGGTTTAAGAAAATGCAACAAGTCAACTAAGATCTCGATCAGCCAGTCTTTACCAAGCCTACCCCAAGTAGGGAGAATGTGCTGGTTGCGACCAACATGGTTCATTGGCAACCAGATGTAATTGTCCTCCTCGACGAGGAAGGGCATGTTCTGCTAGTGAGCACGCAGCCTGGGAATAAACTATTTCCAGAAGGTGACTAGGGAAACAACCTATGGGGGAAAACAAAGATAATGGTAACCACGAAAATGGTCATCCTGAATGGTGAAAACACCCATCATAAGTGTGCCAATTTTAACCCATGCCAAATACAAGTTTGTTCCTCACAAGCACACGAGGGAAGTCTTGTGCGACAATCTAGCACTAACAACTGACGTTCCAGTTTTAACTAACATCGCGGACATGAAATTGAGGAGTACGATAGTATGTACTACCCCAGCTATCATGACTCCACATTGCGCACAAGTGCGTAGGCCATATTAGGGCCACAATCAACCGACCTTAGAACTGAACTCCTCAAATTGAGAGCAAATAGAGCCTGAGAAGAAAATTTCCTAGTAATGTCGAACTTGATCAAGTGCAAGAAATGCTCGACGACCTAAGAGCCAGCCAAGATAACCAGGCGAATGGGATAGTCAACTCCCCATTTATAGAAGAGGTTCATCATGTTAGTGTATACCCTAAGAACCAATCGTGTTATCGGTTTCAGGGTATTATATCTTGTAAATACTCTTTTAAGAATGGAAGAAAGAGTTCTGATTTCACATGATGTTTACTATTTCATTTATATTATTTATAATACATGTGAAATGTTCGAAGGATACAGATCTTTAGAATATCAAATCATCGAAACATTTCTTATGTAAGTAATGTTAATTGGGCAATAACATTGCATAGCAGGTATGCTGAATGTCTCCATTGAATATCATGTGATGGTATTACTGTGGGTGATTATAAGAGTTTTATCACTAGGGCATTATCATGGATAAAAGGTTGGTGAACTGTTTATCGAATATGATCAATTATGATGAATCACATGGACATTTAGAATGTGGTCAATGATACATCGTAGGATCGTACTAGTGTACCACTGATCCTTAGACTTGAGACATCACGGTTGGACTCGACATAGGATGCATATGATTCATATGGTGTATATACATGAGACTAGTCATATCTTGTGTCAGAAATTGGTTTGGTCATATGTTATTCATGTGCGATGACAAGTGATGGTCAAGATGAGATCCGTTGACTCGAAATAGTTTGGTCCAAAGTTCCCAGATGAATGTCAATAAACATTGGAAAAAAGAAATCTCTGGCCAGAGTACAAATAGTCATATGAAAAGGAGTTTCATGATGACATGTTCCATTATATTGATTGACGATTCAGATAAAGAATAAGTTAAGGGTTTTGACATACCATGAACCTATACTTAATCGGGAATAGATGACGGAGAGATTTTACTACGTAGAACGTACGATCGGGAAAAAGGTTCGTTAGAGTTTAACTTCATTGTGGCTTAGGGGTTATGGAGCATTGATAGATGCCTACCATGATCGGTGGGAGTTTCGATCATAAAGAGTTATGATGAAACATATCGGATTGCGATATTGGGCCCACGGCTAGGTTACAGTGAACCTAAGTGGTCATAGTGAACCTAAGTGGTCACACCTAAAAACCAAGTATGAGAAGAGAGAGTAATACATATCATTAAAGGTTAACAATGTTCAAATGTAAACGTGTGCATCTGAATTTATGCATTGGTGAGAAATGATTACTCATGGGAAGCTAGCACTTACCAAGGGTAATAAGGTAATTTGGTCATTATTGGATTAGATTCAATAATGGACTAAAATACATTATTGAATTGGATTCAATAATGGGTTAAATATTAAATGAGATTATTTTATATGCCTTGATTATAAATTTGTTTAAATCAAGGATTTAATATTAAGGAGTTAATATTAAATTGAAACTGTTTCAAGGACTTTGGATCAATATTGATTTAATATTAAGAGTTAATATTAAATTGAAATTATTTTAATGACTTGAAAATAATATTGAATTTGTATTAAGTGTTAATATAGGATTCATATTAATTCAAGGACTTGAGAACAATCTCAAATTATTGCAAAATGGTCCTTGTATATAAATAAGTGATATTCCCCAAATTTAATCTAATTTTCATTTTTGATTGAAAATCTCTCTCTTGAGCTCTCATGCCGGCTCTCTCTTCTTCATCTTGGGGTGGACTTTACTTTGAGGATTTTCATCAAACTTGTTGAAGATCTTGAACTCTTTGTCAAGTTACAAAAGTTGTAAAGCATAAAAGGTAACAATTTTACCCTTTTAGTTTCAATAACATGTCATATGACCTTATACCATGTTTTACACCAATTCTACCATTTCTAAGCATGAATTCTTTCACATCAAGCGCCACTTCACCAAGGATTCAGGGCACCCGAGAACAAGTTCGACGAGAAAGGAGATCCTAGGCACCACCTAGATGTTTTCAATGATCTAATGGAGTTGCATTAGGTCTCTAAGTTGGCGAGGTGTCGTTGCTGTAGGTTAATGGATATCTTAAAGGCAGCGAAAATTAAATTTTTTATTAAGATCCACTAACACTAACCATCTTTACGCCGATTACATTATTTAATATAAAAACATCAAACCAAATATAATATGTCATACCAGCATTGGAGGCTCCTTCGATTTGATGTTGGATTCACAAACCACTTCAATGTAGAAGTGCACTCTCGATATCCACACAAAGACAAGATTACCATCATTGAGGGATTTCTAGACTAGGAAGATCACTCAACTCTAAGAACAATTTTCTGCAGAATTTTTCTTTGAGAGAAAAATTCTTTTCTCACAAAAAGGAAATGACATTTTTGAGGAGAGTGAGAGGTGGCTAGGGTTTCAATTTTGCAACTCAAATCACTTGATGATTGTAATGACTTCTTTCTACTTGTATACTTTAGAACATATACAATAAAAACATACATAATTAGCATATGAAAATAGTTGGGCCCAAATTTTCCTTTACTTACAAAACATAATTCTTTACATATATCAAAATAACAAGTACAAAAAACTTAGCAACGGTGGACAGTAATGCCAATCCTCTCCGCTTGTCGACGTCCTTCCGACCGCTGCTCACCTATTTCTTGCAAAAATATGGAAAAACAACGGGGTGAGCATAAAAATGCTCAGTAAGTAAATCCCTTAACTCTTCTCATTCTTAGATTCTTTCCTTACTTAATTCTTTCTCTTTTCTTTCGCTGTTTCTTTCTCTGTTTCTTACTCTCACTATTCTTTTCTTTCTTTCTACTTCTCTCTGTTCTTTCTTTCTTATTCTTTCTATTCTTCCTAACCATGATAAAATTCATGGCAATATGCATGAATAAAATGCATATGCAATAATGCATAAAGTGCTTTTTCTTTCTTATTTCTATTTTCTTGTTCTATTTCTTTTCTTTTCTTTTTCTTTCTATTCTTTTCTTTTCTTTCTTGTTTTTCTTTTCTTTCCTTCTCATGTTTTTCTTTTCTTGGCTTGTTCAAGCCTTCTCATTCTTTCTTATTCTTATTCTTTCTCATTCTTTCTTATTCTTATTCTTTCTTATTCTTTCTTTTTCTCTCTTATTCTTTTCTTTTCTTATTCTTTGATGATCGGACTCGGTTGATGTATGGATTTGGAACCTTGGCCGTGTGAGTGAGTACAGTCCTCATCTACATGCACTCTTGTGGACTGTACAATTTTTTCTTTCTTCTTAGGCCACTCAATTAAGGTGGCGTGCATGTAGGAATTCTTCTCGGTACAACCCTCATCCACATACACTCTTACGGGGCCATACAATTCTTCTTCTTCTTATGCCACTCAATTAAGGTGGCGTGTATGTGGGAATTTCTTCTTAGCACTCACGGTTCCCCATCACAACAACCTATTCTTTTCTCTTCTTTAACACTCTTTAATTCTCTAATGCTTATTCTTCATTTCTCTTTATTCTTAGAGTGTTTTATTCTTTCTTTCTTTATTCTTTAATCTTCATTCTTTATTCTCTATTCTTTTTTAAATTTTTACACATACACAATTATATGTATATGGATGGCTCATGCTTGAAATTCTTACTTGGATGCACTCATGAAATGCAAATACGCAATATTGCATAAAATTAAGGTTTCTACTCAAACTTATACTTCTCTTAGGCATTTCATCAAACATTACATGTGCATAAACAAACCCTAATTTAATTATCATTCAATTTGTTTCTCAACCATCCAAAAATGAGAAAAAATCTCTCTTGTAGCATCACCATACCTACACGGCAAACACACTCCCAAAAATTCCTCCAATTCTTTCAATTTCAACCCATCATCAAACCATCACATACACTTCTCATATTCAAATATATCCAACAAGCAGCATAATTAATCATCAATCTCATCTCAATTTCTCAATAATCATAACATATGCATACTTAAAAGAAATCTCTACTCACTTGAATTCTTAAACTTTAACTTGAGTTGGATTTTGAGTGGAATTTACTTACCTTATGCTTGAGTCTTCTCTGCTAAGCTCTCTACTCTTGTTGGATTCAAAATTTCTTCTAACCCTTACGCATAAACTTCATAAGAACTCAACTTTTACACAAATAAATCATAGATAAAGAGCATGCATTCTTACCTTTTGAAGTCTAGAATCAAAAGCCCTCAAAATCCTTGAAGGAGTGAATGAAAATTTGAGAGAAAATGGAGGAGTAGTGTGGCGGTGGAATGAAGGAAATAAGGGTTACAAACCCTTATCATCTTATTTCATAAACTCACTTTCCCATTTTGCCCTTACACTTTTGTGAAAATTTCATCTATGTCCCTTAGTCAATTACCATAATGCCCTCATTTTTATTGTATTCTCTATGAAATTGTACCTCTTTTCACTCCCCACTTTTTCAACTAATTTTGAGTGAAAAGACCATTTTACCCTTAATACAAGTTTAAGGCATTTTCTTCATATTCTCTTAAAATAATTCCAACAAAAATTAACTAAGGGCTATAAAGCATAATTTAAATTATGTACCTCCATATTGGGCGTTACAATGATTTAATTTTAGTTGCACTTAAATAGTGCACACTAAAATCCTATTCTGACTTGGAATAGCCATCTATTCCAATTGGAATGGCAAACAACTTATTCCACAAAGGAATAGATTCCCCTTGCAACCCAAACATGACATTTCAATTCAAATTTAAAAACCAAAATTTGAATTTCATATTATCAATATTAATAATAAATATTAATATTAGATAATATCCATTATATTTAAATTCAATTCAATTCATATTTAAAAACCAAATTTGAATTTCATATTATCAATATTAATAATAAATATTAATATTAGATAATATCCATTATATTTAAATTCAATTCAATTCATATTTAAAAACCAAATTTGAATTTCATATTATCAATATTAATATTACATAATATCCATTATATTTAAATTCAATTCAATTCAAATTTAAAAAACAAATTTGAATATCATATTATCAATATTAATATTACAAAATATCCATTATATTTGAATTCAAACATACATACATATATATATATACACACACATAATCTCACTAATTTAATTTCCATGTGAAATTAAATTTAGGCAACAGTCTCAGCAAATTTAATTGCACTGTGAGATTACCAAAATGTCATTTCATCATAAATGATGAAAATACCCCTTTCATGAATTATGTTCTTAATCTGTCTTCTATGTGTGCGACCCGAAGGCTCCTCATCATATCGGTAGTGAATAGTATCATGATTGACAATCAATCAATCGTCCTACTCGACACAAACCAAGATTGGCCTCTTGCCAAGCATCATGGCCACCCGATAGATTCAGATTCAGATTCAGAGAAACCGCTACCTATCAACGATATGGTTATCATGCAATCGAATCCCTTCATCATCTATTATCTTCTCAAGGCTGAGGCATAGAAATAGTGTCAACCTCAATGATATCCTTGATATCTTAGCATTCGGTTCTCCGGACCAATGACGTTAACAAATTAGATTGAGCAACAACTCAGTCCCACTATGGCCACAAATTTAGTGTCGTTGTCCATTCATCGAATTGTGTAGTGAGATAATTTCTCTCGTACCTAGGAGTGATGGATTCTCTATCGATCCATTATAGTCTCGATACACTTTTCAATGCAACCAACCACTACCATTCTGATAGTCTTGAGAGGACTACGTTGGGCTAGTGTCAAACTACACTAATCGGTGCACAAGGTGGTCTAGTGATCTCAAGTCTAAGGATCACATGCACCACCATTCGTTAGAGGATTTGTTCCACAGACACTAAGGTAACCATCTATGTGGAATCCTCTAATAGGCTGGTCTAGTGAACTTGCCTACAACATGCACCCATGTGTTGCACCAGGTTGTCACCAAACAACCTTGACAAGTGAGATTTGTCACTATCTTTCGACAAGGCCGTCCACTATGATAGCCTTATCGTATTATTTATGCCCTAGGTTAGGATAATACTAGGGCTATGAATGTTTCTAGAATGGCCACCATATGTGCTCATAGGGTTTTCATTATTGAGATTTCAAACACTTGATACCCGTCACAGTTCTACTATCCTAAGGACATATACCATTTTCTTATACGAATATAATCTGATCATATGGTATAGATAAATGCCTTCTAGTGATAATAAAACATGATTACAAAGAGTCAATTTACACAATTAGATTGGCTGTAGGGCACCTATTCTAATAGTTGCTTTGCTGTAACATTAGTAGGAGACGCTAAGAGGTGGTACAAGAGACTTAAAGCGGACTCAATTCATTCTTGGCAACAATTTTCCACACTGTATCTCCAGCAATTCCAGGTGTGGAGATAGTTTGTCATGCCACTTAGCTATTTGAGTAATATTCGCCAAGAGAATGGAGTGCGAGTAAGCTTTCCAAGAAATAAAAAAGCACCTCGAGCAGCCACCGCTATTATCAAAGCCTGTTCTGAGTGAAACTCTCCTCCTATACCTATCGGTCTCTTTGTTCGTGATTAGTGTGACTATATTACGTGAAGAGGAGGGGATTCAATGGCCCATCTATTACATGAGAAACGGCTGCTTGATGCTGAGACAAGTACCTAGAGATGGAAAAGCTGGTCTTAGCTCTTCTCATGGTGGCCATAAAATTGCGGTCATATTTCCAAGCACATACCATCCTCGTGCTTACAAACTTCCCACTCAAGAAGGTGATGCAGAAGCTTGAATCATTGGGCAAATGAATTCAATGGGCAATGGAACTAAGCCAACATGATATCAAGTATTTACCAAGGATGGCAATCAAAGGTCAAGCGTTGGCATATTTCATTTCAGAGTTCTCTTATCAACCTAAAGGTGAACTGAGCTCACCTAAAGACAGCAGTTCAAATAAGACCACCTCGGTAGAAATAGAGCTTGAGAGCTTATGGTAGTGGACTTTGCATGTAGGGGATCATCTAATGAAAAAGGAGGGGGAGGGGGAGGGGGAGGGGGGTTGGGCTCCTGCTCAAAGTTCCCGAGGGAGATCCAATTTGGGGTACAGTCATATTTAGTTTTGCTGACAGGCTATTCGCAAGTGTACGAAATCACGCAAGTAGTAAAGATCGAGTAAACGAGTGTTGAATCCTAAGAGAACTACCTACCAAGTACCAAACTAGTCTATTTTATTGCTATTAGATGAAATTGAATTTTAAGAATGAATTAATGAAAAATAAAACAAACTAAAAAGTAAACAAAAGTAGAGTTGCATTAATACTTTGGTAAAAAGATCAATAAGACTAAGCCTAGGGCACAAATTTCACACTAATTTAATCCTATGCATTGACAATTATCGCTAACCTAATTAAGCTTATTCTAAAGGCCAAACTCCCTAATATTTCACTAGCTTTCTCTCGAATAATTACTGAATTAACCCTTAAGCAACAACCCAAAATATCTCTAAAGTGGATTTAGAAGCTAAGAGATCATTAAGTTCTATGGAATTTACTAGGGTCTCACAGATTGCGATAACCTATCTCTAACATTCGCTCAATCTATGGTTTTATTACCTTAGACTAATCAAGTGCTATGTGAGTCATGCCTTTTAGGCAAGATGACCAAGTCTCCTTTCACAGGACAAAGTGAAAGGGTTGTTGAACTATTAGGCATCCTCTATAGTGATGTATGTGGTCCACTAACAGCTGAAGTCAGAGGTGGATATTCATACTTTATCACATTTACTGATGATTTTAGTAGATATGGTTATATCTATCTTATGAGAATAAATTTGAAGCCTTTGATAAATTCAAAGAATTTAAGAATGAAGTACAAAATATGTTGGGCAAAAGTATTAAAGCTCTTCGGTCTAATCAAGGAGGTGAAAGAATTACACATAATAATAAAACTTAAAATTAATGCTCAATTAAAATTAACAACAATAAAATCAACACATATTCATAAATTGGGCTACCTATTTAGCCATAGAAAAGAAATTTAGTTCATAATTGCAATAATAAAAACAACCATAGTATTAACAAACATGAGTTCAAGAAAGAAAAAAAAAAACTTCTCCAATTGGTGAACGAAAACTGCAAGAATTCTGATCTCCAAAATAGTAGCCACTCTTTCTCCTTCTTTCACCTCCCTAAAAATTAATTAAAGACCCTTATTTATAGTGTTAGGGTTTGGAGGTTAATTAGGAAAGAATTAAATGCTTTAAACCATTCAGATTCAAACTAGGAAAATACAATAACCCAAACAGGCGTGTGATCCATCACTGCGGTGATAGAAACGGTCGCTATGGCTATCGTTATTTCTGTCCCATGAGTCTAGAATCTTAAAAATTTTGTGAAGTCATCAACACTTTGTATCTCTCTGAATAAGCTTTCCAATGCCACAAGAATCATCGAATTCCAATTTCTACAGCTCAAGTTATGATTAAAACATCAAAGCATGCTCATTTTGACATATTTTCAGGTTTTACGTCTCATCTTCAATGCGCCACAACTTTCTCGTTTCAACTCCGATTCTTGCATTGTTTGTTCCTACTCGTCAAGAATTCCATTGAAATCATTCTTCTTCCTTCAAATATCATTTTTAACCAGAAAATACTCAAAATACACCCTGTGATCCCATAAAAGATATTTATGAAATAATTAACTCAAATTTCACATTAAAAACACATTCTTCCACAAATAATCTAATTGAATCACTAACAAAATATGTATTTTCAAGCTCTTATCATTTTTCACTTCCAATAATGAAGCAAAGTATGAGGCTATGCTCGCAAGGATCCATTTGGCTAAAGAAATGGGGGTAGAGTCGATCAAGATCTATAACGATTCTCAGTTAGTCATACACCAAATTTTCGGGGAATATCAAGCCAAGGAAGAAAGAATGACATCTTATCTTCGAAAGGTAAAATCTGAGCTCGAATCTTTTAAAAGTTACACAGTGCAACCAATTTCCAGAAAGCAGAACTTAGTAGCTAATGCTTTAGCTCACTTGGCTTCAAAGATGAGTAAGGAGGCTACGAGCTCAATTCCAATCAAATTCTTGCAAAGCCCTAGCATCATTGCATCAGAGCAAACAATAATGGTAACAAGCTAGCGGTATAGTTGGATGGACTCAAGAACGACCTACTTGAGAAACGAGACCTTGCTAGAAGATAGAAACGAAGCTAGAACTCTCCGAGCAAAGTCCACTCCTTTCACTTTAATAAATCAGAAACTTTACAAGCGAGGATATAACACCTTGCTATTGCGATGTGTAGATCATGAAGAGGCGGACTACATTCTCATGGAAATCCATGAAGGAATAGGTGAAAATCATGCTGGGGGGTGATCATTGGCATATAAAGTACTTAGACAGGGATATTATTGGCCAATTGTTTATGAAGATGCGACCTATTTTGTCCAAAAATTTGACAAATGTCAGAGGTTTGCAGATATTCTACAAGCTCCACCCTAAGAGCTCACAACTCTGACTAGCCCATGACTATTTGCAATCTAGGGAATTGATTTGATGGGCCCACTACCTCATGGAAAAGGGGGAGTGAAGTTTGCAGTGGTCGTAGTTGACTACTTTACCAAGTGGATAGAAGTCGAGCCTTTGGCAACAATAACATCAAGCAAATTGAAAGATTTTGTTTATAAGAACATTGTTTGCAAATTTGGAATCCCGCACACTATCATTACAGACATTTGAAAGCAATTTGATAGCAGGGATTTCCAATCATTCTGTGAAAGGGTTGGCATAAAGAAAGGCTTCTCTACGGTTTATTAACCTCAAGCTAATGGTCAGGTTGAAGTAGTGAACAAAGTGATTAAGCATACTATGAAAAAGAAGCTTGATGCTCTTAAAGGGCGATGGGCAGATGAGCTACCCAAAGTGTTGTGATTGTATAGAACTATGACCAGAAGCTCGACAGGAGAGACCTCATTCTCACTCGCCTATGGATGCGAGGAAGTGGCCTTGGTGGAAGTCAGAATTGACTCATTTCGACCAGTGGCTTTTGACAAGAATATCAATGAAGTGCTGATGTGTTTAAGACTGGATTTGATTGACGAACATCGAGCTAAATCTCAGTTAAAAATTGCTTCATATCAATAGAGAGCGAATAAATATTTCAACTCGAAAGTAAGAAACCGCGATTTCGAGGTGGGAGACCTCGTCCTAGCAAAAGTTGTGTCTGGAGAAAAAGATACAAACTTGGGGGCATTTAGGCCCAAATGGGAAGATCCCTTTAGGATTCGGAAAAGCTCACCTAAGGAACATTCCACTTGGAATATTTAAATGACACAGTGGTTTTGCGAGCATGGAATGTTGAGCATTTTTGGAGGTATTATCAGTGATTAGCTCGGATTTAGTATATGATATATAAAAATTGTTATAGTCATTTTCTTTTTCATTATGAATTGTAAGGCCCTTTTTTGTTAGAGTAGGTATTGTAGAGCCAATCCATTATAGTAATATTGACTCTTTGTAATGATGTTTATAGTCAATAAAAGACTTTTTTTACATTATGTAATTCATATTCAATGTATGTTGTGATGCATGCCCTTAGAATGGTAGAATTGTGATGGGGGTATCGAGAGTTTCAAATCTTGATAGTGAGGATCTTATGATCACATATTATGGCCATTCTAGAAATGTCCATAGCCCCAATATTATTCTGACTAAAGACATAGATAATATGGTAAGACTATCATAGTATTGAACGACCCTGTCGAAAGACAGTGACTGATTTCACTTGTTAAGGTTGTTTGCCGATAACCTGGTGCAACACATGGGTTATTGCCATAGGCGACTTCACTGGACAGACCCACCAGAGGATTTCACATAGGTGGTAACCCTGGTGTCTGTGGAATAAATCCTCTAATGGATGGTGGTGCATGTGATCCTTAGAGTTGAGATCACCGGAACACATTGTGCACCAATTGGTGTAGTTTGAAACTAGCCCAATGTAGTTCTATTCAGGACTATTAGAACGGTAGTGATTGGCTACATCGAGAAGTGTATCAAGACTATGGTGGATTGATAGAGGATTCATCACTCCCGGGTACGGGAGAAATTATTTCATTGAGCAATTCGGTAAATGGCAATGACACTAAATCTGTGGCTATAATGGGAATGAGTTGTAGCTCACTAATCTATTTTGGTTGTTGGTCCAATAACTGAATACTAAGATGTAAAGGATATATGTGGTTGACACTATTTTTGTACTTCAGGCTTGATGAGATAATGAATGATGATGAGATTTGATTGCAAGATTAACCATACTATTTATAGGTAGCTATTTCACTGAATCCTTATTTATTGGGTGGCCATGATGCCTTGCTAGAGGCTAATTTTAGTCTGTGTATAGTGAGATAATTAATTGGTGTTAATCGTGATACTGCTCACTACCACTATGATAGGGAGCCTACGGGTCACACATATAAGGAGACAATTTAAGGATTAATATGTGAAAGGGGTATTTTTGTCTTTTAAGATGAAATGGTATTTGGGTAATCTCATAGTGCAATTAAATTTGCTGAGGCTGTTGCCTATATTCAATTTAATAATGAAATTAAAATTGGTAAGATTATATATTTAAATATATGTGTATACATATATTTAAATGGATTATTATTATTATTTAATATTAATATATTTTAACATTTGTGGATTTTAATAATAATAAGAGTTAAATAATTAAAATAGCATAATTGTAATGTTTGGCTATTGGGTTAGTGCTATTCAAGTAAAGGAATAAGGTTTTAATTTAGTTACAATATAAAAAGGTCAATTAAAATAAAACAAGTGTGAAAAAAAGAAAAAAGAAAACCCAAGCCTCCCCACATTTTCACACAAGAGAAAGAGAGTGAATTTTTCTTTGAAAAAATTATGCACATCATTAATCTTTAGAGCATTGATTTAATCTAGCAAATCAAATCAAATGAAATGTGAGTAATCCTATCTTCGTGTGGATAACGTTCGTGCAGTCCTTACTTGGATTGATTAGCGAAATCCCAGTATGCAAAGAAGGAGCCTCCAAACGCAAGTACAAATCCTTGTTTGGATTAATTTCTTTTATATCTTGTATGTAAAACATATATTCATCAGACCCTGGTCATGGGAATTAAAGTAATCGATGAGCAATTTTTTTGTTTTTTAGCTGCCATGGTTCATCGATTCACTTATAGTGGTATCAGAGCCTAGAGTTTTGATAATATATGTTTTAATTGAATTGAATTGATTGATAGCCTATATTGTTTGCTAGAATTGCATGTTTAGGTTTTTCATTCTATTTAACTGATTTAAATTGATTAAAAGATACTTTGAATTTGTTGATGAATGTGTATTGGTTTATTTTTGCGTTATAATGCATGAACAATTCTGAATTTGCAAGTCAGATCGCAAGTTGCATGAGTTTCACTGCGCCATAATAAAACTTCGCCGTAGCATTAAGGCATCGCAAATCATGAATTGATAGATTTGCGCCTCGGCGTAATAAAAATTTGTTGCAACGCATCTTGGTTTTCTTTGTCTCGCCGCGATGTAATAAAACTATGTCATGGCATGAAAGCTGTTGCTTGTCTTATATTGTGTTGTTGCACGATAGGACTTAAGTGCAACATTTTTAAAGTATTGGACCAACAATTATTCAGCAAATTCAAGAGGGTAATTTTGTAACTTCATCCACCCAATTCAAAATTTATTGTTTTGAAAGTATGCAATGATTCTTGTTTGAAAAATTACATGATGCTCGGTACATGAGCTTTAGACTAATGATGAGTGTTTTACTTTATTTTTGGGTATATATGGTTGTAATTTTTTTTTAAAATAGGGTCTGCTTGCTCTACCTTTCTCCTCCCTTGTCGATGTACATTCTCTTCTCATTTAACTCCCCTATAATGTAACTCGAGGTTTCTAAGTTTATTGATGTAAAATTAGTATAGTTTTAATTTCACTATAAATTTGATGTGATGTAAATTTGTAATGTACTTGAAGATGGAGCAAGGACGAAGCAATCATACTTGAAGACTCAAGATTTTATCATAGGATCCCTAGGTGACCTATAGATTCCTCTAGGCTCAAGGAAATCGGTTTTAGGTAGGCCATGTACCGACATGTTTCCTTAATGCTTAGTATGCATGCTAAGTGTGTATATTATGACTATAACATGCTACTAAAGATAAAATTGGTGAGACATAAAATAAAAACCTCTCAACAAAAATATATTAAGTCAATTAATTAAAAGGCCTTCCATCACCATGGGTTTGATCAAACCACTATTCATTGGAACCTTGTTCGCTAAAGCGAAAGGTACACTTCTACTAGTTGGAGGTCAAACATCATTGGAGTTTTCCTTAATGGAGTTGGGTCGACTTAAATGATGTGTTTTGCTTGTTTGCCAAAGCGAAGGTTGATAAACACATCATAGGCATAGTAGAGAAGTACACTTGTTATGTGTACGTGATGACATGTAGTGTCCATCCTACTGGTACTGAGAATTACACTTAAGGGCAATGGGCTAGATGGGATCTCGGTCCACTAGGAAAGCCAACGGGCTTTCCTGGGTTAATAGTGAGGGCTATTAACTTCAGGAAAATAGTGGGAGCAATTATTTATTAAAAGACCTTATTAATGATAATATAATATTATAATAAAATTTTCTTTTCTGCACTTGTGGAATCATAAAATCAGCAACAACAACCTTACATTGTGTACAATAATCATCACTAGCTGGATGGTAGTAATTTTTCAGACTGGTATAGAAAATTTCAGACTCGAGTCTAAATGTAAATTATATACCATTGATCAGACTCTACCTCAAGAGCTTGCTGATGACATCACCTGAGAACAGCGAGATGTTTACCAAAAACGGTTGGATGATACTAACTTAGAACTTAAGTACATTATGTTAGCATCAATGACACCTGAACTACAATAGCAATATGAAAACATGGACCCTTCTACCATGATTTTATACATTCAACATAATGAAAGGTATGAGATGTTGAAACGGTTGTTAAGGTGCAAAATGGATAAGTGTGTCGAAGTTGGCCCTCATGTACTCAACATGATTGGGTACATTGAAAGGCTTGAGACTTTGGGTTGTGGTTGGACAATGACTTGGCAATCGACTTAGTCTTGTGTTAGTAATTGATCGGATTCGCGCAGCAGAAAAACGTAATATTTAAACGAATCGATCAATTACACGAACCAAGATTCGAGTATAGATTATAACGTTTTCATGCATAAACTAAAACATAAAATAAAACTATAATAAAAACAAATCCATACAAGGATTTAGTTCATACCGATGTTTGGAGGCTCCTCCGAATATCTCTGACTTCGGAACAAACACTGTTCACCAACTACTGTTCACCGAACTGTTCACTGGATACTATTCACTGACATTGCTCATGTGATTCTTGCTAATCGATCCAATGTAGGATCGCACTCATGGAAGTCCACACGAAGATAATCCACAGAACCCTTGATTATTTTGCTAGAACAATCAAGGGCTTCAAGAATCAAGAAAGAAGAACAAGAAAAATTTTCTTCTTCACACAAGAGTGTAACGTGAGAGAGAGAGAGAGAGAGAGAGATAGGGTGGCTAGGGCTTTTTTTTATTGAATGAATTATATCCACTTGTTTTAATTTATAAGTGCAACAATTAAAACCCTATTCCACTTAGGAATAGCCATGGGCTCCAACCCTAGTTCACCCTTGCAACCAAACACACCCTGTTTATGATATTTTAATTAATTAATTATTATTATAATTAAAATCAATTAATATATAATAATATATTAACATTTAATTAAGAATAATAATTCATTTAAATATACACATAGATAAATATAATCTCACTAATTTAATTTTAATATTAAAATTAAATATAGGCAACAACCTCAGCAAATTTAATTGTACTATGAGATTACGAAAATACCCTTTCATCCTGAAAGACGAAAATACCCTTCTTACAAATTGATTCTTAAATTATCTTCTAAGTTTGTGACCCGTAGGCTCCTCATCATATTGGCAGTGTATAGTATCGCGATTAACATCAATTAATCGTCTCACTACATACAGACCAAGATTGGCCCCTAGCAAGGCATCATGGCCACCCAATAGATTTGGATTCAGTGAAACTATAGCCTATCAACGGTATGGTTACTGTGCAATCAAATCCTTTCATCATATGTTATCTCATCGAGATTGAGATACATAAATAGTGTCAACCTCAAATATCCTCGACGTGTTTGTATTCAGTTAATGGACCAATGACTGGAATAATAAATTGGATTGAGCATCAACTCAATCCCACTGTGGCCACAGATTTTGTGTCATTGACATTTACTGAATTACCTAGTGAGATAACTTCTCCCATACCCAGGAGTGATAAATCCTTTGTCGATCCACCATAGTCTCGATACACTTCTCAATGTAGCCAATCATGACCGTATTGATAGCTTTGAATAGAACTACGTTGGGCTAGTGTCAAACTACACCAATTGGTGCACAAGGAGCTCTGATGATCTCAAGTCTAAGGATCACATGCACCACAATCCATTAGAGGATTTATTCCATAGATACTGGGGTTACCATCTATATGGAATCCTCTGGTGGGTCTGTCTAGTGAACTTGCCTCTAGCAAGCACCCATGCGTTGCACTAGGTTGTCGGCAAACAACCTTGACAAGTGAGATCAGGCACTTCCTTTCGATAGGGTCGTTCAACGCTACGATAGCCTTACCGTATTATCTGTGTCCTTGGTCTGAATAATACTGGGGCTACGGATGTTTCTAGAATGGCCTACCATATGTGATCATAAGGTTCTCACTATCAAGATTTGAAACACTTGATACCCTCATCACGGTTCTACCATCCTAAGGACATATATCATTACATATAACTATGATTTACACGATATAGAAGAATTTGCCTTTTATTGATAAATAAACATTTATTACAAAGTCAATCTTACAATAATTGATTGGCTCTAGGACACCTACTCTAACATCTTGCAGTCCTTACCTGATTCTTATTCTCAGTTCATAGATAATATGAGCATGAATTAAAGACTCTTCCTAAGCTCTAAACCCTTTTAAAGGTAGTACAGCAAAATATTAAAAGTCTAAACCAACGATGTTAGTTGTTGCTAACACTAATAGAAGGGCAGTCAAAGGTAAAGGTAAGGCTAAGGCCAAACCCAAACCCAAACCCAAACCCAAACCCAAACCTAAGTCCAAACCTCAAGATGATCTTAAGTCTGGGGATGAAATCAACAAAGGTAGGAAGGTAGTTTGCTTCCACTGTGGCAAGCTTGCCACTAGAGGAAACACTACAAGGTCTTCTTAGAGAATAAGAAGAAGAACGCCTCTTCTTCTAAAGGTGTGTATTGAGATTTATTTATCTCCGGTTACATCTTGGGTCATTGAATCTGGATGTGGTTCTCACATTTGTGCAAGGAACTACGATAGAGTAGATCGCTTGGTGGAGGAGATGTAGACCTACTAGTTGGAAATAGAGCACGTGATGCTACATTAGCTGTAGGATCTTATTGTTTTACTTTGCCTATGGGCTTGTTATTGGAACTCATGGATTATTATGATTTACCCTCAGTTTCTAGAAATAATATTTCTGTGTCCACTTTGGACAAATGAGAATATTGCTTTTATTACTAATGGATTGTTGTGTTTTAGTATAAATAATAATCTTTATGGAATGTTTCATAATATTTTATATGTTCTTGAAATAGACAATATGGATATTGTCAAAGTAACAACTATGCCAAGTATGGCAAATTGAGTTAAACATACCTAATTTTGGGGTTATGCCCTAGAGATTGCAACTCACATATTGAACCGTATGTCGTCAAAGTCTATAGATAAGACTCCATATAAACTATGGGGTGGGCAAAAGCCCAACTTGTCTTATTTGAAGATTTGGGGTTGCAAAGCTAATGTCAAGAAATTGACTTCAAACAAGATGGGCATGAAATCTAATAAATGTATATCTGTGGGGTATCCTAAGGAGACCAAAGGATACTTATTTCTACCACCTAGAAGAGCACAAAATTTTTGTTGCTCGTACTGGTGTCTTCTTAGAGAATGAATTTCTTCTAAGAGGTACTAGTGGGAGAAAAGTACTTGATGAAGTTCTAGTATCACAGGATACATTAGAAGAGTGATGAATGATGTGCCATAAGAAGTGGTTGAACATCATGAGGAGGTTATTCCACAATCTGTGAATCAAAATGAACCACCTCAAGTAGCATAGCAGTTGCGTAGGTCTGGAAGAGTATGTCATGAGCCCAAGAGATATGGTTTTCTTGTGACTCAGCATGCTAGCATACTGGTCTACCAAGGCAATGAACCCATAACCTATGATAACGCCATATCGGATCCAGATTTTGTTAAGTAGCTTAAAGCCATGAAATCTAAGATGGACTCTATGCACCAAAACCAAGTATGGTCTCTGGTGGATCCACTTGAAGGGGTTTTGTGTAAATGAGTCTTCAAGAAGACTAACATGGATGGCAACATGCATACTTATAAGGCATGATTGGTTGCCAAACGTTTCAAACAAATTCATGGCATTAACTATGAAGAAACCTTTTCATTAGTTGCCATGATTAAGTTTATCTAGATTTTGCTTATGATTGTTGTATATCACAATTATGAAATTTGACAGATGGATGTCAAAACAGCTTTCCTGAATAGAAACCTAGAAGAAGATGTGTATATGACACAACCTAATGGTTTCGTTCTTGATAACAAGTTGATAAGATATGCAAGTTACAAATGACCATTTATGGACTCAAGCAAGCTTCAAGGAGCTAGAACATTCGTTTTAATGAAGTTGTAAAAGACTTCGGTTTTATCAAGAATGAAGATGAGCCTTGTGTTTACAAGAAAATAAGTGGGAACGCAGTTGCATTCTTGGTGTTGTATGTCGATGACATACTTCTGATCGGGAATGCTATACCAAACTTGCAGTCGGTATAGACTTGGTTATCCAAGTACTTCTCCATGAAGGACTTAGGAGAAGTAACCTACATCCTTGGAATAAAGATCTATCGTGATAAATTGCATAGGTTGCTTGGCCTAAGTTAGAGTACATACATAGACAAGGTATTAAAGAGATTAAGCATGGAAGAATCTAAGAAAGGATTTCTTCCTATGTTACATGATGTCTATCTCTCTAAAGACATGTGTCCTAAAACACAAGATGAGAGAGA
The DNA here is from genome assembly GCA_026225825.1 of Pistacia integerrima. NCBI lineage: Eukaryota > Viridiplantae > Streptophyta > Magnoliopsida > Sapindales > Anacardiaceae > Pistacia > Pistacia integerrima. The sequence goes on from CM047747.1 coordinate 13,485,781, forward strand.
TAGGATGAAGATGATCTCATATGCGTTTGCAATTGGATCTAATCATGTATGCCATGCTTTGTACTCGAGTTGATGTTTCATGTGCATTAAGCAATTGTAGTAGATATCAATTGGATCTAGGTGAGCGTCATTGGATAGGTGTCAAGAACATTCTTAAGTACCTAAAAAGGACTAAGGATATATTCTTGGTTTATAGAGGGGAAGAGAGGAAGATGAGCTCGCTGTTAGAGGATACAACAATGCTAATTTCTAAATGGACAAAGATGATTATCACTCATAGTATGGTTTTATAGTTTGTCTCAATAGAGCTGCAATGAGCTAGAAGAGCTCCAAGCAAAGCACTGTAGCAGACTCTACAATAGAAGTTGATATTGCATTATCCGATGTGGCCAAAGAGACAGTTTGGATTAAGAAGTTCGTCACCGAACTTGGTTTGGTTTCCATTATTGTTGATCCAATAGATGTCTATTACGACAACAATGGAGCAATAGCTTAAGCAAAGGAACTAGGGTCGCACCAGTGATCTAAACACTTACTTAGACGATTTCATCTCGTCAAAGAAATGGTTGAGAGAAAAGATATGGAGATTTGCAAAGTACATACTTATGACAATCTCGCTAATCCACTAACAAAGGCTTTGTTACAATAGAAGTGTGAAAAACACTTAAGATCACTTGGTATTAAATACATGAATGATTGGCTGTATTGCAAGTGGAAGATTGTTAGAGTAGGTACCCTAGAGCCAATCCATTATTGTAATATTGACTCTTTGTAATAATGTTTGTAATCAATAAAAGGCTTTTTCTACATTATGTAATTCATATTCAATGGATGTTGTGATGTATATTCTTAGAATGGTATAACTATGACGAGCATATCGAGTGTTTCAAATCTCAATAGTGAGGACCTTATGATCTTATATGATGGCCATTCTAGAAATGTTCATAGTCCCAATATTATTTTGACTAAGAACACAAATAATACGATAAGGCTATCATAGTGTTGAACGACTCTGGCGAAAGGCAGTGATTGTTCTCACTTATCAAGGTTGTTTACCGATAACCTGGTGCAACACATGGGTACTTGCCATAGGTAATTTCACCGGACAGACCCACCAGAGGGTTACATATGTTAGAGTAGATGCCCTAGAGCCAATCAATTATTGTAGAATTGACTCTTTGTAATAATGTTCATTAATCAATAAAAGGCATTTTATTCTATATCGTGTAAATCATTATTATTGCAATATGTATTGATATATGTCCTTAGAATGGTAGAACCGTGACGAGGGTATCAAGTGTTTCAAATCTTGATAGTGAGAACCATATGAACACATATGGTGGCCATTCTAGAAACGTCCGTAGCCCCAGTATTATTCTGAAGTAAGGGCACAAATAATACGGTAAGGTTATCATAGTGTTGAACGACCTGTCCGAAAGACAAGGATCGATCTTACTTGTCAAGGTTGTTTGGTGACAACCTGGTGCAACACATGGGTGCTTGCTGAGGCGATTACACCGCAACAAGTTCACCGGACCGGCCCACCAGAGGATTCCATATGGATGGTAACCCTAGTGTCTATGGAACAAATCCTCTAACAAATGGTGGTGCATGTGATCCTTAGACTTGAGATCACCGGAGCGCCTTGTGCACCGATTGGTGTAGTTTGACACTAGCCTAACGCAGTTCTTTTCAGAGCTATCAATACGGTGGTGATTGGCTGCATCAAGGAGTGTATCAAGACTATGGTGGATTGACAGAGGATTCATCACTCCTGGGTATGGGAGAAAGTTATCTCATGGCACAATTCAGTATATGGCAATGACACTAAAACTGTGGCCACAGTGGGATTGAGTTGTTGCTCTATCCAGTTTATAATATGGGTCATTGGTCCAGAAACTGAATAAATAATATCGAGAGTAACCGAAGGTTGACACTATTTCTATGCCTTCGTCTCGTCGAGATAACGTGTTAGAGTAGATGCCCTAGAGCCAATCAATTATTGTAGAATTGACTCTTTGTAATAATGTTCATTAATCAATAAAAGGCATTTTATTCTATATCGCGTAAATCATTATTATTGCAATATGTATTGATATATGTCCTTAGAATGGTAGAGCCGTGACGAGGGTATCAAGTGTTTCAAATCTTGATAGTGAGAACCCTATGAGCACATATGGTGGCCATTCTAGAAACGTCCGTAGCCCCTAGTATTATTCGAACTAAGGGCATAGATAATACGGTAAGGCTATCATAGTGTTGAACGACCTGTCGAAAGGCGGTGGATCGATCTCACTTGTCAAGGTTGTTTGGTGACAACTGGTGCAACACATGGGTGTTTGTTGTAGGCGATTACACCACGGCAAGTTCACCGGATGACCCTCCACCAGAAGATTCCATATGGATGGTAACCCCGGTGTCTATGGAACAAATCCTCTAACGAATGGTGGTGCATGTGATCCTTAGACTTGAGATCACCGGAGTGCCTTGTGCACCAATTGGTATAGTTTGACACTAGCCTAACGCAGTTCTTTTTGAGTGTCAATACGGTGGTGATTGGTGCATCAAGGAGTGTATCAAGACTATGGTGGATTGAGAGGATTCATCACTCCCGGTACGGGAGAAAGTTATCTCACGGCACAATTCAAGATATGGCAATGACACTAAAACCGTGGCCACAAAGGTGGGATTGAGTTGTTGCTCTATCCGCTTTATAATACGGGTCATTGGTCCGGCGAATAAATAATATCGAGAGTAACCGAAGGTTGACACTATTTCTATGCCTTCGTCTCGTCGAGATAACGTATGATGAAAGGATCGAATTGCACGGTAACCATATCGTTGACAGGTAGCTACTTTGCTGAATCCGAATCTATCGGGTGGCCATGATGCCTTGCTAGGGGCTCCAATCTTGTCTCAGTGATTAGTGAGACGATTAATTGGTGTTAATCGCAATACTATACACTGCCGATATGATGAGGAGCCTAAGGGTCATACACATAGAAGACAATTTAAGATGCAAGAAGAAAGAAGGGCGTTTTAGTCTTTTAAGGCAAAAGGGTATTTTGGTAATTTCACAGTGCAATTAAATTTATTGAGGTTGTAGCCTTTATTTAATTTGTTAGAAAAATTAAATAAGTGAAATTACGTTTAAATATGTGTTCGCACATATTTAAATATATTATCATTATTGTTAAATGTTAATATATATATTAATTGATTTTAATTGAGATAATGATGGAAAATAAAATAAATCAAATTGGGAGTGTTTGGCAACATGGGGCGTTTGGGTTGGAGCCCAAGCCTATTCCGTATGGGATTAGGGCAAATTGTTTTTTAGGTATAAAAGGAAAAATGTGTGATTTTTAATTAAGAGTTTTTTTTCTTTGAAAACCAAAACACACAGCAGCCCTTTTGCTTCTCCCACGGTAGTAACACTTTTGAGCCTAAAAATCAATTCAATTGAATTTTTGTTTTCTTCTTAATCTTGAAGCCAAAGAGGATCTAGCAAATCCCTCTTTGGTTCTTTTAAGATTGTCTTCGTGTGGACTACGCAGTTCGATCCTACACTTGGATCGGTAGCAAAACGTTCGACGACAAATTTGGAGGAGCCTTCAACGTGCGTTTGTTTCTCTTAACTCATGTTGTATATTTATGCAGATTTTATTTAATATAAATTGTTAAAATCATACCCTTGATCTTGGCTCATGTAAACGATCCTGTTATTTTATTTTTCGTTTCCGATGCGTATACGGGACCGTTTACTAACAGTGGTATCAGAGCCTAGGGTACTGAATTTTACAATTTTTATGTGTATGGTTGATAACATGTATTTGATGATAATATGTTGCCATATTGAATCGTGGTAAATCTGTCTTGAAATATGTTTTTTAAGAAACTAATTAATCGATTAATTTAATTTGTTGATGATCTGCTGGTTTGGTTTAATGCATGATGGATTTTTGTTGAGATCAATGTGTTTGATTGATTGCAAAAATCTGGTTAGAGTGTTTTTGGTTGCTGTATGAACAGATCCGGAGCTACAGATCTGTGTACGCTCGCCGCGGCGATATAATCCATCGCCAGCAGCGTTGTTGTCACAGTGTAACTCATCGCCGCGTCGCTTGGGCGGAGATAGATGGCCACGCGCACGATATAACCCATCGTCGGCGATCGTCCCTTCGGACGTCGCTGTACTAAAACCAATGCACGCCGCGGCGTATAACTCATCGCTGCAGTGAGCGCACTTCCAAGTGTTCAGGGGGTAAAATGCAAAGTTTCAAAACTTTTGGACCAAACTGAAAATCTACAAATTGTCAGGGGGTAAATGTAATTAACCCAAAAATTTCAGAAATTGATTATTTTTGAAATGTATGCTTTGTACATGTTTGTATATTGCATGGTGCCCGGTACATGAGCCTTAGACCTAAGGGTGAATGTTTTAAAATATTTTGGTATGTATGGTTGTATAATTTATTAAATAGGGCTGCGTGTTCCTGCCTTTCTCCTCTTCTCGATGTATATTCTCTTCTCATCTAATTCCCCTCGAATGTAAATCGAGGTTTCTAAATTTATTGATGTAAAGAATTTGTATAATTATTTATTGTAAATTTAGGAAAGATATTTTTTGTAATGTACTTGAAGTCGGAGCAAAGGGACGAGGCAACCATACTTGAAGACTCATGATTTTTATTACAGGGACCCTAGGTGACCCACCCGATTCCTCTAGGCTCGAGGAAATCGGTTTTAGTTGGGCCATGTACCGGCACGTTTAATTTTGTTTAGAATGCATGCTAAGGTTGAATGTTTGATAACATGCCAAACAATGTCATTCTAACAAAGATAATAATTTGGTGAGACATTAAATAACAAAACCCTCAATTAAAGTATATTAAGTCACAAAAGCCTTCCATCACCATGGTTTTAATCAAACCACTGTTCGTCGAAACCTTGTTCGCCAAAGCGAAGGGTACACTTCTACCAGTAGGAGGTTAAAATACATTGGAGTTTTCCTTAATGGTGATGGGTCGACTTAAAATGACGGTTTTGCTTGTTCGCCAAAGCGAAGGTTGATAAACATGCGTCATAGGCATAGTAGAGCAGTACACATATTGTGTGTACGTGGTGACATGTAGTTTCGACTCTACCGATACTGAGAATCACACTTGAGGATGATGGCATGTACTATCCATTGGATTGTGTGATTGGCTTGTTGGCTTTCTCACATTTGAGGTTGATAGTGGGAGCTATCAAGGTGTGGAATTAAGTTTGTTGGCCTACCTAATCAACTCATTTTTGGCTTCTTCGCCAAAACAAGGTTTGAAATGGGCAGGGATGGGATCTCGGTCCACTAGGAAAGTCAACGGGCTTTCCCGAGTTAATAGTGAGGGCTATTGGCTTGAGTAAAATAGTGGGAGCTTCGTTTAATAAAAGACCATATTAAACAATAATAATGAACATGGTAATAACGGTTACTTTTTCTGCACTTGTAGATTCACTTAAATTTGAGCAAAATGATCCCAACATCACTGCGACAAATCATCGAACTGGGAGAGAAATGGAATGGTGAAAATTTCGTTGACTGGTATAGAAGTATAAATAATATACTTCAGTCAAGCGATAGATTATACACCAATTGAGCAAGCTCTATCACCGAGCCTACTGATAGTTCTATCCATGAGACTGGGTATGTATATGTGAAGCATACACATGATGCAAAAACAGAAATGACTAGATACATTGTGCTTGCATCAATGGCACCATTACTGCGACAACAGAGCCAGAAAATGGATTTAGCTTCTATTCTTCATTTTCTTCAAGAAATGAGAAGCATATGGTGTCTCGGTCCGTTATTCGATGTAGGATGGAAGAGGGTACCAAAATTGGCAATCATATACTCAAGTGGATCGAGTATATGAACAAGCTTGAGATTTTGGGATGTGGACTTAGAGAAGGTTTAGCAATAAACCTAATATTACAGTTATTACGGATTCTTATTCTCAATTTGTCTATGACTTTATTGAGGAAGATAAGAAGAATGCCCTTTCGAGCTTCTGGATTTGTTGAAGACTACTAAGTCAGGCATGAAAATGTTAGAACCATTGACGTTGGTTGAAGCCAACTCAAGTGAAAAGAAAAGGGCTCAGAAGTCGATGGAAAGAACTGTTGCAGAAAGGAAAGGCGTTTGTCCTCACTGTGGGAATCCCAGTCACTGGAGAAAACATTGCAAGGCCTTCCTAGCAAAAGGGAAGAAGAATGTTACTTCTTCGTCAGGTACGTTATTGAGATTAACTTCTCCCGTAAACATCTAGTTGACACAAGATATGGTACTCACATTTGATTGATGTGTAGGAACTACGGTAGAGTAGATTGCTCGCCGAGGGAGGGAGGTGGACCTACTAGCTTGGAAATGAAGCACGTCTTTGCTACATTTCTTTGTAGGATCTTATCGTCTGATTAAGCCGATGGACTTGTTTCTTGGAACTTGTGGATTATTATGGTTTTTTCTTCAGTTTCTAGAAAGTATATATTTCGTGTCCACATAGGACAAATGAGAATATTAGTTTACTAATGGATTATTGTCCTTGAGTATAAATAATATTCTTTATGGAACTGTTTCATAATAATATGTTCTTAAGAAAGACAACAAGGATAATCTCAAAATGACTACTATGCCAACTTTGGCAAGTTGAGCTAAACATACCTGAAGGAATGTGGGATAGTATCACAACTCACTCCTCCTTATACACCCCAACACAAAGGAGTGTCGGAAAGGAGGAACAAGACCTTACTTGATATGGTTAGGTTCATGATGAGTTTTAGTGATTTATCTACATCGTTCTAGGGTTATGCCCTAGAGACTACGACTCACGTTTTGAACCGTGTGCCGTCAAAGTCTGTAGATAAGACTTCATATTAGCTATGGAGGGGGCGAAAGCCCAACTTGTCTTATCTAAGGATTTGGGTTGCGAAGCTTATGTTAAGAAATTGACTTGAACAAGCTGGGCCCAAAATCCTGTAAATGTATATTTGTGGGGTATCCAAAGGAGACCAAAGGATACTATTTCTACCACCCAGAAGAGCGCAAAATTTTTGTTGCTTGAACTGGTGTCTTCCTAGAAAAGGAATATTTTCTAAGAAATACTAGTGGGAGAAAAGTAGAACTTGATAAAGTTCTAGAACCACAAGATATACTAGACGAAGGACGGGATGATATGCCACAGGAAGTGGTTGAGCATCATGAGGAGGTTACTCCACAACTTGTGGATCAAAGTGAACCACCTTAGGTAGCATAGGAGCTACGTAGATTTGGGAGAGTACGTCATAAGCCCGAGAGATACGGTTATCTTGTGACTCAACATGGTGACATACTGGTCTACCAAGACGATGAACCCAGAACCTACGAAGACGTTATATCGGATCCAAATTTCGTTAAATGGTTTGAAGCCATGAAATCTGAGATGGACTCCATGTACCAGAACCAAGTGTGGTCTCTGGTGGAACCACTTGAAGGGGTAAAACCCATAGGGTGTAAATGGGTCTTCAAGAAGAAGACTGACATGGATGGCAATGTGCATACTTATAAAGCACGGTTGGTTGCCAAAGGTTTCAAACAAATTCATGGCATTGACTATGAAGAAACCTTTTCGCCGGTTGCCATGATTAAATCCATCCGGATGATGCTTGCAATTGCTGCATATCATGACTATGAGATTTGGCAAATGGATGTCAAAACTGCTTTCTTGAACGGAAACCTTGAGGAGGATGTGTACATGACACAACCTGATGGTTTCGTTCTTGATAGTCAAACCAATAAGGTATGTAAGTTGCAGAGATCCATTTATGGACTCAAGCAAGCTTCAAGGAGCTGGAACATTCGTTTTGATGAAGCCGTAAAAGAATTCGGTTTTATCAAGAACGAAGATGAGCCCTGTGTTTACAAAAAAGTGAGTGGGAGCGTAGTAGCATTCCTAGTATTGTATGTCGATGACATACTTCTGATCGGGAATGATATACCAAACTTGCAGTCGGTAAAGACTTGGTTATCCAAGTGCTTCTCCATGAAGGACTTAGGGGAAAGCAGCCTACATCCTTGGTAAAAAGATCTATCGTGATAGATCGCGTAGGTTGCTTCCAACCTAAGTCAAATACATAGATAAAGTAAATCGAACAAAAGATTCAAGATGGAAGAATCCAAGAAGGGATTTCTTCCGATGTCATATGGTTTCTATCTCTGTGTGTAGAGAAGGATATGTTCTTGCTTTATGGAGGGGAAGATGAGCTCACTGTAAAAGGATACAATGATGCTAGTTTCCAAACGGACAAAGATGATTATCGATCGCAATCAGGGTTTGTATTTTGTCTCAATGGGGGTGCAGTGAGTTGGAAAAGCTCCAAGCAAAGCACTGTAGCGGATTTTACAATGGAGGCTGAGTATATTGCATTGTCGGATGCGGCCAAGGAGGCAGTCTGGATTAAGAAGTTCATTATTGAACTTGGTATGGTTCCTACGATTGTTGATCCTATAGACATCTATTGTGACAACAATGGAGCAATTGCTCAAGCCAGGGAACTACGGTCTCATTAGAAATCCAGACACATACTCAGACGATTCCATCTCATCAGAGAGATAGTTGAGAGGAAAGACATGCAGATTAGTAAAGTGCATGCGCGATAATCTCGCGATCCACTAACAAAACCTCTGTCGCAGCAGAAGCATGACAGGCACTTGAGATCATTTGGTATTAAATACATGAATGATTGGCTATAGTGCAAGTGGGAGATTGTTAGAGTAGATGCCCTAGAGCCAATCAATTATTGTAGAATTGACTCTTTGTAATAATGTTCATTAATCAATAAAAGGCATTTTATTCTATATCGCGTAAATCATTATTATTGCAATATGTATTGATATATGTCCTTAGAATGGTAGAACCGTGACGAGGGTATCAAGTGTTTCAAATCTTGATAGTGAGAACCCTATGAGCACATATGGTGGCCATTCTAGAAACGTATGTGATATTATAAGTAAGGGCACAGATAATACGATAAGGCTATCATAGTGTTGAACGACCCTGTCGAAAGATAGTGACTGATCTTACTTGTCAAGGTTATTTGGTGACAACCTGGTGCAACACATGGGTGCTTGCTGTAGGCGATTACACCGCAGCAAGTTCACTGGACTAACCTACCAGAGGATTCCATATGGATGGTAACCCTAGTGTCTATGGAACAAATCCTCTAACAAATGGTGGTGCATGTGATCCTTAGACTTGAGATCACCGGAGCGCCTTGTGCACCGATTGGTGTAGTTTGACATTAGCCTAACGCAGCTTTTTTCTTTTTGTTTGTCAATACGGTGGTGATTGGCTGCATCAAGGAGTGTATCAAGACTATGGTGGATTGACAGAGGATTCATCACTCCCGGGTATGGGAGAAAGTTATCTCACGGCGTAATTCAGTATATGGCAATGACACTAAAACTGTGACCACAGTGGGATTGAGTTGTTGCTCTATCCAGTTTGTAATATGGGTCATTGGTCCAGAAACTGAATAAATAATATCGAGAGTAACCGAAGGTTGACACTATTTCTATGCCTTCGTCTCGTCGAGATAACGTATGATGAAAGGATCGAATTGCACGGTAACCATATCGTTGACAGGTAGCTACTTTGTTGAATCCGAATCTATCGGGTGACCATGATGCCTTGCTAGGGGCCAATCTTGGTCTGTGTATTAGTGAGACGATTAATTGGTGTTAATCGCGATACTATACACTGCCGATATGATGAGGAGCCTATGGGTCACACACATAGAAGATAATTTAAGATCCAAGAAGAAAGAAGGGCGTTTTTCGTCTTTTAAGGCAAAGGGTATTTTGGTAATTTCATAGGTGCAATTAAATTTGCTGAGGTTGTAGCCTTTATTTAATTTGTTAGAAAAATTAAATAAGTGAAATTACGTTTAAATGTGTGTTCGCACATATTTAAATATATTATCATTATTATTAAATGTTAATATATATTAATTGATTTTAATTGAGATAATGATGGAAAATAAAATAAATCAAATTAGGAGTGTTTGGCAACATGGGGCGTTTGGGTTGGAGCCCAAGCCTATTCCATATGGGATTAGGGCAACTTGATTATTTTACTATAAAAAGAAAAAGTGTGTGTTAATTAAAAAATAGAATTGATTTTTCCTTGAAAATAACACACACACAGCAGTCCTCTCTTTTCACTCCCACGGCATAAACACTCTTAGCCTAAAATCAATTTCAATTGATTTGTTTTTCTTCTTAATCTTGAAGCCAAAGAGGATCTAGCAAATCCCTCTTTGGTTCTTTTGAGATTGTCTTCGTGTGGACTATGCAGGTTCGATCCTACACTTGGATCGGTAGCAAAACGTTCAAAGACAATTGTGGTGGAGCCTCCAAACGTGCGTATGGTTTCTAAACACAGATTATTAATTTCTGCAGATTCTTGCTTTAATATGAATTATAAAATTATACCCTTGATCTTGGCTCATGTAAACGATCCTTGTATTTTATTTTATTTTTTACCGCTGCGTATACGGGACCGTTTACTAACAACATATAGATGGTAACCCCATTTTCTATGGAATAAATCCTCTAACGGGTGGTGGTGCATGTGATCCTTAGACTTGAGATCACCAGAGCACCTTGTGCACCAATTGGTGTAGTTTGACACTAGCCCAATGTAGTTTTTATTCAGGATTATCAAAACGGTAGTGATTAGTCACATCGAGAAGTATATCAAGACTATAGTGGATTGGCAGAGGATTCATCACTCCCGAGTATAGGAGAAATTATCTCACTGAACAATTTGATAAATAGCAATGACACTAAATCTGTGACCATAGTAAAATTGAGGGTTGTAACTCAATCCAATCTATTCTAGTCGTTGGTCCAATAACCGAATACCGAGATGTCAAGGATATATGAGGTTGACACTATTTCTATATCTCAACCTTAATGAGATAATGAATAATGAAGGTATTTGATTGCACGATGACCATACTATTGATATGTAGCTATTTCGTTGAATCCTTGTTTATTGGGTGGCCATGATGCCTTGTTAGAGGCCAATCTTGGTATGTGTATAGTGAGATGATTAATTGGTGTTAATCGCGATACTGCTCACTACCAATATGATAGGGAGCCTATAGGTCAGACACATAAGGAGACAGTTTAAGGATTAATATGTGGAAGGGGTATTTTTGTCTTTTAAGACGGAATGGTATTTTGGTAATCTTACAGTGCAATTAAATTTGCTGAGGTTGTTGTCCTATATTCAATTTAATATTGAAATTAAAATTGGTGAGATTATATATTTAAATATATGTGTATATATATATTTAAATGGATTATCATTATTATTTAATGTTAATATATATTTTTTTTATTTTTTTATTAATATTTGTGGATTTTAATAATAATAATAGTTAAATAATTAAAATACTATAATTGTAATGTTTGGCTATTGGGTTAGTGCTATTCAAGTAAAGGAATAGGGTTTTATTTTAGTTACACTATAAAAAGGTGCAATTTAAATAAAACAAGGGTGACAAAAAAAAAAAAAAAAAAAAAAAACCTAGCCTCTCCACGTTTTCACACAAGAGAAAGAGAGTGACTTTTTGTTTGAAAAAATTCTGCACACCATTAATCTTTAGAGCATTGATTTAATCTAGCAAATTAAATCAATTGTGAGTAATCCTGTCTTTGTATGGATAACATTCATGCAATCCTTACTTGGATTAATTAGCAAAATCTCAGTATCCAAAGAAGAAGCCTCCAAACACAGGTATAAATGAATCCAATTGTTTGGATTAATTTCTTTTATATCTTGTATGTAAAATAGATATTCATCAGACCTTGGTCAAGGGAATTAAAGTAACCGATGAGCAATTTTTTTGCTTTTCCGTTGCCACGGTTCATCGATTCACTTACAGTTTTAGTCATTTTCCATCATATATAAAAATCAACAATTATTATTCAAGTCAAGGTATTTTTGCAAGTTTATTAAAATCACAGTGTAAGATACTACAAAACATGAAGTCCGAAGCTCGGAAAGGCAGTCTGGTTATACCTCAGATTGTTTTAAGAAGATGACTACACCATAATTCGAGCTCAAAAGGGGTATATCCCACGATCCGACAAAAAGCAACTTGGAAAATAACCGAGAGAAGCATGTCGAGGAGGAATTAATCAAAACTCGGTGACCGAGACTCGAGATGGGTAATTAACCCAAACTCGACGTCATTGATGCGTGTTTCCTACAACATGCAATATGTAGCAAGTATACTAGTCGCACAAGTAATAGAGTGATGAGTGAGTATCGTTCCCACGGGGATTGTTGCTAAGCACTAAGTTTTCTACCGTTTTCAAGTTGAACCAATCAAATTCTTTTGGATTTAAGGGAGCAATTTAAACTATAATTAAAACAAAATTTTACTAAAATAAACTTAAACTATGAAAGCAAGATTTAAAACGGGATAAATCAATTCAAACAAGCGGGTAGGGTTTTGACTTCATTCGGACTCTATGGGTTAAACCTAAAGAATCAAACTAAACTCATAATCACATGCATTAATTGTAAATCGAACTCTCTAAGGTATCCAACATACCTTCTTAGGCTATGTTTTCCTACTCTTCCCTATTAACCTTCCGCACCCAACAAATTGAAAGTTAATAAATCTAAGCTCATTAAGCACAAGAATCCTAGATTGATTTCATTGGTTCTTGAATCTATCTCTAGCATCCAATAATACAATGGTGATTACCCAAGAAGCTTAACATGAATTATCTCTCAATCTCATCATGTTCATCACATACAAATAATAAATACAGAAGAATCGCACAATCAAAGCAAAATCATATGAAATTAATAATCATCAACTCTCTAACCCATTAGAATCTGAACTACATCAAAACCCTAACCCAAAATAGGTTAGTTCAATCAATAAAACAATTAAAAGAAACAAAAAATTCCAAGTTCAACATCATGGACACAAGAGAAAGGAAAAGAATCTTCCCAATTGATGAATCCACTGATTTCACCTCAAATCTTCACACTTTGTTAATCCAAAATCACTCAAAAATCAATCTAAGAAAATGTAAAAACTGCTGTCTATCTCTCCACGAACGCCCTCAACAAAAAGATTAAGTCTTTCTTTTATACCTCACCTAAAATCTTAAAACTTAGCCTAAAAACGAAACTGTGCGTTTTACAAAAATTGGAGAACGCAGACTCGGTCGTGGCAAAGAAGGAATCTCGCCGCGGCGACAAAGGAGCTGAATCTGGTGCGTGTCTGGCCCATTTCGTCGCGGCGAAGCTTCCTAAAGAATTCTAAAATTACAGAATTGCCCTCCGCTTGCTTCTGAGTCCAAAAACTCCAAGTCTGCCTTTATTCGCTCAAAATTTCCATTTTAACCTGAAACACGAAATGTAAGGAATTAAGTAGCAATTTAGGAAAAAAATAACTAAGAAGTATCTGAAATCCGGGCTAAGAGCTTAAATAAAATAGTATTAATCCTCGGATTATCAAATACCCCCAAACTAAGGACATGCTCGTCCCCGAGCATCAAGTACAAAACAAGATAAAAGAAAAACACAAACGTTCAAAAACACAAAACAGCAAATGACAAAAATTAAATAAGAGAAACAAAAGACTCGACTCACAAAACAACTGCCTAGAATTTATACCAATCTCAAAAGTTGTTGCAAAATTATTAATAGAAAAATGTTTAACACTCCAAGAAGTTATAAGTTGCATCAACTTTCTTCCTCAATTGGTCCCCCGAGTAGGTAACCCCACTTCATTCCACCTTCTGACTTCTCGGATTATTTTATGCATGAATGCAAAGTTTATCAAATGGTGGCAGACTCCATAAGCCTAAATATCGAACTACTCTCCACTAATGAGGACTAGACAAAGATAAGAATCAGCAGGTCTTTATAAGCTTGTAACGCTAGGCTCGGGAAGTGGGTTCCAAGAAAAATGATAGGAAATACAAAGTAAGAGAACTCGGTTTTCCTCATGCAAACACTCAAATCAAGTCGAACTCCACTTCTTCTCAACCACCAATCAACGTGTCCACTAATTTACACCCCTCAAACTTGTATCATTCTTATTTCTGATACCATATATGCGCGGCCGGGAAGTGCGTCTAAGGTGTACGTGGCGTTGTTAAACCAGGAGTCGCCAAGTACTGCTAGGCGTTACTGGTTTCCAGGAGATACCCTTAAACTTGGCAAAAGAATTATTATTATTATTATTATTATTTTTCACATTTATACAAATCAATTGAATTGAGGTGAACTACCTCTTTTATTTTTTTATTGCCCTTCTCACAACCCCTAAACTATTCTTTTAGTTTATTCGTACAACTCTTCCCATTCTTTGTGTTTGTATTAGGATCGAATTCTCCTAAGGGTACGATAGAGTGTTTAGGGTATAAGGATCGGACAATTTTTTGTTAGCCAAGAAAAATAAAGCAACAATGATTCATACGGCTCAAACGGGTGACTAGGGACAATTTCATTCCTGGGTCGGCTAGAAAGGCTCAAACGTTCCAAAAAGAATGCCTAAATCATCTCCTCAACCATGTCTAATCCTAGAATTTCACCTCAAGCACTTCTCTACTAGGTTCTAGAGTCCATCAACATTATCAAAACTTTACCTAAGTACATAAAATGAATCTAAGCATGCCGAAAAAATGAAAATGGTGGTTGAACCACTCAATAAACCTCAATCAAAATTTCAGTCAATAAACCTAAACTTGAAGCAATGCTTAACATTTCTCAACAACAAAACGCAACAATCCAATTCGCATCATTGATTATACAATTCATCATCGGCAAAAACAATCAAATCAAAGTAAAATAAATAAAATAAAAAATTTCATAATTTTCCTACCCCCAAACAAAAGATGACATTGTCCCCAATGTCCCATTACGCATAAATTAGGGATAGAAAAACAAAAATAACAAAGGTACGAGATAGTTCCCTGATTAATCCGTGAAGTTTCGCTCCACAGTGCACACCTGATCTGTGACCTTTTCATCACCCAACATCTGTCAAAACAATTGAAACTGTGGTGTCCACTAGGTTAAAAAAATTTACAGACTAATATGAAAGTATTACAACCTAATCTCGTCCTTACACAAACTACAAATTACAAGAAAATGAAATAACTAAAACAACTACCACAACCCAAAACAAAATATAAACCAAGTTTAATGTTTGAAATGAAAAAAAAAAAAAAAAAAATCAACTAAAAACAAATAAAAATAAAGAAAAACAAAACAGGTGTTCCGGTGCTCATTCTTCGCCTCCCTCGTCTTCCTTTTCTTCCTCTTCTGACTCTGAGCCCATCCACTCATCTGAATCCCAGTCGACCCATTGGAATCCTGAAGTGTCAACGTTGAGCTTGTTAAAGCTACTCTTCCGCATATCATACATCATTTGGGTCTGCTCAGCCAACCATTCCTGACGTTTTTCCATACGTTTCATCATACCCATCATCTGTTGTATCATCTCCTTCTATGTAGTTGTGGAGCTGGAGGATGTGACAAGGCCTTGTGTGGTTCTCTGCCGTTTTGTTCCTGCCCTTGGTTGCTCAGCTTCTGGACGTTCAAGATGCTTCTGAAAATAATCTGAATCGAGGATAGGGGCAGCATGAATACGTTGCTCTTCACTTTCCACCTTGGCTCCAACTCTAATGCACAAGGCTGTAATGAGATGTGGGAAAGAATAACTTGATCGCCCTGGTTTGGCGGCATGATGAATGTTGTTAAAGATAATTCGTCCCACATTTATACTCTTTTATGTGGCAATAGAATAAAGCAGTAATGCTTTTTCGTAAGTTATCGTGCTATAGTGCGTTTCCGGCATCAACCTCGCACTAACAAAATATTGCCAAAATCGAGCCATCGGTGTCAAAGAAGTTCCCTTAATGGCCTTCTTTTGTTTCTTCGACACTGACCAAGTTGCATCCGATTTTGCAATGACCGGAAGAATGATACTATCCTGAAACTGTGTCCCCCTAAACCTTCCGTACTCATCCTGATCAAACCCAGGCAGGTTATAAAACTCATTGATCACATCTTCTGTAAACGGCACATCAATCCCTCTCACAAATGCAGTACCCTCTTCACAATCCGGGAGGTTGGCATAAAACTCCCTTACTAGCGGCTCTATAGCCGGTTGTGCAGGAGCACTCATAAACAGTTCCCATCGTATCCCTCGACTCCAATCCAACTCCTGACTCGTGATCAATCCGCACTCAGGAATAAAGCCCTTATCTCTTCTTTGGATAGCCCCTTGATATCGTTTCTGGGCCTCTTCATTCACAAAGCGGCTGTCCACTTTCTTTCATTTTCCCTTTCCTTTGTATGGAACCTTAACTTTGGGTGCCATTTTCTATAATTCAACTCACAACACAACCCAAAAATTCAAGCCTAGGTTCCCCACAACAACCAATTCAAACCTGAAAAAGAAAATTGAAAACACTTCCAAAAATTCGCAATTAGACCCCCAAACTACGATTTCTCCAAATTCAACAAAACATACCAAAACTCAAAACCCACACTCCTCAATATCACAACATTCAACCCTTCCTCAACAAAATCGAACTCACAATCACCCAAAAATTCACAACTCAACCAAAAATCAATTTTTCAGATCTACAACTTAAAACTTGAAATTGTGCGAAAATGAGTTTAGGGAACTTGAGATCTTACCAATACAAAGGATTATTCGCCACCAATTTTCCCAAAATCAGCCCAGATTGGAAATCCCCAAATTTATTGAATCTGAAATTTTCGTGAAATTTTCGAAAAATTTGTTGTTGAAATGAGTTGTTTTGGTGTTTAGGAGGGTTAATGAGTGAAAACTTTGGTTGGGAAAACACTTGCGAGGCAAAGGATTGAAATTGGAAAATTTTTTCTCTCAAAAGGATATGAAAAGTCGCGTGAAAAATGAAAAATCAAAGTGAGTATTTATAGAAAACAGTCTTCGCCGCGGCGAAGAACAAGCTTCGCCGCGGCAAAGTTCTTCATTCATAGAACCCTAATTTGAAACCCAGGTTTCGCCGCGGCGAAGAAAAATACTAATCGCCCGCCGCGATGAAATCGCCTTAAAGGAATTTCGTCCAACCTACTTTGCCGCGACGAAGAAAAATTACAGTAGCTGCAACATATTTTCAGGTTGCTTCGCCCCGGCGAAGAACAATCTTCGCCATGGCGAAGTCTGGGACTTTTCAAAACACATTTTTTTCATAATGTGGGCGAAGTCTGGAGCATTTTCTTTCCTTGCATTAGCTGAAAACTTCACCTGAAACACCCAAAAACACACAAATTAAAAAGAATCAAACACACTCAAACACACTGAATAAAAAAACATAGAAGAACAAAAATTAAAACACTTGGGTTGCCTCCCAAGAAGCACTTGTTTATAGTCGGTAAGCTCGACTCTCTCAATTTTTCACGTCGGAATGTCAAGCCGTATTAGGATGGATTTGCAACTCATCACCCCATCAATGTATGGCTTCAATCTCTGCCCATTGACTGTAAAAGTGCCCTTTTCTTCATGTGTAACTTCCACTACTCCGAATGAGTGAATTCTTGTAATCGTGAATGGTCCGGACCATCTAGACTTAAGTTTTTCGAGGAATAGCCTAAGTCTAGAATTAAACAACAACACTTTTTGCCCCACTTCAAAATCCTTCTTCCTGATATGCTTGTCAAGCCACCTTTTTGTCTTCTCCTTGTAAATTCAAGCATTTTCATATGCTTCGAGACGGAACTCATCGAGTTCGTTCAAAGTCAGCATCCTTTCCTCCCCAGCAGCTCTTAAATCCATATTTAGCTGCTTGACTGCCCAGTATGCTTTATGCTCGAGTTCCACTGGTAATATCTCCTATACATAAGAGTGGTGAATCTTTTGTCGATCCACCATAGTCATGATGTACTTCTTGATGTAGCTAATCACTCATGTATTGATAACCCTCTCAAGAATACGTTTGGTAAGGGTCAAACTACACCAATAGGTACCCATGGTGCTCCAATGATCTCAAGTCTAAGGACCATATGCACCACCATTTTTTAGAGGATGTATTCCATGGACATTGGTGTTCAATCTATATGGAATCCTATGATGGGTCAGTCCGGTGAACTTGTGAATAACAAGCACCTATTTGCCGCACCAAGTTTTCACCAAACAACCTTGACATGTGAGATCAATCACTACCTTCTAGTAGGTTCGTTCAAAGTTATAATAGCCTTACCGTATTATCTATGCCCTAGGTTAGGATAATACTCTGGCTGTAGACGTTTCTAGAATGGTCACTATAAGTGATCATAGGGATCTCACAATCAAGACTTATCATTGCTTGATTCCCTCGTCATGGTTCAATCATTCTAAGGGCATCTACTAATACATACATATGAAATATGCTTTACATAATATAATTAATGCCTTTTATATATTGAATATTCGTGATCCACAGAGTCAACATTCGATAATATGATTAGCTTAAGGGCACCTACACTAACAATCTCCCACTTGCACCTATATCCAATCATTTACATATTTAATACCAAATGATGCCAAGTACCTATCATGCTTCTGTTGTGATAAAGCTTTAGTAAGCTGATCCGGGATGTTTTCGTTGATAGGCACTCTGCTTATTTCCACATTTCCCCTCTCAACAATTTCCCTAATAAGGTGAAAATGTCTGAGAATGTGTTTGGATCTCTAATGAGGTCGTGATTCCCTAGCCTAGCAATGGCCCCATTGTTATCGTAGAATATCTCTATTAGATGAACAATGCTTGGAACCACTCCAAGTTCAATAATGAACTTCTTGAACCAAACTGCCTCTTTGGTAGCTTCCGATAGTGTAATGTATTCTGATTCCGTAGTAGAGTCACCAACAGTACTTTGCTTTGAGCTTTTCCAGCTCACTATAGCTCCATTGAGACAAAAGACAAAACCTGATTGCGATAAAAAATCATCCATATCTGTTTGAAAACTAGCATCACTGTATCCTCTTAAAGTAAGTTCCTTCTCTCCTTCATAAACCAAGAACATATCTTTAGTCCTCTTCAAGTACTTAAGAATGTTTAAGAGGACTAAAGATTATTTTTTACCGCGATCCAGTGACACTCTCCGAGATCCGATTGATATTTGCTACAAATGCTCAGAGTATATGAGACATCAATCCGAGTACATAACATTGCATACATAATGGATCCAATAGCAAATGCATATGGTATCCTGTTCATCTTATCTCTCTCATCGGGTAATTTTGGACGCATGCCCTTAAAAAGATAAACACCATGTGACACTTGAGGCAATCCCTTCTTGGATTCTTCCATACCGAATCTCTTCAGTATCCTATCAATGTATGTACTTTGACTTAGGCCAAGCAACCCACAAGATCTATCACGATAAATCTTAATACCGAGGATGTAGGTTGTTTCCTCTAAATCTTTCATGGAAAAGCACTTGGATAATCAAGTCTTTACCATCTGCAAGTTTGTATATCATCCCAATAAGTAATATGTCATCAACATACAATACTAGGAATGTCACTGCGCTCCCACTGAACTTCTTATACATATAGGGCTCATCTTCGTTTTTGATGAAACCAAATTCCTTAACGGCTTCGTCAAAATGAATGTTTCAACTCCTCGATTCTTGCTTAAGTCCATAAATGGACCTTTGCAAGTTGCATACCTTCCTTGCTTGACCTTCAAGAATGAAATCATCGGGCTATGTCATATAGACATCCTCTTCAAGGTTTTCATTCAGGAAAGCAGTTTTTGTTGGAGTAAGTGCCCAAGAGCCAATCAATTATTGTAATATTGACTCTTTGTAATAATGTTTATTTACCAATAAAAGGTTATTTTCTACTATATCGTGTAAATCATAGTTATATGTATTAATATATGTCTTTGGGATAGTAGAACCGTGACGAGGGTATCAAGTGTTTCAAATCTTGATGGTGAGAACCCTATGATCACATATGGTGGCCATTCTAGAAATCTCCGTAGCCCTAGTATTATTCTGACCAAGGACATAGATAATACAGTAAGGCTATCATAGTGTTGAACGATCTTTTCGAAAGACAGAGACCGATCTTACTTGTCAAGGTTTTTTGTTGACAACCTGGTACAATACATGGGTGCTTGCTGTAGGCAAGTTCATTGGATAGACCCACCAAAGGATTCCATATGGATGGTAACCCTAGTGTCTATAGAATAAATCCTCTAACAGATAGCGGTGCATGTGATCCTTAGACTTGAGATCACCAGAGCGCCTTGTGCATGAATTGGTGTAGTTTGACACTAGCCCAATGTAGTCCTATTTACGACTATCAGAACGGTAGTGATTGACTACATTAAGAAGTGTATCAAGACTACGGTGGATCCGCAAAGGATTCATCACTCCCGGGTACGAGAGAAGTTATCTCACTGTGCAATTCAGTAAATGGCAATGACACTAAATCTGTGGCCATAGTGGGATTGAGTTGTTGCTCAATCCAATTTATTATTGCAGTCATTGGTCCAATAACTGAATACAAAGATATCGAGGATATCTAAGGTTGACACTATTTCTGTACCTTAGCCTTGATGGGAAAATGGATGATGAAAGGATTTGATTGCATGATAACCATATTGTTGATAGGTAGCTATTTCGCTGAATCCGAATGCATCGAGTGGTTATGATGCCTTGCTAGGGGCCAATGTTGGTCTATGTGTAGTGAGACGATTGATAGGTGTCAATCGCGAGACTACTCACTACCGATATGATAAGGAGCCTACGGGTCACACACTTAGAAGATAATTTAAGAATCAGTTTGTGAAGGGGTTATTTTCATCTGTTAAGACGAGATGGAATTTTGGTAATCTCACAATGCAATAAATTTTCTGAGATTGTTGCTTGTATTCAATTTTAATATTGAAATTAAAATTAGTGAGATTATATTTAAATATATGTCCGCATATATTTAAATGGATTATTATTGTTAATTAAATGTTAATAAATTTTAATATATTAATTGATTTTAATAATAATTAATTATTATTATTTAAATTTAAAATACCATTAAGGTGGTGTTTGGTTGCAAGGGTGGATTAGGGTTTTAATTAGTTACACTATATAAGTGCAAATTAAATTAGAACAATATAACAATTATTCAATTAACAAAAACCCTAGCCACCCACCTCTCTCTCTCACGGTTTTACATGCTTAAATCAAAGAATTTTCTTCTTTGATTTTTTTGATTCTTGAAGCCTTCTATTTGTTCTAGCAAAACAATAGTTGGTTCTCTGGATTATCTTCGTGTGGATCAACATTCGTACGATTTCGTACTTGAGTCGATTACGAAATCAAAGACTTTGAAGGAGCCTTCAAACATTCGTAAGTATTCTAAATCCTTGTATGGATTTGTTTTACATAGATATTAGTGTTTAACATGTAAAAGATATAACCAATACCTGTATCTTGGCAAACAGGTAATAGATTTTCTGGTTTTATTTTGTTTTTCTGCTACGTTTGGGAGATCAATTACTTACAATAGTTTCAAAGCCTTGAGTACCAAATTATATTGTTTAATTGATGATTGATAATGTAATACCCCGTATTTTTTTTTTTTTTTGTATGGATTTTTATTAAATTTTATTTTGTGATTTTGGGGGTAAATTGTAAGAATTTGAAAGTTTTGAGGGAGTATAGTGTGATAGCCGAAACAAGTGGGGACTATATTGAAAATTTCCAGATATTTTGATGAACAGTGACCATTCAAAGAAAAGAAAAACGGAGAAGAAGAAGGAAAATAGAAGAAAAATGAGAGAATGAAAAAAGAGAAAGAAGAGGAAGAGAAGGAGAGGAAGAAGAAAAGAAAGAAGGGAGAGAAAGATGAAACCAAGAATAGAGAGAGAGAGAGAGGAGAAGAGGGTGGTGGAGGTGGCTGGAAAAGTGGCCGCCGGCGAGCAAACCTCCGGTGATCGGAGAGTGGAGGAAGATCAAGCATATGGGAGGTGAGTAAAGCTTAAAATTTCCCACTTTGATGAGTTTTAGTTCATTAGATTTGTGTTGGTTATAATTGAGTTTAATGACATGAGATTACACTAAAATGGGAAGATTGAGTTCGATAATGTTATGTGGATAGAACACATATGTGTTTCCTAAAAAAAATTTGGTTAAAGATGTGATTTTGATATAAGGGTTCACTGTACAAAAATCTGACCATCTAGAATTCCAAAAATTGTTTGTATGTTTTGGGTTTTTGTTTGAAGCTGAATTTCGGATATGTTGTTACTTCTTTAGGAGTGTTTAGAAATTTATTTCACTCAAAAACTCCAAGAATTGAATTTTATATGGATTTTTGAAGTTGCCTTATGAATTCTGGAATTTTCGTTTTCTGCAGAATATGTATTTTTGGAAAATGATTTGATGCATCTATTCTTATCCAAATTGAATGATTTTAAATTCTGGTGAATCTATATGTGTCTAGTTTAATTCTGGAGAGTTTCATGAGGTTTAGATTAAGGGTTGAATTGTTATGAATTTTACAAGTCAGTAACCTCAATTCTGGAAAAGTTGGCAGATTTGAATGAGTTGAAAGAAAATTTTCTTTTAAATAGTTATTTATTCTAGAATGACTTGAGAAAATTATGGGAACAACTTATGCGTCTCTAGAATTGCCCATTAAAATTATGGCTTAAATTGATGAATCAAATTTTTATGGAAAATCCGAGAGCGACCGATGTTCGGTTATGAGACAGTTTTGTTAAATAAGAAGTTATGTTAATCTTTTTGTGTGTGAAGTATCCAATGATTTAATATTGAGGTGTTACCTTATGGGGACTTATGTATGGAGGATTTATTGGATTTTGTATATAGGGAGGCAAGCGGGGCATTGTTAAAGTATTTCAATCTTTTTCGGCTTCAGGGTCGAGCTCCAAAATGGTGAGTGGAAAAAAAAAATATAAAACCCTAACTCTCATTTCAATAAAAGTTATCTCTAAATGCTTATTTATACTTGTTTATTGTTTTAAATTGCCTAGGATGTTTGATTTCCTTATAGAAATGAGCTTTATTGCAATGTTATTGTTGGAAATTGTTGATTGACATGAGAAAGATGGAATTTTGATGCTTTTGGGCAAAGCTGAAAAGAAATGAAAATGGGTTGAAATTGTTAGATTTGAAAACATTTGAGAACTTGCATTTACATTTTTACATTACATGAGACGTTATGAAATTATTATATGCTCATGAGAAAAATGTTTTGAAAATAAGTATATATGTTAGTGGTTTTCAAACCACCCTACGTAGTACCCATCCCCCTCATGATATTGATTTGATTCTACGCATGCATATGATTGATCATTTGATGGCCCAAGTGGGTCGAAGGCCCGAGCGAGGCAGATATCGCTACACATGATTTGGTTTGCCGGCCGAAGTAGGTCGAAGGCCCGAGCGAGGTGGATATCACTAGACATGATATTATTGTGCCGGCCCGAGTGATGCTTGGTCTCACTGGGTCGAAGGCTTGAGCAGTGACCAATTCCGCCTAGCAGGATGAATTTAGTGATTCAACCGATGCGATGTTAGATCTTGCCAGGTTGGACGGATTTACCCCTGGGTAGTAGTTGGGTGAGAGTTTTCACACGTGATTGAGAGATGGTTTGGATATATATATGTATGTCATTTATTTGAAATGGAAATTTATAAATGCAAATGTTATCTGTATATGAAATGCTTTTAGAAATGATATTTTTAGGGAAACAAGAGTATTAATTTGTTTACTATAATAGTTTTCAAAAAGAAGGTTTGCAATGAGACATTTCAACATTTGTTATGAAAGATGGCTTATATTATAAAATGTGTTTATGGAAATGAAATTTTATAAGCACGAATGTTTTATTGTATATTGAAATGTTATATGGCATACTAACCCATTCCCCACTCACTGAGCATTTCTAGCTCACCCCTCATTTTCAAATGTTTTTCTTTTCCCCCAACTAGGTCAAGGAGGAGATCGTGCAGAAGAGTGAATCCCACTCAAGGTTGGGCCACATGACTTCATTTCATCATATGTTCCATAGTTGTGTTTCATTTCTGCTACAAAGTTTATATTTCCTCATGTAATATTTTCATGTTTTGGATTGTAAAAGATATGGGAAAATCTGATACCATACATTCATTTGGAAAAAAAATATACAGTAAAACCTCTCTATAGTCATAATGTTGGGATCAAACTAATTTATTACTATAAGGAGGTTATAACTTAATAGAGGTGCAGTTACAAAAAAAACTATTTTGATTTCTTATTTTATAATTCATGTTTTAGTAGTATTAGGATTTCTTATTTACTTTTAATATTACTTGTTTCTTATTTTATAATTTATGTTTTGGTAGTATTAGGATTTCTTATTTACTTTTAATATTATTTGATTTCCTATTTTAAAATTCATGTTTTGGTAGTACTAGGATTTCAATTCATGTTTTAGTATTAGTAGGATTTCAATTCATTGTTTTAGTAGTAGTATTAGAATTTCTTATTTTCTTATCCTAGTATAATTATGATTAGCCTGCTATAAATAGGGTTGTTATGTTTCAACTTATTCAATCAAGTTTTCAATAAAATCTTCGACCAATTCAAGTGATACCTTTCTTCTTCCTCTAGCAAATCAATCATGCCACCTAAAGTTAATACACGAACTCAATTGACTGAAAGTATTCGTGTTGAATTGTGAAAAATGAAAGAATCAAACCCTATTTGGAAGCAGAAAGATCTTGTGAAGTGGTTAGAAGATACTCATGGTCTTAAGGTATCACAAGCAGCAATATCTAAGACACTCAAACGATCAACTGACCTCCTTCAAGAAGAAGGATTGTTGAACCCAAACACAAACCATTCAAAGATGGTAAAGTACCCAGCAATGGAGTCTGCCCTCTATGAATGGTTTGTATGCCATCAAGAGCATGTCAATATGAATGGTGAATTGTTAAAAGAGAATGGAAATATTTTTCTAAGGAAACTCTATCCCGAAGCTACCTCGTTTGGATTTTCAAACGGATGGTTGGAAAAGTTCAAGCAACGACATGCAATTCATTCCTTTCGTCGTTTTGGGGAAAGTGGTTAAGTTAATATGGAGAAAATTGAAGCTAGTTTGCCACCAATAAGAGAGGAATTAGACAAATGGGCTTGGAAGGACATTTATAATATGGATGAAACTGGCTTATTTTATCGAATGCAAGCCGATAACTCTCTTGCAACAAAGCAGTTGGAGGGCCGAAAGCAAAACAAAGAGAGGATTACAATTGTTATTTGTTGCAATGGTGATGGCTCTGGCAAACTTCTGCTTTGGGTCATCGGTAAGTTTCTTAATCCAAGATGCTTTAATAATGTTAACCGTGATAATCTCAATTGCAAGTATCGAGCGAATTCAAATGCATGGATGACATCTTTGTTTTTTATGGAATGGCTTAAGTGGTTTGATAGTCGTTTGGATAGAAATGTCTTGCTTATATTGGATAATTGTACCGCACATGGCAAAAAGGAGAATCTCCCCCCACTTCATCACACAACTGTTCTGTTCCTACCACCAGCTAGCACTTCCAAAATCCAGCCATGTGATGCAGGCATTATTAGAAATTTCAAAGGTTATTATCGGCAGCGCTTTAATCACTTACTTTTGAAACGGATAGAAGATCATGTATTGGAACCAGAAAAGATAAGTATCCTTGATGGAATTGTAAAAGCAGTTCCTACATGGTCAATTGATGTGAAGCCACAAACAATTATCAATTGTTTTAAGCATTGCAAAATTAGGACCTCCGATGTCGATGAATTGCAAGTTACAAATGAAATGGATGAAGAGAATAGAAAAGTCATTGCAGAATTGAGTGATCAAATTCGACAACTTCACTACACTAATCAAATGGATATTAATGTCTTCCTCGATCATCCAAATGAGCAACAAGTCGTATATGCTTTAACTGAAGAAGAAATCATTGATGCAATTAGATAAGAAGAGAAAGGAAATAATCCTGAGGATGATAGTATGGAAATGCAAAAAGTTTCGTGCCATGAAGCTCTAAAGATGCTTGAGAAGCTAGAAATATTTTGGCTTCAACAAGAAGGTGCCCATGCTAGCGAGTTATTATATACCCGCAAGTTAGAAGATTTGATAACAACTCTAAAGCATAAATCATTGTCCCAAACAACTTTAGATAAATATTTTATTTCATCATAAACCTTTAATGTAACATAACATATATCTTTTTTTTGCAATATACAAATAATTATTACTATGTGGAGGCAACTTTCCTTAAGACAGGAATTAAAAAAATTATAATTTATTACAATGTGGAGTTTATTTTTATTTATAACTATCCCAAATTGGGAATATAATTTTTTATGACTATGTAGAGTTTATTCCTATATAGAGTATCACTACAGAGAGGTTTTACTGTATATATATTTAGTTGCATTTGTTTATTTGCAAATGATGTTATATTTATTTGTGAGAAACAAAAAGGAGAGTTTATAAATGTTTTAGCTAAAAGAGTTTCATGATGTTTTAATTCATAAACAGGTTTCATAGTTTTCCTACATGGCATGTCTCGGTCACTTGAGTCTCATGGGTGCACCCGGAGCCTATGGGATAGGGAGGGTCGGGACAGGTCGTGTCAGATAGCATGTGATTTGTTTGATAACATGTTAGTGTATAAACTATTTTTTTAAATCTTGATTTTTTTAAAAAAATTGCATGATTTACATGATCAATTGATTAACTGGTGTGTTGATTGAATTTTTGTAGGTTGGTTGATGTCTTGGTTGAATGCTAGTGAATTTGATTAGATTTAGATTCGCGACGTTACATGAAAAACTGCAAAAATTTGAACCGGTTGTTCACAGATCTGTGGTGATAGTCACAGAGAAATAAAGCTTTGTCCCGGCAATTGAGAGATCATGGCCTTTGGCCATAGCGAAATAACACTTCATCATGGCAAACTGCAAAAAAGTAGATCTCGCTGTGGCAAGAAACATTCTAGAATTCTTGAGCTTCCTGGAGGTTCACGCTCGCTGCGGCAAAATAAATCTTTGCCGCGGTGACCATGGCATTTTTTATCTTTGCCGCGGCGATGAGTTTTCACCATCACGGCAAGAAAGCTGTTGGACCAGATTGGTTTTTACGTGCAGGGACCAAACTACAGTCTTTTAAAACCTTTAAAGCCAATAATTATTCTGCACATCTAAGAAGGTAATTTAATAATTTCACCCACCCAATTAAAATTTTTTATTTTGAATGTATGCAATGTTCTTGTTTGAAAATTGCATGGTGTCTAGTACATGAGCCTTAGACTTTTGGTTTGTTTATTTAAATTTTGGGTTTTTTTGTAATTTCTTAAATAAATAGGACCTGCGTGTCCTGGCTCTCTCTAAATTCTCTATGTATTTGTTCTTCTCATCTCACTCTCCTCGTATGTAAAGCGAGGTTTCTATTTCATTAATGTAAATTAAAATAGGATTTTATTTATTGTAAAATCTTTTGTAATGATCGTGATGAAGAAATGAAAGAGCAATGAAGAGGAAAACTTGAAGACCAGAGTTTTATAATTTAACCCTAGGTTGACCTATTGATTCCTGTAGGCTCGAGGAAATTAGTTCTAGTGGACCATGTACTGACACATTTACTTTTTTGTTTAGAATGTATGTTAAAGTTGAATGTTTAATAACATGCCAATCGACATCATTCTAACAAAGAAAATAAATTGGTGAGACCACAAAATAAAAACCCCTCCAAACGATATTAAGTCAATAATGAAAACCAATGTTTTAAAACCCAACCCGGGGTGAAGCCCGACAAAGTTGTCGGGTCCTGGGTTGACCGGTTGACAAAAACTTCTATAATTTAGCAAATACACCCCTAAAAATTACAGTAAGTCCCTATTGGTTTGAAATTTAGCAAACACACCCCAAATAAAAATCGATCGGCGGATTGGTTGGTAAACGCGACACCCGGAGATGCAACCTCGATCGGTCCCGCTGGAGCGGTATTGGTGGATAGCACACCCCAAATAAAAATCGATCGCGCATCAAGGTTGGCGGTGCGACATTCCCAGATGCAACCTCAATCGTCCCTTGAGCCCATTCCCCTTAAACTATGCCCAAGATCTGGTTGAAATACGTTCGATTTCAGCCAGATCTCACCGACGTCAGCGTCGGCATTCTAGGCTAGATCTCATTGACGCCTGCATCAACAACCCCCTCCCCGTCACCCAAAAATTACTCCCCTCTTCCTCCCATACCAAAACTCACCTCATCCCACCCCCGTTAGCCTCGCCAATCGCTAGGAAAAGCCAGTTGTTGTCGCTACCAGTTCTGTTCGATTTCTGATCGATTTACACACCGAAAATCAACTCCGTCACCACCATTGTGTTCACCAGCACTTTCTCTTCAAAAGCCTTAATATCATGGTAGTCAATTGTTCACTGATCATCCTCCCAATCCTAGGGTTTTGGGTGAATAGGAAAAATATAAACCTGACCTATTGAAGCTTTCGGGTCCCGGTTAAACTGGCTAGGCCGGGCCGAGTTTAAAACATTGATTAAAACACCTTCCATCACCATTACTTTAATCAAACCAGTGTTTGTTGGAACCTCGTTCACCAAAGCTAAGGGTACACTTCTACCAGTGGGAGGTTAAAAGCTTATTGGATTTTTCCTTAATGGTGATGGGTCGACTTAAATGGTGTGTTTTGCTTGTTCGCCAAAGCGAAGGTTGATAAACACATCATAGGCATAGTAGAGAATTACACTTGTTGTGTGTATGTGACGACATGTAGTGTCCACTCTACTAATACTGAGAATCACACTTGAGGACAATTGTTTCGATCATTATATAATGTGATTGGTTTGTTGGCTTACTTCGCATTTGAGGTTGGTAGTTGGAGCTATCAACTATTGTGAATTAAGTTTTTTTGGCCTACTTGATCAACCCATTTTGGCTTGTTCGCCAAAGCGAAGGTTTGAAATAAGCTAGATGGGATCTTAGTCCACTACGAAAGCCCACGGGCTTTCCCGAGTTAACAATGAGGGCTATTGGCTTGAGGAAAATAGTGGGAGCGGTTTTTAATAAAAAAACCTTATTAAATAATAATAAACATTGTAATAACTTTTACTTTTCTGCATTTGTAGATTCACCAAAATGAGCAATACCAACCTATGATTGATAATCGGAAAAGAAAACAGGCTAGATGGATCCAATTTCTCAGATTGGTTTGAAATCTTTGGATTGAACTAAAGTCCGAAAAGAAATTGTATATCCTTGATAAGCCTTATCTGGCTAAGCCTGAACTTGATGTCACTTAAGAAATAAAGAATACTCATCAAAAGTTCCTTGATGATGCTGATTATGCTCAGTGCATTATATTAGCATCAATGACACCTGAGCTACAAAAGCAGCATGAGAATATGGATGCAAATGCCATAATTCTATACCTCAAGGTGCTTTTTCAAAGCAATGCTCGTCATAAGAGGTATGAGCTATCGAAGGCACTGTTTAAAAATTGAAGGATTGAGGGAGCCCAAGTTGGTCCTCGTGTGCTCAAGATGATTGGGTACATAGAGAGACTTGAGACTTTGGGGTTTGGTGTGGATGCAGACTTACAAGTGGATTTAATTTTGCAGTCAATACCTGACTCTTATTCACTGTTCATATTGAACTTCAATATGAACATGATGGTGAAGTCCTTGTTAGAGCTTTATAACATGTTGAAGTCCAAGCCTGTTTTACTTTTTCCTGCTAGTAAAGGAAAAGGTAAGGGCAAGGGAAAGGCCAAGACCAATGCCAATCCCAATCCCAATCCCAAGCCCAAAGGACAGGATGCTCTCAAGCCTGAATGTGGTTTTGGGAAAGGTGGGAAGGTAGTCTGCTTCTATTGTGGCAATCCTGGCCACTAGAGGAAACACTGCAAGGCTTTCCTTGCAAATAAGTAGAAGTCATATGCTTTGACTTCAGGTATGTACATGATTGAGATTAACTTCTCTCCTTCAACATCTTAGGTCATTGACATAGGATGTGGTACTCACATTTGTGCTGATGTATAAGGACTAAGGAAGAGTAGATTGCTTGCCAAGGGAGAAATGGACCTACGAGTTGGAAATGGAGCACATGTGGTTGCATTAGCTATAGGGACTTATTGTTTGACTTTGTCTATGGCCTTTATTGTTGGAATTCAAGGATTGTTATTTTGTACCTGCAATTTCTAGAAACATTATTTCAATATCCGCTTTGGATAATATAGGATATCATTTTGAAATTTCTAATGGATTGTTGTCCTTTAGTTTGAATGGTATACTGTTTGGAATTGCAAGGTTATATAATGGATTTTATGTTCTTGATTTAAACAATAAGGATATTCTCAATATTGAAGCTAAGAAAGCTAAACATATTGATCAAACCCAAACATACCTCTGGCATTGTAGATTGGGTCATGTTAATCAGACCCGCATTGCAAAACTTCAAAAGGATGAGTTTTGGACCCTTTTGACTTCAAGTCATTTGAGGTATGCGAGTCATGCCTTTTAGCCAAGATGACCAAGTCGCCTTTCACAGGATGAAGTGAAAGGGCTACTGAACTATTAGGCATCATCTATTGTGATGTATACAGTCCACTAACAGTTGAGGCTAGAGGTGGATATTCATACTTCAACACATTTACTGATGACTTTAGTAGATATGGTTATGTCAATCTTGTGAGACATAAATCTGAAGCCTTTGATAAATTCAAAGAATTCAGGAATGGAGTACAAAATATGTTGGGCAAAAATATTAAAGCTCTTCAGTCAGATCGAGGAGGTGAATACTTGAGCTCTAGGTTATTTGAATACCTGAAGGAGTGTGGGATAGTATCACAACTCACCCTTCCGTATAGACCCCAACATAATTGTGCGTAGGAAAAGAGGAATGGGACCTTACTTGACATGGTTAGGTCCATGATGAGTTTTAGTGATCTGCCCACATCATTCTAGGGTTATACCCTAGACACTATGACTCATATACTTAACCATGTTCCATCAAAGTCTGTAGATAAGACTCCATATGAACTATGGAGTGGGTGAAAGCCCAGCTTGTCTTATCTAAGGACTTGGAATTGTGAAGCTTATGTCAAGAAATTGACTTCGAACAAGCTGGGCCCAAAGTCTAACAAATGTATTTTTGTGGGGTATCCTTGTTAGAGTATATGCCCTAGAGCTAATCAATTATTGTAAAATTGACTGTTTGTAATAATGTTTATTTATCAATAAAAGGCATTTTCTTCTATATCGTGTAAATCATAATTTTATGTATTGATACATGTCCTTAGAATGGTAGAACCGTGACGAGCGCATCAAATGTTTCTAATCTTGATAGTGAGAACCCTATTATCACATATGGTGGGTCATTCTAAAAATGTCCATAGCTCTAGTATTATTCTGACCGAGGACACAAATAATACGATAAGGCTATCATAGTGTCGAAAGAGAGTGACTGATCTCACTTATCAAGGTTACAACATGGTGCAATGCATGGGTGCTTGCTGTAGGCAAGTTCACTGGACAAACCCACTAGAGGATTCCATATGGATGGTAACTCTAGTGTCTATGGAATAAATCCTTTAACAAATGGTGGTGCATGTGATCCTTACACTTAAGATCACCGGAGCGCCTTGTGTATCAATTGGTGTAGTTTGACACAAGCCCAACGTAGTTCTATTCAGAGCTATCAATACGGTAGTGATTGACTGTATCGAGAAGTGTATCAAGATTATTGTGGATTGACAAAGGATTCATCATTCCTAGTTATGGGAGAAGTTATCTCACTACGCAATTTAGTAAATGGCAATGACACCAAATCAGTGGCCACAGTGGGATTGAGTTGTTGCTCAATCCAATTTATTATTCCAGACATTGGTCCAGTAATTGAATACAAAGATATTGAGAATAACTGAGGTTGATACTATTTCTGTACCTCAGCCTCGATGAGATAGCATATGATGAAAGGATTTGATTGTACGGTAACCATATCATTGATAGGTAGCTATTTCACTGAATCTGAATCTATCAGGTGGTTATGATGCCTTACTAAGGGCCAATCTTGGTCTGTGAGTAGTGAGATGATTAATTGGTGTTAATCGTGATACTACCCACTGCGAAATGATAAGGAGCCTACGGGTGACACACTTAGAAGATAATTTAAGAATCAGTTTGTGAAAGGGTTATTTTCGTCTTTTAGGACGAAAGGGTATTTTGCTAATCTCACAATGTAATTAAATTTGCTAAGGTTGTTGCTTGTGTTTAATATTAAAATTAGTGAGATTATATTTAAATATGTGTTCTTATACATTTAAATGAATTATTATTAATTAAATTTTAATATATATATATATTAATTGATTTTAATTATAATAATAATTATATAAAATTAAAATACCATAAAAGGGTGATTGGTTACAAGGATGGATTATTATGTGAATCCATGGCTATTCCTAATGGGATTAGGGTTTTAATTAAGTGACATTATTAAGTAAAACTTCATTAAAACAAAGGTGAGAATTATTCATTAATTGAACAAAACAAAACCCTAGCCACCCTCACTCTCTCTCACGTTTTTCTTCATTGAGTGGAGAAGAAAATTTCCTGTTGATTCCTGAAGCCATCAAGTGGATCTAGCAAATCCCTTTTTGGTTCTCTGGATTGTCTTCGTATGGATAAATGTTCATGCAGTTCTACATTGAATTGGAAGCAAAATCGAATTAGAGACTTTTGAAGGAGCCTCCAAAAGTACGTAATTGAATATGAATCCTTGTATGGATTTGCTGTTAATTTTGTTTTTATACAAATTCGTTTTCAACAAGCAAAATGCTATAACTCTTTACCCGGATTTTGGCGCGAAAGTAATTGATTTTTCAGTTTATTATTGTTTTTCCGCTATTTATTATTGTTTTTCCGCTACCTCCTGGAGATCAATTAATTATGGTGGTATCTGAAGATCAATTAATTATGGTGGTATCATAGCCTTGGGTAAATGATTATAGTATTTTATTTGATGTTTGATAACATTAGATTCGGTTGATAACATGTTATTGTATAATTTTTTTTTTAATTCTATAAAATTCAGTGTTTAATTGCATGATTTGATTGATCAATTCATTAATAATGTGTTGATTGAATGTTTTTGGTTCGTTAATATCCTAGTCATATGCTAGTGCATTCAATTCGATTTGGAATCGTGAAAAATT
Source organism: Pistacia integerrima (assembly GCA_026225825.1). Lineage (NCBI taxonomy): Eukaryota > Viridiplantae > Streptophyta > Magnoliopsida > Sapindales > Anacardiaceae > Pistacia > Pistacia integerrima. Next base: position 13,519,103 of record CM047747.1, read on the forward strand.
ACAAAACGTGAACTATACGTTCACAGATCTATAGCATTGGCCGCGCCGACCATGAGATCATGGCTTTTGGCTGCGGCGAAATAAAACTTAGCCATGGTAAGATACATTATGGAATCCTGGAGCTATCTGGTGGTTAAATCTCATCGCAGCGAAATAAAGCTTCGTCGTGGCAACCGTGTGGTAATTGAACTTCACTGCGGTAAAGAATTTTCTTCGCCGCGGCAAGATAGCTGCTGGACCAGTTTGTGTTTTTCATGCAGGGATTGAACTGTAGTTTTTTAAAACCTTTAAAGCCAATAAATATTCTACACATTTAAGAGGGTAATTTAATAATTTCACTCACCCAACTAAAAATTGATTGTTTTGAATGTATGCAATGTTCTTGTTTGATAATTGCATGGTGCCCGATACATGAGCCTTAGACTTATGGTTTGTTTATTTAATTTTGGGTTTGTTTGTAAATTTTCTAAATAAATAGGACCTGCGTGTCTTGCCTCCCTCTAAATTCTTTATGTTCTTCTTCCTCTCATCTTACTACCCTCGTATGTAATGCGAGGTTTCTATTTTATTAATGTAAATTAGAATAGGATTTTATTTTGTAAAATCTTTGTAATGATCGTGATGAAGAACGAATGAGCAATAAAGAGGAATAACTTGAAGACCCAAGTTTTACTTTTAAACCCTAGGTTGACCTACCGATTCCTCTAGGCTCGAGGAAATCTATTTTAGTGGGCCATGTGCCAGCATGTTTAATTTAGCTTAGAATGCATGCTAAGGTTGAATGTTTAATATCATGTTGATGATGACATTCTAACAAAGATAACAAATTGGTGAGACGTAAAATAAAAACCCTCAAATAAAGGATATTAAGTCAGTAATTAAAACACCTTCCATCACCATGACTTTAATCAAACCACTATTCGTTGGAACCTTGTTCGCCAAAGTGAAGGGTACACTTCTACCAGTGGGAGGTTAAAGCTCATTAGAGTTTTCCTTAATGGTGATGGGTCGACTTAAATGATATGTTTTGCTTGTTCGCCAAAGTGAAGGTTGATAAGCATATCATAGGCATAGTAGAGAAGTGCATTGTTATGTGTACATGGCGAAATGTAGTGTCCACTCTACTGATACTGAGAATCATACTTGAGGACAATGGCTTCGGTCATCGTATTGTGTGATTGGCATGTTGGCTTACTTCGCATTTGAGGTTTGTAGTAGAAGCTATCAATTGATGTGGATTAAGTTTATTGGCCTACCTAATCAACTCATTTTGTCTTATTCGCCAAAGTGAAGGTTTGAAATGGGTTAGATGGGATCTCAATCCACTAGGAAAGCCAACGGGCTTTCCCAAGTTAATAGTGAGTGCTATTGGCTTGAGGAAAATAGTATGAGCGTTTTTAATAAAAGACTTTATTAAATAATAATAAACATTAAAATAATAAATTTATTTTTCTACATTTTTAGATTAACTAAAATGAGCAATACCAACATGCGATCGATAATCGAAAAGGAAAACAGGATGGATGGATCCAATTTCTTGGATTGGTATCAAAATCTTCAGATTGTATTGAAGTCCGAAAAGAAATTGTATATCCTTGACAAGCCTTATATGGCTGAGTCTGATCCTGATGCCACTCAAGAAGTAAATGACACCAAAAGTTCCTTGTTGCTAATAATGTTCATTGCATTATGCTAGCATTGATGACACTTGAGCTGCAAAAGCAGCATGAGAATATGGACGTTACTGCCAAGATTTTGCACCTCAAGGAGCTTTTCGAAGGAAATGTTCGTCATGAGAGGTGTAAGGTGTCGAACGCATTGTTTAGGAGTCGTGTGACTGAGGGAGCCCAAGTTGGTCCTCATGTGCTGAAAATGATTGGGTACATAGAGAGGCTTGAGACTTTGGGGTTTGGTGTGAATGCAGACTTACAAGTGGATTTAATTCTGTAGTCACTACTTGATTCCTTTTCACTGTTCATAATGAATTTCAATATGAACATGATGGTAAAATCCCTGTCGGAACTTCTAAACATGCTTAGGACCACGGAGCAGAACATGAAAAAGTCCAAGCTTGTTTTACTGGTTGTTGCTAGTAAAGGAAAGGGTTTTGGCAAGGGAAAGGCCAAGGCCAATCCCAAGCCCAACCAAAAAGGACAAGATGCTCACAAGCTTGAGGGTGGCATTGGAAAATATGGGAAGGTAGCCTGCTTCTATTGTGGCAAGCTTGGCTACGGGAGGAAGCACTACAAGGCTTTCCTCACAAACAAGAAGAAGTCAGACGCTTTAACTTCAGGTATGTACATGATTGAGATTAACTTCTCTCTTTCAACATCTTAAGTCATTGACATAGGATGTGGTACTCACATTTGTACTGATGTGCTGGGACTAAGGCATAGTAGATTGCTCACCAAGGGAGAAGTGGACCTATGTTGGAAATTGAGCACATGTGGCTACATTAGCTGTAGGGAAATTATTGTTTATCTTTGCCTACGAGCTTATTATTGAAACTCAATGATTTTTATTTTGTACCTGCAATTTCTAGAAACATTATTTCAGTATCGCTTTGGACAATATAGGATATCATTTTGAGATTTCTAATGGATTGTTGTCCTTTAGGTTGAATGGTATTCTATTTGGAATTGCAAGGTTATATAATAGATTATATGTTCTTGATTTAAACAATAAAAATATTCTCAATGTTGAAACTAAGAAAGCTAAACATAGCAATCAAAACCTAACATACCTCTGACATTGTAGATTACGTCATGTTAATCAGACCCGCATTGCAAAACTTCAAAGGGATGGAGTTTTGGACCCTTTTGACCTCTAGTCATTTGAGGTATGCAAGTCATGCCTTTTAGGCAAGATGACCAAGTCGCCTTTCACAAGACAAAGTTAAGGGGCTACTGAACTGTTAGGTATCATCCATAGTGATGTATGCGGTCCACTAACAGTTGAAGCCAAATGTGGATATTCATACTTCATCACATTTATTGATGATTTCAGTAAATATGGTTATGTCTATCTTATGAGACATAAATCTGAAGCCTTTGATAAATTCAAAGAATTTAGGAATGACGTACATAATATGTTGGGCAAAAGTATTAAAGCTCTTCGGTCGGAATCGAGGAGGTGAATACTTGAGCTCAGAGTTTTATAAATACGTGAAAGAATGTGGGATAATATTACAACTCACCCCTCCACATACACCCTAACACAATGGAGTGTCTGAGAGGAGGAATAGGACATTACTTGACATAGTTAGGTCCATGATGAGTTTTAGTGATCTACCTAAACCATTCTAGGGTTATGCCCTAAAGACTGCGACTCACGTACTGAATCGTGTGCTGACAAAGTCTATAGATAAGACTCCATATGAACTATGGAGTGGGCAAAAGCCTAATTTGTCTTATCTAAGGATTTGGGGCTATGAAACTTATGTCAAGAAATTAACTTCGAACGAACTGGGCCTGAAATTTGACAAATGTATTTTTGTGGGGTATCCTAGGGAGATCAAAGGGTACTATTTCTGCCATTCAAAAGGGTGCAAAATTTTTCACTTGTACTGGTGTCTTCTTAGAAAAGAATTTTTTTCCTAAGCAGTATTAGTGGGAGAAAAGTAGAATTCGATGAAGTTCTAGAACCACAAAATGCATTAGACGAAGGATAGGAGGATGTGCCACAAGAAATGGTTGGACATCATGAAGAGGTCACTCCATAATCTGTGGATCAAAATGAACCACCTCAAGTAGCACAGGAGCTATGTAGGTTTGGAAGAGTACGTCATGAGCCCGAGATATATGGTTTTCTCGTGACTCAACATGGTGATGTACTAGTCTACCAAGATAACAAACCCAGAACCTACAAAGACGCTATATCGGATCTAGATTCTGTTAAATGGCTTGAAGCCATGAAATCTGAGAACTCCATGTACCAGAATGAAGTATGGTCTCTAGTGGGTCCACCTGTAGGGGTAAAACCCATAGGGTATAAATGGGTCTTTAAGAAAAAGACTGACAAGGATGGCAAGGTGCATACTTATAAGGCACGACTGGTTGTCAAAGGTTTCAAACAAATTCATGGTATTGACTATGAAGAAACCTTTTTGTCGGTTGCCATGATTAAGTCCATCCGGATTATGCTTGCGATTGTTGCATATCACAACTATGAAATTTGGCAGATGGATGTCAAAACAACTTTCCTGAACTGAAACCTTGAAGAGGATGTGTATATGACACAACCCAATGGTTTCATTCTTGATGAACAAGATGATAAGATATGCAAGTTGTAGAGGTCCATTTATGGACTCAAGTAAGCTTTAAGGAGCTGGAACATTCATTTTGATGAAGTCGTAAAAGAATTCGGTTTCATCAAGAACGAAGATGAGCCATGTGTTTACAAGAAAGTAAGTGGGAGCATAGTGGCATTCTTGGTGTTGTATGTTGATGACATACTTTTGATCAGGAATGATATATCGAACTTGCAGTCGTTAAAGACTTTGTTATCCAAGTGCTTATCCAGGAAGGACTTAGGAGAAACAGCCTACATCCTCGGAATAAAGATCTATCGTGATAGATCGCATAGGTTGCTTCGCCTAAGTCAGAGTACATACATAGACAAGGTACTGAAGAGATTCAATATGGAAGAATCCAAGAAGGGATTTCTTCCAATGTCACATGGTGTCTATCTTTCTAAGGATATGTGTCCTAAAACACACAATGAGAGAGATAGGATGAAGATGATCCCATATGCGTCAACAATTGGATGCATCATGTATGCCATGTTATGTACTCGGATTGATGTCTCATGTGTATTAAGCACTTGTAGTAGATATCAATCAGATCCATGTGAGCATCATTGGATAACTGTCAAGAATCTCCTTAAGTACCTAAAAAAGACTAAGAATATGTTCTTGGCTTATGGAGGGAAGGATGAGCTCATTGTAAGAGGATATAGTGATACTAGTTTCCAAACAGACAAGGGTGATTATTGCTCGCAATCCGAGTTTATATTTTGTCTCAATGGGGGTGCAGTAAGTTGGAAGAGCTCCAAGCAAAGCATTGTAGTGGATTCTACAACGAAAGCTGAGTATATTGCAATATCTGATGCAACCAAAGAGACGGTTTGGATTAAGAAGTTCGTCACTAAACTTGGTATGGCCTCCACTATTGTTGATCCAATAGTAGTCTATTATGAAAACAATGGAGCAATAGCTCAAACGAAGGAGTCACAGTCTCACCAATAGTCCAAACACAAACTCAGGCATTTTCATCTCATCAGATAGATGGTTGAGAGGAAAGATGTGCAGATTAGTAAAGTACATACTGATGATAATCTCGCTGATCCACTAATGAAGCCTTTGTCATAGCAGAAGCATGAAAAACACTTAAGGTCATTTGGTATTAAGTACATGAATGATTGGCTATAGTGCAAGTGGGAGATTGTTAGAGTAGGTTCCCTAGAGCCAATAAATTATTGTAATATTGACTATTTGTAATAATGTTTATTTATCAATAAAAGGCATTTTCTACTATATCGTGTAAATCATAGTTATATTTAATGATATATGTCCTTAGGATGGTAGAATAGTGAGGAGGGTATCAAGTGTTTCAAATCTTGATAGTGAGTCTATGATCACATATGATAGCCATTCTAGAAATGTCAGTAGCCCTATCATTATTTTGACCAAGGACACAGATAATACGGTAAGGCTATCATAGTGTTGAACGATCTTGTTGAAAGACAGAGATTGTTCTTACTTGTCAAGGTTGTTTGCCAACAATCTGGTGCAACATATGGGTGCTTGCTGTAGGCAAGTTCACTAGAAAAACCCACCAAAGGATTCCATATGGATGGTAACCCTAGTGTCTATGGAATAAATCCTCTAATGGATGGTGGTACATGTGATCCTTAGACTTGAGATCACTAGAGTGCTTTGTGCACCAATTGGTGTAGTTTGACATTAGCCCAATGTAATCCTATTCAGTGTAAGTAATCGATGAACAATGGCAGCGGAAAAACAAAAAAATTTCGCCCATCGAGTACTCTGATTTCGCCAAGATCAGGGTCTATATATATATTTTACATGCTTAAATTGAAATAACATAAATCCATACAAGGATTCGATTATACCTATGATTGAAGGCTTTGTCAATGTCTCTGAATGTGATTCACTACCAATTCGAGACTAAAAACGAACTCACATTGTCCACATGAAGACAGTACGCCAATGACAAAGAATTAATTTTGCTAGAATTAATTCTTGGCTTTAAGGAATCAAGTTTTAGGAAGATTAAGAGTGGAGAAGAAGAGAAAAAATTTCTCTTCAAAAAGCTCTCCACAGCACAAATAAATTAGGTTGGTAAAACCTAATTTTGCCTTATTTAAATAATAAAGCAAATATCCATTCCACCTCCAAAGTTTAGCAACCAACCCAAACTTAGGTAGAATTGCATATTAACTTTTATTTAATTATTTAGTTAAATATTAATATTAACTCCAATAATTAAATTCATAATTTTGCTAAATTATTCCAATAATAAAATTGGACATAGGCTACAACCTCAGTAAATTTAATTACATAGCAAAATTACCAATATGCCCATCCATCTAAAAGATGAATATACCCTTCCAAAATTTACCATTCATAAACTATCTTCTAAGTGTGTGACCCATAGGGCTCCTTATTATATCGGTAGTGAGTAGTATCACGATTGACACCAATCAATCGTCTCACTATACACAGACCAAGATTGGCTCCTAGCAAGGCATCATGGCCACCCGATAGATTTAGATTCAACGAAAAAGCTATCTATCAACGATATGGTTACCGTGCAATCAAATCCTTTCATCATCTATTATCTCATCGAGGTTGAACTATAGAAATAGTGTCAACCTAAGCTATCCTCGAAATCTTTGTATTTAGTTACTGGTCCAATGATGGAATATTAAATTGGATTGAGCAACAACTCAATCCTTTGATCCGCCATAGTCTTGATACACTCCTTGATGCAGCCAATCACTACCATATTTATAGCTCTAAATATAACTATGTTGGACTAGTGTCAAACTACACCAATCGGTGCACAAGGCGCTCCAGTGATCCAAGTCTATGGATTAGATGCACTACCATTCGTTAGACGATTTATTCCATAGACACTGGGGTTACCATCCATATGAAATCCTCTGATAGGTTTGTCCAATGAACTTGCCTACAGCAAGCACCCATGTGTTGCACCAGGTTGTCGGCAAACAACCTTGACAAGTGAGATCAGTCACTGCCTTTCGACAGGGTCGTTCAACACTATGATAGCCTTATCGTATTCTGTGTCCTTAGTCAAAATAATACTGGGGCTACAAACATTTCTAGAATGGACACCATATGGACTTAAACTAGAGAAATCGGTACTTAGTAACATTATCCTCGTGGGAACGATACTCACTCATCACTTTATTATTTTGTGCGACTAGTGCAGTTGCTATTTTTGCATGTTGTAGTAAACACGCATCAAGTTTTTGGCGCCGTTGCCAGGGATAGTTGATTATTAATATTGATAGTATCTAGTGTAGTGCTAAATTTAAGCTTTTATTTCATTTTTGTAGTTAATCGTAAATATTGTATAGTCTTAAGCTTGAGTTCTTTTCTTTGTAGTTTTTTTTTATTATTTTTTATTTTGTAGTTAAGCTTAATTAATTGTTTCTTGTAGTGCATGTGGAGATCATGGTAGAAGTACATAGAACGTTGAGGGATTATGTCATACCAACGGTGCAAGAATGCAATTATGGTATTACAAGGCCACCTGTTGCAGTGAACTTTGAGATTAAGCCGACAATAATTCAGATTATCCAACAGTCAGTCCAATTTGGTGGAAATTCATATGAGGATCCAATTTTGCATATCGCTAGCTTTCTAGAGATATGTGACACATTTAAGGTTAATGGAATGACTGATGATGCAATTAGGCTGAGATTGTTCTCATTTTCACTGAGAGATAAGGCAAAAGGTTGGCTCATGTCACACCCAGTTGGGATAATCACCACATGGGATGGATTAGCTCAAAAGTTTCTTGCAAAATACTTCCCACCAGAAAAGACGACAAAAATGAGAAACGACATTATCTCTTTCATGCAAGGCAATGATGAATCACTCTATGAAGCTTGGGAGAGGTACACGGAGTTGTTAAGGAAATGTCCACATCATGGTCTACCGCTTTGGATACAAGTCCAAACATTTTACAATGGGTTGCTACCAAATATTCAAACTATGGTAGATGTGGCAGCAAGTGGAGCCTTAAATAACAAGACCCTAGAAGATGCTTATGAATTGCTTGAGGTTATGGCCAACAATAACTACCAAAGACCTAATGAGAGAGCAATGCCGAAGAGAACAATGGGTCTACATGAAGTCGATGTGTTCGCCACATTATCTGCACAAATTGCATCACTTCAAAGCCAATTGGGAGGTATGAATGTAATTTTTATTCACTCACCTTTTATAACTTGTGAATTTTGTGCAGGAAACCATGGGAGTGTGGAATGCCAAGATGGAAACCAGTTAGTCTTCTCAACAACCGAGCAAGTAAATTACATGATTAGTTCACAAAGGCTGCAAAATGACTCCTTCTCTAAGACTTACAATCTTGGTTGGGGGAATCACCCAAATTTGTCCAGGAGTAATCAAAGCAGTCAATCAAATCAAAAGACAGTGCCAAACCATCAACCAGTGGTGAATCATCAACCATGTGAGCAAAGAATGTCTAAATTGGAGGATATGTTTGAGAAATTCATGCAAGAAACCACAAGTTTTATGAATGAGACATGCTCAAACTTCATAAATCAAGGAGTGTCCATTCGAAATTTGGAGGTTCAAGTGGGGCAATTGGTTGAACAATTGACACAGAGATCTCAAGGTTCTTTGCCAAGCACAATGGTCACAAATCCTAAAGAACAATTAAATGTCATAACATTAAGGAGAGGTATAGTGTTGGAGCAACCTCACAATGAAGAGAAGTTGGAAGAACATGAAGACAAGACTAATGAAGAGGAAAATCTCAAAGCAAAAGGGTGTGCAAGATACTTAGGGGAATTTCAACCAAGCAACTCACCTCACAAAGGAACAATTTGAGGAATTTGGTGTAAATGCGCACAAGTCAAAATTGGTGTTGGAAGAGACTCCAAACATTGGACTCAACCAATCACCATCTCATCTCAAGTATGCATATACGAATTTGAAGTTCCGAAAAGATGCTTATGAGAATGCCCGAAATTCCAAAGGAAAGACCAAGAGGTGGCAATGGGAAGTGAAGCACCCCAAAAGGATCTAGATTGACGAAGGACCATGGGAAAGTCGAGCTTTCGACTTTAAATAAAGCGCTTCTTAAGAGGCAACCCAAGTGTTTTCAGTTTATTTTGTTTTTGTTGAAGTTTATTTTCAATTTTAGAACTTTGATTTTAGTTTGATGAGGTTTGATATTTCCCTTACTAATATGTAATGTGTTTTAACAAATTGGTGCACCATGAGTTTTCTTGTTTTGACAGATTCTTATGACGATGAAGATAATGAATGGATGTTGGGCATTGACATAAAGGACACACTTGCGGATTAATTAAGGGAGTATTTCTTAACCCTTCTCTTTTCTCTATTCCTTGTTCTTTATGGTATGACATTGAGGACAATGTCATTTTAAGTTTGGGGGTAGGAAAATTTTCATTGTTTAGTTTGTTTGTGTGTTTTAGCTCGAAATTGTGTTTCTTTTTGCTTTAAGTTCTTTGATTGTTATTTGTTTTGTGTGTGTGTGTTGTGTTGTTGTTGCCTAGATGAATTGCATAATTCTATGACGAGACAAGAATTGTTGGGATATTATTTTTTGGAAAATGTTAAGCATTGCTTCAAGTTTAGGTTGGCTGACTTGATTTAGCTTGAGGTTCGTTGAGTTGTTCAACCACCATTTTCACTCTTTCGGCATGCTTAGAAACATTTTATGTGGTTAGGTGAAGTCTTGATGATGTTGGTGGACTCTAAAACCTAGTAGAGAAGTGCTTGAGGCAAAATTCTAGGATTAGACATTGTTGAAGAAATGATTTAAGCATTTTTCGGAACGTTTGAGCATTTCCAGCCGACCCATGAATGAATCTTTCCCTAGTCACCCATTTGAGCCTTATGAGATTATCATTGCCTTATTTTCCTTGCAAACAAAAAAAATTGTCTAATCCGTATACCCTAAACACTTTATCATACCCTTTAGGAGAATTATGGACCTAATGTATGACACAAAAGAGCTTTAAGAGGTGTGTGAATAAGTAATGGACCAAAATTTTAAGTTTGAGGGTTGCAAAAATGGCACGAAGAAGGGGCAAGAGACCTCAATGGTGTTGTAAATATTTGTTAATTTCCAAAAAAAAAAAAAAAAAAAAAGGAAAAAAGGAAGAAAAAGAAAATGTCTTTAGTTCGATTCAAAATCAAAAATAAGAAATGCACAAGTTTGAGGGTTGTAAAATGGTTGATATTTTGATTGGTGGTTGAGAAAGAAAGTGGAGATTGATGTAGCTCTTAGTGTTTGCATGAGGAAAACCGAGTTCTCTTATTTTGTTTATCCTATCCCTTTCCTTGGAGCCCACTACCCTAGTCTAACGTTACAAGCTTGCAAAGACCTTTTGATCCTTAGCGATGTCTAGTCTACATTAGTGGAGAGTAATTCCATACTTAGGCTTATGGAGTCTGACTATTTGATAAACTTTACATTTCTGCATAAAATAATCCGGGAAGTCGGAATGTGGAGTGAAGTGGGGATCACCTACTTGTGGGACTGATAGAAAAAGATAGTCGATGCAACTTATAACTTCTTGGAGTGTTGAACATTTTCTAGTAATAATTTTTCAACAACCTTAGAGACTTGCATAAATTCTAGGCAATTCTTGTGTTGAGTTTGAGTCTAATTTTTATTTCTTCATTTTTAGTTTTGTTGTTTTGTGTTTTTGGTTGTTTGTTGCTTTTCTTTCTTTGAGTTTTTATTCCTTTTTGCTCGAGGACGAGCAAATCTTAAGTTTGGGGGTATTTGATAATCATATTTTACACTATGATTTTTCATTGAATTTTGATAAGATTTATGATACTTTTCATACAATTTGAACCATAATTGCTACCTAATTCTATTAATTTGTCTTTGCAGACCTAAACGATGATTTTTAGCATAAATGATAGTTTTGAGCATAAATTATGTAACTGGAGCTTGGAAACTCGGAATGACCTGAATTTAGAATCTTTAGAAAGCTAAGAAGAAGAGCTACAAATTTTATGTTTTGAGTTTTTCCTAATTCTGACTGGACAAGGGTGAAAACTTGGCTTGAAGTCGTGAAAAGTACGCTGGGAACTGAAGAAAAAACATCTTTGGACGTGCTTTAGTATTTCTGCCATAACTTGAGCTTTAGACCGGGATTGTGCTGATTCTTGAACTACCAGAAATATAATTAAAAGGGCTACAATTCATATGTTTAACACTTTTCCAGATTCAGACTATTTCATGCTCAAATTTGGCCCGAAACTCTTCACCGCGGCCAGGAAAAATCTTCGCCGCGGCGAAACCTGCATCAGATGTAAAAATAAACGATGCATTTTGGCTTGCTAGGGCTTCATCCTTAAGTAAGAGAGGTATAAATTAGAGTGAAAAGGAAGAGAAAAGAGTCTTGGTTCGTCATTTGGGAGGCAGCTCATGGAATGAGAAGATTATTGAAGATTTGGGCTTCAAATTAGAGAAGATTTCTCCATCTTTTGCTTGTTTTTCAATGATGAATCTTGATTTGGTTTGTTTTTGTTATTTTAATTCGTTTTTGAGTATGAACTGAGTTGTTTAGCTAGGGTTTGATGTAATCTTGATACAATCATTCAAATTTATATGAATTGATTTACTTTGAGTTTTAATTTCATGATTGAGTGTTTATCTCTTTGCTTAATGACTTTTGGATGCTTGATTACCATTCAAATGTGTGTTGTTCATAATGAGACTGAGAAGTGATTTGTGATTGTGCCTCTTGGGATAAATACCGTAGATTAGCAAATGCTAGAGATAGGTTTAGCGATCTATGAAATCTAGATAGAATTCCATAAAGCTTAAAAGACTTTGAACTATTAATCTTCATTTTGTTGGGTGTGGAAGCTTGATAGGGATAAGTAGGGAAATGTAGCCTGAGAAGGTATGTTTTACAACTTAGGGAATTCTATTTTCAATCAAGGAATTAGAACTTGGGTAATAGATTCTATGATTTGGGTTAGCGTATCTAGGTGAAATCAGCACCCTAGCATTTTTTAGCATTGTTTAATTAGTTAAGTTGTTGGGTTTTACTTTAATTTCATTATCATTCATTTATATTTTGTTAATTTGTATTTAGTTTGTTAATTTTCCATCAATCCAATTTATTGTTGCTTCAATTAGGACTTAAACTAGAGAAATCAGTACCTAGTAACATTATCCTCGTGGGAACGATACTCACTCATCACTTTATTACTTTGTGCGACTATTGCACTTGCTATTTTTGCATGTTGTAGTAAACACACATCACATATGTGATCATAGGGTTCTCACTATCAAGATTTGAAACACTTGATACCCTCGTCACGGTTCTACCATCCTAAGGACATATATCAATACACAATTATGATTTATATGATATAGCAGAAAATGCCTTTTAATGATTAATAAACATTATTACAAAGAGTCAATTCTACAATATTTGATCGGCTCTAGGGCACTTACTCTAACATTCAGGACTATCAAAACTGTAGTGATTGGCTACATCGAGAAGAATATCAAGACTATGGTAGATCAACAAGAGATTCATCACTCCCGGGTATGGGAGAAGTTATCTCACTGCACAATTTAGTAAATGGCAATGACACTATAGTGGGATTAAGTTGTTGCTTAATCCAATTTATTATTCTTGTCATTGGTCTAGTAACTGAATACAAAGATGTCAAGGATATCTGAGGTTGGCACTATTTCTATACCTCAACCTTGATGGGATAACGGATGATGAAAAGATTTGATTGCACGGTAACCATATCATTGATAGGTAGCTATTTCGCTAAATCTGAATCTATTAGGTGACCATAATGCCTTGCTAGGGGCTAATCCTTATCTGTGTGTAGTGAGACGATTGATTGGTGTCAATTGCGAGATTGCTCACTGCCGATATGATAAGGAGCCTACGGGTCACACACTTAGAAGATAATTTAAGAATCAGTTTGTGAAAGGGGTATTTTCATCTTTTAAGATGAAAGAGTATTTTGGTAATCTCACTGTGCAATTAAATTTGCTGAGGTTGTTGCATGTATTCAATTTTAATATTGAAATTAAAATTAGTAAGATTATATTTAAATATATGTGTGCTTATATTTAAATGGATTATTATTGTTAATTAAATGTTAACATACTTTAATATATTAATTGGTTTTAATAATAATAATAATTAATTAAATTTAAAATACCATTAAGGGATGTTTGGTTGCAAGGGTGGATTATGGTTAGAGCCCAAGCCTATTCCGTATGGGATTAGGGCAAATTATTTTTTAATATAAAAAGAAAAAGTGTGTGTGATTTTTTGATAAGGGTTTTTCTTTGAAAAACAAAACACACAGCCCCATTTTTACACTCCTACGGCAGAAAATTTTTGGCCTAAAGAAATCAATTCAATTGATTTCCTTTCTTCTTAATCTTGAAGCCAAAGAGGATCTAGCAGATCCCTCTTTGGTTCTTTTGAGATTGTCTTTTTGTGGACTACGTGGGTTCGATCCTACACTTGGATCGGTAGCAAAACATTCGTCGACAAATTTGGAGGAGCCTCCAACGTGCATTTGTTTCTCTTAACTCATGTTTAATATTTCTGCAGATTCTTATTATGATAAAATTGTAAAATTACCAAAATACTATTTCATCTTAAAAGACAAAAACGTCTTTCTTTCTTCTTGGATCTTAAATTATCTTCTATGTGTGTGACCCATAGGCTCCTCATCATATCGATAGTGTATAGTATCGCGGTTAACACCAATTAATCGTCTCACTAATACACAGACCAAGATTGGCCCCTAGCAAGGCATCATGGCCACCCGATAGATTCAGATTCAGCAAAGTAGCTACCTGTCAACGATATGGTTTCCGTGCAATTCGATCCTTTCATCACACGTTATCTCGACAAGACGAAGGCATAGAAATAGTGTCAACCTTCGGTTACTCTCGATATTATGTATTCAGTTTCTAGACCAATGACCCGTATCATAAACTGGATAGAGTAACAACTCAATCCCACTGTGGCCACAGTTTTAGTTTTATTGCCATATACTGAATTGCGCCGTGAGATAACTTTCTCCCATACCCGAGAGTGATGAATCCTCTGTCAATCCACCATAGTCTTGATACACTCCTTGATGCAGCCAATCACCACCGTATTGACAGCTTTGAAAAGAACTGCGTTAGGCTAGTGTCAAACTACACCAATCGGTGCACAAGGCGTTCCGGTGATCTCAAGTCTAAGGATCACATGCACCACCATTCATTAGAGGATTTGTTCCATAGACACTAGGGTTACCATCCATATGGAATCCTCTGGTGGGTCAGTCCAATGAACTTGCTACGGTGTAATCGCCTACAGCAAGCACCCATGTGTTGCACCAAGTTGTCACCAAACAACCTTGACAAGTGAGATCGATCCGCCTTTCGGCGAGGTGGTCGTTCAACACTATGATAGCCTTACCGTATTATCTGTGCCCTTACTTCAGAATAATACTAGGGCTACGGACGTTTCTAGAATGGCCACCATATGTGCTCATAGGGTTCTCACTATCAAGATTTGAAACACTTGATACCCTCGTCACGGTTCTACCATTCTAAGGACATATATCAATACATATTGCAATAATAATGATTTACACGATATAGAATAAGATGCCTTTTATTATTGATTAATGAACATTATTACAAAGAGTTAATTCTACAATAATTGATTGGCTCTAGGACACCTACTCCAACAATCTCCCACTTGCACTATAGCCAATCATTCATGCACTCAACACTGAATGACCCAAGTGCCTAAACTATAGCCAGTCATTCATGCACTCAACATTGAATGACCCAAGTGCCCAACATGCTTCTGCTACAACAGAAACTTCAATAGTGGGTTAGGAGGTATTTTACAAATCTGCACATTCTCTTTCTTATCGATCTTTCGGATCAGATTGAATCAACTAAGTGTTTGGATTACTGGTGAGAACGTGATTCCTCAGCCACAACAATTGCTCCATTGTTATCGCAGTACAACTATACTGGATTAGCAATGCTTGAAATCACATCAAGTTAAGTAATGAACTTCTTGATCCAAACCGCCTACACGGCTGCATTAAATAATGTGTTACACTTGGCATCAATTGTAGAATTCGCTGCAGGATACTGATTCGAGCTCTTCCAGCTCACTGCAATCACATTGAGACAAATTGTGTAATCCCAAATTGCAAACTATAATCGTCCTTTTTCCCGTTTGGAAATAGTGTCACTGTATTCTCATACAGTGAGCTCATCTTTCCTCCATAATCCAAGAATATATATTCTTAAGCCTTTTTCAAGTACTTAAGAATTGTCCATTGACACTCACCCAGTGTCATTCACTTGGATTTAGTTGATATCTTCTACTAGTGCTGAATGCACATAAGACATCAATCTAAGCACATAATATATTGCTCACTTGAGCCTGATTGATATCCACTACAAGTGCTGAATGCACATTAGATATCAATCTTAGCATACAAGATGGATCCACTTGCTAAGGATCCTCTTCATTCTATCTCTCTCATTGTGTGGTTAAAGACACATATCCTTACAGAGATAGACAACATATGCCATCAGAAGAAATCCCTTCTTGCTATACTGAATGTGTTCAGTACCTTGTCTATGTACTTTGACTTAGTTTGAGCAACCTACACGATCTATCACGATAGATCTTTATTCCAAGGATGTAGGCTGCTTCCCCTAAGTCCTTCATGGAGAAGCACTTGGATAACCAAGTCTTTACCGACCGCAAGTTCGGTATATCATTCCCGATCAGAAGTATGTCATCGACATACAACACTGGGAATGCTACTGCGCTCCCACTCATTTTCTTGTAAACACAGGGCTCATCTTCGTTCTTGATAGAACCGAATTCTTTTACGGCTTCATCAAAACAAATGTTCCAGCTCCTTGAAGCTTGCTTGAGTCCATAAATGGATCTCTGTAACTTGCATACCCTATTAGCTTGCCCATCACGAACGAAACCATCGGGTTGTGTCATATACACATCCTCCTCAAGGTTTTCGTTCAGGAAAACTATTTTGACATCCATTTACCAAAACTCATAATCATGATATGCAGCAATCGCAAGCATTATCCGGATGGATTTAATCATGGCAACCGGCGAAAAGGTTTCTTCATAGTCAATGCCATGAATTTGTTTGAAACCTTTGGCAACCAGCCGTGCTTTATAAGTATGCACATTGCCATCCATGTCAGTCTTCTTCTTGAAGACCCATTTACACCCTATGGGTTTTACCCCTTTAGGTGGTTCCACCAGAGACCACACTTGGTTCTGGTACATGGAGTCCATCTCAGATTTCATGGCTTCAAGCCATTTAACAGAATCTGAATCCGATATAGCATCTTCATAGGTTTTGGGTTCATCGTCTTGGTAGACCAGTACGTCACCATGTTGAGTCATGAGATAACCGTATCTCTCGGGCTTATGGCGTACTCTCCCAGATCTACGTAGCTCATGTGCTACCTAAGGTGGTTTACTTTGATCCACAAATTGTGGAGTAACCTCCTCATGATGCTCAACCACTTCCTATGGCACATCATTCCGTCCTTCGTCTAGTATATCTTGTGGTTCTAGAACTTCATCGAGTTCTACTTTTCTCCCACTAGTACTTCTTAGAAAATATTCCTTTTCTAGGAAGACACCAGATCGAGCAACAAAAATTTTGCGCTCTTCTGGGTGGTAGAAATAGTATCCTTTGGTCTCCTCTGGATACCCCACAAAAATACATTTACATGATTTTGGGCCCAGCTTGTTCGAAGTCAATTTCTTAAAATAAGCTTCGCAACCCCAAATCCTTAGATAAGACAAGTTGGGTTTTTGCCCACTCTATAGCTCATATGGAGTCTTATCTACGTACTTTGACTTAGACACTTGCTTCAAAACGCGTAGTCTCTAGGGCATAACCCCAGAATGATGCAGGTAAATCACTAAAATTCATCATAGACCTAACCTTATCAAGTAAGGTCTTGTTCCTCCTTTCCGACACTCCTTTGTGTTGGGGTGTATAAGGAGGGGTAAGTTGTGATACTATCCCACATTCCTTCAGGTATGTCTAGCTCAACTTGCCAAAGTTGGCATAGTAGTCATTTTGAGATTATCCTTGTTGTCTTTCTTAAGAACATATTATTATGAAACAGTTCCATAAAGAATATTATTTATACTCAAGGACAATAATCCATTAGTAAACTAATATTCTCATTTGTTTTATGTGGACACAGAAATATAATTTCTAGAAACTGAAGAAAAACCATAATAATCCACAAGTTCCAAGAAACAAGTCCATCGGCTAAATCAGACGATAAGATCCTACAGCAAATGCAGCAACACGTGCTTCATTTCCAACTGGTAGGTCTACCTCCCTCGGCGAGCAATGTACTCTACCGTAGTTCCTACACATCAATCAAATGTGAGTACCACATCTTGTGTCAACTAGATGTTTACGGGAGAAGTTAATCTCAATAACGTACCTAACGAAGAAGTAACATTCTTCTTCCCTTTTGCTAGGAAGGCCTTGCAATGTTTCCTCTAGTGGCTGGGATTCCCACAGTGAGGACAAACGCCTTTCCTTTCTGCAACAGTTCTCTCCATTGACTTCTGAGCCCTTTCCTTTTCACTTGAGTTGACTTCAACCAACGTCAATGTTTCTGACATTTTCATGCCTGACTCAGTAGCCTTCAACAAATCCAGAAGCTCGGAAAGGGTATTCTTCTTATCTTCCTCAATAAAGTCATAGACAAATTGAGAATAAGAATCTGGCAAAGACTGTAATATTAGGTTTATCATTAAACCTTTATTAAGTCCATATCCCAAAATCTCAAGCTTATTCATATACTGGTCCACTTGAGTATATGATCGCCAATTTTGGTACCCTCTTCCATCCTACATCTGAATAACGACTGAGACACCAGATGCTTCTCATTTCTTCAAAGAAAATGAAGAATGGAAGCTAAATCCATTTTCTGGCACTACTGTCGCAGTAATGGTGCCATTGATGCAAGCACAATGTATCTAGTCATTTCTGTTTTTGCATCATGTGTATGCTTCACATATACATACCCAGTCTCATGGATAGAACTATCAGCAGGCTCTGGTGATAAAGCTTGATCAATGGTGTATAATCTATCGCTTGACTGAAGTATATTGTTTATACTTCTATACCGTCCAACAAAATAAATTTTCACCATTCCATTTCTCTCCCGATTCGATGATTTGTCGAGTTGATGTTGGGATCATTTTGCTCAATTTTAAGTGAATCTACAAGTGCAGAAAAAGTAACCGTTATTACCATGTTCATTATTATTGTTTAATATGGTCTTTTATTAAACAAAGCTCCCACTATTTTACTCAAGTTAATAGTCCTCACCATTAACTCGGGAAAGCCCATTGACTTTCCTAGCGGATCGAGATCCCATCCTGCCCATTTCAAACCTTCACTTTGGTGAACAAGCCAAAATGAGTTAATTAGGTAGGCCAACAAACTTAATCCACACCAGTTGATAGCTCCCACTATCAACCTCAAATGTGAGAAAGCCAACAAGCCAATCACACAATCCAATGGACATTACATGCCATCGTCCTCAAGTATGATTCTCAGTATCAATAGAGTGGACACTACATGTCACCACATACACACAATATGTGTACTGCTCTACTATGCCTATGACGTGTGTTTATCAACCTTCGCTTTGGCGAACAAGCAAAACCGTCATTTTAAGTCGACCCATCACCATTAAGGAAAACTCCAATGCATTTTAACCTCCCACTGGTAGAAGTGTACCTTTCGCTTTGGCGAACAAGGTTTCGACGAACAGTGGTTTGATTAAAACCATGGTGATGGAAGGCTTTCGTGACTTAATATACTTTGATTGAGGGTTTTGTCATTTAATGTCTCACCAGATTATTATCTTTGTTAGAATGACATTGTTTGGCATGTTATTCAACATTCAACCTTATCATGCATTCTAAACAAAATTAAACGTGCGGTACATGGCCCTCAACTAAAACCAATTTCCTCGAGCCTAGAGGAATTGGTGGGTCACCTAGGGGTCTTGTAATAAACATCTTGAGTCTTCAAGTATGGTTGCCTCGTCCTTTGCTCCGTCTTCAAGTACATTACAAAAAATATCGTTCTAAATTTACAATAAATAATTATACAAATTCTTTACATCAATAAATTTAGAAACCTCGATTTACATTCGAGGGAAATTAGATGAGAAGAGAATGTACATCGAGAAGAGGAGAAAGGCAGGACACGCAGGCCCTATTTAATAAATAATACAACCATACATACGCAAAATATTTTAAAACATTCACCCTTAGGTCTAAGGCTCATGTACCGGGCACCATGCAATATAAAAACAAGTACAAAGCATACATTTCAAAAACAATCAATTTTTGAAATTTATGGGTTAATTACATTTACCCCCATAACAATTTATAGAACTGCAGTTTGGTCTAAAAGTTTTAAAACTTTTCATTCTGGCCCCTACGCACTCGGAAGTGCGTTCGCTGCGGCGATGAGTTAGATCACCGCGGCATGCGTTGATTACTTGACGTTCATGCTTAATGTACCTTCCCGCGCGATGCCGCGCGATTTGGTACAGCATCCATCCCAAGGACGATCGCGGCGAAGTCGTCGCGGCGATTTGGTACAGCATCCATCCCAAGGACGATCGCTGCGGTGATGGGTTATATCGCCGCGGCGAGCGCTGTTTTCGTATAGCGCTCGTCCAGAAGATGATCGCCGCGGCGATGATTTATATCGCCGCGACGAGTGCTGGTTCACCAACGCTCGTCCTACACAGGACGATCGTCGTGACGATGCTTTATATCGCCGCGACGAGAACTGGTTTCGTCACCAGCGCCAGCGTGAACAACGCTCATTGCGACGATGGGTTATATCACCGCGCGAGCGCATACGTACTCAGAGCTCCGGACTGCTTCATACAAAGAACCAAAAACACTCTGAACGGATTTTGCAATCAATCAAACACATTGATCTCAACAAAAATCCATCAACCATTATTCCAAACATGCAGATCATCAACAAATTAAAAATTAATCGATTAATAATTTCTTAAAATAGTTTTAAGACAGATTTTAAGCAGATTCTATATGGCAACATATCATCAATCAAACGCATGTTATCAACCATCCATTTAAAAATTGTAAAATTCAGTACCCTAGGCTTTGATACCACTGTTAGTAAACGGTCCCGTATACGCAGCGGAAACAAAAACAAATAATTCAGGGATCGTTTACATGAGCCAAGATCAAGGGTATAATTTTACAATTTTATCATAATAAGAATCTGCAGAAATATTAAACATGAGTTAAGAGAAACAAACGCACGTTGGAGGCTCCTCCAAATTTGTCGACGAATGTTTTGCTACCGATCCAAGTGTAGGATCGAACCCACGTAGTCCACACGAAGACAATCTCAAAAGAACCAAAGAGGGATTTGCTAGATCCTCTTTGGCTTCAAGATTAAGAAGAAAGGAAATCAATTGAATTGATTTCTTTAGGCCAAAAATTTTCTGTCGTGGGAGTGTAAAAATGGGGTTGTGTGTTTTGTTTTTCAAAGAAAAACCCTTATCAAAATCACACACACTTTTTCTTTTCATATTAAAAAACAATTTGCCCTAATCCCATACAGAATAGGCTTGGGCTCCAACCCAAACACCCCATGTTGCCAAACACTCCCAATTTGATTTATTTTATTTTCCATCATTATCTCAATTAAAATCAATTAATATATATATATATATATATTAACATTTAACAATAATGATAATATATTTAAATATGTGCGAGCACACATTTAAACGTAATTTCACTTATTTAATTTTTCTAACAAATTAAATAAAGGCTACGACCTCAGCAAATTTAATTGCACTATGAAATTACCAAAATACCATTTCGCCTTAAAAGACGAAAACGCCCTTCTTTCTTCTTGGATCTTAAATTATATTCTATGTGTGTGACCCATAGGCTCCTTATCATATCGGCAGTGTATAGTATCGTGATTAACACCAATTAATCGTCTCACTAATACACATACCAAGATTGGCCCCTAGCAAGGCATCATGGCCACCCGATAGATTCGGATTAGCAAAGTAGCTACTTGTCAACGATATGGTTTCCGTGCAATTCGATCCTTTCATCACACGTTATCTCGACAAGAAGAAGGCATAGAAATAGTGTCAACCTTCGGTTACTCTCGATATTATGTATTCAGTTTCTAGATCAATGACCCGTATCATAAACTGGATAGAGCAACAACTCAATCCCATTTGTGGCCCACAGGTTTTAGTGTCATTGCCACATACTGAATTACTCCGTGAGATAACTTTCTCCCATACCCGGGAGTGATGAATCCTCTGTCAATCCACCATAGTCTTGATACACTTCTTGATGCAGCCAATCACCACGTATTGTGACTTTGAAAAGAAGCTGCGTTAGGCTAGTGTCAAACTACACCAATCGGTGCACAAGGCGTTCCGGTGATCTCAAGTCTAAGGATCACATGCACCACCATTCATTAGAGGATTTGTTCCATAGACACTAGGGTTACCATCCATATGGAATCCTCTGGTGGGTCAGTCCAATGAACTTGCTATGGTGTAATCGCCTACAGCAAGCACCCATGTGTTGCACCAAGTTGTCACCAAACAACCTTGACAAGTGAGATCAGTCACTGCCTTTTGACAGGGTCGTTCAACACTATGATAGCCTTACCATATTATATGTGCTCTTACTTCAGAATAATACTAGGGCTACGGACGTTTCTAGAATGGCTACCATATGTGCTCATAAGGTTCTCACTATCAAGATTTGAAACACTTGATACCCTCGTCACGGTTCTACCATTCTAAGGATATATATCAATACATATTGCAATAATAATGATTTACACGATATAGAATAAGATGCCTTTTATTATTGATTAATGAACATTATTACATAGAGTCAATTCTACAATAATTGATTGGCTCTAGGGCACCTACTCCAACATTAATTAGTTGCACTTATAAGTGCAACTTAAATTAAAACAATATAACAATTATTCAATTAACAAAAAACCCTAGCCACTCACCTCTCTCTCTCTCTCACGGTTTTACATTGATTGAATCAAAGAATTTTCTTCTTTGATTTTCTTGATTCTTGCAGCCCCCTATTTGTTCCAGCAAAACAATAATTGGTTCTCCAGATTATCTTTGTGTGGATCAACGTTTCTGCAATTCCGTACTTGAATCGATAGCGAAATCAAAGCCTTTGAAGGAGCCTTCAAACGTTTGTAAGTATTCTAAATCCTTGTATGGATTTGTTTTACACAAATTTTAATGTTTAACATGTAAATGATATAATTTATACCTAGATCTTGGTAAAAAGGTAATTTATTTTCTGGTTTTATTTTCTTTTTCTGCTATGTTTGGGAGATCAATTACTTACAGTTTTGACATCCATTTGCCAAATTTCATAATCATGGTATGCAACTATTGCAAGCATCATCCGAATAGACTTCAGCATGCTATCGGCGAATAGGTTTCATCATAGTCTATGTCTTGTTTTTGCTTAAAACCTTTGGCAACTAGCCATGCTTTATAGGTATGCACGTTACCTTCCATGTCTGTTTTCTTCTTCAACGCCCATTTACATACTATGGGTTGTATCCCATCAGGTAAATCCACCAGTGACCATACTCAATTTTGGTACATAGAGTCCATTTCATATTTCATGGCCTCAAGCCATTTATCAGAGTCTAGAACCTATACAGTGTCCTCTTAGGTTTAAGGTTCATCGTCCTGATAAACAAGTACGTCGCCATGTTGAGTCACAAGATATCCATACCTTTTGGGCTCACGACATACTCTATCAGACCTACGTAGCTCCTATGTCTAAGTTGGCTCACTTTCTTGCACAATATGTGGAGTGACCTTCTCCTAATGTTCCTCCATTTCTGGTGGTACATCTACATGTTCCTCATCAGCCATATCTTGTGAAGTCAGAACTTCACCTAGTTTGACCTTTCTACCTCCTGTACTATTTTGGATAAATTTCTTTTTCAAAAATATCCCAGATCGAGCTGCAAAAACCTTTCGCTCTTTTGGTTGGTAGAAATAATATCCCATGGTTTCCCTAGGTATCCCACAAAAATACATTTGTAAGATTTTGGGGCAAGCTTATTCGACGTCAATTTCTTGACATAAGCCATACAACCCCAAACTCTTAAATAAGACAAATTGGGCTTTCACCCATTTCGTAATTCATATGGAGTCTTATCCACTGATTTGGATGGCACATGGTTCAGTGTGTGAATCGCATTCTCTAGGGCATCGCCCTAGAATGCTGCGGGTAGATAAGCCAAACTCATCATCAAATGAACCATATCAAGTAACGTTCGATTCCTTCTTTTAGATACACCATTGTGCTATGGCATATAAGAAGGTGTGAGTTGTGATAGTATCCCACATTTCTTAAGGTGTCCGCCAAACTCCAAGCTTAAGTATTCACCTCCTCGATACGACCGAAGGGCTTTAATTCTCTTTCTAAGCTTATTCTGTACTTCATTCTTGAACTTTCTGAACTTGTCAAACAATTCAAATTTATGTCTCATCAAATAGGCATTACTATATCTACTTAAATCATCAATAAATGTAATGAAGTAAGAATACCCTCCTCTTGCCTGATCCTTCATAGGACCACATACATCACTATGGATGATCCCTAACAGTTCTATAGATCTTCCACTGTTTCTAGTGAAAGGCGACTTGGTCATCTTGCCTAAAGGCATGACTCGCATACCTCATATGATTGAAAATCAAATGGGTCTAAGACTCTATCCCTATGGAGTTTTGCTATGTGAGTTTGATTGACATGACCCAGCCTACAGTGCAGAAGAATGTTTGGTTAAGATCGCCATTCCTGGCTTTCTTAGTTCAAGATTGAATATCCCTTTATCCATATCTAGAACATATAAACCATTATGTAACATAGAATTTTCATAATGAATACCATTCAAACTAAATGACATCAATCCATTAGATATATCAAAATGATATCCAAAACTGTCCAAAGTGGACACAGAAACAATATTCTTAGAAATGGAAGGTACATAATAACAATCCATAAGTTCTAAGGTAAGGCCCAAAGGCAAAGATAATTGATAAACACCTACAGCTAAAGCAGTAACTCTGGCCCTGTTCCCAATGCGTAGGTCTACCTGTTAGAGTAAGTGCCCTAGAGCCAATCAATTATTGTGGAATTGACTCTTTGTAATAATGTTGTAACACCCCACTTGAGGTATGTAGTTAAGATTTGATGAATGGCTTGAATGTTTATTGATTTACCCTCATTTGAGTCTGTATGTTGTTAATATTGTTTGGTTTACCCTCGGATGAAAAGGTGTCTTGGTTTGGTTGAGTGATTTCCCTGAAAATTTGTAAGACTTGGAGAAATTTTAGGGTTACAGTCTTCGCCGGAGCGAAGAATAATCGTCGCCGCGGCGATGAGGAGGTGCTACAACCCGTGTAGCTTCTGTGAGCTTTCGTCGGGGTGAAGAAAATAGCTTTGCCGTGGCGAAGACCCGGCTGAATGTCCCCCTTGAGTTTTTGAGGACTCTTCCTTTTGAGACTCAATGACCATTCTACCCCTTTTTAGCAAGAAAAGTGGGGAGTGAAATGTAAGGAATTTGCATGGAGAATAGTTTGATTAGGGTTGTGTTTGAAAAAAATGAAAGGTCTTAGATGGAATTTCAAAGAAAAAGTAAGGGTATTTTGGGAAAGAGGGGAGAAAATATGTGATATTGAGGGTTAGCTTTAGAAACCCTTTCATTTGCTTCTTCACCACCGCCTCTTTCATCCCTTGTTTCTCTCAATTTTTCATCCAAGTTTCCAAGGATCTTTGAAGAGCTTTTGACTAGAAATTGTTACAAGTTGATCCTAAGCACAAAAAGGTGAGAATCCTTACTCTAGGAGTAATTTTATTTTTGAAAGAGTAGGATCCTTATTAAGTTTTGTATTGAAGGTTAAGAGAAAGTGTCAAGCCATCAAGAGTGAAGAGATTAAGTGGTTTCTACTTGTGTCCAAGGTAAGTAAATTCACCTAAGTTGTGTTTTACTTGATTGAATGATGTGTAGAGATTTTTAGATATGTGTTTGATGCTTGAATTTCTATGTTTAAAATGAGTTGATGAATTCAAGGTTGTTATAAGAAAGAATTTCCACCATGAGAAGGGTGGATTGTGTTGTTAAAGTTGGGAAGAAGTGTGGATAGAATTTGAAGGATTTGAGAGGATTATTTGAAATGTATTTTCCCTTGCAGGTTGTATGATGTGTTAAAGGAGTTGAACTCCTATTTTGGATGATTAAGAAAGAAATATAATTAAAGTTAGAATAGAGTTTGTGTATGCACACATTTTGTTTGATGAAATGTCTCAAAGAAGCATGAGTAGAAGTAGAGAACCTTACTTTATGCAACATAGCATATTTGCATGTCACGAATGCATATAAGAAAGATTTTAGGCATGAGTCATCCATATGCATATGTTTAATTGAGTAACCACATGAGAAAGAAACACTCTATGAATAGAGATAAAGAAAAGAACCAATTCTCTTAGAGTAAAGAGAAAGAAAGAACTAGCACTAGAGGATAAAATGATTATTAAGTGCTACAGAAAAGAAAAGAAAATAGGTTGTGTGATGAGGAACTCGTGAGTGTAGAGTTACCCTCATGTAAACCGTTATAAGAGAGAACGGTCTCCGTCATGAGAGAGCGGAATGCATGTAAATCGCCATGAGAAAGAGCGATCTCCGCCATGAGAGAGCGGAATGCATGTGAACCATTATGAGAAAGAACGGTCTCCGCCATGAGAGAGCGGAATGCATGTAAATCGCCATGAGAAAGAGCGATCTCCGCCATGAGAGAGCGGAATGCATGTAAACCGCTATGAGAGAGAGAGCGGTCTCCGCCATGAGAAAGCGGAATGAGATAGAAAAAAAAAAAAAGAATAAAAAGAAAAGAAAAGAAAGAAAAATGAGAATTTGAATTAGAAAATTGATAAGAATACAAAGAGAATTGATGAGTAATGCACGGGGATGATAGAGTAAGAGATTTTTTTTTTTACTTACTGGGCATCTTTGTGCTCACTCCGTTGCTTTCTTTGTTGTACAGGAAATAGGTGAGGACTTGGTCGGATGGACGTCGGCAAGCGGGGAGACTTGGCTGCACTGTCCACTATTTTTGTTTTTGAGAGTCTTTGTACATATGATGTTTTGTCTTGTAAAGAATGTAATTATTAAGTAAAGAAAAATTTTTGGGCCCAACTGTTTTGATAAATATGTTGTTTTTGGTCGAAAGGGTATTTTGGTAATCTCACAATGCAATTAAATTTGCTGAGGTTGTTGCCTGGATTTAATTTAATATTAAAATTAATTTAGTAAGATTATATTTAAATATATGTACGCATATATTTAAATGAATTATTATTGTTCATTAAATGTTAATATATTTTATAAATATATTAATTGATTTTAATTATAATAATAATTAATTAAAAATAAAATACCATTTGATGGGTATTTGGATACAAAGGTGGATTAGGGTTGGAGCCTATGCCTATTCCTGATAGGAATAGGGTTTTAGCACATGCACTATATAAGTGCATGTGTGTTAAAGAAATTCAATTTTAATTTGATTGAATTCATTTCATTGAAAAAGAAGCAGCTCTCTCTCCCTTCTCTCACGTTTCCGTTTGTGTGTGAATCAAAGATTTTCTTTGATTCAAGCTTGATTCTTGAAGCCATTAAGTGGATCTAGCAAATCCCTTCTTGGTTCTTCAGATTGTCTTTGTGTGGATCACCATTCGTTCGGTTTTACGTTGAATCGGTAGTGAAGTAAATCCAAAGACGTTTGAAGGAGCCTCCAAACATGCGTAAGATCTCTGATCCTTGTTTGGTTTGATGTATCTTTGTTCTTTTTCAATTTAAACATGTAAAATATATACATATCAGACCCTGATCTTGGGTTAAACAGAGTAATCGGTGGGCAATAATTTTTATTTTCCACTGCTTCTACCCATCGATTTACTTACACTACCTCCCCTCAGTTGAGCAATCTACTCTACCACAGTCCCTACACATTAGTACAAATGCGAGATGCACATCCTGTGTCAATGACCTAAGATGTGTTAGGAGATAAGTTTATTTTAGTCATGAACATACCCTTAGAAGAAAATGCACCATTCTTCTTCTTACTAGCTAGGAAAGCTTTACAGTGTTTCTTCCAGTGGCCAGGTTTACCACAAAAGAAGCAAACTACCTTTTCATCTTTGCTTACGCCACCAGTAGGCTTCAAGACATCTTGAGACTTGTACTTGGACTTGATTTTGGTTTTATCCTTACCCTTGCCTTTTCCCTTGCCTCTCCTAGGAGCAGCATCAACTAGCAGCACTAGCTTAGATTTCTTCATGTCTTGCTTTGCTATCTTCAGCAAATCCAGGAGGTCGAAGAGGATTTTCTCCATAAAATTCATATTGAAGTTCAATACGAACTGTGAGAAGCTATCAGTCAAGGATTGTAGAATTAAGTCCACTGATAAATCAGCATCCACGACAAAACCCAAGGTTTCAAGCTTTTGAATGTATGCAAGCATTTTGAGTAAATGCGGCCCAACTTGAGTTCCCTCTGGCATTGGCATCTAAAGAGTGCCTTAGACACATCATAATGATCGAGACTAGCACGTTTCTCGAAGAGCTCCTTGAGATGAACCATAATAGATTGCGTATCCAAGTGTTCATGCTGCTCTTGGAGATCTGGCATCATTGATGCTAACATCAGACATTGTACATTGTCAATATTGTCAAGATACTTGCTATAAGCATCTGTAACCTCCTGAGTAGCTTCAGGACCTGGCGCCTCTTGTATAGGCTCATTAAGGACATACAACTTCTTCTCAGATTTGAGTACAATCTGAAGATTTCTATGCCAATCCTTGAAGTTGATATCGTCCAACCTATTTTCCTTTTCGATGATCGATCGCAATGATAGGTTGTTTTTTGTCATTTTGAGATTCTACAAGTGCAAAATAAAGAGAGTTAATATCATGATATAAAATTTCATTAATCAAGGTCTTTTAATTAATTAAACACTTCCATTATTTTCTTCAAGTCCTAATAGCCCCCTATTAGACTTGGGAAAGCCCGTTGGCTTTCTTAGTGGGCAAAGATCTTATCAATTCCATTTTTAACCTTCGTTGATCAAAAAGCCAAAAATGGGGCCACAAACTCAATTTATACCAACTAATGGCACCGACCACTAATCCTCAAATATTAATTGTGCAAACAAAGCAATTACACAATCCAATGGCGCCAACTATTGACCTCAAGTGCAACTCTTGGATTCGTAAAGTAGATACTACATATCTCTTGTGAATTTGAAAAATTGTACTTTCTCTATGTTTGCCTCTAGTACGTCTTTGACCTTTGTTGATTAAAAAGCCAAAACTCTAGTTACGTCTAACTCAACATCATCAAGGAAAAACTCCAATGCGACTTAGCTTCCCATTGATAGAAGCATACCCTTCGTTGATCAAAACAGAAACAAGCTTCTATGGTTTGACTAAGTCCATGATGTTGGAAGGAGTTAATAGACTTAATATCGTTTATAAGGGAGTTTTGCTCTTTTGGCTTCATCAGTTTTATTATTTTTATTAATTATGTTGTATCCATAACATTCAACCTTAGCATGCCAACTAAAGCAATAAAGATAAATATGTTGGTGCATTGCCTTAACCAAACCAAATTTCCCAAACCTTGGGAAATTTGTATGTCAACCTAGGTAATTAAATTATAAAAAGACTTTCAATTTAAACCGCTTTCTTCAATCAAATGCTCCTTCTTCTCTATCAGTACTCTAATTAAAATTAATTTAACCTTTACATGAATAAAGAAAAACCTCAATTTACATTCAAGGGGAGTGAGATGAGAGAAAGAATTACAAGACATTAAAAAGAAAGGCAAGGCATGCAAGCCTTATTTAAATTGAAATTACAATCCTCAAATTTAACTAGATCTAAAGGCAAATTCAACCAACACCATGCAATTTCATCTCAGGAATATGCATATAACAATCTATCAAAAACAGCAATTTTTTATCATTTGGTAAATTACAAATTACCCCTTTACATTTTGCCTTGTTGTGTTTGTATCCAACAAGTTGTAACCTTTTCAGTTTAGTCCCTTGTGGCTGGGCCTCCAGGATGACTATAACATGTATCAACAATATATATAAATTATGGACCAACTCTATGTGCAATAACGCCTAAAACAGCCCAAAATGAAGCCCTCCTACACCAACGCATAAGTTGCCCGAAAGAACAGTTTTTACGTGCATCGACACACATGGGCAGTAGTGTCAAAGTCTTTATAAATGTGTATCAACATGTTGACAATCTACTGGTGCAAACCGTGAGTCAATTGACTCACTATTGAATTTGTTACGGCCTATTTACGAACATGCTATGAGTTGACGAGCACCAGTGTTGACTGATTGTAAATAGACTGAAACCCACTGTTACAGTAGCCTTAAAACTAATGTAAGCCCACCATAATGATCCTCACACATGCAAGAACACGTTATTTTTGGAATCGCTCAAAAATGAGCACCGTAGTGTAAATGGGAGCGATTTCCCTGGAGGAAAATCACAGGCTGCTAGAACAGGACAGTTGAGCGTAAAACGCTCAACGTGTCAAACACTTGAGTAAAAACTCAGAGTGAAGAACAAGGCTACATGGGTAAATATATAACAATCAAGTGTGGGTTGTTCAGGGCAGCGAACAACTCAGGAAAACCACTGTACTCAGCGACATTATGATGAACGTGATGATAATCATGCCTTTCGCAACCTGGGGATATTGGGGACAGAGGTTTTGCGCCTTAGCACTAAAACCCTAAACACCCTAAAGGGCATTCACCAGGGCTGTGTAAGGGAACACATGACCATCCCCACCACCACACACAGCAACAGGCAGTTGCCGTGTGCAGGGCATACAGAATTGTGTGCTGAAGCGCACGTGGTTGCTACGACAGCGCACACTTGCATGTTGCTTTGTACCAACTACAGCAGTAGTAGTGCGCTGCTGTTGCCCCTTTGTCACAAAGCTGTCGTGAGCCTTCAGCCACGGCGGTGGTGCTTAGGGTTTAAACATTTTTCTCCGATTTCTTCAAAAATCAGATCCAACAGAACATATTTCAATATTTCCCAAACATAAGAATCTAAGTTTCATTTCGATCAACCCAAATCAAAATCAATCAAAACAAAACCTTAAAGATGCAATCTTCAAATCGCATACTTCCAGCATAAAATCAAAACATCGAAAACTCATATAAGAGGCTTTGTTACCACTACTAGTGTTTTAATCGAAGAAGAACGCAACGGAAAACAAAAATTTACTGATTAAACACTATAAGCCCCAAAATTCAAATGAGTATAACAACATTCCTATGTTATAAATCAAATAAGACTCATGAATGATTTAGAACCTTACCCATGTTTGGAGGCTCCACCTCTTTTTCAAGATCCGAATGAAAAATGGTCATGATCCAAGTGTAAGACCGAACCATCGGTATCCACACAAAGGCAAGATTCAACATAAGAGATTTACTAGATCTTTATGTGAGGTCCAAAGAAGATGAGTGAGATTAGGGTTGAGAGAAAAAATTCTCTCAATGAACCTATGCTCTCCACAGCCAAGAGAAGAGAAAATGAGAGGATATTTGATTTCTAGGGAAAAGTGCCCTTTTATAGGGTTGCCCTAAAAATCCCTTGAAGGCTTATTTACTATAATGCCCTTCCGCTAATTAAATCATTAGTGTCCATGATTCCGGAACAAAATCATATCCCGGGTATTGAGCTATTATTATTTTTATCCTTTAATAACGTTATTTCAATTTAAAACATATTACATATGTACACCGATATATATATATATATATATATATATATATATATATATATATATATATATATATATATATATATATATATATATATATATATATATATATATATATATATATATATATATATTTACAATATACATATTTAAATAAACAAACAATCTTGCATATTAAATGCAATATGGGATTGGATCCAGGAAACAACATTTCCAACAAATTTAATTGCTCCGTAAGATTTACCAAATAATTGATGAAAATGCCCCTCAATATTATCTTCTTTAGATTTCCCTTTATGTGTGTGACCCAAAGGCTCCTCATCATGCCGGTAGTGTGTAACGTTGCAATCGACACCCAGTCAATTGTCTCATTACACATAGACCAAGATTGGCCCCTTGTAAGGCATCAGAGCCACCCGGCTGATTTAGATTCAATGTAATTCGCTACCTATCAATTGTATGGTTACTATGCAATCAAATCTTTTTATCATATATTATCTCATCAAGGTTTGAAGCATAGAAGTAATGTCGGCTTCAAATATAAACCACCTTGACCTATTCAGATTCGGTTATCAGACCAATAAACCAATCGAGCTTCAACTCAGTTCCACCGTGGCCACAAATTCCAAGGTTGTTGTCCTTCAGTAGAATCTTATCGAGATAATATCTCTTATACACAAGAGTGATGAATCCTTTGTCAATCCACCATAGTCGTGATGTACTTATTGATGTAGCCAATCACTCCCATACTAATAACCCTCTCAGGATTATGTTTGGTAAGTGTCAAACTACACTAATAGGTACACACAACGCTCTGGTGATCTCAAGTCTAAAGACCACATGCACCACCATTTGTTAGAGGATGTATCCCATGGACATTGGTGTTACCATCTATATAAAATCCTCTGATGGGTCAGTTTGGTGAACTTGTGAATAATAAGCACCCATGTGCTGCACCAAGTTGTCACCAAACAACTTTAACATGCGAGATCAGTCATTACCTTCCGATAGGGTCATTCAATGCTATGATAGCCTTACCATATTATATGTGCCCTAGGTCAAGATAATACTCTAGCTAAGGACGTTTCTAGAATGACCACCATAAGTGATCATAGGGTTCTCACAATCAAGACTTATCATTGCTTGATTCCCTCGTCACGGTTCAACCATTCTAAGGGCTATATTAATGCATAAATATGAAATATGCTTTACATAATATAATCAATGCCTTTTGTATATCGAATTTTCATGATCCACAGAGTCAACATACCTATACTAACACGGTGGACTTCGTGTCTATTGGAGCTTTCTTTTTGGTAGAGTCCCTCGCCAGCTCTCGAGACTCTGCCACTAATCTTTGCGAGCCCTTCTTAGGCTCAGTAGGAATTTTTTTTGAGCTCTCCTCTGGCTCGATTACCTTCTTGGTTGAACCCTCATTTGGCTCAATTGCAGGCCTTTTTGAGCTTAAGGCCCCTACAAGCTCGGCCCCGACTCTCTTGGTACCAGTTTACGACCTTGGTTTAGGGTCAACTTTGCTCAATTGGCTAGATGTTGTAGCCTATTTCTTCATTGCAATAGTAGTCACGAGCTGTTATTTTAAGCTCTTAGGCCTCTTAGCAGCCTTCATGCATGCAAAAGCAACAATACATCAGGCTTCCATTAAAAAGTATTACAACTCCAAGGGTGAGCTAATTTGCACTAACCTTTCTCAAAGATAGTGTTGAAACTCGTGGAAGGCGAGCAACCTGAATGAAATAAAGTGCAAGAGTGTGATTAAAGTAGTCACATCACAATCTCCTTCAGGCCGAGCGTTGAAAGCTTCCAATTTCCATAACGAGCCTACTGGTGTGAAGTTCTGCTCACGGTTCTCTATAAAGAAAACAAAATAAATTATCTAGAGCTCGACCAGCGAACACTTAACAGTGAAGATAATGAATAACACTTACGTGCTTCATTCCTAAAGAAGCTAATATCTCTACAGTAGAAGAAATAAGTATTCAGAGTCCTAGTTCCTAGTCTTCTTTGGGACCCCGACCAATCCTTTGAGGCCTTTTCTCTTTGCCTTAGAGAAGTAACATGTATCATCCTGACTTTTCTTTAGGCTGTACAAATGAACGAGATCTTAGACAAATAACTCGTCTAAACCAACTAATATAAGAGCTATGTGCATTCCTACTATTATTATGTACGAATTCCCCGACAATTAAAAGGAAGCGACATTAAAATGTTCTAAAACATTGGCAATAAAAGGGTGAGGTGGGATTAACACTCCACACCTCAAAAGGGTCTCAAAGATCACCACCTAGCTATCAAGGGAATCCTTCCACGAGCAATCATTCGATGAATAGAGGGGGCTCTCAATCACATATTCCTTTTTTATGCGTTCAATATCCTTGACAGTGATCAATGAGGTCGGTTCTTTCCTAGGCCCAAAATGTTTGCAAGGGTTTTACTTTGATAGGTTCCTCGCTTGTACTCCATAAGACCTCGGCCCCACTCTCTTAACTCCTTTTCGACACTTAGGTTACGAGTTCTTCCTAAGCTCTTTCCTCAAACTCAGATAAAATTGTTGGGGATCCTTCTTCGAAAAGTTTCTCAGTGCTTTGGTCGCTAGATGACATCTCGAGTAGCTCGTCTCTAGATACCTAAAACACAAAGAAATAAATGTTACTACCTATCTCAACAATGAGTGACCTATCCACACTAGCATTCGGTTCAAGCATCTAGGAAGCTCGCAAGAAAGCACCCTATGATGACTCCCAACAACCAACCTGAAATTGTTAGGAAACGATTCATTGAGGCAATGGAAAACAAAAATTAATAACAACACGGATCGTTCCATAGAACCAAGATCAGGACACAAATTTACAATTTATATCAAAACAAGAATCTACAGAAGATTAGTTTAGAGTTTAAGAAATCATATGCACGTTTGAAGGCTCCTCCAACTTTGTCTCAGAACGTATTTTGCTACCGACTTAAGTGTAGGATCGAACCGATGTAGTCTACACGAAGATAATTGCAAGGAACTAAAGAGGGATTTGTTAGATCTTTTTTAGTCTTAAGAAACAAAGAAGAAATGAAATGTATTTGATTTTCAATCAAAAACAAAGTCTAGCGTGAGAGAGTGTTTTTGGGTGCTGAAGCTTTTTCTCTTTTCTTTGAAAAATGAAATGAATGAATCTTATTTCTCTCAATTAAACTTTTACTTTTATAGTGTAATTTTAATTGCCCTATTCCCTTATGGAATAGGCTTGGGCTCCAACCCAAACACCCCTTGTTTCCAAATACTCCCATTTAGATATTTTAATTTTGTTTATCATTATCTCAATTAAAATCAATTAATATATATATATATTTAATATATATTAACATTTAACAATAATGATAACTTATTTAAATATATGTGAACACATATTTAAACGTAAGCTTACTTATTTAATTTTTCTAACAAATTAAATAAAAGGCTACGACCTCAGCAAATTTAATTGCACTATGAAATTACCAAAACACCCTTTCGCCTAAAAAGACGAAAACGCCTTTCTTTCTTCCTAAGTCTTAAATTATCTTCTATGTGTGTGACCCATAGGTTTCTCATCTTACCGACAGTGTGTAGTATCTCAATTAACACCAGTTAATCGTCTCACTAAACACAGACCAAGATTGGCCCCTAGCAAGGCATCATGGCCACCCGATAGATTCAAATTCAGCAAAGTAGCTACCTGTCAACGATATGGTTACCGTACAATTCGATCCTTTCATCATCCGTTATCTCGACGAGATCGAGGCATAGAAATAGTGCCAACCTTCGGTTACTCTCGATATTGTGTATTCGATTCTTGGACCAATGACTTGTATTATAAACTGGATAGAGCAACAACTCAATCCCACTGTGGCCACAGTTTTAATGTCATTGCCATTTTCTGAATTGCGCCGTGAGATAACTTCTCTCGTACCCGGGAGTGATGAATCCTCTGTTTATCCACCATAGTCTTGATACACTTCTTGATGCAGCCAATCACCACCATACTGACAGTTCTGAATAGAACTGCGTTAGGCTAGTGTCAAACTTCACCTATCAGAGCACAAGGCGCTCCGGTGATCTCAAGTCTAAGGATCACACGCACCACCATTCGTTAGAGGATTTGTTCCACAGACATTAGGGTTACCATTCATATGGAATCCTCTGATGGGTCAGTCCAGTGAATTTGCCTACAGCAAGCACCCATGTGTTACACCAGGTTATCACCAAACAACCTTGACAAGTGAGATCAGTCACTGCCTTTTGACAGGG
This sequence comes from Pistacia integerrima, assembly GCA_026225825.1. Taxonomy (NCBI): domain Eukaryota; kingdom Viridiplantae; phylum Streptophyta; class Magnoliopsida; order Sapindales; family Anacardiaceae; genus Pistacia; species Pistacia integerrima. The sequence goes on from CM047747.1 coordinate 13,554,681, forward strand.
TCGTTCAATGCTATGATAGCCTTACCGTATTATCTGTGCCCTTACTTCAGAATAATACTGGGGCTACGGACGTTTCTAGAATGGCCACCATATGTGCTCATAGGGTTCTCACTATCAAGATTTGAAACATTTGATGCCCTCGTCACGGTTCTACCATTCTAAGGACATATATTAATACATAAATGATGATTTATGCGATATAGTATAAAATGCCTTTTATTGATTAATGAACATTTTTACAAAGAGTCAATTCTATAATAATTGATTGGCTCTAGGGCTTCTACTCTAACAGAAATCACGGTGGAGGATTTTAGCCATCGCTCATCTAGTGTTTTTAAAACCTAACTCAATGAGTTTAAACCATGCCACCACAAATACCCTCCTAGCAACGAAATGAAACACTTAAAACAAAACCGGAAAAGCAAGGTCAGAATACTTACTTACAAATGGAAAATGAGAAGCTTCGTTGGAGAATCACTGTGAAAAGCTAGAGAGACTCTTGGCAGAGTGAGAGCAGAGGAGAATTAGAGCAATCAAGTGAAATTTTTTTCTGAAAAATTAAGTTGCAAAGCCAGTTATATAGTGTTGAAAATTGGGCGGGAAGCGATCTAGGCAATTCATTTCATGATGAATCTTAGCCCTCCATTCGTCGAGCAATCTGATCCACTCAATCGGGACACGTGGTGATGATCTGTGAAGGGCGCATAACCGCCATTCCTAGTAATCATAACCGTAGCCGTATCTTGCTTCGATTACATGTGTGGCAAGCTGTCACCATAAAACATGCAGCAAAAAGTAACAGCCATGTACGACAGCATTTAATGCATAGCAGGCCAGCCCGAAAGATTACCTTAATGCCCTTTATTTCAAATGTGACTCTAAAACCGTTGAATAAAAAGTTTCCAAGTCTTGGCCACGTTGTCATAGTCGAAGGTCACATAGTACACCTCCCAAAATTCTAACAAATCATGTTTTAATGAGGCAGGTCAATGAAGGATCCGAGCGCAAACAACAAATCTCAAGAATTCAGTTTTCAAAGCCCGACAAGATCTCCAAACATTGGGAGGTAGATGTTGTGTCTAAATTTTGTTGTAAGCTCAAAAATGTCAATAGCTCATGAAACATGAAGCGCGCTTCCATAAAAAGCTCGCTACGATCTAAAGGTCGCTTGAAGATAAAGCTCGACCAAAGCAAAGCTCGTTGCGACCTACGTAATAGCTATCTGACAGCTCAAAAGATAAGTCTAGATCTCTTGATATCTTGGAGAGGATATTGCCCACATCCTTTTAGGTCGACTATGGCGCACAATCGCAAAAATCACAGGATAAACATCAATTGTGATTGCTATCCCGGATTTAATTCATTTACCATTTTGAAATCCATGTATAAATACCCCCAAAAATGATGTAAAAGGGGTTAACAATTACTATTCAGAAAAGAGAGCAACAATAAACACAGTGGACGTACGTTTGAGGATCAACTTGCCGAACTACTTTAAAATTTTGTTGTGTCTTTTTCTTTATTTGTTCATTTGCAATATTCTTTGCTAAATTTCATTAATCACGTACACATCCATTCCGATTCTGTCACGGTCAATCGGATCTCTCTGGTTAATGCCTTTTTTAGTATCAACAATATATTATATAGATCCCAATTCTTATTTCAACATTTTTCAATTTTTTAAAGGGAAAAATTGGAGTTTTCAAGGGGAAAACGAATTAAATGATAATATAAACAATTATTTTGCCACAATCTCTTCTAGAAAATAACGAATGTGAGGAACATATGTACAGCAGTTTCTTATTTCAACAAGGGTCAATTTTTTAGGGGAAAAATTGGAGTTCTTATGAGGACATGGTGAAGTAAATCCTAGAGAGCTTGGAGCGGAATTAGAAAGGAAACGAGTACAATACCAGAATAACCCTGAAAAATTCCATCGACAATGCAAGAGAAAAGAGGTTAGTGATTATAATAAATATACATGATTTTATACATTTGTAAAATTATTTTTTGCTGTGAATCTCTGAACCTGAAGAAATTGAGGATGTATCTAAATATCTTAATAATTCTATGAAATTTATAGGTGAAATTGGAGATTAAGCTTGCAGCTGGTTATTGTCTTGGGAAAATAAAAGTCGATGAAGCACAAAACTCAAATACTTGATGGATCGTTTTAGACAGTTTTTTTTTTTAGGTTCTTTTTAATTCTCAATTTAAATAACGAAAATTGTGTCTCAAGAAGAAAAAAAATTAAGGGGAAATAGCATGAGTGAAGATTATAAAATAATTATTTTTTATTTTTTATTTTTTTTAAATGAGATGAATGATGATACTCATGGAATTTATAGGTCTTCGAAGCACAAAAAATAATTTAAAATTTTTTAAACGAGGTATATTAAGAAATGGAATTTCATTAGTTTAATTGTGGAGCCAATGAAAACACTCCTAAAATTTGAAATTGATGCTATTACACTCATCCCATTTATAAAGGATGAATAACTTGTATTTTTAAAGATTTATATTTAATCCGATTTATGTTCTTCAAAACCATGCAATAAATCAACATATCTTTATTATGTATCCCACTCCAAGAATAGATTATGATAACTCTTGTTATGGGTAAAATTGAGCTACACACATGACAAGAGAAAATGTTGACGCATGTCCAAGGTGAAGGTCTTATCCTCGAAATACTCATCATCCTTAAATAAAGGTTTGATAGGCTAATGGAAAATGGAAAATAGTCATCATCCAAAAACTCATCGTTCAAAATCGCTTAACCTAAAGGTCAATAAACTCATAGCTCTCCTCATCTCCCAAGAGCTCATCGCCAATAACTAGCTCTCCACATCGCCTAAGTCTCTTTAAAGCTCATGGCTAGTTCTCCTCATCCCCCAAGAGCTCATGACCATGTCAACTCTCCTCATCACCCAAGAACTCATGGTTAGCTTTCCTCATCGTTTAAGAGCGCATCATCCAATAACTCATGGCCAATAAGTAGGTCCCCCTATTGTCTAAGGGAAATTAGAGGGGAAGCATATACAAAGTTTGTAAAGTCTCACATTGTAGCAGTCATACGCTAATAAGTCAATGACATGTGGTTCTATCTTAAGGGTTATTACCTTGGGACCACTAATCTTTCGCCTGTATAAAATATAAATAGCGTCTCAATAAATGAGCAAAGGGAGAACTCAACTCTAAACTCTCAATTCACTTGCTCTTTCTCTCTATTCAATTAATTATTGAAAATTTCTCTCTAAACTTTCTTACATACTAGACTCTAACTTGAGTTTCGAAAGGTCTACGTTGACAAACTCTTCGTCGACTCCCTTTGACTGTGACTTATTTTATAGAGGACGAAGAAAGTCACTCATTAGATTTACCTTAGCTTAGACTAACATTGGACTTGATCGTACTTAGACTATTAATTAGGAACCTAAGCTCGGACAAGCACCGAATCAAGGAAAGTTTGCCACAGATAGATCAATTGAGCACTCAAAGTCATCAACCAAATGAGATATACACCCGAAGACATAGATTTAGACACCCCAATGCCCGTGTTCAAATCACTAGTTGGCATTTACCCAAAAATGACCATCAAATACCCTAATTCCTTACAAACTTAATAACCAAGTAGTGTATATGACGATGTATCAAAACCACGTTAATTATAAAAAAAAAAAATAATTGGTGCGTTTGGTTTATTATTTCATACCCTATTCTCAATCATATTCTCAAAATAATTGTTTGTTTCATTATTTAGGAAATACTATTATATTTTATTTAATTACTTTTAGACCCCTTAAGTTTATTAATTTAATTAATCACCCCCAGAAAAAAAGTTTAAAAATTAATAAAAACACCCCCACCCATCCATAGTTGCCAGATTCTGGCAACCACCGTCGGTGGTAGCTAGAATTTGTCACAATGGCGTACAAATGATCGAAATTGGCTGGTAATTCGCCGATCTGGCTGAAAAAGGCCGTTGTAAAGAAATGGTCGATGACGGCGGCGGCCTTTTAAGGATCGACGGCGACGATCGATCATCCGATCCACCATGCGGTCGTAACGCCGATTCGACTAGATTCCAGCGGTGGTGGCCCGAATTTGGCATTGTGGGTAGGTGGGGGTGTTTTTATCATTTTACAAAAAATTTATATATTTGGGTGTTTAGTTAAATTAGCAAACCTATGGGGTTTTTTGTTAATTTTTAAATTTTACCTCGTAATAATCACCCTACTCAACTATCAATACTATCTTCAAAATCTTATCCGAAATAACAAACCAAACGGACCCAATATTATTCATAACATTATCTTATAATCAGTAAGATTTGCTCTTATGTCAGCAACTATATTAATTATGATTTAAAATCACATATTATTATATTATTATTGTTTTAATAGATAATAATTAAACTATTAATAAGCATTAAATAAAACAAATTTAATTATAATTTTGGAATAACATTTGTTTGTACGTACCATGTAATTTCAGGGAAATTGACTTAGGTCAAAATGTATCCCCTTGTGTGATACACTTTTTAAAAGTGTATTCTATTATCCTATCCTATCCTAGACAGTAAAAAAATGTGTTTGTTTTAATATTGACTATTCAATTCAAAATTCAATCCTATTCTATTCAACTCAAAACATTTAACAATTACCTTTCACAATAAAAGTTTATAAATTAACAAAAATACCTCCACTCACCCAAGCCATCGATGGCCGCTAGTCCTCGCCATTGCCACCGCTGATCGTTGCCACTCGAACGACGCATGATCAGTCAGATCTGGCCGATTGTTTGTCGACCTGGCCGTTTTTTGTTAGATCACAAAAAGAGCATCTATGACGAAAAATCCAACTGTTAACGAAAACTAGAAATCTAGCCATTGGCGCCCAAATCTGGCCAGATTTAGCCGTTAACAACCAGATCCATCTGGTCAGTGATGGCCAAATTTTTGTCGTTAATGATTGCCAAATTTTAGCCATAGATCTGGTTGTTTCTGGCTAGATACATGGTAGATCTGGTCGGGAAAGGCAGATCGACACATGATCGGCTAGATCCAGCCAGTCGTGAGCCATTTTGAAGACTAACAAGCACTGTTCGGCAGTGGTGGCCGGTTGCGGGCAGTCGGTTGGGTGGGTGAGGTTGTTTTTGTTAATTTATAAACTTTTACTATGAAAAAGAAGGGGGGTTTGTGGTACTTGTTTAGCTAAATTAAAAAATAATCTAAATATTTTCAGAAAATGTTTTCCAAAAATGTACCAAACACATTCTCAAAATCCTATCATATTTGATTTCTCTATCCTATTAAGAATATCATTTTTCAAATAATGTATCAAACATGTCTTATGCATTTGATGATCAAATATTTAGGGAGTCGCAGGACCTTTACAAGTTTTGCTACGTGAAAGGGACCACCTGCCATAAATCATTTGGACAAAGATTAATAGCTTCAGCTAATCATAGATATTGCTAAAAATTGCATGCGAAGATGCATTGAAGCCATAAGAAAATCCAAAGTTTTTGAACTGAAAGAATTCATTAAAGTTAATCATAATGTTTAACGGTAGTATATATAAAAAAAAAAAATAATAAGAATAGTTATTTGGTAGGTAATATTGTTCAAAATTGTCTCATAAGATTAGGCGTATATTCAAAGTATGAAATGTATCTCAACAAAATCTTGGGTGATTTTCCATTAATTCTACAGTTTTGAAGATGAAACACGCAACATAATATAACATGTATACATATGAATTAAATGTTGAAGTAAGACTTTGGATTTTTCATATAGAGGACCATTTGGAGTTGAGCTTAGATTAAATATTGACTCTTGGAAAGGCGTTTTACATATGGGAATTGATGGAGAAACTAATAACTTGGTTTCAGAAAATGTTTTTAAAAAATGTACCAAATACATTCTCAGAATCCTATCATATTTGATTTCTCTATCCTATTAAGAATATCATATTTCAAATAATGTATCAAACATGTCTTATGCATTTGATGATCAAATATTTAAGGAGTCGCAGGACCTTTACACGTTTTGCTATGTGAAAGGGACCACCTGCCATAAATTATTTGGACAAAGATTAATAGCTTCACCTAATCATTTATATTGCTAAAAATTGCATGCGAAGATGCATTGATGCCATAAGAGAAATCCAAAGTTTTTGAATTGAAAGAATTCATTAAAGTTAATCATAATGTTTAACGGTAGTATATGTAAACAAAAATAAGAATAGTTTTGTGGTAGGTAATCTTGTTCAAAATTGTCTCATAAGATTAGACGTATATTTAGAGTATGAAATGTATCTCAACAAAATCTTGGGTGTTTTTCCATTAATTCTGCAGTTTTGAACATGAAACACGCAACATAATATAACATGCATACATATGAATTAAATGTTGAAGTAAGACTTTGGATTTTTCTTATAGAGGACCATTCGGAGTTGAGTTTAATACGAAGACGGCCACATTCGTGTATTATGAGGAGGACCATTTGGAGTTGAGCTTAGATTAAATATTGACTATTGGAAAGGCGTTTTACATATGGGAATTGATGGAGAAACTAATCACTTGGTTTCTGCAGTATGAGATGTGTTAAAATGTGACATTGTTCATACTGAATAATAGTCATCAAGATATAGATATGTAAGAAAGAGCACAGCAAGTCGATTGACTGAATACAAATTCAACAAATGGTGTGACCCCATATACATCATAATTTGTAAGTAATAGGAGATAACGTTATCCTCGTTTCAGCTCAGCGGCGGATGTATATGTAGGTTCACGAGTTACTCTTATCAATAATTTGGAAAGTTATACCACCAACCACTTATAATTTGACACATGTAAGATTTATTTAAAAAACAATAAATAAAATAGAAGATCAAATTACAGTATATCATGAAATATGGGACTAAATTAAAATAAGCCAATTTCAAGATGGCTCTAGGTTTTCTTTTATTTAGCGGTGGGCAAAACCAGGTAATCAAACCAGTTTTGCATTTGGTTGACTAGAACCGAATATTTTTTTGGGTCTGTTGTTGGGCCTTGGTTGCACAACCAAGGCGTAGAATTTTTTTTCGTTTGTTTTCAGTAAAAAAGATTGAGAGTTGCAAGATTTGTGGAGGTGCTGGCCCAAAAAAGGAGGATGAGACGACACTGGAGGTGATAACAGGATATATTAAAAAATTGATACATTTATCATTTAAAATTTCAACATTTTGATGGATTTTATGTATATTAGTTATTCTAATATGGGGAGGCTAAGGTTGGATTCATCGGGTGAAGGGAGGCTGAGATGGTGAGCCTCTCTCTTCACTTAAGCAAATGCAAAAAAATTAGAATAATTACATCATTTATGATAGATTAAGATTATGATATTAATTGACAAATGTTGATCTGTGAGTGGTTGGAGGGTACCAACTTAGAATGCAGAGCTAGTACCCCTATTGTAGCTGTATATTTTCTCATGTTTGGGGGGTCAGGAGGAATCACATTTTGAACATATACACTACTGTTATGCAGTAAACCCATGGGGCACAAATTGACGCCACTTGTCCTCTGACTATGAAAATGGAGCATAAGCCCCCGCCACATGTTTTATGACTGTGCATCCATTTAGGTCACGTGTCATACTAAAAAAGGAATTATTTTATTTGTAAGATTACCATAGATTGCTTCTACAGTACTGTGGTTTAGAGTTGAGCTATCCTTTAGGTCGTGTGTCATCTTATAAGAGGACTACTTTTCTAGTAAGTCTCCAATAAAGGCAATTTGTTAAGTCATGTGTCATGCAATAAGAAGATTATTTTATGAGTAAGTTTGCCTATGCAATAGTATAAATAAGGGCCTCTCACCCCGAAAAAAGGATCCGAAATTTCATTTTCCTTAATAGCTAAGAGCAATTGTCTCATTTGAGAGTAAATAGCCTTTTGTAAACACATCAAAAACACACTAGAAAAACAATAAGATAATAGTGGACATAGGATTTACGTTTTTGCATCTGAACCATTTTAAAAATTGTTGTTGTGTTCTCTTTATTTATTTACTTGCATTGTTATTAGTTTTTCTTGTTGGTTCAACATAATATTCTCTCAGTCTCTAACAAACCCTTGCGTGAACTTTTTCGAAGGCTCGCATACTTCTCATTGGTGTGAGAAATTGCAACAACAACTACTAACAAACAAGAATATTTAAAACCAATAATAGTTATGATATTTCGGTAATTAATATTTCATAAGCACCTTTTAATTTTTAAAAAGGATATTTATTAAATTAACCAAAAATGGCGGGGGTTAAAGAAAATTAATCACATTCCAAAACTAAGCTATATTAACCAACAACTATTAGGATTCCAAAATCACTCTGGTATAAAAAGCCACCTTTCACTAATTTTCTCTCTTTGTTTCTCCTTTAACTTTCTTTCTCTTAGAATTTGAACTTCGATTTTGAGCTGTCTCAAAATTGCTGACAATTTAAGGTGTAAATTTTAGAATTAATTAGTTGTTTGGTTTGGAAGCCGAAAAATTGATTGAAAGAATTGAAAATCTAGTTTGGAAACATGACTGTTTTGGAGTTTGGTTTAAGTCTGGATATGGAGTTAACCTATTAGTTTAGAGAAACAACCACCCTTTCTAGCCCTAATTAGCACTTGTTTATTCATTATGCTAGTATCAAGAGCTTCTTCTAGAACAATGAGACTCCATCCTTTTGCCCACATCCACCACGTCTCTAGTCTAAACCCAAAGTTTGAGTCAACCCATTTTACTCTAAGGGTGCATTTGGCTTAAAAAATATTGTATTATTGTGAATGTTATATTAACAGAAAGATAGATTACCTTGGAAGATTACTGAGAATGTTTTATTAAATGTATTTGGTTAGATTTGAATAAATTGGTGAATATCTTATATAAATTATTAAATTTCCTTTCTATTTTAATAATATTTTTATATTATTACTTATTATTATAATTTAGATTATTATTTTAACCCCCTATATTTTGAGAATTTAGCTAAAACACCCCATAATAAAAGTTTAAAAATTAACAAAAAGACCCCAGCCGCCCAAGCCACTGGTAGCCGCCGGCCACCACCACCGCCGCCGCCTCTCCGGATCGCGATCGGCTGGAGGTCGGATCTTGTTTATCGTGTGCCGTTCGGATGATGGTGTGCTGTAAGGATAAAATAGTCCATATTTTTTTTAAATTGGTTTTTAAAAGAAGGGCTTAGGGGTAAAATTGTAACAAAATTAAGATTACTAAATAATCTTAAAATACCTAAAAAAATGGTGATATTCAAATTACCACCTATATAACCAATAGTAATTACTATTGGTTTTGAAAGATTAACAAAATCTTATGTTAATTGACAACCAATTATATGAATTCATGCAAACTCAATTCATATATCACCCTACTTCAACCAATTCTAACTCAACCTAAACTAGGACTCACTTGTAACACCCTAAAACAAATCCGACCAACACTCTACAAGCACACACAACCTTTATGACAACTTAGAGCAACACTTTTTTATCTATTCTCAATCAACACAAACTCATTCTCCTTGAAAACACAACACAAATGGGATTACAGACAAGGCAAGTCAAACCCGGAATTGAGATGAATGGTAACCAAGCAAAAATAACTTACAAGAAAGATGACCAAGGATGATTCTAGCCTAAAGTAACTCTACCAGCTTGAAAGATCAATCCACCACCAAGTTTGGCCGAAACTTGGGTAAAGGAATTTAAAGAGAAAACAATTCTCCAAGGCAAATACTATTCATGCAATATTCATTGTCTAATTCATATTATGAAAGAGTGGCGTTTAAATATGCTTTACAAAACATGAGAATTACCCTAACAAATATTACAACAAAATCTTACACAAAATATTAGGGGATAATTCTCCATCATGCAATTACAAAAGTGCAAATCATGCCCATTTAATGCTATGGACAACCACTCCTTAATTAAGGATCTATGTCCCTAATTATAATTTTCTTGATTTTTCTTCACCAATTGAACCAAATATCATCCACAAATTGAGCTTGGACCAATTAAGCTTCTCCTCACTTGATCTCCATGGCTTGGGCTACAAAAAATAGGGCTTGTGCCATGTCTTGGACCCTTAACACATCTTAAACAAGTTTGTAAGCTTCCTTGAGTACTTTGGCCGAATGTTGTCCTCCTTGTAAGGTTTGGGTTTCTTGAATCTTCAATGAACACTCTTGCATATTTAAAGAACACAATGAACTTGGATTCTCATCAATCAAACATGACAATGTAAGTTAATATAAGATGACATTATTTTAGTAATAGGGGACGACCCCCAACCAAACAGCCTCTAAATATAATTGATTAAAGCTCCCATAAAGTATTGTCAATAATCACATTTTAAATTAGTTTATCAAAACTTTTTGGGATATAACTAAAGAAATAAGTAATTAAAAAAAAGAGTGCGACAATCACAAACTATACAGCATGGTTGCAGAAAATAAAGTCAAGATAATAGGCTAAATCTTATCAAATTTTAGGGGGAAAAACCATTTATTTATGCATTAAAAAAAAGACCTATAAACCATTGACTAAAGGGTGTCAACCAATCCACGTAGAATTTTTGCTTTTAAAGGTACTACGATTAACATGGACCTCACAATAGCATGATCAACTCTCAACCATAAGCCGAAAATAGACTTCGATATGTATGTAATACATTAAATTACTGCTATATGACATAACAGCTGAGCTAGCTAATCCTTTCTTATTCAATGAGCTGGCAGTAAATATTGTCAATTATTATCCTTTCAGCCAGGGAACCTTGGACAGACCCAAAGAGCCAAAAAAACGACGAAGCAAAACAGGAGGATCAAGCATGGACAATCCTTATACACAATCAGAACACAACCTCCAGCCTAAAGAAAACTGCAGCCTAAAGAAGCTTTGCAAAAAGGAATACTGCTGGGCCAAAGAAAGAAAAAAAGCTGCTAAACTGCCGTCCTTTTGCGCCGCAAAAAATTTATGTATGAGTGTGAAAAACAAAGCCAAAGTCGATAGCATCCCCCCGCCTATCAGTGTGAACACAGCTCAAAGGAAAATCCCATTCATCCACAACTTGTCTAGTTAGAACTATCAAGTTTCAATTGGTTAGATTAAGTTTCATTATGGCTCGACTATGAAATGACCAAGAAATTTTTTTCTATCACTATCAATCCACGAATGAAAATAAGAAGTCAAGACATCATGCAGTAACCACATGTACAAAACGAGGTTCGCATTTGGGGAATTTACCAAGAATTTAGTATAAATAGCAACGATCACTCCAACATTTGGACAAGCCAAGAAACATTTAAAAAAAAAAAAACACAATCCTTTTTCTTATTATTGCTTTAATCATGGAAGTTTCAGAGCTTCAAATCCAAGCTTTAGTTGAAGAGATGAAAGAAGGGATGTTCAAAAACATCGATCCATACACATTACTTTTCCCTTCTGCATATGATACAGCATGGTTAGCCATGATTCAAGATTCTAACGAACCCTTTCGACCTATGTTCAAGGATTGCTTGAATTGGGTGCTTAAGAACCAAAGAGAAGAAGGGTGGTGGGGAGCGTGTGATGGCCATGGCAATCCCACAATTGAGTCTCTTCCTGCAACTCTTGCTTGCATTATTGTACTCAAGCAGTGGAATGTCGGAGAGACTAACATAGACAAAGGTATTACATACACGTACAATTATTGCATACAGTTATGATTATGAATTTTATTCATTTATCATTCCATTGTGTTCGTCACATCGGTTATGCCATGATTTGCGGCCAAGCTACAGTAATACTGTCATTTCTAAATTAAGCATATATGATTACGCATGCTTAAAATATTTCTGTAGTAATATATTTGGAAGAATTCATGAAGATTCTAAAGAGTTCGCAATTATTTCAAAACTAACAATTTTACACTATGATATTTTTCATTTCAAAGCTTCTGCTATTTTAGTTGAACTCTCTCTAGAGCCTCTATGTATCTATCTAATATTGAATTTAAAAGGGATTTGACTAACAATAAAAATTGACTCATAATCTAATCTCATAACTCCAATGTGACAGCTCGCAATTGATCAATTCACAATTGATTAAGCAGAAAATTTATAATAGGTAAACTGTTACATTAAGGTTGTAAAAAAAGGTTTGTGACATTAAATTGTATGTATAGTATTTTTACTATAGAAACCATAATACATGTAAATAGGTGTGATACTATATTTTTACTATTATGCTATTCAAGAATTTGGTTAGTATTCCATTAACTGACAACGTGTCACCTAACATTATGTTTATGGATAATTAAAAATATGAGTTAAAAAAAATTATGTTTTCATAGAAAAACTTTATATTTTACCTTTCTATTGTCCAATAGGTGCTCATCACTATTTGTTCTTCTGTTCATGGTTTCCGTTCCAAGACGTAAATTAAACAAGGCCTTGCCAGGAAAGATCCAGAAAACAATTGACTTTAAGGCTCACGAATCAAGTTTACTGTAATCTCCAACAAATTAATGCCGGAAAGTTTCCAAAGAAAAATTTTAATTGACCGAAGTTAACCGTTCCTACAAATTTATAGATGAAATGTAATTGCAATTTTTTGAATAATCGGTTTTATTTATAATTAGGGTTGGCATTTGTTATTGCAAATTTGGAGGAGCTTCTTGGAGAAAATTATGGTGGCTGTCCCCGTTGGTTTGCCATTGTTTTCCCTGCAATAGTTGAACTTGCAAGCACAGTTGGTCTAGAGATCGTCTTTCCTGACAGAATGAGGGCAGTAGTAACCGACATATTCTACCAACGCCAACAAATTCTTGAAACGTAATTGTTTGTTGATCAATAAGTCATTACGTTGTCGTGATGGTTGATAAATAAATTATATTGTTGATTTCATATAACAAACCTGTGAAAGCTCTCTTTTTGCCAGTGAGGAGCTTGTTGACAAGCACTACTATCTTCCTTTATTAGCATATCTCGAAGTGTTGCCTCCATCCTATGCCATTAATGAAGAACAAATGGTGAAGCATTTGAGTGATGACGGCTCTTTGTTTCAGTCCCCCTCAGCCACTGCACGTGCTTTCATGGCTACTGGAAACAAAAACTGTTTAGCTTATCTCCAATCTCTTGTTCAAAGATGTTCCAATGGAGGTTAGAGAATTTTTCTCCCCACCATAAATTTTCTATTGAAAGACCAATCTATCTATGCAACCTTTACTGGGATTTCTCTAATTTTATTTTATTATTTTCTAATAATACTTTATATTTGAGGCAGTTCCACCCACTTATCCCATCGATGAAGATCTAATAAAGCTTTCCGTAGTTAATCAGTTCCAAAGGTTGGGGTTGGCTGAGCATTTCGTCAGAGAGATTGAAGAAATTTTGGAACAAGTTTACAGGTAAAAAAAAAAAAAAAAAAAAAGGGCAGTAATTTTTTTTTCAACATATAAATCTATAATCTATCGCAATTTCTCCTTTGAAAAACCAATTTTTAATTGAATTATAACATTCAGGACTTACAACAATAAAGGATCATCCACCAAGCCAATCAATCTGGTTCCAGAGAAGCTATATAAAGACTCTTTAGCGTTTCAACTCCTACGGAGGCATGGCTATAGCGTTTCACCAGGTATGTATACGGTCTCGTTTACAGATCCCTTTTCTTTTTCCCTTTAATAGATCTATGGTGTTGCATATATAATTTTATTAAATGTATTTGTTTTGTTTTTTCAGGGATATTTTGTTGGTTTTTACATAATCAGGAAATTCAAGACCATATGGATAAGGACCAAGATTATTTCTCAAATGTGATTCTTAATGTTCATAGGGCCACAGATATTATGTTTCCAGAAGAATACGAACTTGAAGAGGCTAGATCATTTGCCAGAAAATCACTTGAGAAAAATAAGTCTGCAGGAAATAGCGACCAACATGATTTTGCATTCCCCTCTTCTCATAGAGTGGTAACCAATTTTTCCAAGCTAAGAAAAGCTTTTATTCATACCATATCTAGAAAGTAGAAAGGGAAATACTTGATTTATTCAATGTCTTATTATTATCAGTCTCGATTTAACATTTGATGTTTTTTGGGGCTATTAATTTTATTACTAGGACCATTAGATTTTGCAGTACTCTCTACATTCATCTTTTAAGTAAATCCATCATTACAATTTTTTAAATTTGGATTGTTATACACATTTCCTTGTAATTCCAATGTAAAATAAGTAGATTACTATTTATTTAATGAAAAAAATTCATTAAATGCTTGTTTTAGGGTTTGGTGCGAAACCGATAGTGGTGCATGGTCCAAATGTGGAAAACAAAATCAGTATTACTATAGACTGGTCTTTACAAGTTTCTTCAATTGGGAAATTATGGAAAACACGATGAGTTAGGTTTCCTTTTCTTTAATGGACCAGCTCTCACGTTCAGTGTCATTTGAGGTGAAAATTAAGGGTTTTTGATAACAATCTGAAAAAAGGAAACTAATAAATAATTTAATGATCTCAAGTACCTATACATGTTTTGTTGTGAACCACAAATTATATGACATTAGAAGTCTGAGCTGAAATATTTCATGCAGATTCAGCATGAATTGGATCATCCATGGCTAACTCGACTGGAGCACCTGGAACATAGAATGTGTATTGAAGAAAACGAAATGAATTCCTTATGGATGGCGAAGACCTCCTTCCATAGGTTATCATCCTGTCACTACGACAAACTACTGCTACTTGCTAAAATGAACTTTGAACTTCGACAGTCCGTATACAAATACGAATTGGAGGAGCTAAAGAGGTACATATATGTTGTCTAGTTTAACATAGATTTGGTTTAATGATGTATGTCTATCATGTATGCTAATTAATGACCTATTTATGTGAAATAGGTGGTCTAAGGAGTGGGGTCTTAGTGACATGGGATTTGGCCGAGAAAAAACGACTTATTGTTACTTTGCTATTGCTTCTAGCACTTCACTGCCTTATGATTCGCATATACGATTGATAGTTGCAAAGGGTGCAATAATTGTTACAGTGGCTGATGATTATTTCGACATGGAAGGTTCTCTTAATGAGTTGATTAGTCTTACTGATGCAGTTAAAAGGTACGCATATGCTCATGATACAGACACTAAGAAGTACTAAAGCTCCTCAATTAATTAAAATTCCTTTATAAATATGCAGATGGAATTCTAAACGCTTGAACGGGCATAGTAAGACTATCTTTGATGCCCTTGATCACTATGTGAGAGAAATCGCGGAAGAACACCTCCAACAACAAGGGAGTGATATAACAAATGAACTTAAAGATATAGTAAGTTTCAAACAATATTGAATTCATATTCACAACTTAATTTTGGAAATAACCTTAAGTTTTTTATGTTATGAAGTGGTATGAAACATTTGACTCGTGGCTTACGGAAGCTAATTGGAGCAGAAGTGGACGGATTCCATCTGTGAATGAATACCTTGAAATTGGCATGATATCAATCGCTACGCACATTTTAACTCTTATAGCTTCATGTTTCTTGAATCCAAGTCTTCCAAGTTACAAACTCAGGCCACCTCAATATGAGAAACTCACCAAATTGCTCATGGTTATCCCCCGTTTATTGAATGACATACACAGTTACGAGGTAAAGTCACGTATATATTCTTTGTTAATGTTTTAATTATTTGATGTTTTCTGGAGAATATCATAGATTACGCCTAAGGTTCTCAAAATTATCATCATTTGAACATTTTTTTATTAAATTGACTCTCTAAATTTATAAATTATATCACTGATATCCCTTTATCTTAATTCTGTTACGTTGTCGTTAGAGGAGTAAAATGCTAACTTTGGTCTAATGAGAATGTGTTTTGAATTTTTTTTTTTTTTTTTAAAGAAATGTTAATTTTGAGACTCAACCTTGGATGAAAAGGATGAATACCTATTTCAAAACTATATTTCAAGAGGGGTAATAAGGTAACTTACTCCTATCATTCTAGCAACAATGTAAAGGAGTTAGAACAATGAAGTATAATGACAAAGTTTTCAAACTTTTAAGGTCTATATAATAAGTAATATTACACATATAATATTTTTATATAATATTTCTCGTACAAGATTATGTGAGAAAATATGATTGACTGATTTTAAATTAAAAATAAACTTTTACTCAATCATATTTTATCACATAATATTGTATGAAAAATATTGTATAAAAATGTTGTATGTGTAATATTATGCTTTAATTAAGTAAAAGAGTATGGTAATACAATTTTCTAACTTCCAGGTTATGTTTAACAAAAAAGTAAAGTTATCATTAGAATACTATATTTTCCCTACATTTCCTTCAAAGCTAATATTATCTTTTGCACTTGCAGGAGGAAAAAGAGGAGGGAAAGACAAATTTTGTGTTACTTTATGCGAAAGAAAATCCGGATGCAGACATTGAGGATTCAATTGCCTATGTGAGAGATATAATACCCAAAATGGAGAAACAGATATTCGAACAGGCTCTAATGGATGGTTTTAGTGACCTGCCAAAACCAGCCAAGAATCTCCATTTATCGTGTTTGAAAGTGTTTAATATGTTCTATCACTCTTCCAATCGATATAATTCCGATACAGCACTATTTCATGACATTCAAAAGTCTATTTATATTCCTATCCAAGCTGAATCCCCAAAGCCATTGAAATCAGTTCTTACCCAACCCCATCCCCTTCCTCTTGCTCCTCCTCTGGGTTCTACATCAAAGGAGTACAAAACAACGATCAACTATGGTCACTTCGATCGGTCATCCTTCAAAAGTAGGAGAAGCCTTGCCGCAAAGCAGGTTCCTCGGCTAACTTCAAGAAATGGATATAAAAATATGGTTTTACCTGTAAAATATAGATTAAGTTTCATTTAATTATTTTTATGAATTTTCAGTCTCCGACGAACACGTGCACTAAGCATAATATCTGTGTGTCTATGTAAGTATATTTTGTATAATAATGGATTTAACAAATAAACAGTTGTTCTTTTACCAAGATCCTCTCCTCAATTTTTTATTACCTAGTTTTTCAAGCATATTTGATCATTTGATATACAGAAAATTGGATGGTAAGATTTAATTGTTTAATTTTTATACATTAAGAACATGCACGTATGACTTGGAAAACACTATAATATGTGTTTCATGCTTCACGGCATATGCTATCTCGTATAAAATATATTGAAAACCCATGGACTCTTATCCCGACATTATTGCCAGTTACTAAACAAAATAATGAAATACTTAATCATTGGCTGCAATTAAATATTGTTCATCCAAATTCTCTAAATACCACATAGTACAATACATATACTTAAAAGTTAAGAAAAAAGAAAAATAAATAAATAAAAAGAGAGGATTCTGGTGCATTTAAAAACCTAAAGCCAACAAGCTCGTCATGAAAATGAGAATGAGTGAATGAATTGTTACCTATCTTCTGAATCTGTGATCGTTTATTTCTTTTTAATTTGGAAGAAAATCATGTATATATGGAGTATTTTTTCAATTTTATTTTTTATTTTGTGTTTAGTAAAGTAAACAGAATCGTTATCCTCTCTTGTAAATTCGATGAATACGCGAAATGATTGATTGTTCCTCTAGAAAATTATTAAAACCCTCGAAAGTCGAAACCATATTTATTATTGGTGATCCTCTTGGATTTTTGGTAGGTCCAGAACTTTAATTTCAACTTGAATTATCTTTCTGAAGCCAAAATCAAACACGTCAATGCCATAATTAATGGACAACGTTATTTCACGTCTTCAGATCTTAACTTCTTTTAGCCAATTGAAAACATGCTTATACTGCCACAATTGTCTCAATAGCTGATTGTTGGATTAAAAGAATTAAGTTTCCTGTAAACTTGTTTTGTATTTCAGGACATTCCAATTAGACAATGTAGGGCCCGTTTGTTTAACTTTGTTAACGTACATTATCATATTCCACCATCCTACTTTCAAAAATAAAAAATGTGGTTATTTTGAGGATGTTTAAAATTCAATCATATTTCCATTTAATTTAAATTATTAATAATTATTTTTTTCAATAAAAATTTATAAATTAATAAAAACACTCCCACTCAAGGGCAGATCCAACCCCTTAAGCTTACCCTTAGATTTTAAAAAAAATTATTAATATATAAATCAATAAAAAATTGCTATTAATATACATGTCCAGGCCCACCCTCAAAATTTTAAAAAATGAAAACTATTATACATATATCTAGGTTCATAAAAAACTTGTTATTAATATATATATTTCAAGCCCATATCATATTAAAAGTTTAAACCCCTCTTCACTATTTTTCTCCACAGCTCTACCTACTTTTTATGATTTTATCTCCAAAATTTTTTACTCTCTCATTCTCTATTTCTCTTTCTTATGCTATTCGCTCTTAAAACTTTTGAAAACTGAAATTATTGAATCTTTCACTATTCAAGGTGCCACAATTAGCTCCGTTTTCTGTTTTATCAGTTTTAAGTATGTGTATTATTCATTTCAATTTAGTTCATTATAGGGTTGAATCATGCTTTTTTTTTTTTGAGGTTTTTTATTCTAATTTGGGGGAAACATACATGAATCTTGTGAGTTTCTTTTGTGTTTTGTGTCTAAGAATGAACATGTTTTCCCAAATTAAAACCTTAACTATATTTTAAAGGACGTTATTCTTCACCCACCACTTTCCTATATTTCAAACGTCACTATTCAACTGTTCAAAATTATTAAAGAAATTTGGGTTACTATTTATGTTTATACCAAGAAAATTCCCTATTTTTTTTATTAATTCATAATAAAAGTCAATGCAATGTTGACTTGATTTAAGTTTTAGTTGACTTTAGCTTAGACTAAATCTGATTAAAGTCATGAAAATTTATATTATAATCTTTGGAAGCCAAAAATTAAAAGAATGTTTTGCTAAAGGTTTACTCAACACATTTACTCAAAATTTTGCTTCTCGTAGATTTATTCAAGTAGGAAAATATTGTGTTCTTACATTCTTTTTCTCTCATGTTCTTGATATTATATTCATTTTATTTGCTTAATGTTTGATGATTTTTAAAGTTTTTACTAGTTGTTTGACAAACAATGGCGGAGTCGTGGAGGCCCCCCCTTGGCAAAAATCCTAGATCCACCACTGTTCCAACCCACCCAAGCCACAATCACCCGCCCACAGCCATTGCAGCCGTTAGTCGCCGCCCCTGCCACTGCATGCAATGAGGATCTTATTTTCTTGATTAAGTAAAGTTCAAATATATTAAGTAAAAAGTAAAGTTCTTATTACATGCCTCTGTGTAATGAAGATCTTATTTTCTTGATTTAATCTATAAAAAACAATGTTCAAATAACCTAAAAATATGTGACTCTTTTGATTTTTAGGCGTAATGCACCTCATCAAGCAATGAGCTCAACGGCTAAAAATCTGGTCATAGATCTGGTCTTTTCACCAGATCCATGGTGAATTTGGTTGGAAAAGGCAAGATCGATGCATGATTAGCCATATCCAATTAGTCGTGCACTATTCCCTTAACTGACGGCCACCGTCTAGTGGTGATGGCCGACTTCTGGCAATCAACTGGGTGTGTGAGACTGTTTTTGTTAATTTATAAACTTTTATTGTTTGGAGTGAGGGGTTATCTAAATTAATAAATATAATAGATAAAAAAATAATTTAAATATTTTCATAAAATATTTTCTAATAATATGTCAAACACATGTTTAGAATTGCATGCTATTCTATTCAAAATAAGAATTTAGAAATGCTATTTAAAAAAAAATGTACAAAACGCAACCTTATTTTTTTAGATCTCACTAATTATCCTCCAATTCTACAAAATTGACTGATGGGTACGAGGTATTCAGCTTTTAGATAAAAAAACCACCTCATTCATTTTAAATTGATCACGAGTGGCTTCGTGTTTTATGAATGGTGCATGTTATCTTAATAGCTATAACTAGTAATAGATTTGTCCATTTGTTTGTTGAGATATACGCTAAATTTAATAATTACCAAAGACGTGCAAATTTAGGGTTCTATGTTAGCAAGCACATAATATATTATCTTTGGTAATTACTTGATCAATAAATATTATTTACTTTTATATATATACTGAGATGATGATTTGATGCATTGCCAGGACCATTACATAGATAAGGGTATGCATTTCCTTTATATTTCAACATTTTTACTTGCTGACATAAAATTCAAAAAGCCACATGCAAACTAAACGAGTATCTTTGGAAATCAAACTTTATTGCCGACAAAGTGGGACCCCAAGTTCATTTTAAAAATATAGAAACGCATCAACATGGTCAAATCAAATGAGATTCTTCCAATTTTAGTAATCAAAATATAATATAGAGATTAATATGAAAGAGCAACGTAGTTCACGTGACTATTAATATGAAACATCAGTTAACGCAATTGGAGGTCCTACGCCTCGACCAACATTTAATGTTCATGCGATAATTGTCCTCAAGCTGCCTAATATCCGTGTCAGATGCCATAAAGTTGTTGTTGTGAGTGAATGCTGAAACGACGTCGTATTGAGTATTAATGAACGGTGTCGTTTTGAGACAGCTCCAAGATGATGCTAACCACTGATTCAGAGGAAAAACCAACGGCTGAGATCAAGTCTCAAGTCAACACTATAAAAGGATTAGGGTTTCTTATTGTAACAGTAGATAAAACATAAAAGTTGAGAGCCGTATTTCATTTTCTTTTGTGAGATTAGGGTTCTTTCTTTTGGGTCTGATTTCAGTGTAATCTGTGGGTTTCTTGAGTGGTTTGGGTTAATCAATCAAGGGAAGAACTACTGTGTTCTTGTTATAGGGATTTCCAGGTTAGAGGATTCCTAGGACAGATTACGGGTTTGAATCAGAGTTGTTTGATCTGGGTTCTTGGGTGTCATTCTTTGTAATCGTGACTGTAATTGGTTGTTCTATAATCATAGTGCAGAGAACTCCCTTTCCGGAGTTCAACGTGGATGTAGCTTGCTCAAATCGGGCAAGTGAACCACGGTAAAGATCCGGTGTTGATTGTTTGTGGTTTCTGTTTTCTTGCTTGTTTTTGGTTGTATCTTGGTTGATTGCATAACAGTGGTATCAGAGCCATCATCCTAGGGTGTATCTAGATTTTAGAAATCGTTCAATTTTTTACGAATCGAAAAAATTAGGGTTTGCTCGAAAAATTAGGGTTTCTCGGATTTTAGGGGTTTCTCAATCCAAAGGTTCCTAGAGCCTTAGAACTTTGATTCTTACTAAGTCTTGGGGTTATCTTTGTGAGATTAGATCACAAACACTGGTTAAGGAGAGTAATCTTGGTCATTGCCGTGAGTTTGTACCTGTAGTGTTCTTTTCGGTTTTCTGTGAAGTTTAAGGGTATATAGGCTAGAAACCAATGACCGCCTTAAAAATTGCCTGGCAGTATTTGGCAACTTCTGGTGTAACAACGCCACTTACACCTTAGACTGTATTACACTGTCTGTATAATACCATGAGCACTACACGTATGGAGATCTCCCAATACGATGGGAAGATCGATTTCGGGAGTTGGAAGAAGAAAATGAAGGCTCTACTTTCACATAATAAAGTCGGCCTTGCACTGGAGAAGGATCAAAAGAAATGGTCCGAGGAGAAATTGAAAGAGAATGAGGAGATTGATGAAGTAGCCTACAATCTGATCGTGATGAACCTCTCAGACAGTGTACTGAGGAAGGTTGATGGAATCGAAACCCCTATAGGGTTATGGGGTAAACTCGACACTTTGTATGCACTTCAATCTGCACCAAACTTAGCTTTTTCTCAAGGGTGCTTTGTTTTCTTATAAAATGGATAGTAGCAAGACAATAGAGGAGAACCTAGATGAATTCCTAAAAATGACCTCAATTTTAAAGGGCACAGATCAGGAACTAGGAGAGACTAGTCTAGCCATGATACTGTTAAACTCCATTACCGAGGATTATCTTGTTGTTAAGAATGCACTTCAGTATTCCGGTACTATCCTTAGTGTTGACTTGATTGTGGCTGGTCTTAAGGCTAGAGAACTTGAGTTAAAGGTCCAAAAACGAAATGGGAGTAACCTGTTTGTTAGGGGAAAACCAGATACCTTTCAATCTGGTAAAGGCAGACAACCTAGCCAGGGATCCAAAAACAAGAAACGGGGTAAATGGAACAATAAGCATAAGGCAGAGTCTAGAAAATGTTTTTTCTGTAATAAAACTGGTCATCTAAAAAAGAATTGCTTTGAATGGCCTAAGAAACAAAAGCAGGGAAACACAGAGAGTAACCTAGCCTCATCCAAACACTTAGCTGAAGAAACAGAGTGCTTACTGTCTCTGTTTCTGACAATACAAGAGAGTGGGTGTTAGATTCTGGGTGCTCTTTTCACATGAGCCCCAATAGGGACTGGTTTCATGACTTTGAGGAATATGATAGGGAGACTGTGTTCATGGGGAACAACAATGCCTGTAGGGTTCAAAGGTAAAGGTAGTATAACCCTTAGACTCTGTAGTGGGAAACTAATAAAGCTTACTCATGTTAGGTACATTCCAGAACTCAAAAGGAACCTCATATCCTTAGGAACCTTAGATGAGGAAGGATGCTGTTACAAAGCCGAAAATGGGTGGCTGAATGTGTATAGAAACCAGAATCTAATTCTGAAAGGAGAAAAAAAGAATGGGTTATACATCCTATGTGGAGAATATTATTATGATTGCCTAAGTTCTTCTCTTGTCACCCCAAATATGTCAGTAACAGAAAAATGGCACCTTAGGATGGGACATATGAGTCAGAGGGGACTAGATATCCTAAGTAACCAAGGCATGTTAGGAAAGGACACTGCTACAACCTTAGAATTTTGTGAGAACTGCATTTTAAGAAAACAGCACAGAGTCAGTTTCCCAAAAGGCATACACCTTGCCAAAGGTTGTTTAGAATACATACACTCAGACTTATGGGGACTGAGAGAGTGAGGTCTCATGGGGGCAGTAGTTACTTTATGTCTATTGTAGATGATTTTAGCAGAAAAGTGTGGATTTACACCGTTAGAACTAAGGACCAGGCACTGTCTAAATTTCAAGAGTGGAAAGCCCTAGTGGAAAACCAACTAGACAGAAAGGTAAAAACTCTAAGGACTGACAATGGATTAGAGTACTGTAACACTGAATTTGATAAGTTTTGTAATGAGTAAGGAATCCTAAGGTATAGAACTGTGAGAAGAACCCCTCAGCAGAATGGGGTAGCTGAGAGGATGAATAGGACACTCCTGGAAAAAGTCAGATGCTTGTTGTTCACTTCAAGGTTACCTAATACCTTCTAGGGAGAGGCCTTGTCCACTGCAGCCTATCTGATAAATAGGAGCCCTTCTGCTGCCATAAATTTCAAATGTCCTCAAGAAGTATGGTCAGGAAGAAAGCTTGGTTTAAGCCATTTGAGAATATTTGGGTGTGCAGCCTATGCACATACAGTGGGAGGAAAGTTAGAGCCTAGATCCACCAAGTGTGTGTTCCTAGGATATCAAGATGGTACCAAGGGTGGGTACAGGCTCTGGGACAGAAATTCACCAGGGGTAAAAATCATCATTTCTAGGGATGTGGTCTTTAATGAAGGGGTGTTCCCTTGTAAAACCACTTAACAGAACACTGGTACTAGCACCCCACCTGAACCTACCAAGGATACAACTGAGAGTACAACCATTGAGGTGGAGCTGTGGATCAGCAGGCTGAACCACCTTAACCCAATGAGGAACATGCACCTTAAAACCAACCAGGACCAGAGGATCCTGGATCTGATAGTGAAGAAAATGAAGCAGATGCCCCAAAGCCCCAACATGCACAATTAGAACACTATCAACTTGCCAGAGATAGAATAAGGAGGGAGGTAAGACCCCCTGCTAGGTTTTCTTATGCTGAACTGATATACAGCTTTGCTTGCTTGCGAGCAGGGATTCAAAGAACGAGAACTGACTCATATGAAGAAGCAATGAACTCTAAGGAAAGGGAAAAATGGAGGCAAGCAATGGAAGAGGAAATGAGGTCACTTGAGGTAAACAGAACCTGGTCCTTGGTTCCCAAACCCAAGGATCAAAAACTAATCAAATGCAGATGGTTGTACAAGATTAAAAAGGGAATCTCAGCTACTAACCCCTTTAGGTACAAAGCCAGGTTAGTAGCTAAGGGTTACACCCAACGTGAAGGAATAGACTTCAATGAAGTCTTTTCCCCTGTAGTCAAGTATAAAACCATTAGGTTAATGCTCTCCATTGTTGCCCATTATAACCTAGAGTTAGAACAGATGGATGTTACCACTGTCTTTCTGCATGGTAACTTAGAAGAGGAGATTTACATGAGCCAACCCCTAGGTTTTATTGGTCCCAAGAAACCTGACCATGTGTGCATTCTGCACAAATCACTGTATGGACTGAAACAGTCCCTAAGACAGTGGTATAAGAGGTTTGACAATTTCATTGTAAGTATAGGATACACTAGGAGTAGATATGACAATTGTTTCTATTTTAATTTGAATCATAATCTGCCTGTATATCTTTTACTGTATGTGGATGATATGTTACTTGTGAGTGAGTCTAAGTCTAAAATTCATGAGTTAAAGGGTCAACTTAGATCAGAATTTGA
This sequence comes from Pistacia integerrima, assembly GCA_026225825.1. Lineage (NCBI taxonomy): Eukaryota > Viridiplantae > Streptophyta > Magnoliopsida > Sapindales > Anacardiaceae > Pistacia > Pistacia integerrima. Next base: position 13,579,381 of record CM047747.1, read on the forward strand.
CATGAAGGATCTAGGAAATGCCATAAGAATCCAGTTTACCATGAGCGGACCAAGCATGTGGATGTTCGCCTCCACTTCGTCAGAGACTTAGTAACATAGGGGGTAATTGATCTTGTAAAAGTATCCACTGAAGATAATCCTGCTGACATGGGAACCAAGGTTGTCTCACCTGCAAAGTTCAAGCATTGCTTGAACCTGCTGCATGTAAGATAACCTGTGAAGACTAGAACAATGATGGAATTGTTTGGGTTTGCTGCATTGTGAATGTTTAGCATTCAAGGTGGAGATTGTTGTGAGTGAATGCTGAAACGGCGTCATACTGAGTATTAATGGAACGGTGTCGTTTTGAGACAACTCCAAGATGATCTTGACTGCTGATTCAGAGGAAAAACCAACGGCTAAGATCAAGCCTCCAGTTAACACTATAAAAGGATTAGGGTTTCTTATTGTAACAGTAGATGAAACATAAAAGTTGAGAGCCGTATTTCGTTTTCTTTTGTGAGATTAGGGTTCTTTCTTTTGGGTATGATTTCAGAGTAATCTGTGGGTTTCTTGAGTGGTTTGGGTTAATCAATCAAGGGAAGAACTACTGTGTTCTTGTTATAGGGATTTCCAGGTTAGAGGATTCCTAGGGCAGATTACGGGTTTGAATAAGAGTTGTTTGATCTGGGTTCTTGGGTGTCATTCTTTGTAATCGTGACTGTAATTGGTTGTTCTATAATCATAGTGCGTTGAACTCCCTTTCCGGAGTTCAACGTGGATGTAGCTTGCTCAAATCGGGCAAGTGAACCACGGTAAAGATCCAGTGTTAATTGTTTGTGGTTTCTGTTTTCTTGCTTGTTTCTGGTTGTATCTTGGTTGATTGCATAACAGTTGCCAACCCGATTGAAAACAGGGTGCCACGTAGAACCTTTCACCAATATCTCTCACTAATTTTCTAATTTTAATCTTTTAATTTTAGTTAATTAATTACTCTTTTTCCGATTGTATTAGGAATGACATGGATTGCAAAATGTGTTACTGTTCATTTTCTGCCATGATTTGTCAATTGATTTCACTACAAGAAAAAGTATTTTTTGCTACTAATTTTTTTTTTTTGTAATTAGGCAAAAACAGTTGTAAATATCCCAACTAAATTCCAATCGGTCGGCTAAAAGGGAATAAAATTCTAGGGCCTATTTATTCTTGCTTTTGGCCATATAAAATTAATATTTTGCGACTAATTTGATTTATTGCCAAAAATATCATATTAGCTACTAATTTATTTGGTTGTCAATTCTTACGCGGTAAATTTTCTCAGCATTACAACATAATTGGCAGCTACAACAATAGATTTCACAACTAAAATTATGATTACAAAAATCAATTATTTGTAACTACTGAATAGTTGCTAAATTAAATGCAAATATTTATTAATTAGTCTGTAAATATTTTTATTAGTTACAAAATAATACAATTACCGAAATATCTAAGCTTCTGACAATAATTACAAAGGGACCAAGGTACATTTGGCAACTAATTATTTTGTGCATATTACAATAGTTGCAAAAACTCATGTATAGCAACTAAAATGTATTTAGTCGCTAAAAGTTGATAAATTTTTTTGGGCCCTATTTTTCCAGTAAAATGAAAAAAATAATTTTCAATTTGTAACTAAAATTACTATAACGTAACTAATTAGTTAGTTGAAAATTGTCTTCTTTTGACAACTAAGATTTTAGTTGTCAAATGAACGAGTTTGGGCACCCCATGTTCCTGCTTGAAATAAATTGAACTTTTGGGTATGTTATTTTGGCAACTAAAGTTATAGTTGTTAATATGATTTTTTCACGACCAAAATGTTAGCTACTAAATATTGTTTATTAAAATTGATATATATCACTAGTAACCAAAACCAATAAGTTACAAAAAGTTAAGATACCAGAAATTTGACAGTGGCAACTACAACATTAGTTGCAATTTTTTTTGGCAACTACTAAAATATTAGTTGCAATTGATAGTTTACAAAACATGAAAGTTACAAATGGTGAGTAAAACTGGTTGTTACAAATAACTAATCAAATAAATAAATGCTTATGTTTTTAGAAACAATTACTAAAAGCCCATCCTATATAAACCTAAAACCCAAAGTTAAAACCAAATCCCTAATACCCCAATTTCCCTATTCTTAACCAAGTCCTCTTCTTCTCCATGCACTCTTCTGTATCTAATTTCCCTCTTCACTTTACCATCTCCTCGATTCTACTTTTGCCGTCTACATTACCCCATTGAAGGTAACTTTTATTTTTATTTTTATGTCAAAGCTCATTATTTTACAGATGGTATTTTAGTTTTATTGTTTGATTTTCAATCCGTTTATTCACAACATTTGCTTTAATTTGTTTAAGCATTTGTTGTTTGTGACGTTCCTAAATGAGTGATTTTACTTTTATTTTCTTTCATCTAACATTGCAATAGCTATTATAATTGTAATGGGTGCTTTAAATTTGTTTATTGTTGCTGATAAACGATTGGTATTTGATAATATTTATTTATTTTCTCAATTGGTATTTAAGTTTTTGTTTTATGGATACTCGTTTGAGACGGTTTCATATTCATCGATTTCTCCAACCGAGGTTCGCATTTTTATTCACCTTCTTGTTGTTTAGATTTTCGATTTTATTTTCTATATATTTATTTTTGTGTATCTTTTTAGGTTTTTTTTTTTTTTTTTAAAATTGTTTTGTGGGTTTGTTCTTTCGATCTTTTATTTATTTGGGTTTTGACTTGAGTGTGATTTAACTCTTTCATATGTAAGCTTTAATGGGTTTTCTTTGTTTCTTGACTATTTTTTTTAAATAATTGTTCTATTTGTAATATGTCACTATTGGAAAAAAAACCCCTTAATTTGAATAAATCTTAACTATTTTTTATGAGATTTGGTCAAAAATGAATTGTATAAATTTTTTTCTTGACAGTTGTAATCTCAATCTTTAGCAACTAAAACTGTCAAAAGATTAAGTTGAAAAAACAAAAATTAAAAATTTCACTAAAGGCAAAATTTCCCACCCATTAAAAGTTTCACTAAGGCAAAATTTTCCCCCCAATTTTCTTTAAGGCAAAATTCCCCACCCATTTTTCAAAATTTCCCCTTTCTTCTCTTTTCGTCTTCTTCAACGTTTCTTTCAGCAGCCCGACATCTCTAACATGCTAGGGCTACTTAAAATCACTCTCTAATTAACCGTAACAATGGTGTTCAAGAACAAACTCTTCTTCTCTTCCAAGAAATCCTCCGACTTCGATGGATCCGACTCTCCTTGATCCTTCGGATCCAACTCCCCAATCCGATTAATTCTCGGAAACAATTGGAAGAATTACAAAAATAGCTCGGAGAGAAACATATGTTTGAAGATTCCATCTCTAAGATCAGTTCTCTTCTTCCCGATCAATTTCCCTCTGCTTCTCCACCTCTTCGCAATCTGGTTCGTTCGCCTTTTTCTCGTTCTTTTCCTTTTTAAATTTAAAGATTGTAATGGGAGAAAATTCGTCAATTTAATTGAAATTCGGTTGATTTTGGTGTTCAATTTGATGGTTTCGATTGAATGTTAGGATTTTGGATTTAGGGAAATTCATTGAGACAACTCTTCGCTTTTCTTTGAAGCTGTTTTGTGAGAACCCTAGTGCCTAAACACAATGGTGGCCACCAAGAAGACTGTAACTCATCTCCTTCTCTGTCTCTCTTGTTTCTTCTTTATTCCTTTTCAATCTTAATTAAAGAAGAGCAATAAGTTGATTATGGCTAACTCTTGTAGAAGAAGTCCCATGAGAGCATCAACAGCAGACTTGCTCTTGTCATGAAGAGTGGCAAGTACACTTTGGGTTACAAAACTGTGCTTCACACCATAAGAAGCTCCAAAGGTAACCTAACCTATTAACTTTGTTTTTCGTTTTATTTCATGTATTGATGATTATATTATCTCTGTATTTTTGAGCTTCTTTTATGAACTAAAATGACTCTTAGCTGTGGACCCAGAAAAATAATTGTGTTTTAGTTGTTAGGTTGTGACCCTTTTTTCATGAGAACTTAGAAATTATTGGGTTATGACTGGATCTAGTCTTTGTTATTGGAATATTTCATTCCTTGTGGATTTGTTAAATTAACCATTTTTTTGTCTTTTTCTTTTTTGGGTTGCAGCGAAGCTGGTTATCATTGCCAACAACCGCCGTCATCTTCGGAAGTCTGAGATAGAGTACTATGCGATGTTGGCCAAAGTTGGGGTTCACCACTACAATGCAAGTAGGTTTCTTAATCTTCTTATTGCCTTCTACTCATATGCAAAGTATATTTGTTCTTTGGTTTCCTTTTTACTTTCCTGTTATTTATGGTTATTTAAGTTTTAAATTCGACATATAAAGTCATGCATAATACTAGTAAACTTTGGTTAGAGGGTAGTTTGTTTTCTGATTATATCCAATTCCTATTGGCAGCGTGAAAGAAGGATTGGATTTTATTAAAGAGGCTATCAGCAGAAGAGGGTATGGTGATAAGATAAAGATAGCTATCAATGTTGTTGCTACTGATTTTTGCAAAGGTGATGAGTTCTTTCCTGCAAATTTCCTACACTAGTGGTAGCTTGTAGAGAATAACCTTTTTTTTTCCTCTCTTAAATCAAAAGTTAAATGACATTATTAGGTTTTTGAAGAATTTGATCCTGTTCCTATAGAAAGTGTTTCCCTTGCACAAGTTCATGTTGCTTGTACGCATGATGGCAAAAAGTTGATGTTAAGGTTTTATTCACTGTTATTTTTACCTCAAAGTTCATTTATTATGCTAAGCAAAGTCCAAGTTTCCATGCAAATTATGCACAAAAGTAGGACTAGAATGTTTGTTAATTGCTTTCAATGTCAAAACTATTTCCCCAATATTCAGGTTCAGCATACTCACATGACCAATACTGCGGCTGTAGATCATGCCACTGTAGAGCTGATTGTGAATACCCTTCATAAGTTTTTTCCTTCTTTTGACTATAGGTATGTTTTTGTTTGGTTCATGTGCTTGGTAATTATCCCTCCATCTTCCAGTCATTGATAAAGCATTTATTTGCACGAAATAACTATAATATTTGGATGCTCCTTCATTTTTTGTATATACCTAGATGGGTCACTTTGTATGCATCTATCAAAATGGTTTTCACATTTTATGAAACCTCTAGTGTTAATTGATATTTTTATGACTTACATGTGTAGATGGTTGCTTGATGAAATGCGTGAAAGTTTGCCCAAGGTTAACTACTTTAATAATCTTTCATTTTAAATATTTTCCTCATGATTCATGCATGTCATATGTTAATTGTGAGATCTACTTTGATAACATCTTGAAATTTAAATGTAATAATTTTTTTTTTCTTATATAATGCTTATGACATGTGCTTTGTTTCGATGTTTTCTACTGCTTGAATGTCTTTATAATTCTGTAACGTGGGATCTAGGCAGCAAATCAAAATCGAATTGCTTATTGCAAATACCGTTGCTATGTAATTGAACTTCTGTTTACTTGTTAGAAATGAAATTCCTCTAGGTTTCTATTTTCAATTATTTGAAATGAACTTCTGTTGCTATGTAAATGAACTTCTGTAGACTTGTTAGAATGAATTGTGCTACTGACTTTTGGTATTGGATGACCACAGGAAAGGATAGGCCTGTTCACTACAATAGTGAAGCTATGGGGATGATAAAGACTCTGGCCTTCCACCGAGGTAAAGCTCCAAAAGGTGACCGAACTAATTGGGTTATCCATTTTTGTTGTTGGTTATGCACACATGATAGTGCATTTTTTTATTTTTATTGCTCATGTTTCTAAAAAATCCATGTATGGACTATTGACTTTATATGCAATGAAGATAATTGATGTTATTGATCCACATTTTTGTATTGTGTTTCTCTTCTTTTGTTGATGTTCAATGTGTTCATCAGGTGAATTACAAGGAGTAGCAACATTGCTCTTAAATGTAATCCTATTTGCCACTAAAGTTTTAGTCGCAGAAATAATAAACAATCCTGGACTAATCAATTATTACTGACTAAAAAAATTAGTTTCCAAATCTCATATATTATGGGCAACTATACCACTTAGATGTAGAAAAATATATTTTCCTAATCAAATGATTAGTTGCCGAATCAAAGAAAACAAATTGGCCAAACACTTCTAGCAACTACAATTGAGTTGCTTTTGCCACTGATAATTTAGTAATTAAAACACATTTTTTACAACTAATTTAATGGTTGCGGAAAGGAAATTACCATATTTTGGTCCAACATTTACTGACTAAAGTTTTTGGTAATTACAGCTAAAGTTTTAGTTATTAAAAGAGGCATTTTGCAATAGAAAAAGTAGTTGTGAAATGCTTTTACCAAATTATCCTTAAGCATTCGGCGTCTATTCTTTTTTTGGAATTACTATCTATTTTTTAGTCACTAAAAGTTAAATTTTGCTACTAAATCAATAGTCGTCATGCAATTTTACCAAATTACTCTTGTTCATTCGGAGTCTAATTTAGGGGACTATTTTTCGAGGCAATTAATAACTAAATTGTTGGTTGCTAAAGAAAATGTTTTGGTTTCTAACCATGATTTTAGTTGTGGATACTTTCCATGATAGCGATTTTGCAACTAGTTGACGACTAGGAATTTTAGATGCGATAAACAATCAGCGTCTAAATTTGACTATTAGAGTCTATTTTCGATAGACGTCAAATGTCATTTGTCTTGTAGTGTTTATTGTAGGTGAGTTTGTTACAATTAGTTGTTTAAATTGAATTATTGCTGGAATTGGGTGGAGAAGAAAGGGAAAACCTTTGAGGCAGCTGGGTAGTTCGGGTTGAGCTGAGAAAAAGAGGTGAGTGGACTACGTTTTGGCCTATTCATGCATGTGATGGTGCTTGGAAATATGTGTGATTATGCACTGCATTGTGGTTAATTTATTGCATGGAATGTAGGCTGAGATTGTGTGTGTATGGACTGCATTTTGGGGTCAGTTTCATGGTCACAATGAGGCTGGATTTTTGGTGTGTTTTGGGTCAATTTGTTACACAAATGGAGGCTGGAAATTTTAGGAGTTATAGAATGCATATTTGATTGTTGTATGCATGTCTCGGTTGGTGGTAATTGCGAAAGAAAATGCTTGTAGTTGGTCTATAAAAATGGGTCTGCTCCTGGTGGTTGTCATACTTATACCCGTGAAAAAGGCTAGTATGGTATTCATTAAGTTTATAATTTTTGGGTGCTGATATTTTGTTGGCTTGTATGGGGTATATGGGGAATTTATTGGATTTTGTATACGGGAAGGCAAGCGGGGACACCATTAGAGGATTTCGATCCTTCTTCGAATCAAGGTTTTAGCTTCAAAAGGTGAGTGGAATAGTAATTTGTATTACAATTCATGTTGGTTTTGGGTCGATTAGTTATGTATCATATGCATGTGTGCTTATATTGGTTATATTTTGGCTTATGAAAATAACAAAATATATTTTTGGCATAAGTGTTTGATATGCATGATGATGATATGAAAATTGTTAATTTTTGGCTAAGTGATGGTGTGTGGGTAACATGCATGTGTGAAATTATGGATATCTTTAATGTTTATGCCAAGTACGGAATTATGGATGGATTGCATGTTGGAATGGGTCATTGTTGGGAGAAAATCCAGTCAATTTTTGGAAGGGTTGGTGATGCGACTAAATCAACCCTAGCAAATGCACTAGTTATGTTCAAGTAATAAAGTGATGAGTTTGAATATCGTCCCACAGAGATCAAAGAAATTATTTGTAATTATCTAAAACTATTTACACATTATTTGAAAACACGAAATTCTAGAGTATTAAACTAACGGATAAAAAATAACTAAATTAAACAAATAAATAATGTGAAGAACTTTGCAGTATTAATGAAGTTATGGTACATATTCCCCCCTAACTATGCTTGACAATTACTCTTAATACCTGGTTATGCTATGAATTGGTAGGATTCCTCTAAGGCCAATTATCCTTATTCAGGCATAATAATCAACTTCATACAGATCCCTATTCGGTTACTCTGAAATTAACAAGCATAAAATCATCAATACCTTATGACTAATTCACCCTATTCCATTATGCATTAGGTGGACTACAAATTAATCCTAGAATCTCTATTCGATTACTTCTAGTTTTAATGCATTGTACAATGTTATTTCAATAAAAACAATTATGAATATGAATTAAGTAATAAACCCTAACTTCTCTATTCGAAACATCATCAAGGTGATTGAATCAATCCAACATTCATAAAGCATTAAACCTAAACTCTTGCACAAATTCATAAACATAAATCTAGTATTAAGAATAAAAATTGTTCAAAAAATAATTAGGGTATTATCCTCCCCAACAAAATAGATTTATTCCATCCCACAAGAACAAAGAAATAAATAGAGAAGAAAGAAAATATATTTAGACTGGAAAATAAACAAAAAAATCAAACTCTTATATCTGATAATCAGTTTTCAAGCCCTAAGAATGCGTATTCTCCTCTCCAAATATGCAAAAATTTGTTTTTTTTTTTTAAAGTTAATCTCAATCATACTTAAATACCCTAAAGAGTCCCAAGTGAAAAAGGAAAGAAAAACTAACAAAAATGCCCTGATAGTTTCTACCACGGCTAAGTCACCATAGCCTAGGCCGTGGTGCTTTTTGGTCTCTTTGTTTTATCTTTGTTCCACCACCATGGCCATGATGAACTACCAAGGCATGACCGTGGCCTTAAAAAATGTCAGGTAGTCTCAATTTCTTCAAGCTTTAAGTCCAAATTTTATTCCAATGCTCCAATCTACTCAATCAAAGCCTGAAAACACACAAAAACTATCTAAATCAATAACTGACCATTCACATCTCAAGCTTAATAAAAACTAACACCAAAACAAATAAAACAAATGAGAAATTAACTAAACTAACATCAAAACAACCCTAAAAACACTCAATTTATGCAATTTAACAACTTCCCCAAACTTAATCCTTTGCTCGTCCTCGAGTAAAGAAAATATCAGAAAAAAAACTCAATAATCATCAAGGATTTGCTGTATTTCCGAAATCATGGAAAGGAAGCAAACATGCTTTAAATAATTCATGCATCCAAACACACAACCCAGCTAATTATGCAGCTCTAATCTTTTCCCAACCCAGTCATGCCTCACTAAGACTTTAGACTTAACCCCTTGCTTATTTTATTATTTTTTTCATAGGCTTCCTTAGATCGTCACATCACCTTTTTACGTGAATGCACACCATTTGTGATGGTTGCCCTCGATTACTCAGCAATGTCACAACACCTAAAGTGCTTTGCATATTCATACTTCAAGCCACAGTTTGATGCAAAAGTAAACATGGGGCTCATGAATACTCTTGGTTACTAAGTAGCTTGAAATAGCGGAGTAATTCATTAAAAAACAAACAAATAAGCATAGTTAATTTATTTCAAGACTGTATATACAATTTTTTTTTTTTTTTTTTTTTTTAGGGAGTGAAGATAAGGCTCAGCTAGTACATAACAAAGTCAAGTAAAAAACTAGAATTTGCACAACCATCTAAAATAGCATACTCTTCAACATTCCTAAAGATATGAGCATGTTTGAATCCTTTCAATGACTTGATACTACCACTACTCCAAATGATTACAAAGTTCATCACAAAAAGAATTTTTGGGGATATCACAAAGTTTCGCTCAAGATTGTATTAAAAGCACAAGCATAATCACCACCATGCAACAAATACAAAATAAAAACAAAAAACAAAAACACACAAATAAAATAAACACTTCTTAAGAACAAACACACCGAACCAAAGAAATAGACCATCAACAATGCAACACAAACCAAACTGCTCACTCCCCTAAACTTAAAGAATGCATTGTCCTCAATGAATGAAAAAAAAAAAAAAAAAAAAAAAAAAAATTGGAAAATAAGGGACAAGAGCTTCCCTGAAAAGGAGAGTTTTTTTTTTTCCTGCACATGGCCATGGTTGTGTAACATAACAAGGGGTACCCTGTGTTTAATTCTGCTCAAAGCTTTCTTCTTCTTCTTCTTTGACTTGAGTTTTTCCCAAACTTGTTCCTTGTTCTGACGATAACAAAACAAAACTAAAATGCATCAAAGATTGAAAAAAAATGCAAAAATTTTAGTAAATAAAAATAAAATAATTGTAGAAGAGAAAAGAAAAGAAAAGAAAAATTACATTTTTAATTTAAAGTTGTTAGCTTGACTTTCTTTGCTTTCTTCATTCAAGAAACTAGACAAACGTGGTGTTTAGATCGAACCATGCTCTAACATAGTGCTTCAAACGGTGTCCATTAACTTTAAAAGTCTCACCTGTCTTTCCATGGCGGATCTCAATTGCTCCAAAAGGTGTTACCTGAATTACCTCATATGGACCAATCCATTTTGATTTTAGCTTTCCCGGGAAAAGACGAAGATGACTATTGTGAAGAAGAACTTGTTGTCCGGGCTTGAACTCCTTTTTTACGATGTGCCTGTCATGCCATTTCTTTGTCTTCTCCTTGTAGAAATTAGCAATCTCATATGCCCAATGATGAAATTCATCTAGCTCATTCACCTGCAAAAGACATTTAACACCTTCACTTTGCTCACCAAAAATAAAAAATTTAGTAGCCCAATAAGCTTTGTGCTCTAATTCTACTGACAGGTGACATGCTTTTCCAAATACAAACCTATAAGGTGACATACCTATAGGTGTTTTAAAGGTTGTCCTATATGCCCATAAAGCATTGTCTAACTTTGTCGCCAAATCTTTTATAGAGGCACTAACAGTCTTTTCTAAAATTTTGGCTCTCTATTAGAGACCTCTACTTGGCCACTGGTTTGGGCATGGTAAGGAGTGGCTATCTTGTGTGTTCCCATATTTCTTTAAGAGTGCATTAAATTGGTGATTACAAAAATGCTTCCCATCACTAATGATTGCCCTAGGAGTTCCATATCTAGTGAAAATATTCCGCCTAAGGAATTGGAGTACTATTCTAGAATCATTAGTTTTGGTGGCAATTGCCTCCACCCATTTAGAAACGTAATCTACTACCACAAGTATAAAAGTGTTCCTATACGATGATGGAAATGGTCCCATGAAATCTATACTCCAAATATCAAAAATTTCACAAACCGATATATTATTTAAAGGCATCTCATCTTTCTTAGAAATATTACCCATTCTTTGGCAGTGATCACAAGAGGATACATACCTTTGAGTATCCCGAAACATGGTGGGCCAATAAAAACCTGATTGCAAAACCTTTGCCGCTGTGCGATTCGCCTCGAAATGCCCTCTGGTTTCTCTATCATGGCAATGACTCAAAATATCTCTAATCTCTTCTTCAAGTACACATTTTTTGACAACTTGATTTGCTCATAGTTTGTACAAGTAAGGGTCTTCCCGTAAATAATATTTGACGTCAGCCAAGAATTTCTTACTTTGCTAGAATGTAAAATGCTTTTGGATCCAACCTCCTGCAAGAAAATTAGCCAAATCAGCAAACCATGGAGATTTAGAAAAAGAGTAGTTAAGAGATAGAATCCGCTCATCAAGAAATTCTACACTAATAGCTCCCTCTTCAAGGATTGAATTATCTAGGCAAGATAAATGATCAACAACTTGATTTTCTGTCCCCTTTCGATCTTTAATCTCCAAATCAAACTCTTGAAGTAGAAATACCCATCTGATAAGGCATGGTTTGACATCCTTCTTAGCAAAGAGATGTCGTAGAGCTGCATGATTTGTGTAGTTTATGGATTTCGTGCCTATGAGGTATGATCTAAACTTCTCGAATGTAAAAACCACTGCTCGTAATTCCTTCTCAGTTGTTGTGTAGTTCAGTTGTGTACCATTTAAGGTATGACTAGCACAGGATATGATCTGAAACATTTTTTCTTTCCTCTGACTAAGAGTAGCACCCATGGCATAGTCATTTGTGTCACACATAATTTCAAAGGGGTTGTTCCAATCCGATGTGACTACTATTGGTGCCGTCACTAGCTTCTCCTTCAGCAAATTAAAGGCCTACAAACATTCAGAATCAAAGTTAAATTTTACATCTTTGGCAAGAAGATTAGATAGAGGTTTTGCAATTTTTGAGAAATCTTTAATAAATCTTCTATAAAATCCAGCATGGCCAAGGAAACTTCTGATTGCTCGAACTGTCGTTGGGGGAGGTAATTTTCAATCACTTCTACTTTTGCTTTATCAACCTCAATCCCTCGCTCCGAGATCTTGTGTCCCAAGCACGATACCTTCTCGTACCATAAAATGGCATTTCTCCCAATTCAGCACAAGATTTGATTCCTCACAACGCTGTAAAACTAAAGAAAGATTTTGTAAACAAGATTCAAAGGTTAGTCCATACAACATAAAATCACCCATGAAGATTTCTAAAAAAATTTCAGTCATGTCAGAGAAAATTGCCATCATGAAGCATTGCAAAGTAGTCGGCGCATTACATAAACCAAATGGTATACGTCGATAAGCGAACGTGCCATAAGGACAAGTAAATGTTGCTTTCTCTTGGTCCTCTGGAGCAATAGGAATTTGGTAATAACCAAAATAACCATCAAGAAAACAGTAAAATTTATTACCCGCTAATCTCTCTAACATCTTATCAATAAATGGCAATGGGAAATGGTCTTTTCTAGTGGCAGAATTTAATTTTCTATAGTCTATACACACATGCCATCCAGTTACCATCCTAGTGGGGATATGCTTATTATTTTCATTCTTCACTATAGTCATTCCCCCTTTCTTGGGCACTACGTGCACAGGACTAACCCAATTACTATCAAAGACAGGATAAATAATACCTGCATCGAGTAGTTTTACCACTTCCTTTCGTACCACTTCTTGTTGGCAGGATTTAATCTCCTTTACAGTTGTATTGTTGGCTTGAAATTCTCTTCCATGAGGATCTTATGCATGTAGATGGAAGGGCTTATTCCCTTGACATCATCAATTGTCCATCCCATAGCCTTCTTGTGCTTCCTCAGAATGTCTAACAGTGACTTCTCTTCCAAATCTATCAAAGACGTAGAAATAATCACAGGGTAAGCATCTTTATCTAGAAAGCATATTTTAAATGTGAAGGAAGAGGTTTAAGTTCAAGTTTAGGAGCCTCATTAGGAGTTTTATGCAAATCCTCCTTTAGCTTTATATTACTATCAGTCAGAGATTCCTTCTCTAAAACTTCAGCTCCTTCTCTCAAGCACGGGTCTTCATCTTCTGTTGTGCTTGATGCCATTAGACATCTCTCCAAAGAATCCTTTTGTAGAACTTCTTTTCTGTGATCACCTACAATCTCACCAAAACTGTCAAAGTGAAAACAAGATTCAATATAAAATGTAGTAGGATTTTTCATCGCTTTATGGACATCAAACACTATTTCCTCGTCATTTAGTCTCAAGTTTAATTTCCTTGTTGCACGTCTATTAGAGCATGAGCTGTCGCAAAAAATGGACGTCCCAAAATTAGAGGCACCTCCCGTTCCTTCTCCATATCAAGAACTATGAAGTCCACCGGAAAGATAAATTTATCGACCTTTAACAAAAGGTCTTCAACAATGCCTTTAGGTCGCTTGATTGATCTATTAGCAAGCCGAAGCGACATGTTTGTCTCTTTCTCTTTCACTTCTCCAAGTCCTAGCTTCCTGAAAATTGATAAAGACATTAAATTAATACTAGCACCTAAATCACACAATGCTTTATCAAAGAATAAATCTCCTAATGCACAAGGTATAGTAAAACTCCCTGGATCTCTCAGTTTAGGAGGTAATTTAGTTTGTAGTATGGCACTGCATTCTTTAGTGAGCATAATTGTCCCATGCTCCTCGATCTTCCCCTTGTTAGAAAGGATGCCTTTTAAGAACTTTGCATAGTTGGGCATTGTAATACCCACATTCAAAAATATGGTAGGGATTATTTTATAGTCATAGTGAATATATTTAACTAGTTTTATAGAGGAATTCCATAAAAGTTTCAATAGGGGCAAAATGGTCATTTCACATAGAATCAATTGTTCAAGTGAAAAGTGAGTATGATAAATATAATGTATTAAGTGTGCTATCCATGAGAATAGAGTGGTACAAAGATTATGGAAAATACACATGATGTGATGCCGAGATAAATGCGTGTTTGTAAAGTAATAGGAAGAAATTAAAGAATAAGGGTAGAATGGTCTTTTCACTCACAACTAGATGACAAAGTGGTGAGTGTAAGGAAGAAAAATAATGTGAAGAAGATGATACAAATGAGGGTAATTAGGTAAATGACTAAAAGACATAGATGAAATTTCTTAGAAAGTGCAAGGGCAAAATGGGAATATATATATATATATATATATATATATATATATATATATATATATATATATATATATATATATATATATATATATAAGGCTTCAATTGACAAAACCCTAGCCATTCTCATCCCTTGAGCATGCCACCTCTCATCCATTTTCTCTCAAGCTTCTTCATCAAATTTCAAAGAGAATTCATAGGGTTTAGGTTAAATTTTTGTAGATTTTCAATCCTAAAGCATCCAAAGGTCCAAGAGAAAAAGAATTTTAGCAAAGGAAGGTTGAATCATTAGTGTTTTACAAATTCAAGGTAAGTAAACCCAATCTAAGCTTTAATTTGAATAGTATATGTGTAAGTTGATTCTTGAGTGTTTGTGTATGATGTATGATAAGAAGTATTGGCTGTTTAGATGCTTGTTTGGTGGAGAATAATGTGTAGAAGTTCAACCAAGATGAGTAGTTATGTAGATGTGATGTTTTGGTTGAACCTTGGATGAAATTTTGAAGAGTTGATGTTGGAATTTGGAAGTGTTGAATTCGGCCAGAATAGGGGCTGAGTTTTTGTTGAATTTTCTTCCAACTTTAAGGTATTTGGAGAGATGTGGAGGTGTGGCCAGCCATGTACTTATATGTGCATGTAAAGTGTTTGGTGAAATTTCAAAAAGAAATTCATGCATGAATTTATCAAATATTGTTAAAGATATTGTTTGAGAAAGGAAATAATTTATGTTAAAAGGTTGTATTAGACTTGACCAAGTATAAGTTTAAGTGTTTAAGAGTGCATTTTGTTATGCCAAAATTTAGAATAACACTTGGTTATGTTAGTTCAATGAAATTAATGGCCTTTAGTGCATGGTTCAAGTTGCTTGAACTTTTAGCATTAGTTTGAATGGCATATTGTATTTAGTCATTGAATTATGAGTTTTGAAACTTATGAATTTAGAAAAGTGATGGCAAGAATTGCATATTAAATTGTTGCAATAGTGTAGTATTGATGGTAGTAAAAGATGGGTGATTATATTATAATATTACAATATGCCACAATAAATTGTCAAGCTTGTATGCTTGAAATTAGAAAGATCATTCAAAGAATGGCTTGGCCAAATGAGGATATTGTTGTTTCTTGTTTTGAGATTAGTTATAAACAATATGTAATAAGTGATTTTATTGTATAAAGAATAGAAAAGCTTTCCCAAGTATAGATATCAAAAGAAACATCAAAGAAATAGAAGTTTGGTTTATGTATTAAATACATGACCATTTTAGAAATTGATTGGTATGAGTATAGTTTTCATGCCTTATTATATATTACAAGCTATAGAATTGTGCTAGAAGATCTTGAGAATATGTTGTATTGGTCAAAAGTTTAGTTAAGAATGTTAGAAACAAATTAGAATTTAGCCAAAGTATATATGATGTGCTATATGTTAGATTGTATTTACAATGATTAATATGGCAATATAGATTAATGTATAGAATGTAGCCAAAAGAAAAGAAGAAAGAAGGGCATGTATAACAATGTTGATGGTCATGTTAAGAGAATGTCAATTTATGGCATTAAAATTTGTATTTAGAAAGTTGTACAAGGCATGTTTGTAACATTAGAAAATATTAGAGAGTAGTTTAATGATATGGTTATGTGATATATATATATATATATTTGAGAAAATCTAGTAGCATAATTGGGCAAGTTAGTAGACTTGATACCTAAGTTGTGGCATAGATTTTTATAGAAGAAATTAGATTGCCCAAAATGTAGAATTCATTCCCTAGTTGAATTGTGCCGTTTTAATATCTTACTAATAGAATTATAGAAGAGTAGAATTTGTGAGAGATAATGTAATTGTGTACGTGTACATTTTACATAGCATGATAGAATTGAAGAATTATAGAATTATGTAGAAATTATAGAATCGTGTACGTACACAAGATGTATAGAATTCAGAAATAAAGAATAAAATAGAAAATGTTTAAGTTAAGCGTGTTACTAGAATAGAACTTTGGGCTTTCCAAAAAAAATATAGAAATAAAAGCCTTAGAATTAATAGAATATATGCAAGAGTCAAACACGTATTTTGAGATCATGCATAGACATCATATAAATACATGACATAGCATAACATGTATTTTAGAAATTTTAAAATTATTGGAAAATGTCTAGATAGTTATTTTTCAAATTTACAAAGCATGTTTTCAGAGGGTTGTTGCGATGGGGAACCTGTGAGCATTCGCTGCATTAGTTAGTGGTGATAGAGATGCAGAAGTTTCCCACATGCATGCCGCCATCAGTGAGTGGCCTTAGAATAGAAAACAGAATTGTACAATCCGCTAGAAGTGCATGTGGATGAGGACTATACCCAGAAAGAATTTCAGAATACGCTCACACGGCCAGGGTTCCAAATCCATGCCTCAGCCTATCCGATCAGCGAACCAGAACAGAATACAGAAAGAGAAAAAGAAAGAAAAATAGAATAAGAAATAGAGACCAGAAAGAATTTTAGAAAGAAAGGAAAAGAATTTCAGAAAGAATTAGAAAAGAATTTTTAGAAAGAATACAAACATGATCATTTGCATATGCATCAGACATTTTATGTACATTGCATTTATGCATAGATTAAAGAGTTTATTTTATTATTGCGTGTCTGACTGGCCAAGAAAAGAAAATAGAAGCCCATGAAAATAGAGAAGAAAAGAAAATAGAAGCCTACAAGAATAGAAATGAAATTAGAGATATACGAGAAAGGAACATAAGTTAGATATATGCTAGAAAAGAATAGAAATTAGAAACGTGACAAATAGCGAGGAAACTTAGCGACTTGTTAAGTAGAGAAAGAAACGGAAAGATATAATCTAGCAGAGAAGAGAAATAAAATGATAAAGAATAGCACAACACTAAAAAGATTTAGAAAGATTTGAGAGAAATAGAAGATTGCTAAGTAGTACGCCTGAGAATAAAGAGAGAAAGCAAGTAGAAATTTAGAAGCAGCGCAGTGAAAATGGGGACAGCAGAGTAAGAGCATAGTTAGATTTGATTTAGTTACTGAGCATTTATAGCTCACCCCATTGCTTTCTTTATTTTGATAAGTATTAGATTGTAGCGGTCGGGAGACGTCAAGCTGTCGAGAGGGTTGCACACACTGCCTTAGTGAAGGAATTAATGTGGATTTATGTATGTATTTTTGGTAGTAATAATATTTAGAGAACATCTTCATGCTTTCTGGTTCATTAGAAAATGATTCTTATTATTTTTATATATGTGAGAAATAGTCATTGTGTAATAGTATTTTTTAACTAGATTAAGGGTAAAAATTTTAGATGAACACCCTTTTTAAGCTAGCAATTCTTTGGATTCTCTTTATAGGATACTCAGTGAATACTTGCCTAGTGAAAGATTACAAACATCTATGCTAAGGCTTCAGAAATAGGAATATTTATTTGCAATTTTTTAAAGACCTCTAAAAACTTTGAAAATTGTTGATCCAACTTATCCTTTCTAACTCTATAGATATAAGGAAATTTAGATACATCTTTTTCAACAACAACAGAATCATAATTTGATGATGTACCTTTTCCTTTACCTTAGTCTCTGTCTCTTTTTCTGAATTCACTTTCTTTTCTTTAATAGAGAGTGGTAACTCAGCTTCACTTTCCACCTTCTTTTGTGATTCTTCTTCACCAATCACTTTTCCATCTCTCAAGGTTATGGCCTTACATTGCTGCTTCAGGTTCTTTTCTGTGTCACTCGGTAAATGCCCTTGTTGTCTACCCGAAATGATATTGGCCAACTAGCCAATTTGAGCTTCCAAATTCTTGATGGGAAGCCTCCTGATTCTGAATTCTTGTCTCTGTAGTACTTAGGAACTTCGCCATCATCTCCTCTAAATTTGATTTTTTTCTCTTGAGATTGAAAACCTGGCAATGGAGGTTTCACTTGATTGTTGTTACTCCAAGAGAAATTTGGGTGATTCCTCCACCTTGGATTATATGTTTCATTGTATGGATTGTTATTAGGCCTTCAAAAATTTGAAACATAGTTAGCTTGATCAGGCATAGAATTAATAGCAAACATGTTACCTGACTAACACTCATGGTTAAGGTGATCTTGGCCATAAAAATCACACATAGAAGCAACTATTGCAAGTTTTTGCATTTGAAGTCCATCAATCTTCTTATTCAATGCCTGCAATTGTGCTGCCAAAGCTGTGATAGCATCTATGTTATGAACACCTGATGTTCTTCTCACAGGCAACCTCTCTATCAACCATTGATAAGAATTTGAAGCCATTTCCTCCAACAATTCATAAGCTTGTTCTGGTGTCTTCTTACCTAAAGTACCACCCATAGCAGCATTGATAATATTCCAAACTTCACTATTAAGACCATTATAAAATGTCTAGACTTGCATCCAAACCGGTAATTCATGGTGGGGACATCTTCAGAGCATGTCCTTGAACCTTTCCCATGCTTCGTATAGTGACTCTGTATCCACCTACACAAACATAGTAATATCATTACGCAATTGTGCAGTCTGTGCAAGAGGAAAATACCTACTCAGGAATTTTTGTGTCATTTGCTCCCAGGTTGCAATCAAGCCTGCTGGTAATGAGGTCAACCAACTCCTAACTTGTCTCTTAATGAAAATGGGAACAATCATAGTCTTATAGCTTCATTGGAAACTCCATTGTGCTTAAAAGTATCACAAATCTCAAGGAAATTTGCAATATGTAAGTTAGGATCCTCATGTGCCAACCTACCCAATTGCATTGACTGTTGAATCATCTGGATGATTGCTGGCTTTATCTCAAAGGTGTTGGTGTTGATCACTGGTCATCGAATGCTCGATGCCACTCCATTTAGAGATGGGGTAGAGCACTCGTTCAGTGTACGAGTTGCTAGTGGTGTTCCATTATTTTGGTTATCGTGATCACCCATGATCTCCCTTTTGATTGCTCTCTTTCTTGCGTGAAAAGTGCACTCTATCTTAGGATCAAATGCTAGTAAAATCTTTCTAGAAGTTCTGGTCATACACTAGCAGAAACACCTATTGGTTTCCAATAAAAACAAACAAAATAAAAAATCTCAAAGTAACAAGTAATCCCAGAACAATCACAAACAATCTAATGGTCCCCAGCAATGGCGCCAAAAACTTGATGCGACTAAATCAACCCTAGCAAGTGCACTAGTCGTGTTCAAGTAATAAAGTGATGAGTTTGAGTATCGTCCCACAGAGATCAAAGCAATTATTTGTAATTACCTAAAACTATTTACACATTATTTGAGAACACGAAATTTTAGAGTGTAAAACTAACTGATTAAAAATAACTAAATTAAACAAATAAATAATGTGAAGAACTTTGTAGTATTAATGAAGTTAGGGTACAGATTTCGCCCTAACTATGCTTGACAACTACTCTTAATACCCGGTTGTGCTATGAATTGGTAGGATTCCTCTAAGGCCAATTATCCTTATTCAGGCATAATATTCAACTTCATACAGATCCTTATTCGGTTACTCTGAAATTAAAAAGCATAAAATCATCAATCCCTTATGACTAATTCACCCTATTCCATTATGAATTAGGTAGACCACAAATTAATCTTAGAATCTCTATTCAATTACTTCCTAGTTTTAATACGTTGTCCAATGTTATTTCAATAAAACAATTATGAATACGAATTAAGCAATAAACCCTAACTTCTCTATTCGAAACATCATCAAGGTGATTGAATCAATCCAACATTCATAAAGCATTAAACCTAAACTCTTGCACAAATTCATAAACATAAATCTAGTATTAAGAATAAAAATTGTTCAAAACATAATTAGGGTTCCATCCTCCCCTAACAAAAGAGATTTACTCTATCCTAAGAACAAAGAAATAAACAGAGAAGAAAGAAAACATATTTAAACTTGAAAATAAACAAAAATCAAACTCTTAAATCTGATCATCAGTTTTCAAGCCCCAAGAATACGTCTTCTCCTCTCCAAAATATGCAAAATTTGTTTTTTTTTTTTTAGTTAATCTTAATCATACTTAAATACCCTAAAGAGTCCTAAGTGAAAATGTAACATCTACTGAAAACTGTACAATGCATGCATAATAACAATAGAAAAGTTGGGCCCAAAGTTTTCTTTTCATTACAATTCATGTGTCTTTTATACATAAAGAGTACTGTTTACAAAAATGTATTTTAAAAGACAAAACAGGGGTAACAGAGTAGCTATCTCTCTTCGCTTGCCGACGCCCCTCCGACTGCATCACCTAGAACCTGCATCCACAAAGGAAAATAACGGGGTGAGCACAAAATAATGCTCAGTAAGTAAAACTCTCTCTGTCTGTCCCCACCCCTTATAAATAACTCTTAATTCTTTCCTTATGCTATTTCGATTCTCCTTTGTTCCTAGTAATCTCATGGCCTCATCTTACTGGGAGGTACGGCCGGATGGCGTTCACACAAGACCATCTCACTCTCTATGGCTATCGGGTGGAATTCACACAAGACCAACCCGTTCTTAGTGACTACCGAGTGAGGATCACAAAGCACCAACTCGGTTCTTTCTAACTATCGGGTGGAGATCACCTAGCACCTACCCGTTCCTCATGAATTTTGGGTAACGTTCACCAAGCATTTACCCGTTTCTAGTCACTATCGGGTGATGGTCACAAAGCATCAACCCGCTTCTACTAGCCGTTGGATGATGATCACAAAGCATCAACCTACATATCTCTTAACTAACCGGGTAGTGGTCACAAAGCATCTACCCATTTCTACTACTCATCGGGTGACGATCACAAAGCGTCCGACCCATCTCTCTAAGGGCTATTCGGATGATGGTCACAAAGCATCAATCCGATTCCCATAATGGATCGGGTGATGATCACAAAGCATCATCCCAACTATACTACTCTTCTAATTCACTCTATTGTAGCATTTTTCAATGCTCTCTACCCTTAGAGTAATTTTACCCACTAAGCTCTCTACTCATAGGGTAATTGCATAAACCATTTCCTTACACTTTCTTAGGTCACTTTTCAATGCACAATTAGTGCCTATGGATGGTTCATCACTATAATGCACTTATGAAATGCCAACATGCAATGTTGCAAGAATTAAGGTTCATTTCTCATACTCAAACCTCTATTAGGCATTTCATCCAAACAACTCAATGTTGCAACTTATGAAACCTCTATTAGGCATTTCATCAAAGAAGCAACTACATGCATTATGAAACTCTATCATAGCCATGATTCTAAAACTTTTTCTTAACCATCCAAAATGGGGAAAAACCCCTTCACAAAGCCACAAAACCTGCCATAGAAAACACTTCCAAAAAGGGGATCCATAATACCCTTTAAATTCCATCTCAACTACCTTGCCAAACCAACAACCCATTTCTCAAATTTGCAAGGTATAAACAATCACAAAGCATAGAAATCTCTATTTAATCCTTCATACATGCTATATTACATGCACATCACATACATACATCAAGTCTATCAAAACCGTAATCAAGAAATTGCACAAATCTCAACTTGGGTTGGGTTTTACTTACTTGCTATGTAGAGACTTCACAAATCCTCCCTTTCACTTGCTTAGCTTGACTTTTCCTCTTATCTTAACCAAAAGAAGGAAAACCCTCAAATTTCAATATGGGTTAAAACTCCCAAATCACACAACTTAAGTAGAAATCCTTACCTTAGGAAGCCTTAGGTTACTTTTCCACCCCAAATCACTTCAAAACCCCTTGGAATACCTTGATCAAAAGAGAAGAGAAGTTGAGAGGAGTAAGGATGGGAAGTTGCGTTTGAGAAGAAGAGAATGAGGGGTTTCTTTGATTCTAATTCCTTTTAATGAAATATAAACACACTCATTCCCATTTTGCCCTTATTCTTCTTTGGGAATTCCATCCATATCCTTTGATTCTTTACAAACTCACCCCCATAACAACATATTCTCCATGAAAATTCCTTACACTTAACTCCCCACTTTCCCTGCTAATTAGGGGTAGAAAGGTCAAATTGTCCTTAAGGAAGAAAATATCTAAAACTCAATCAACATTTTATTCGGCGCGCCGCCGCGAAGAAACCTCTGCGCGCAAGTGAAACGGCGCCAGCCTTCCCCGTGGTAACCTCTCTTCGCCGCGGCGAAGATTCTTCTTCGCCCCAGCGAAGCACGATAGACTGAATTTCTTCTGTTTTCAACCAATTTCAGGGCAACCATTCAACACAACACTAAATCAAACAATAACACCAAAATCAACTCAAAAATAAAAGCGAAAGAGGAAACAGTAACAACGTACCTCAAGCGGGGCGTTACAATTCTTCCCCCCTTAAAAGAATTTCGTCCCCGAAATTCACGCAAATAACTCTGGGAAACGATTCCGCATGTCCCGTTCTACTTCCCCAAGTGGCCTCTTCCACTTTGTGATTCCTCCAAAGGACCTTCACTAGCGGAACACTCTTGTTCGAAGCTCTTTAACCCTTCGATCTAAAATCAACCGGACGTTCTTCATATACTAGATTCTCGTTACTTCAACGTCCTCTACACTCGAATATGGAGGGATCACTTACATACTTCCGTAGCATGAGACATGGAAAACATCATGCACCCTGTCCAAGCTAGGTGGTAGTGCCAATCTATAGGCCACCTTCCCCACTCGTTGCAAGACCTCAAAAGGACCTACATACCTCGGTGCTAGCTTCCCTTTGCTTCCAAAAGCATTACTCGCTTGTAGGGGAAACTTTCAGAAATACTTTATCGCCCACTTGGAATTCTACCTCTTTCCTCTTCAAATCGGCATAACTCTTCTCGCGATCTTGGGCTTGTTTCATTCTATTTCGACTAACTTCACATCTTCTACTAGCTTCGAGTCATCTCGGCCCAAGAGCGGTACTCAACTCATCTCTTTCTCCTACTTCATCCCTAATGAAGCGGAGACCTACACCGTCTACGATACAAAGCCTCGTAAGGCGCCATTCTAATTGTAGGGTGATAAGCCGTTGTTGTAGGCAAATTCCACTAAGGGTAACATCTCATGCCAGGGATACTCTATAATCCATGCAACAGCTCAACATATCCTCGAGCACGATTCGTCCCTCTCGGTTTGGCCATCATCGAGGATGATAGGCGATCTTGAATGCTAAACGGGTACCCAAACTCCTCTGTAAGCTTGTCCGAAGGTGAAACAAATCGGAATCTCTATCTGATACTATAGTCTTGGGCACACCATGCAATCGACTATCTCCTTGAGGTAAATGGGCCAACCTGATCGTAGTGGTACTATCCTTTCTTTGGGAGGAAATGGGCTGATTTGGTTAACCTATCCACAATCACCCATATAGCATTATACCCTCTCTGTACTCTGAGGGAGACCCGTGATAAAATCCATCGAAATGCTCTCCCATTTCCACTCTGGGATACTCAATGGGTGAAGCAACCCTGACGGCCGTTGGTGTTCTGCTTTCACCCGCACAGTTAGGCATTTAGCTCACAAACTCGCAATGTCTTTCTTCATACTTGACCACCAATAGCCTTTCTTGATATCCCCTGATACATCTTGGTTGCTCCGGATGAGCGGTGTACGGTGTGTCATGAGCCTCCATAAGAATTTTCTGTTTCAACTCCTCATTTGGAGGAATGCACAACCGATTTCTGAAATAGAGGACACCATCTATCACAAAGAACTCTGCTGTCTTGCCCTCAAGCACTTGCTGAACTATCTTCTGACACCACTCATCTGCCATTTGCTTTTCTCTAATTTCCTCTAGTAAAGAGGACTGTACCTCTAAGGTGGCAATCCTTCCCGGAACCACCTCAATCTGCTCCTTAGACAATTCTTCTATTAACTCTTTACTACTGTAAGCGGAAAACATGGGCTTTTTCTACTCAAAGCATCGGCTACTACATTGGCTTTCCCCGGTTAATATTTGATCTCACAATCATAATCCTTGACCAGCTCTAACCACCTTCTCTGCCTCATATTCAACTCCTTTTGAGTGAAGAAGTACTTTAGACTCTTATGATCGGTGTAGATATTACTCTTCACACCATAAAGGTAGTGCCTCCAAATCTTTAAAGCAAAGACCACAAGCTGCTAACTCTAAGTCATGCGTAGGGTATACGGTCTCGTACTCTTTCAATTGACGAGAAGCATAAGCTATAACCCTACCTAATTGCTATCAACACAAAGCACCAAGTCCCCTAAAGAGGCGTACGTATAAATGTCATAATCTACACCCTCCCCGTGGTAACACTAGCAGAGCTGATGTTAAGGCCTCTTCTTCAACTCTTGAAAGCTTTCTTCATGTCTTGCTGACCACAAAAGGAGTCTTGTTTGGTAAGAGTCATCAGCTTCGCCGGGCGAATCCCATCTAAATCGCCGTAGTAACTGCCAAGCCTAAGAAACTCCGATTTCTTTCACTCTTCTCGGCTTACGCCACTCCGGGGATTGCTGCACTTTACTCGGATCTACCGAAATCCCTTCCTTCGACACGGTATGACCCAAGAATATCACTTGGTTAAGCCAAAACTCACACTTGGAAAATTTAGCACACAACTTCTTTTCTCTCAGCCGTTGCAATACTAATCTCAAGTGTTTCTCATGTTCTTCTCTTGACTTTGAGTAAATCAGGATGTCGTCGATGAAGACAACAATGAACTGAT
Source organism: Pistacia integerrima (assembly GCA_026225825.1). Taxonomy (NCBI): domain Eukaryota; kingdom Viridiplantae; phylum Streptophyta; class Magnoliopsida; order Sapindales; family Anacardiaceae; genus Pistacia; species Pistacia integerrima. The sequence continues at coordinate 13,604,400 of CM047747.1, forward strand.
CCAAGTACTCATGAAATACCCTGTTCATCAAGTCCATAAAAGCTATTTGGGGCATTAGTCAAGCCAAAAGGCATCACTACAAATTCATAATGCCCATATCTTGTACGAAAGGCGCCTTAGCCACATCTTGCTCAACCACTCTTACTTGATGATACCCTGGACCTCAAATCAATTTTTGGAGAACACTACCGCTCCTTTCAACTGATCAAAAAGGTCATCTATCCGGGGTAGCGGGTACTTATTCTTCACGTAACTTTATTCAGCTCCCTATAATCAATACACATCCTTAGTGATCCATCCTTCTTTTTCACAAACAGGATTGGAGCTCCCCAAGGGGAATGACTTGGTCGGATAAAGCCTTTATCTAAAAGCTCTTGGAGTTGCTTCTTTAGTTCTTGGAGCTCAGTTGGGGCCATTCGATAAGGGGCTTTAGATATTGGTCTTTGTCCACGGTGCTAGTTCGATACTAAACTCTACCTCCCTCTCGGAGGCAAACTCGATAACTCTTCCGGAAATACATCTAGGAAGTCTCGAACTACCGGCACCCTCGAATCTCCCTAAGCGGGAACATCACCACTTTGCACTACATGGGCAATATAACCCGAACACCCCTTTCTCAACATCTTCCTGGCTTTCACATTACTAATTAGCATGCTCAACTGATGGCCTTCTCCAAAACTAAACTTATCTCCACTATCAAGGTTAAACCTCGCCTTCTTTTTCCGACAGTCAATCTCTACTCCATATCTCCCTAGGGAAGTCCATGCCCGAATCACATCAAAGTCGGGCATATCGAAAACTATTAAGTCAACGATTAACTCTCTACCCTGGATCACTAAGGACTCTCTTAACAAAATCTCTTGAGTCACAACACTAACCCCATCGGGTAGTTCTATCTTAATGGGTTGAGTCGCTTTAGTAGGTTTCAAACCTAATCTCTCAAGCATCCCATAAGATATGAACGAATGAGTAGCACTGAATCAATTAAAGCATATAAAGGGTGCATGAAATAATAAGCGACCGATGCCTGGTGATGGGTGCCTCTGCTTCACCATGCCACAATAAACACTCGGCATTCGCAGTACCTCTCCCGAACCACCCCGAGTAGTTGGTGGAAGAGGAGCTTTACAATCTCTCATCATGTGCCCCAGGCTGCCGGCACCTATAACACACTGATCCCTCGGACACTCTCCCGGGTGATTCTTCCCGCATTTAGGGCAAGGAGGAAACCCTTCCATCCGAGGTCGCTTATTCTTCCACTCTTTTCTATTACGCCTATACTGAAACTTCTTCTTGATTCTTCATGTCTTTACCCTTTACATCCTCATGTTTCTCTCTATGAGGAGCGGAGGGTAGCTCCTTCGGGTCCCTCCCCAGCCGAGGATCCTACGGGGAAGATTTTATTCTCAAAAATCTCCGCCTTCATCGCCCGCCTCAAAACCTCACTATAATTCCGAGGAGGGTTGGAGCTTGTCATTATATCCCGGCTATCTCCAGGCTTCAATCCATGCACAAACTTATCCCTTCTCGGGTAGGGTGCTAACTATTCCCGATGCAAACCTTGCAAGCGTTGAACTTCAGAGTATTCTTTCACGCTAGTCCCTTCTCAGTATCGATAAATTCTTGGACCTTCTCATGAACTTGGTCCTCTGTTCTATACTCGACCTCAAACTCTTGCCTAAACTCTTCCCACGTCATTATTGTCGCGTCATGAGTTTCTTCCATTAATTCCCACCAAATTCGGGCATCACCCCGAAACAAGAAACTTCGTATACCGGATCTTCTCCCGGTCCGACATGGGAAATAAACCTGTGGCTCTCTTCTCGACCCAAGCCACTCTTCTGCTATCAACCGGATCCAAGTACCCGCCCTTAAACTCGAGGGTTGATCTTTGGCTAGAGAGAGTGTAAATCGGTTCGACTGTCTGCGGGGAGGTACCGTTTGTCCTCTTTCGACATGTGTAATCTTAGGCACTCAACAGGGGGTACAACTCTCCCCCGAGTTTCTCGCCATAACTTGTTGAATAATTCCCTGGATTCTAGCTTCATGGCCGGGAATTGGGAGGGTGCTGACTCGAGTGGGCCTGAAGGTTCTCCTTCCATTCACCACACCTTTACCGCGATTCCGATAACTACGCCTCATCTACAAAATGATCACACTAATAAACTCAAGGAACAATTGCTATAAGGAAAGAATTACTCACGATCGGTTAGGACGTCGTGGCGATGAGAATAAGTACACTGTTCAATCCCAAAATCTTTGCTCGATACCAAAAATGTAACATCTCTTGAAAACTATACAATGCATGCATAATAACAATAGAAAAGTTGGGCCCAAAGTTTTCTTTTCATTACAATTCATGTGTCTTTTATACATAAAGTCTTGTTTACAAAAAATGTATTTTAAAAGACAAAAGAGGGGTAACAGTGTTAGCTATCTCTCTTCGCTTTCACGCCCCTCCGACCGCATCACCTAGAACCCCGCATCCACAAAGGAAAATAACGGGGTGAGCACAAAATAATGCTCGGTAAGTAAAACTCTCTCTCTGTCTGTCCCCCTTATAAATAACTCTTAATTCTTTCCTTATGCTATTTCGATTCTCACGTTCCTAGTAATCTCATGGCCTCATCTTACGGGAGGATGCAGAGGATAGCGTTCACACAAAGACCATCTCACTCTCTATGGCTATCGGGTGGAATTCACACATACCAACCCGTTCTTAGTGACTACCAAGTGAGGATCACAAAGCACCAACTCGGTTCTTTCTAACTATCGGGTGGAGATCACCTAGCACCTACCCGTTCCTCATGAATTTTGGGTAACGTTCACCAAGCATTTACCCGTTTCTAGTCACTATCGGGTGATGGTCACAAAGCATCAACCCGCTTCTACTAGCCGTTGGATGATGATCACAAAGCATCAACCTACATATCTCTTAACTAACCGGGTAGTGGTCACAAAGCATCTACCCATTTCTACTACTCATCGGGTGACGATCACAAAGCGTCGACCCATCTCTCTAAGGGCTATTCGGATGATGGTCACAAAGCATCAATCCGATTCCCATAACGGAGGGTGATGATCACAAAGCATCATTCCCAACTATACTACTCTTCTAATTCACTCTATTGTAGCATTTTTCAATGCTTCTCTACCCTTAGAGTAATTTTACCCACTAAGCTCTCTACTCATAGGGTAATTGCATAAACCATTTCCTTACACTTTCTTAGGTCACTTTTCAATGCACAATTAGTGCCTATGGATGGTTCATCACTAGTAATGCACTTATGAAATGCCAACATGCAATGTTGCAAGAATTAAGGTTCATTTCTCATACTCAAACCTCTATTAGGCATTTCATCAAACAACTCATGTGCACTATGAAACTCTATCATAGCCATGATTCTAAAACTTTTCTTAACCATCCAAAATGGGGAAAAACCCCTTCACAAAGCCACAAAACCTGCCATAGAAAAACACTTCCAAAAAGGGGATCCATAATACCCTTTAAATTCCATCTCAACTACCTTGCCAAACCAACAACCCATTTCTCAAATTTGCAAGGTATAAACAATCACAAAGCATAGAAATCTCTATTTAATCCTTCATACATGCTATATTACATGCACATCACATACATACATCAAGTCTATCAAAACCGTAATCAAGAAATTGCACAAATCTCAACTTGGGTTGGGTTTTACTTACTTGCTATGTAGAGACTTCACAAATCCTCCCTTTCACTTGCTTAGCTTGACTTTTCCTCTTATCTTAACCAAAAGAAGGAAAACCCTCAAATTTCAATATGGGTTAAAACTCCCAAATCACACAACTTAAGTAGAAATCCTTACCTTAGGAAGCCTTAGGTTACTTTTTCCACCCCAAATCACTTCAAAACCCCTTGGAATACCTTGATCAAAAGAAGAGAAGTTGAGAGGAGTAAGGATGGGAAGTTGCGTTTGAGAAGAAGAGAATGAGGGGGTTTCTTTGATTCTAATTCCTTTTAATGAAATATAAACACACTCATTCCCATTTTGCCCTTATTCTTCTTTGGGAATTCCATCCATATCCTTTGATTCTTTACAAACTCACCCCCATAACAACATATTCTCCATGAAAATTCCTTACACTTAACTCCCCACTTTCCCCGCTAATTAGGGGTAGAAAGGTCAAATTGTCCTTAAGGAAGAAAATATCTAAAACTCAATCAACATTTTATTGGGTGTCGCCGCGCGAAGAAACCTCTGTCATGCATGAAAGCTGTCAGCCGCTTCCCCCGTGGCTTCAACCTCTCTTCGCTGGCGATTCTTCTTCGCCCCAAGCACTGACATGAATTTCTTCTGTTTTCAACCAATTTCAGGGCAACCATTCAACACAACACTAAATCAAACAATAACACCAAAATCAACTCAAAAATAAGAGCGAAAGAGGAAACAGTAACAACGTACCTCAAGCGGGGCGTTACAGAAAAGGGAAAAAAAAACTAACAAAAATGCCCTAATAGTTTCTGCCACGACCAAGATTTAAGTCACCATAGCCTAGGCTGTGGTGCTTTCTGGTCATTTTGTTTTATCTTTTTTCCACCACCATGGCCATGGTGAACTCCCAAGGCTTGACCATGGCCTTAAAAAATGTTAGGTAGTCTAAATTTCTTCTAGCTTTAAGTCTCAATTTCATTCCAATGCTCCAATCTACTCAATCAAAGCCTGAAAACACACAAAAACTATCCAAATCAATAGCTGACCATTCACATCTCAAGCTTAATAAAAACTAACACCAAAACAAATAAAACAATTGAGAAATTAATGAAACTAACATCAAAATAACCCTAAAAACACTCAAGTTATGCAACTTATAAACTGGTATGTTTGAAATTGAATTGAATTTGGAGTAAAGTTGCATGGGTTAGGCTGGTTTAATTTAATTTACTTAGGGGTGGCTTGATTTGATTATTGGGAGTGTTTGTGTGAATTAAAATGTGGAGAGATAGATGTTAAATGGGTAAGAAAGATGAAGCAGTTAATTGAAGGTTTGAAATGAAAATGTATGGTTTGTTTTATTAGTTTTTTAGTTAGTAGAAATATAAATCTTCATGTTTTAAATTCTAATTTGGTGAATTTCGGGAATAGGGTTATAAAATGGAAATTTTGTGATTTAATTGGTTGAATGTTGGAAGGAGAATGTTTTGGTAAATTGGTTCGTAAATGGTGGCAAGTGTTAAAAAGGAGAAAGGAGAGAATTAAGTGGACTGGAGTGGCAATACGCTCTCTGGAATGAGGGGTGTAATTGTTAGTTTTGTAAGTTAAATAGGGGGTTGACTACAAAGACCTAAAGCTTTTGGACCCATTAAAGTGAGATATTCAATGGGATTTTTTATGTGCAATAGGATTTTCAGGGGGAATTTTTCATTTATGCGAATATTGAAGCATAGACAGGGGGATTTTTTGTATGTTTTGAAAGTTTTTGGACCAAAGTGTAATGGATGACAAATATTGGGTGTAAGTGGAAATTTTACATGATTACGCACTATTCAACATTGCGATTATGGTGCTCATATTTACATGCCGAATTTATGGGAGAGCTATAAGACGTTACTACATGCATTTACATGACGACATTCATAAAGTGTGATGTGTTGAACAATTGGGTGAGTATGCAAGAATGTGTTGGCTTGGAGTGTAAGGGTGTGTTTGGTTTGGGTTAAGACCACCCTTTTATAGTACCCGTTTCCCCCTCTAGACATCAGCTAGCTCGTGTTGTGTTTCTTAGCCTCCTATGTGTATTGAGAATGTCTGTACTACCGCATGGTGGTAGCATCTTATCAGGACAAGACAGATGTCTGACAAGCTTTAAGTTAGAGTACACCCATGCTAATGTAGGCAGGGTGGTTCCGAGTGTGTGTGTGTGTGTGTGTGTGTGTGTGGGCCCTTGCTAGTGAGGTATATTTAGCCTCTACGTACAGTTGAGATGGCTTGTACTGCCGAACAATGACATAACATCCCATCGTACCTGGATAGGACGGGTCTCTAACGAGCTCCAGACAAGATTATTTCCCATGCCAATGTAGGAAATGTAGGGGTACACCCATGCCAATGCAGGCAAGGTGGATTCGAGTGTGTGTGTATTTGCTAGTTTCCTTGTCTGTATATAGGGACCTGTACTAGAGTGTACCTTTGTAGATCTGTTGGGTACTATTGAGGTGGTGGTGGTAATAACCATATGAAAAGAGTTTGTAAGTTTTTGGTCAACTTTTGATTCTAGTGTGGTAACACTAGGCATGGTATGAACACCTATTTTGTTTATAGCACAATCGTTTTGTTTAATTTTCCAGTGTGACGACCTTCTATCAAAGTGGCCACCTTCAATTAAGTTGTTTTTCTGTTATATCATGTGAGCACCTCAGAGTCGAGTGGTCACATGCATGTGGCTGATATTTTGATTAAACATGTATTATATTTCAATAGTCTCGTGAGCTGTCATTATTCTCTTTATGAGATATTGTTTGTGATCCATAACACTCGTCAATTTTTTACACAATGAGCTAGAAAGTTTGTTTTCATTGATAGATGGTCACAATAGAAATGGAATACACTTTTCATAAAGTTTTTTGTTAGCCACCTGTCCTTTTGCATTGGTTGGATTTTCTTTATATAAACTCTTCTCCAACGCAATTTCTTTTTAAGCCTTATCATTTCCTTGAAAGTACTCTAAATATTTCTGAAGTTTTTTTTTTTTTTTATCCGGTTTCTATGCTTAGGTAAGCTTACAAATACTTTCATCAAAGTTCATAGAATTTGTCATTTCTCTCTACGTTTGGTTACATAGTTGATGCTTAAGCTTGCTGAGCTTGTTCAACCGAAGTGGATCTTCGTTGCTGTACCTTGAGTAGAGCTCGAGGCTGAGTAGGTGGTTTTGTGTACTTGGAGCTAGCTGTGGTAGTACGTAGTTTGACCAAAGGGTAGAGATTGAAGCATTGCAAAACAGGCAGTGTTCTTGCAATTGAGGCTTAATCTTTGGCTTTGTAATTAAATTGAAAAGTATACTATAGTGGATTAGCTTCATTCTGAACTTGGTCCCATGGATGTAGGCATTTTGCCGAACCATGTAAAAACCTAGTGTTCTTTATTTGGGTTCTTATTTGATTGCTTTATGTTTATGATAAATGGACACTAAAATCAACTTAGAAACCCTTCCCGCTTAGTTTTAATTTACTTGGTAAAGTAATTAAAACTTTCATTTGGTATCAAAGCTTGTTTTGGAAAGTTATTTCAGTTGATCCTTGCTTGTTGATTGTGTTTTTATTGTACTTTTGTATCTGTTTTTGTCCTGGTTATTTTTCAAGATTTTCTGCAGATTTTTTCACTCCAGACTTGTGACCACCTTGGAGCTATGTGACCACACCGGTATTGAACATTGTGTTTGTGACCACCTCTATCTTATGAACTTGTGGGTGACCACTGCAGTCTTTGTATGATCGCACTTACTATTTGTTTACCATGAGTTTTTTCGACGAAGGTGGGTCTACTAATAGAGTACCCTTGTTTGAGAGAATCAACTATACCTTTTGGAGACCTAAGATGCGTTCCTTTTTAAAATCTATTGATGAAAGGGCTTGGAATGCTTGTATGGTTGGTTGGCAAGAACCCAAAACTGGTGAAGCTAGTGGAAGTAAAGGAAAGGCTCTTGATCAATGGACCAAGACTGAGTTAGAAGAGTCTAATTTTAACTCTAAAGCATTTCATTCCATTTTTAATACTGCTAGTGTAGGTCAAATGAAAAACATTGCTAACTATGAAATGACTAAGGATGCATGGGATACACTCCAAGTTAAAAATCATGGAACCGATATTGTGAAAAAGACCAGGCTTAGAAGATTAATCATGGACTATGAAAATCTTGTTATGCATGATAATGAAACCATTACTAATTTTCATGGTAGATTGTGTGATATCATTAATGAGTGCTTTGCTTTAGGCAAAATCTTTTCCGATGTTGAACTTCTTAGGAAGGTGTTTTGTTCCTTGCCTTAAAGATTCATGTCCAAAGCAACGTCCATTGAAGAATGCTGCAACCTTGATGAGATGCAACTGGATGAATTGATTGGATCTTTGCAAACCTTTGAGCTTAGCCTGAATTGATGGGAAAAGAAATTAGGCAAAGGGCTTGTGTTGAAACATGAGGTATCTTCTGATTCTCCAGTTATTTGTGATACTAGTGATAATGAAGATGATGAGTTTTCTCTAATAAAAAAAAACTTTTTGAAATTCCTGAAAAAGAACAAGAGAAAGCCAAATATGGCTAAAAAGAGGAAACAACCCTTTGTTAAAAGATTTTCTAACCATTCTGGTCAATGAGGGTTCTTAAAAAGATTTCCAAAAGAAAATGAAAAGAAAAGCAAAGGAATCAAATGTTTTGATTGTGAATGATTCAACCATATTTAGTCTGAGTGTGCGAACACTCTAAAGAAAAAGGGAAAAACCATGGCTGCCACCTTGAGTGAAAGTGATGACATTGAGAGTGAGGGTGACGACACTAATGAGAATGAATATTTCTTGGCCTTTGTGGCTAACCAAGAGGACAATGATAGTGTGTCCTCAAATGACTCAAGTGATGTCTACAAAGTGCAATAAGAGGCTTATGATAAGATGTATGTGTTGGAGTAGGTGCCCTAGAACCAATCAATTATTTTGGAATTAACTCTTTGTAATAATGTTTATTAATCAATAAAAGGCATTATCTACTATATCATGTAAATCATAGTTGTATGTATTGATATATGGAATCCTCCAGTGGGTCAGTCTAGTGAACTTGCCTACAGCAAGCACCCATGTGTTACACCAGGTTGTCGGCAAACAACCTTGACAAGTGAGATCAATCATTGCTTTCGACAGGGTAATTTTTATACATCAACCCACCCTATTCAAAATTGATTGTTTTGAATGTATGCAATGATTCTTGTTTGAAAAATTGCATGGTGCCTAGTACATGACCCTTGGACCTATGGTGAATGTTTTAAAGTATTTTTGGGTATGTATGATTGTAATTTTTAAATAGGGACTGCGTGCCCTACCTTTCTCCTACCTTTTCGATGTATATTCTCTTCTCATCTTATTCCCCTCGAATGTAAATCGAGGTTTCTAAATTTATTGATTAAAATTAGTGTAATATTAATTTCACTGTAAATTTAGTATGATTTATTTTGTACTGTACTTGAAGACGGAGCAATGACATGGCAATCATACTTGAAAACTCAAGATATTTACTATAGCACCCTTAGGTGACCCACTGATTCCTTTAGGCTCGAGGAAATATTTTTTAGTTGGGCCATGTACCGACACGTTTATGTTTTGCTTAGAATGCATGCTAAGGTTGAAGGTTCAATAACATGCCAAACCATGTCATTCTAACAAAGATAATAAAACCGGTGAGACGTAAAATAAAAACCCTCAAATAAAGTATATTAAGTCATGTGTATGCCTTCCATCACCATGGGTTTAATCAAACCACTATTCGTCGGAACCTTGTTCGCCGAAGCGAAGGGTACACCTCTACCAGTGGGAGGTTAAATTTCATTGGAGTTTTCCTTAATGGTGATGGGTCGACTTAAAATGACAGTTTTGCTTGTTCGGCCAAAGCAAAGGTTGATAAATACGTCATAGGCATAGTAGAGAAGTAGACATATTATGTGTACGTGGTGACATGTAGTGTCCACTTTACTGATACTAAGAATCACACTTGAGTACGATGGCAAGGCTATTAGATTGTGTGAGTGGCTTTTTGGCTTGCATCACATTTGAGGTTGTGTAACGCCCCACTTGAGGTACATAGTTAAGATTCGCTATATTGCTTAAATGTTCACTGATTCAGCTTCAATTGAGTTAATATGTTGTTATTTTTGTTTGGTTGGCCCTTGGTTGAATGCATGTATTGGTTTGGTTGAGTGATTGCCCTGAAAATTATGAAGACTTGGCGAAATTGTGTTATGAGGCTTTGCCGAGCGGAAGAAGAATCTTCGAAGGCGAAGAGGGTCTGCGCCCACGGAGTAGCTGCTAGAGTGTTTCGCAGCGGCGATGGAATTGTCTTTGCCGCGGCGAACAGGTTGGCTGAAAAATGTATTAAGTTTTAGATATTTTTCCCCTAAGGGCAATTTGACCATTCTACCCCTAATTAGCAAGAAAAGTGGGGAGTAAAATGTAAAGAAATTTCATGGAGAATAGGTTAGTATAGGGGTGTGAGTGTAATGAATCAAAGGATATGGATGGAATTCCCTTAGAAAGAGTAAGGGCAAAATGGGAATGCTTGTGTATAAGTTGAGCTAAAAAGGGTTAAGTGTAGAGAACCCTTCATTTCATCCATTTCCACAGCCTCTTTCATTCTCTATTTCCTCTCAAATTTCCTTCAATTTTCCAAGGATTTCTAAGGACTTTTTGAGTAGTTTTTAGTAGAGTTCTAATCTAAAGCATCCTAAGGTAAGGATTCTTGCTTTAGATGAGAGTTTTATTATGTTTTGATTGAAGTCTTATATTGTTGTTGTTTAAAGTTGTAGAGAGAAAGCAAGCTACCAAAGGAAAGGAGAAGTGTTAGAGAAGTTATTCCCTCACAAGGTAAGTAAATCCAACCAAGTTGAGATTTGAGGAAGTCTTTGAGTAGAGATTTCTTTATGTATGTACATATGATGTTTATAGAGAAATTGAGTAGAGAGATATGTCTACTTGTTGATGAATTGAATTGAGATGAGTATTCATGTTGAGTTTGTTGGATGTATTTCCTTTATGAGAAGTGTTGAGATTGTATAATGTTGGGTTGAGTTTAATTGGAGTTGAAGGAAGTTTTGAGCAAACTTTATAGAAGTGTTTTCCTTTGACAGGGATTTAGAGAGTATAAGGGCGCCTTTCTCCCATTTTGGATGATTAAAAAGAAGAGAGAAGTTATTGTTAAAGTAGAGTTTTATATGTACATGAGTTGTATGATGGAATGCTCAAGAGAAGCATGAATAAGAGTATAAAGCCTTCATTTTTGCTACATGGCATAATTGCATCACTTAAGTGCATTATTGAGCTTGAGTCATCTATGTGCATTAATTATGCATTGGAAAAAAGAGAGTAGAGAAATTGAGTTTGAGCTACTCTAAGAATAGAGGGAAAGAGAGAATGAGCACTAGAGAACAAAGAGAAAATAGTGCTAAACAAGAGAATAGAGTAGGTTGTGCGATGGGGAACCTGTGAGTAAGGGTAGAGTATTACCGCATGTACATCACATTGAGAGAGCGGCATGAGTATAAGAGAGAGAAGTGGTGTAGCCCGTGAGAGTGCATGAGGATGAGGGCTATACCCGAGAGTACCCGAGAGAGAGTTATACACTCATATGGCCAAAGGTTCCGAATCCATGCATAACCGAGTCCGATCGGCTAGAATGAGTAGAAGTCACGGAGAGCGGGAGCGAGTCCCGTCCGTGCCTCCGGTAAGATGGGGCCGTGACTTACTAAAGAGAGTTAGTAGAAAAGAGTTACGAGAAAGAGAAAAACAGAGAGATTATAAAAGAGAGAGTAAATTAGAATTATAGGGAAAGAATCAAAGAGAGTTACGGGGATAGATGAGTAGAGGATTTACTTACTGAGCCTTAGTTGTGCTCACCCCGTTGTTTTCTATGTTTTTGCAGGACCTAGGATGAGGACATAGTCGGACGGGCGTTGGCAAGCGAAGGGAAATGGCTACACTGCCCACCCCTGTTTTGATGCTTTTGTACATGATACAACCTTTTGTATAAAGAATGTATATGTTTAATAAAAGAAAAATTTGGGCCCAACTTTTTATGCTTTCTTACATGTATTTTACTATGTATATTTTAAAAGAATATGAGTAGAATGGAGTCGTTACAGGTTGGTAGTGGGAGCTATCAACTGGTGTGGATTAAGTTTGTAGGTTTACCTAATCAACTCATTTTGGCTTGTTCGCCAAAGCAAAGGTTTGAAATGGGCTAGATGGGATCTCAGTTCACTAGGAAAGCTAACGAGCTTTCCCAAGTTAATAGTAAGGGCTATTGACTTGAGAAAAATAGTGGGAGCGATTGTTTAATAAAAGGCCTTATTAAATAATAATAATAAACATTGTAATAATGGTTACTTATTCTACACTTGTAGATTCACTCAAAATTGAGCAAAATGATCCCAACATCACTGCGACAAATCATCGAACTAGGAGAGAAATGGAATGGTGAGAATTTCATTGACTGGTATAAAAGTATAAACAATATACTTCAGTCAAGCAATAGATTATACACCATTGAGAAGGCTTTGTCACTAGAGCTTGCTGATAGTTCTATCCATGAGACTGAGTATGTATATGTGAAGCATACACATGATGCGAAAACAGAAATAACTAAATACATTGTACTTGTATCAATGACACCATTACTGCAACAGTAGTTCCAGAAAATGGACTTAGTTTCTATTCTTCAATTTCTTCAGAGAAATGAGAAGCATATAGTGTCTCGGTTGTTATTCAGATGTAGGATGGAAGAGTGTACCAAAATTGGTGATCATATACTCAAGTTGATCGAGTATACGAATAGGCTTGAGATTTTGGGATGCAGACTTAATGAAGGTTTAGCGATAGACCTAATATTACAATTTTTGCCAGATTCTTACTCTCAATTTGTCTATGACTTCATTAAGGATGATAAGAAGAATACCCTTTCTGAGCTTCTGGATATGTTGAAGGCTACCGAGTTAGGCATGAAAATTTCAAAAACTTTGACGTTGGTTGAAGCCAGCTCAAGTGAGAAGGAAAGGGCTCAGAAGTCATTGGAAAAAAACTGTTGCAGATAGGAAGGACGTTTGTCCTCACTATAGGAATCCCAACCACTGGATGAAACATTGCAAGGCTTTCTTAGTAAAAAGGAAGAAGAATGTTACTTCTTCGTTAGGTACATTCTTGAGATTTACTTCTCTTGTCAACATCTTGGGTCATTGACATAAGATGTGGTACTCACATTTGACTGATATGCGAGGACTATGTCATAGTAGATTGCTCATCGAGGGAGATGTGGACCTACCAATTGGAAATGAACCACATGGTGCTACATTTGCTGTAGGATCTTATCGTCTGATTTTGCCTACGGGCTTGTTTCTTGGAACTTGTGGATTATTATAATATTTCTTCAGTTTCTAGAAATTATATTTATGTGTCCACATAGGAGAAAACGAGAATATTACTTTACAAATGGATTGTTGTCCTTGAGTGTAAATAATATTATTTGTGGAACTGTTTAATAATAATATGTTCTTAAGATAAACAATCGGGATAATCTCAAAATGACAACTATGCCAACTGAGGCAAGTTGAGTTAAACATACCTGAAGTAATATGGGATAGTATTAAAACTCGTATCTCCGTGTACACCCCAGCGTAACGGTGTATTTGAAAGGAGGAATGTTAGGAAACGATCAAGTCATGGCAACGGAAGACAAAAATTATTTATAACACAGATCGTTCCTTAGAACCAAGATCAGGGCACAAATTTTCAGTTTATACATTAAATCAAAATCTGCAGAAAATCAGTTTAGAGTTAAGAAATCATATGCACGTTTGGAGGCTCTTCCAACTTGTCTCTGAATGGGTTTCGCTACCAATCCAAGGGTCCAAGGGTAGGATCGAACCAGCTGTAGTCCACACGAAGATAACCCTAAGGAACTAAAGAGGGATTTGCTAGATCCTCTTTAGCCTTAAGAACCAAAAACAAGAATCAAATGATATTTGATTCAACCCAAATGTAAACTGGCGTGGGAAGAGAGAAAAGGTGACTGGAGTTTTAATTAAATGTGAATGAATGAATTGTTTATTTAATTCACAAAGTGTTGCACTTATATAGTGCACACAGTGCCATATTCCATCATGGAATAGGCTTGGGCACCAACCCAAACAACCTCTATGTCCAAACAACCCCATTTAGATATTTTAATTTTAATTATCATTATTTCAATTAAATTAAATTAATATATATATATATATATATATATATATATATATATATATATATATATATATATATATATAATATTAACATTTAATTATAACAATAATTCATTTAAATATATGCGAACACATATTTAAATATAATATCTCTTATTTATTTATTTAATGTCAAATTAAATAAAGGCTTCAACCTCAACAAATTTAATTGCACTGTGAGATTACCAAAATACCCTTTTTCCTAAAAAGATGAAAACACCCTTCTTATTAACTGGTTCTTAAATTATCTTCTATGTGTGTGACCCGTAGGCTCCTTATCATACCGATAGAGTGTAGTATCATGATTAACACTAATTAATTGTCTCATTACATACAGACCAAGATTGACCCTTAGCAAGGCATTATGGCCACCTGATAGATTCGGATTCAGCGAAGCAGTTACCTATCAACGATATGGTTACCGTACAATCCAATCCTTTCATCATCTGTTATCTCATTGAGACTGAGACACAGAAATAGTGTCAACCTCAGTTACTCGATATGTATGTATTTAGTTATTGGACCAATGACCAGAACAACAAACTGGATAGAGCAACAACTCAATCCCACTATGGCCATAGTTTTAATGCCATTTCCATTTACTGAATTGCGTCGTGAGATAACTTCCTTTGTACCTGGGAGTGATGAATCCTTTATCGATCCACCATAGTCGTGATACACTCCTTGATGTAGCTAATAACTACTGTATTGATAGCTCTGAATAGAACTATATTGGGCTAGTGTCAAACTACACCGATCGGTGCACAATGCACTCCGGTGATCTCAAGTCTAAGGATCACATGCACCACCATTCGTTAAAGGATTTTTTCCACAGACACTAGGGTTACCATCCATATGGAATCCTCTGGTGGGTCAGTCTAGTGAACTTGCCTATAGCAAGCACCCATGTGTTGCACCAGGTTGTCACCAAACAACCTTGATAAGTGAGATCAGTCACTGCCTTTCAACAGAGTCGTTTCAACACTATGATAGCCTTACCGTATTATCTGTGCCCTTACTTCAGAATAATACTGGGGCTACATGCATGTAATGACTTCTTTCTACTAGTATATTTGAGAATATATAAAATAAGTATATTTGAGAATATATAAAATAAAATTATACATACTTAGCATATGAAAATAGTTGGGCCCAATTTTTCTTCTTTACATACAAAATATAATTCTTTACATATATCAAAATAACAAGTACAAAAACTTAGCAACGATGGACAGTAATGCCAATCCTCTCCGCTTGTCGACGTCCTTCCGACCGCTGCTCACCTATTTCCTACAAAAACATGGAAAAACAACGGGAGCATAAAAAATGCTCAGTAAATAAATCCCTTAACTCTTCTTTCCTTACTTAATTCTCTTCTTCTTTCTTTTGTTCTTAGTTCTTTCTCCTTTCTTTCTCTGTTTCTAATTCTTACTATTCTTTCTTTCTCGCAGTTCTTCCCTTCTCTTTGTTCTTTCCTTCTTCTTATACTTTCTATTCTTTCTAACCATGATGGGATACATGGTAATATGCATGAATGAAATGCATGTGTAATAATGCATAACAATGCATTTTCTTTCTTCTTTCTTCTTTCTATTTCTTATTCTATTTCTTTTCTTTCTATTCTATTCTATTCTTTCTTGTCTTGCTTGCTCAAGCTTCTCTTTTCTTTCTTGTTTTTCTTTTCTTTCCTTTGCTTGTTTAAGCTTCTCATTCTTCCTTATTCTTGTTCTTTCTTATTCTTTATTTTCTTGTTCTTATTCTTGCTTATTCTTTCTTTTCTTATTCTTATTCTTTCTTTCTTATTCTTTCTTTTCTTATTCTTTGTCGATTGGACTCAGTTGATGCATGGATTTGGAACCTTGGCCGTGTGAGTGAGTACAGTCCTCATCTACATGCACTCTTGCGGACCGTACAAATTCTTATTTCTTCTTAGGCCACTCAATTAAGGTGGCATGCATGTAGGAAATTCTTCTTGGTACAACCCTTATCCACATACACTCTTACGGGTCGTAAAATTCTTCTTCTTCTTATGCCACTCAATTAAGGTGGCGTGTATGTGAGAATTTCTTCTTAACACTCACGGTTCCCCATCACACCAACCTATTCTTTTCTTCTTTACCACTTTTTCTTTCTTTAATTCTTTAATGCTTATTTTTTTTCTCTTTACTCTTAAAGTGTTTTATTCTAAAAATTCTTCATTCTTTCTTAAATTATGACACATATACAAATATATGCATATGAATGGCTCATGCTTAAAATTCTTACTTAAATGTACTCATGAAATGCAAATATGCAATGTTGCATAAAATTAAGGTTTCTATTCATACTCATGCTTCTCTTAGGCATTTCATCAAACAATAAATGTGCAGATACAAATCCTAATTTAATTATCATTCTATTTGTTTTTTAAACCATCCAAATTGAGAGAAAAACTCTCTTGTATCATCATCATACCTACACGGCAAAAACACTCCCAAAAGTTTTCTCCAATTCTTCCAATTTCAACCCATCATCATACCATCACATACACTTCTCATACTCAAATATATCCAACAACAAGCATAAATAATCATCAATCTCATCTCAATTTCTCAATAATCTTAACATATGCATCTTAAAAGAAATCTCTACTCACTTGATTTCTTAAACTTTAATTTAAGTGGGATTTTGAGTAGAATTTACTTACCTTGTACTTGAGTAGTCTCTACTAAGCTCTCTACTCTTGTTGGATTCAAACCTTCTCTAAACCCTAAGCATAAACTTCATAAGAACTCAACTTTTACACAAATAAATCATAGAGACAAAGCAAGAATTCTTACCTCTTGTTGCCTAGGATCAAAACTTTATTAAAATCCACTCAAAAGCCCTCAAAATCCTTGAAAAATTGAGTGAAAATTTGAGAGAAAATGGAGAAGGAGAGTGGCGGTGGAATGAGAGAAATAAAGGTTTCAAACCCTTAACATTTTATTTTATAAACACACTTTCCCATTTTGCCCTTACTCTTTCTTGAAAATTCCATCTTTGTCCCTTAGTTAATTACCATAATGTCCTCATTTTTATTGTATTCTCTATGAAATTCTCTCTCTTTTCACTCTCCACTTTTTCAACTAATTTTGAGTGAAAAGAACATTTTACCCTTAATGCAAGTTTTAAGGCATTTCTTCATATTCTCTTAAAATAATTCTAGCAAAAATCAACCAAGGGCTATAAAACATAATTTAAATCATGTACCTCCATGTTGGGCGTTACAGGACGTTTCTAGAATGGCCACCATATGTGCTCATAGGGTTCTCACTATCAAGATTTGAAACACTTGATACCTTCGTCACGGTTCTACCCTTCTAAGTGTTAGAGTAGATGCCCTAGAGCCAATCAATTATTGTAGAATTGACTCTTTGTAATAATGATGAGAATGCAAAATGTCATATTTACCCCCCCTTAATGTCTAGTCTTTTACACTTATTTGTTGCCTAAATATACTCATTATTATTCTATTTTGATTTAGGATGCAAATGGAGGCATTAATTGCAAAACGGAACTAATTAAGTGAATTCGGACAGTTTCGACATTGTTTCGTAATCTGGGCATAACTCTCTCATCCGAGCTCCGATTGAGATGATTCAAAATAATGTAGAACGATAAGAAAGAGATCTACAACTTTTATGTTTTGAGTTTGGAGAGATACTTGCTGAATCAAGGTTGTAATTGGGCTTAAAGTTGACGCACCTGCACTGCCGACGTCGAAGGCCCAGTTCGCCCGGGGCTTGAGGTACGTTGTTACTGTTTCCTCTTTCGCTCTTATTTTGAGTTGGTTTTTGGTAATTTTGTTTGATTGATTGTGGTGTTGAATGGTTGCCCTGAAATTGGTTGAAAACAGAAGAAATTCAGTCTGCCGTGCTTCGGAGGGGCAAAGAAGAATCTTCGCCGGCGAAGAGAGGTTGAAGCCACGGGGAAGGCTGGCTGCAGACGTTCGCCGCGGCGGCAGTTTCTTCGCCGCGGCGACAGGCCGACTAAATTGTTGATTGAGTTTTAGATATTTTCTTCCCTAAGGGCAATTTGACCTTTCTACCCCTAATTAGCAGGAAAAGTGGGGAGTTAATTGTAAGGATTTTTCATGGAGATTGTGTTGATTTGGGGGTGAGTTTGTAATGAATCAAAGGATATAGATGGAATTCCCAAAGAAGAATAAGGGCAAAATGGGAATGCTTTGGGATATATTTCATTAAAAGGAATTAGAATCAAAGAAACCCCTTATTCTCTTCTTCTCAAACGCAACTTCCCATCCTTACTCCTCTCAACTTCTTCTTCTTTTGATCAAGGTATTCCAAGGGGTTTTGAAGTGATTTGGGGTAGAAAAGCAACCTAAGGCTTCCTAAGGTAAGGTTTCCTACTTAAGTTGTGTGATTTGGGAGTTTTAACCCATATTGAAGTTTGAGGGTTTTCCTTCTTTTGGTTAAGATTAGAGGAAAAGTCAAGCTAAACAAGTGAAAGGAAGAGTTTGTGAAGTCTCTCCATAACAAGTAAGTAAAACCCAACCCAAGTTGAGATTTATGAAATTTCTTGATTAGGGTTTTGTTAGGCTTGATGTATGTATGTGATGTACATGTAATATGGCATGTATGAAGGGATTAAATAGAGATTCCTATGCTTTGTGATTGTTTATTCTTTGCCAATATGAGAAATGGGTTGTTGGATTGGCAAGGTAGTTGAGATGGATTTGAAGGGGTGTTATGGAACCCTTTTTGGAAGTGTTTTGTTTGACAGGTTATTATGGCTTTGTGAAGGGGTTTTTCCCCATTTTGGATGGTTAAGAAAAGTTTTAGAATCATGGCTATGATAGAGTTTTATAGTGCACATGAGTTGTTTGATGAAATGCCGAATAGAGGTTTGAGTGTGAGTATTGAACCTTACTTCTTGCAACATTGCATGTTGGCATTTCATAAGTGCATTAGTAGTGATGAACCATCCATAGGCACTAATTGTGCATTGAAAAGTGACCTAAGAAAGTGTAGGAAAATGGTTTATGCAATTACCTATGGAGTAGAGCTTAGTGGGTAAAATTACTCTAAGGGTAGAGAGCATTGAAAAAATGCTACAATAGAATGAATTAGAAGAGTAGTATAGTTGGGATGATGCTTTGTGATCATCACCCGATTGTTATGGGAAACAGATTGATGCTTGGTGATCATCATCCGAATAGCCCTTAGAGAGATGGGTCGATGCTTTGTGATCATCATCCGATGAGTAGTAGAAATGGGTAGATGCTTTGTGACCCCTACCCAGGTTAGTTAAGAGATATGTAGGTTGATGCTTTGTGATCATCATCCAACATTTAGTAGAAGTGGGTTGATGCTTTGTGACCATCACCCAATAGTGACTAGAGACGGGTAAATGCTTGGTGATCGTTACCCAAAATTCATGAGGAACGGGTAGGTGCTAGGTGATCTCCACCCGATAGTTAGAAAGAACCGAGTTGGTGCTTTGTGATCCTCACTCGGTAGTCACTAAGACGGGTTGGTACTTGTGTGAATTCCACCCGATAGCTATAGAGTGAGATGGTGCTGTGTGCGCCATCCAGCCGTACCTCCACCCGTAAGATGAGGCCATGGCGTTATTAGAAACAGAAAGCGAGTCGAAATAGCATAAGGAAAGAATTAAAAGTTATTCATACTGGGGGACAGACAGAGAGAGAGTTTTACTTACGAGCATTATTTTGTGCTCACCCCGGGTTATTTTCCTTTGTGGATGCGGGATCTAGGTGATGCGGTCGGAGGGGCGTCGGCAAGCGAAGAGATAGCTACTTCTTTCCCTGTTACGTCTTTAAAAAATGCATTTTTGTAATAGTACTCTTTGTGTATAAAAGACATATGACGTATAATGAAAAGAAAGTTTTTGGGCCCAATTTTCTATTGTTATTATGCATGCATTATACTAGTTTTCGATAGTTGTTACAATTTTTGGTATCGGAGCAAAGATTTTGGGATTGAGCAGGTGTACTATTCTCATCGCCACGGCCCGTCCTCTAACCAAGTGCGTGAGTAATTCTTTCCTTATAGCAATTGTTCCTTGAGTTTATTAGTGTGATCATTTTGTAGATGAGGCGTAGTTATCGGAATCGCGGTAAAGGTGTGGTGAATGAAGGAGAACCTTCTAACCCTGCAGTCTACGCCCCCTCCCTTGGATGAAGCTAGAATCGGGGAAATTATTCAACAAGTTATGGCGAAACTTCGGGGGAGAGTTGTACCCCCTGTTCAGGTACCGCCGATTACACATGCCCCGAAAGGGGACAAAGCGGTACCTCCCGGCCAGTAAGCGAGTTGAACCGATTTACGGTCTCTCTGCGGCATCAACCCACGAGTTTAAAGTGCTACGAGATCCGATAATAGCGAGAGTGGCTTGGGTCGGTAGAACGAGCCACGAGGTTTATTTCCCATGTCGGGCAGAGAAGATCCGGTATGCGAGTTTCTTGTTTAGGGGTGATGCCCGGGAATTTGGTGGGAGTTAATGGAAGAAACTCATGGCCAGCCGGGAATGACGTGGGAAGAGTTTAGGCAAGAAGTTTGAGGTGAGTATAGAGCAGAGGACCAAGTTCATGAGAAGGTCAAGAATTTATCAACCTTGACTTGAGGGACTAGCGTTGTGAAAGAGTACTCGGTGAAGTTCAACGCTCTTGCAAGGTTTGCAGGGAATAGTTAGCACTCCGGCCTGAGAAGGGATAAGTTTGTGCATGGATTGAAGCCGGAGAATAGCCCGGGATATAATGACAAGCTCAACCCTCCTCGGAACTATAGTGAGGCTTTGAGGCGGGCGATGAAGGCGGAGATTTTTGAGAATAAAATCTTCTGGGAGGATCCTCGTCGGGGACGAAGGAGCTACCCTCCGCTCCTCATGAGAGAAACATGAGGATGTAAAGGGTAAAGACATGAAGAATCAGAAGAAGAAGTTTCAATATAGAGAATAGAAAAGAGTGGAAGAATAAGCGACCTCGGACCCGGAAGGGTTTCCTCCTTTGCCCTAAATGCGGGAAGAATCACCCGGGAGTGTGCGAGGGATCAGAGAGTGTGTTATAGGTGCGGCGGCGGGGCACATGATAGAGATTGTAAAGCTCCTCTTCCACCAACCACTCAGGTTCGGGAGAGGCTGCGAATGCGAGTTTTTTCTTGTGGCACAAGGGAAGCAGAGGCCGATCCATGGCATTCTTGGGTGAGGTTATTATTTCATGCGGATCCTTTATATGCTTTAATTGATTCGAGTGCTACCCATTCGTTTATATCTTATGGGATGCTTGAGAGATTAGGTTTGAAACCTACTAGAAACGACACAACCCATTAAGATAGAACTACCCGATGGGGGTTAGTGTTGTGACTCAAGAGATTTTGTTAAGAGAGTCCTTAGTGATCCAGGGTAGAGAGTTAATCGTTGACTTAATAGTTTTCGATATGCCGGATTTTGATGTGATTCTGGGCATGGACTTCCCTAGGGAGATATGGAGTAGAGATTGTGTCGGAAAAAGAAGGCAAGGTTTAACCTTGATAGTGGAGATAAGTTTAGTTTTGGAGAAGGCCATCAGTTGAGCATGTTGATTAGTAATGTGAAAGCCAGGAAGATGTTGAGAAAGGGGTGTTCGGGTTATATTGCCCATGTAGTGCAAAGTGGTGATGTTCCCAGGTTAGAGATTCGAGAGGGTGCCGGTAGTTTGAGACTTCCTAGATGTATTTCCGGAAGGAGGTTACAAGGGTTTGCCTCGAGGGAGGTAGAGTTTAGTGTCGAACTAGCACCGGGGACCCGACACCGAATATCTAAAGCCCTTTGATCGAATGGCCCCAGGTGAGCTCCAAGAATTAAAGAAGCAACCTTAAGAGCTTTTAGATAAAGGCTTTATCCGACCAAGTCATTCCCGTTGGGGAGCTCCAATCCATTTTGTGAAAAAGAAGGATGGATCGAGGATGTGTATCGATTATGGGGAGGGGTGAATAAAGTTACGGTTGAAGAATAAGTACGCTTACCCCGGATAGATGACCTTTTTGATCGGTTGAAAGGAGCGCGGGTATTCTCCAAAATTGATTTGAGGTCCTGGGGTATCATCAAGTAAGAGTGGTTGAGCAAGATGTGGCTAAAGAGCGCCTTCGTACAAGATATGGGCATTATGAATTTGTAGTGATGCCTTTTTGGCTTGACTAATGCCCAATAGATTTTTATGGACTGATGAACGGGGTTTTTCATGAGTACTTGGATCAGGTTCATTGTTGTCTTCATCGGACGACATTCGATTTACTCAAAGTCAAAGAAAAGAGCATGAGAGACACTTGAGATTAGTATTACCCAGCGGTTGAGAGAAAAGAAGTTGTGTGCTAAATTTTCCAAGTGTGAGTTTTGGCTTAACCAAGTGATATTCTTGGGGTCATACCGTATCGAAGGGAAGGGATTTGGTAGATCGAGTAAAGTGCGAGCAATCTGGAATGGCGGAAGCCGAGAAGCAGTGAAAAGAAATCGGGGAGTTTCTTAGGCTTAGCGAGTTACTACGGCGATTTGTAGTTGAGGGATCCGCCCGATTGGCTAAACCGTTGGAAGCGCTCTTACCAAACATAAAACTCCTTTTTATGCAGGTCAACGGCATGTGAAGAAAGCTTTCAAGAGTTGAAGAGAGGTTAACATCGGCTCTGTACTAGTGCTACCACCAGGGGAGGTGTAGATTATGACATTTATACGACGCCTCTTTGCGGGGACTTGGATCTTTGTGTTGATGCGGTAGGTAGGGGTTATAGCTTATGCTTCTCGTTCAATTGAAAGAGTACGAGACCCGAGATACCTACGCATGACTTAGAATTGCGGTTGTGGTCTTTGCCTTAAAAGATTTGGAGGCCACTTACCTTTATGGTGTGAAGAGTAATATCTACACGATCATAAGAGTTTAAAAGAAAAGTACTTCTTCTCCCAAAAAGGAGTTGAATATGAGGCGAAGAAGAAGGTGGTTAGAAGCTGGTCAAGGATTATGATTGTGAGATCAAATATCAACCGGGAAAGCCAATGTAAGTAAGGCCGATGCTTTGAGTAGAAAAAGCCCATGTTTTCCAGGCTTACCGGGTGAAAGAAAGAGTTAATGAAGATTTGTCTAAGGGCGAGCGATTGAAGTGGTTAGGAAGAATTGCCCGGACCTAGAGTGCGGGAGGTCCTCTTTACTGAGAAGTAGGGGAAAAACAAATGGCGAGATGAGGTGGTGTCGGAAAATAGTTCAAGGCAAGTGCGTGAGGGCAAGACATCGAGTTCTTTGTGAGAGATGGTGTCCTCTTATTTTTAGAAATCGGTTGTGCATTCCTCCAGTGAGGGAAGTTGAACGAAGAAAATTCTTATGGAGGCTCATGACACACCATACACCGCTCATCCCAAAGGGAAGCAACCAAGATGTATCGGGATATCAAGAAAGGCTATTGGTGGTCGGAGGGGTATGAAGAAAGACATCGCGGAGTTTACGGCTAAATGTCTAACTTGTCGGCAGGTAAAAGCGAACACCAGCGCGTCGGGGAGGGGTTGCTTCAACCATTGAGTATCCCAGTGGAAATGGGGAGAGCATTTCGATGGATTTTTATCACGGGTCTCCCAGTGCGAGAGAGGGTGTAATGCTATATGGGTGATTGTGGATAGGAAGGTTAACCAAATCAGCCAATTTCCTCCCGATAAAGGATAGTACCACTCTAATCAGGTTGGCCCGTTTACCTCAAGGAGATAGTCGGTTGCATGGTGTGCCCAAGACTATAGTATCAGATAGAGAATTCGGAGTTGTTTCGGCCCTTACGGACAAGCTTACGGAGAGGAGGTTTGGGTACCCGTTTAGCATTGATCTTGCCTATCATCCTCAGACAGGATGGCCAAGCCCGGGAGGAGGGCGGAATCAGGGTGCTCGAGGATATGTTGAAGCTGTTGCATGGATTATAGAGTATCGACATGAGATGTTACCCTTAGTGGAATTTGCCTACACAACGGTTATTCGAGTCTACAATTAGAATGGCGCCTTACGAGGCTTTGTATGGTAGGACGGTGTAAGTCTCCCGCTTCATTGGGATGAAGTAGGAGAAAGAGATGAGTTGAGTACGCTCTTGGGCGAGAGATGACTCGAAGCTAGTACAAGATGTGAAGTTAGTCGAAATAGAATGAAACAAGCCCCGAAGGATCGCGGAAGAAGTTATGCCCTTGAGGCTTGAAGAGGAAAGAGGTAGAATTTCAAGTGGGCGACAAAGTGTTTCTGAAAGTTTCCCCTACCAAGCGAGGTAATGCGGCTTTGGAAGCAAAGGAAACTAGCACGAGGGTATGTAAGGTCCTTTTGAGGTCTTGCAACCCGAGTGGGGAAAGGTGGCCTATAGATTGGCACTACCACTAGCTTGGCAGGGGTGCATGATGTCTTCCATGTCTCGATGCTACGAAAGTATGTAAGTGATCCCCTCCACATCCCTGGAGCGTGAGAAGGCGTTGAAGTAAGCGAGAGAATCTAGTATATGAAGAAGGGCGTCGATTGGAAGGTTCTAGATCGAAGGGTTAAAGAACTTCCGGAACAAGAAGTGTTCAGCTAGAGAAGTCTTTGGAGGAATCACAAAGTGGAAGAAGCCACTTGGGAAGTAGGAGGCGGGACATGAAGGACTCGTTTTCCCGAGTTATTTGCGTGAATTTCGGGGGAACGAAATTCTTTTAAGGGGGGAAGAATTGTAACGCCCGCTTGAGGTACGTTGTTACTGTTTCCTCTTTCGCTCTTATTTTGAGTTGGTTTTTGGTAATTTTGTTTGATTGATTGTGGTGTTGAATGGTTGCCTGAAATTGGTTGAAAACAGAAGAAATTGAATCTGCAGGTGCGCAGGGGGCAAAGAAGAATCTTCCGCCACGGCGAAGAGAAGGGGTTAAGGGCCACGGGGAAAGGCTGGCGGGAGATTGCGGTCGTTTATTGCGCGGCAGACCGACTAAATTGTTGATTGAGTTTTAGATATTTTCTTCCCTAAGGGCAATTTGACCTTTCTACCCCTAATTAGCAGGAAAAGTGGGGAGTTAGTTGTAAGGATTTTTCATGGAGATTGTGTTGATTTGGGGGTGAGTTTGTAATGAATCAAAGGATATAGATGGAATTCCCAAAAGAAGAATAAGGGCAAAATGGGAATGCCCCCTTTGGGATATATTTCATTAAAGGAATTAGAATCAAAAGAAACCCCTTATTCTCTTCTTCTCAAGCGCAACTTCCCATCCTTACTCCTCTCAACTTCTCTTCTCTTTTTGATCAAGGTATTCAAGGGGGTTTTTGAAGTGATTTGGGGTAGAAAAGCAACCCTAACTTCCTAAGGTAAGGGTTTCCTACTTAAGTTGTGTGATTTGGGAGTTTTCCCCAACCCATATTGAAGTTTGAAGGGTTTTCCTTCTTTTTGGTTAAGATTAGAGGAAAAGTCAAGCTAAACAAGTGAAAGGAAGAGTTTGTGAAGTCTCTCCATAACAAGTAAGTAAAACCCAACCCCAGGGGTTGAGATTTATGAAATTTCTTGATTAGGGTTTTGGTTTTTAAGGCTTTGATGTATGTATGTGATGTACATGTAATATGGCATGTATGAAGGATTAAATAGAGATTCCCTATGCTTTGTGATTGTTTATTCTTTGCCAATATGAGAAATGGGTTGTTGGATTGGCAAGGTAGTTGAGATGGATTTGAAGGGGGTGTTATGGAACCCTTTTTGGAAGTGTTTTTGTTTGACAGTTATTATGGCTTTGTGAAGGGGTTTTTCCCCATTTTGGATGGTTAAGAAAAGTTTTAGAATCATGGCTATGATAGAGTTTTATAGTGCACATGAGTTGTTTGATGAAATGCCGAATAGAGGTTTGAGTGTAGTATTGAACCTTACTTCTTGCAACATTGCATGTTGGCATTTCATAAGTGCATTAGTAGTGATGAACCATCCATAGGCACTAATTGTGCATTGAAAAAGTGACCTAAGAAAATGTAGGGAAAATGGTTTATGCAATTACCTATGAGTGAGAGCTTAGTGGGGTAAAATTACTCTAAGGGTGAGAGCATTGAAAAATGCTACAATAGAATGAATTAGAAGAGTAGTATAGTTGGGATGATGCTTTGTGATCATCACCCATATTATGGGGAAGCAGGATTGATGCTTGGTGATCATCATCGAATAGCCCATTAGAAGATGGGAGGGTCGATGCTTTGTGATCATCACCCGATGAGTAGTAGAAATGGGTAGATGCTTTGTGACCCACCCCTTTACCCAGGTTAGTTAAGAGATATGTAGGTTGATGCTTTGTGATCATCATCCAACATTTAGTAGAAGTGGGTTGATGCTTTGTGACCATCACCCAATAGTGACTAGAGACGGGTAAATGCTTGGTGATCGTTACCCAAAATTCATGAGAGCGGGTAGGTGCTAGGTGATCTCCACCCGATAGTTAGAAAGAACCCGAGTTGGTGCTTTGTGATCTCGCTCGGTAGTCACTAAGACGGGTTGGTTATTGCTGTGAATTCCACCCGATAGCTATAGAGAGTGAGATGGTGCTTTGTGAGACGCCATCCGGCCGTACCTCGTAGATGAGGCCATGGCGTTATTAGAAAGCGACAATCATAAATAGCATAAGGAAAGAATTAAAAAGAGTTATTCATACGGGGGACAGAGAGAGAGATTTTACTTTTGCCCAGGACATTATTTTGTGCTCACCCCCGTTATTTTCCTTTGTGGATGCAGGGATCTAGGTGATGCGGATCGGAGGGCGTCGGCAAGCGAAGAGATAGCTACTTGTTTCCCCTATTGTCTTTAAAAATGCATTTTTATGGTCAAGGGTTACTCTTTGTGTATAAAAGACATATGACGTATAATGAAAAAGAAAGTTTTTGGGCCCAATTTTTCCTATTGTTATTATGCATGCATTATACTAGTTTTCAGTAGGTTATTACAGGGAACATCACGCTTGTCATGCAATTCAAATAATGATTATTACAAAAGAAAAGTTTTGAAAACCCATTGCACGCAAATTATAGGTGGAAACACCACTTTCTATTTTTGTATTAAGAATTTATTTTATTTTCAATTACTCGATTAGGATAAAGGTTATTTTTGGGATTTTAGAATATTTTAGGAGATTTAGATTTAGTAGAATTAAAATTCGGGAAAATGGATATTGAGAGAGGGACATCCCAGATTAGGGATAACACCCCATATCACACGCCTCTCTCTTCTCTACCAATTCCTTTTTCCCTGGAATTTTTCTTTTCCTTGGAGTTTTCATTATGGCCATGGAGGCGGCTAAACTTTTATAACCCTTGGTCGAAAGGAAACAAGACCTCGGAATCAATAAAGCCCTTGTGAGATCAATGCGGTTTTTTTCTTTAAGTGTTCAATTTATGTTTGAGTATTGGATGTTCTATGCATATTTTAATGATTGTTGCGTTTAATTACAGGAGGCCTACTAGTTTTATTATTTGTTGCAATCTCTTTGCTAAGTTAGATATCCAAATCGTAATTGTTTGATCCCTTTAACTTGTGAAGCAATTAGGGTTTTAAGAATTTGTTGCATCGGGAATTATTAAGTCTTAAGAAGAACATTCAACTAAATTAAAATGGCACGCTTGAGTTTGTGTTGTTTAGCTTCATTGATCTCTCTAGGTCTTAAGGTGCCCACTAGATTAAATCTTTAGCGCTTGTCTAGGGTTGTTTAGTAGTAAGGTTAATTAGATCGCTTGTTTCTTAATTAATTACAACTAAGGAGAGATAGGAAGATAGTTCCAATGGTGAATATTCAGGTTATGAATTGATTTATTTTTGTATCGATGATCAGTTGTAAGATTCCAATGGTGGATGTTGACTTAGACCAATGTTTGTTATTTTGATTGATTGATTAATTTGAATTGTTGTTTTCCTGAAATTGTTTCTGTTTTTACTCAAACCCCCCAACCTTGTTCGCATAACATTAAATTCGGCTAGACACTCTCCGTGGGAATGATCCTGACTCACACTACTACATGTGTTTTTAGGTTTTAATTCTGGGTGCCTACGACAGCACGCTAAATAATGTTCATTAATTAATAAAAGGCATTTTATTCTATATCGTGTAAATCATTATTATTGCAATATGTATTGATATATGTCCTTAGAATGGTAGAACCGTGATGATGGTATCAAGTGTTTCAAATCTTGATAGTGAAAACCTTATGAGCACATATGGTAGCCATTCTAGAAACGTCCGTAGCCCCTTGATATTATTTTGGAAGTAAAAAGGGAGGGCACAGATAATACGATAAGACTATCATAGTGTTGAACAACCCTGTCGAAAGGCAATGACTAATCTCACTTGTCAAGGTTGTTTGGTGACAACCTGGTGCAACACATGGGTGCTTGCTGTAGGCGAATATACCGTAGCAAGTTCACTAGACTGACCCACTAGAGGATTCCATATGGATGGTAACAGGTGTCTATGGAACAAATCCTCCTAACGAATGGTGGTACATGTGATCCTTAGACTTGAGATCACCCGGCGCCTTGTGCCACCGGGATAGTGCGGAGTTTGACACTAGCCTAACTGAGTTCTTTTAGAACTATCAATACGGTGGTGATTGGCTACATCCAAGGAGTGTATCAAGACTATAGGTGGATCGACAGGAGGATTCATCACTCTCGAGTGCAAGGAGAAGTTATCTCACAATGCAAATCGGTATATGGCAATGACACTAAAGCGTGCCCACGGTGGGATTGAGTTGTTGCTCTATCCCGATTTATAAGTACGGGTCATTGGTCAAGTTCCCGAATACATAATATCAGAGTAACAGAAGGTTGACACTATTTCTATGCCTTCATCTCATCGAGATAGCGTTATGATGAAAGGATCGGAATTGCAAGTAACCATATCGTTGAGGGTAGCTATTTTGCCTAAATCCAAAATCTATCAGGGTGGCATGATGCCTTGCTGGGGAAAGGGGCAATCTTGGATACATGTATTAGTGGGAGACGATTAATTGGTGTTAATCGTTGATACTATCACTGTCCCGGTATGATGAGGAGCCTATGGGTCACACACATAGAAGATAATTTAAGAGCCAAGAATAAAGAAGGGCGTTTTCGTGCTTTTTTAGGCGAAAAAGGGAGTATTTTGGTAATTTCACGGTGCAATTAAATTTCTTTGAAGGTCGTAGCCTTTATTTAATTTGTTGGAAAAAATTAAATAAGTGAAATTACGTTTAAATGTGTGTTCGCACATATTTAAATATATTATCATTATTGTTAAATGTTAATATATATTAATTGATTTTAATTGA
Source organism: Pistacia integerrima (assembly GCA_026225825.1). Classification (NCBI taxonomy): domain Eukaryota; kingdom Viridiplantae; phylum Streptophyta; class Magnoliopsida; order Sapindales; family Anacardiaceae; genus Pistacia; species Pistacia integerrima. Next base: position 13,633,691 of record CM047747.1, read on the forward strand.
GATAATGATAAGAAAACAAAATATCAAATTGGGAGTGTTTGGTAACATGGGGTGTTTGGGTTGGAGCCAAGCCTATTCCATATGGGAATAGGGCACTTGATTTACTATAAAAAGAAAAGTGTGTGTTAATTCAATTAATGGATTTCTCTTTAAAATAAAAACACCAGGCTGACCACCTCATTATTCTCCCACCAGCCCCGAAACACTTTTTGCCTAAAAATCAAATCAATTTGATTTCCTTTCTTCTTAATCTTAAAGCTAAGAGGATCTAGCAAATCCCTCTTTGGTTCTTTTGTGATTGTCTTAGAGTGTGGAATATGTGGGAAGGGTTCGATCTATGCTTAGTCGGTAGCAAAGCGTTCAAAGACAAGCGTGGTGGAGCCTCCAAACGTGCGTATGGTTCTAAACTCATGAATAACCTTTTTGTGCAGATTTTACTTTAATATAAATTGTAAAATTATACCATTGATCTTGGGCTCATGTAAACGATCCTTATATTATATTTTTTTTTGTTTCAGCTGCGTATATGGGACCGTTTACTAACACTAAGGACATATATCAATACATACAATAATGATTTATGTGATATAGAATAAAATGCCTTTTTATTTATCAATGAACATTATTACAAAGAGTCAATTCTACAATAATTGATTGGCTCTAGGGCACCCACTCTAATAATCTCCCACTTGCACTACAGCCAATCATTCATGTATTTAATACCAAATGATCTCAAATGCCTTTCATGCTTCTGCTGTGACGGAGGCTTTGTCAGTGGATCTACGAGATTGTTGTCAGTATGCACTTTACTGATCTACAAATCTTTCCTCTCAACTATTTCTCTAATGAGATGGAATCGTCTAAGTATGTGTCTAGACTTCTGTGAGACCGTGGTTCCCTGGCTTGAGCGATTGCTCCATTGTTGTCACAATAGATGTCTATTAGATCAACAATTGTGGGAACCACACCAAGCACAGTGATGAACTTCTTAATCTAGCTGCTTCCTCGGCTGCATTTGATAATGCAATATACTCGACCTCATTGTAGAGTCCCTCTGATGCTTTGCTTGGAGGGCTCTTCCCAGGCCTCCATTTGCACCTATTGAGACAAAATACAAACCTTGATTGCGATCGATAATCATCTTTGTCCGTTTGGAAACTAGCATCACTGTATCCTCTTATAGTGAGCTTATCTTCCCCTCAATAAACCAAGAACATATCCTTAGTCCTCTTGGTGCCTTAAGAATGTTCTTGGTTGACCCATCGTAGCGCTCACCTAGATCCAATTGATATTTACTACAAGTGCTCAAAGCACATGAGACATCAATCCGAGTACATATCCTTGCTGATGCAATTGATCCAATTGTTGATGCATATGGGATCCTCTTCATCCTATGTCTCTCATCTTGTGTTCCAGGACACATATCTTTGGAGAGATAAACACCATGTGACATTGGAATAAATCCTTTCTTGGATTCTTCCATACTTAATCTTTTCAGTACTTTGTCAATATATGCACTCTGACTTAGGCCAAGCAACCTCGTGATATATCACGATAGAATCTTTATTCCAAGGATGGTAAAGGCTGCTTCCCTAGTCCTTCAATGGGAAAGCAACTTGGATAACCAAGTCTTTTACTTTGCATTACAAGCTCGGTATATCATTCCCGATCAGAAGTATGTGATCGACATACAACACTAGTAATGTCATTGTACTCCCACTCACTTTCTTGTAAACACAGGGCTCATCTTTGTTCTTGATAAAACTGAATTCTTTTACGGCTTCATCAAAATGAATGTTCCAGCTCCTTGAAGCTTGCTTGAGTCCATAAATGGATCTACTGCAACTTGCATCCACCCTATCGCTTGTCCATCAAAAAAAAAAAAAAGAGCGAAACCATCAGGGTTGCATCATATACACATTCTCTTCAAGGTTTACATTGGGAAAGGGCCCCTTTGTTTTGACATCCATTTGCCAAATCTTATAGTCATGATATGCGGCAATAGCAACCATAATCGGATGGATTTAATCATAACCTTAAGCCGGCGAAAAAGGTTTCTTCATAGTCAATACCATGAATTTGTTTGAAACCTTTGGCAACCAGTCATGCCTTATAAGTTTACACCTTGTCATCCATGTCAGTCTTCTTCTTGAAGACCTATTTACACCTATGGGTTTTACCCCTTTAGGTTGGTTCCACGGGGAAGAACCATACTTGGTTACGGTACATGGAGTCCATCTCGGATTTCATGACTTCAAGCCATTTACGGAATCTGGATCATATAACGTTTTTCGTAGGTTTTGGGTTCATCATCTTGGTTAGAACTAGTACATCACCATGTTGAGTCCACGAGAATAAGCGTATCTCTCGAGCTCATGGCGTTACTCTCCCAAATCTACGTAGCTCCTATGCTAACGAGGCGGTTCACTTTGATCCACAAGTTGTGGTGTAACCTCCTCATAATGTTCAACCACTTCTTGTGGCACATCATCCCGTCCTTCGTCTCGTATAATTTGTGGTTCTAGAACTTCATCGAGTTCTACTTTTCTCCTACTAGTATTTCTTAGAAAAAATTCCTTTTCTAGGAAGACACTAGAACGAGCAACAAAAATTTTGTGCTCTTTTGGGTGGTAGAAATAGTATCCTTTGGTCTCCTTTGGATACCCCACAAAGATACATTTACAAGATTTTGGGCCCAGCTTGTTCGAAGTCAATTTCTTAACATAAGCTTCACAACCCCAAATCCTTAGATAAGATAAGTTGGGCTTTCGCCCGCTCCATAGTTTATATAGAGTCTTGTCTACAGACTTTTACGACACATGGTTCAAAACGTGAGTCACAGTTTCTAAGGCATAACCCCAGAATGATGCAGGTGGATCACTAAAACTCATCAGGGACCTAACCATGTCAAGTAAGGTCCTATTCCTCATTTCAGACACTTCATTGTGCTGGGGTGTATTCGGAGGGGTGAGTTGTGATACTATCTCACATTCCTTTAGGTATTCAGAAAACCCTGAGTTAAGTATTCACCTCCTCGATCCGACCGAAGTGCTTTAATACATTTGCCCAACATATTATGTACTTCATTCTTGAATTGTTTGAACTTATCAAAGGCTTCGGGTTTATGTCTTATAAGATAGACATAACCATATCTACTGAAATCATTAGTAAATGTGATGAAATATGAATATCCACCTCTAGCTTTAACTATTAGTGGACCACATATATCACTATGGATGATGCCTAATAGTTCAGTAGCCCTTTCACCTTGTCCTGTGAAAGGCGACTTGGTCATCTTGCCTAATAGGCATGACTCGTATACCTCAAATGACTAAAAGTCAAAAGGGTCAAAAACTCCATCCCTTTGAAGTTTTGCAATGCGGGTTTTATTAACATGACCCAATCTATAGTGCTAGAGATATGTCTGGTTTTGATCGCTATGTTTAGCTTTCTTGGTTTCAACATTGAGAATATCTTTATTGTTTAAATCAAGAACATATAGCCTGTTATATAAACTTGCAATTCTAAATAGAATACCATTCAAACTAAAGAACAATAATCTATTAGATATCTCAAAATGATACCCTATATTATCCAAAGCGGATACTGAAATAATATTTCTAGAAATAGAAGGTACGTAATAACAATTATGTAGTTCCAACAATGAGCCCGTAGGCAAAGATAAATAGTAAGTCCCTACAGCCAATGCAGCCACATGTGCTCCATTTCTAACTCGTAGGTCCACCTCTCCCTTGGCGAGCACTCAACTCTGCCTTAGTCCCTGCACATCAGTACAAATGTGAGTACCATATCCTGTTTCAATGATCCAAGATGTTGAGGGAGAGAAGTTAATCTCAATCATAAATATACTTGAAGTCGAAGCATATGACTTCTTCTTGCTTGTGAGAAAAGCCTTGCAGTGTTTCCTCCAGTGGCCAAGCTTGCCACAATAGAAGCAGACTACTTTCCCGCCTTTCCTTATGCCACTCTCAAGCCCAAGAGCACCTTGTCCTTTGGGCTTGGGCTTGGGTTTGGCCTTGGCCTTACCCTTGCTGTTACCCTTTGCTTTACTAGCTACCAGTAAAACAGGCTTGGACTTCTTCAAGTCTTGCTTTGCGATCCTCAGGCATGTTCAAAAAGCTCAGCCCGGGGTTTTCACCATTATGTTCATATTGAAGTTCATTATGAGGGGCGGGTGCATAAGTCGAGGCAAGGATTGCAGAATTAAATCCATTTGTAATTCTAAATCCATTTGTAATTCTGCATCCATCTCAAATCCCAAAGTCTGAAGCCTCTCTATGTGCTCGATCATCTTGAGCACATGAGGGTCAACCTGGGCTCCCTCAGTCAGACGACTTCCAAACAGTGCTTTTGACACCTTGCACCTCTCTTGTCGAGCATTCCCTTTGAAAAGCTCATTAAGGTGTAGAATAATGGCAGCAACGTCCATATTCTCATGCTGCTTTTACAGCACCGGTGTCATCTATGTTAACATCAAGCATTGAACGCCATCAGCATCATCAAGGAACTTTTGATGAGTGTCCTTTACTTCCTGAGTGGCATCAGGATCAGGCTTAGCCCGGTATGGCTTTTCAAGGATATACAATTTCTTTTCTGACTTGAGTATAATCCAAAGATTACGATGCGGTTTGAAAGAAAATTGGACCCATTCAACCTGTTTTCTTTCTCGATTATCGGTCGCAGGTTCATAATGCTCATTTTGGTGAATCTACAATTGTAGAAAAGAAAAAGTCATTATAAAGTTCATTATTATTTAATATGGTCTTTTATTAAACAACGCTCCACTATTTTCCTCAAGTCAATTAGCCCACCCTCACTAATTAACTTCGGGAAAGGCCCGTTTGGCTTTCCTAGTGGACTAAGATCCCATCTGGTTCATTTCAAACCTTTTGTTTTGGTGAACAAGCCAAAATGGGTTGATTAGGTAGGCCAACAAATTAATCCACACCAATTGATAGCTCCCACCATCAACCTCTAATGTGAAGAAGCCAACAAGCCAATCCACATAAATCCAATGGCCTAAGGCCATCGTCCTCCAAAGTGTGATTCTTAAAGGTAATCGGTTAGAGTGGACAACTTTACATGTCACCCATGTACACACAATGTGTGTACTTCTCTACTATGCCTATGACATGTTTATCAACCTTCGCTTTGGCGATCAAGCAGAACTGTCATTTTAAGTCAACCCATCACCATTAAGGAAAACTCCAATGAATTTTAACCTCCCACTAGTAGAAGTGTACCCTTTGCTTTGGCAAACAAGGTTCCAACAAACAATGGTTTGATTAAAACCATGGTGATGGAAGGCATACGTGACTTAATATACTTTAATTGAAAGGTCATTATTTAGTGTTTCACCAGATTATTATCTTTGTTAGAATGACATTGTTTGGCAAGTCATAGAACATTCAACCTTAGCATGCATTCTAAACAAAATATTAAAACATGCCAGTACATGGCCCAACTAAAACTGATTTCCTTGAGCCTAGAGGAATCGGTAGGTCACCTAAGGGTCCTGTAATAAAATCTTGAGTCTTCAAGTATGATTGTCTCTTCCTTGATTTGTCTTCAAGTACATTACAAAAACATCATTCTAAATTTACAGTGAGAATAATTATACAGAATTCTTTACATCAATAAATTTAGAAACCTCGATTTACATTCGAGGGGGATGAGATGAGAAAAGAATGTACATCGAGAAGGGGAGATTGGCTAGTTCCTATTTGGAAGGCTACAACTTCTTTAAGCGCAATTGATTTCGAGCACTGCTAATAGTTTACACATTCTTTATTGTTACTTATAGGGGCCTGAAGCATAAGGAGATTTTACTCGTTGGTGTCAATTAGGTGGTCTTTGGACTTTTGTTGCTTTCCTACGGTGCTTTTCGGACTAATAGGTTTCATGTTACGTCAATTTGAACTTGCTTGATCGTTCAATTGCGGCCTTATAATGCAATAGCATTTTTCTTTTTGGTCCAATTATTGTTTTTGTTTTTTTGTTTTTACGTATTCTTGATTTATCCACTTAGTCGTTGGGTTGGTTCTTTGCCCACCTAAGGTTTTGGTGTAGACCTATATTTCAATTCATCCTTTTTTTCTAAGGGTTTCATAATTGGACGTTGAACCCATTTCCATTATGATGGGGAGTTATCGGTGTATTAGGGCCTTTGCTTTCTTGTTATGCGCTATTCATGGTGCTACCGTAGAAATTACTTTATTTGAAGATGGTGATGGTGAAAATACATTCCGTTGCTTTTTAACCCGAACTCAAGGTGAAGAAACTTATTCAATGGTCCACGGTTAACCACTTTTGGTCCCAAATCTTTGGGGTTGCTTTCCAAATAAACCCATTGGTTACATTTCTTTATGTTATTTGTACCCGATAGGTTGGTTTATGGATGAGTACTATTGGAGTAAGTCGTGCAGCTCGAACCTACGTCCTTATGACTTCGTTTCCCTTTAAAGGGGAAATCGGTGTAGCAAAGATCTTGAATTTGGGAGGGACTTTCTACACCAAAAATATTCTTTTAAACGGGAGGGTATTCGGTGCTTGGATGGCGGCTCAAGATCGCCTCATGAAAACCTTATATTCCTTGAGGAGGTTCTACCTGTGGAAACACTTTCTTTAATGGAACTTTAAGGCTGTAAGGTAGTCGTGACCAGAAACCATCGATTTCGCTTGGTGGGTTGGGAATGCCCGGATTTATCCCGTTTATTTCTAGGTAAATTCTTTGGGAAGGGCTCATGTTAGCCCATCTAAGGGATTGGTCGTATTCTAAGGATGGAGCAATGAACCTATTTGGAAAGGTGGCTCATTTTCATACCCAGAAAAACCCATGTATGAACAAAGGATTAATTTTACTTTCCCCACCTAGCCTTACTACAGGTTGGGGAGTAGGTCTTAAAAAAGGGGGGAAGTTATAGACACCTTTCCATTACTTTGTATCGGAGTACTTCAATTAATTTCCTCTGCAGGTATTGGGCTTTGCGGTAAATTAATCATGCATTTAGGGACCTAAGACTCTTGAATAATCTTTTCCATTCTTTAGTTATGTATGGAAAGAAAGAAATAAAATGACCACGATTTTGGGTATCCACTTAATTCAAGGCTATTTAAAAAAAAAAAAAAATTACAACCATACATACCCAAATTTTTTAAAACATTCACCATAGGTCTAAGGCTCATATACCGGGCACCATGCAATATACAAACAAGTACATGGCATACATTTAAAAAACAATCAATTTTTGAATTGGGTGTGTTAATAATTAATTACCCCCTGACAATTTGTAGATCCATATTTGGTCCAAAAGTTTTGAAACTTTTCACTTTGGCCCCTGCGCACTAGAAAGTATGCTCATTATGACGATGGATTAGATCGCCGCAGCGTGCACTGATATGCGTCACGTACATGCACCACATGCGATCACCGCAGCGATGGGTTATATCGTCGTGGCAAGTGCTGATTTTCGTCAACGCGTACTTTAGACTACGATTGCAGCGACGATGAGTTATATCCGTCAGTTCGGCGGCTTGAAATATTCAATTAGCGATCATGCTAAGGACGCTTGCCGCGACGATGGGCTATATCGCTGCGGCAAGTGCTGATTTTTCAATCAGCGAGTACACCAAACAACGATCCCGCTGCAGATGATGGTTATATTGCCGCGGCAAGCGTGCACTGATCTGTAGTATTTGATCAGTTCAACCAGCCACCAAAAATGCGCCAAACGGATTTTGCAATCAATCTAAACTTCTGATTTCAACAAAAATCCATATCCATTATACCAAACTTGCAAGATCATCAACAAATTAAATTAATCATTTAAATTGATTTCTTAAAACATGCTTTCAAAGCGATTTTGTGCAGATTCAACAAAAGGCAACATGTTATCAAATCAAATACATGTAATCAACCATACATAAAAGCGTTAAAATCTGGTAACCTTGTAGGCTCGATACTACCCTTTGTTAAGGAAAGCGATCAAGTCATGGCAGGCGGAAAACAAAAATTATTTATAACACAAGGATCGTTTCCTTAGAACCCAAGAATCGAGCCACAAATTTTCAGTTTATACATTAAATCAAAACCTGCAAAAAATCAGTTTAGAGTTAAGAAATCATACGCACGTTTGGAGGCTACTCCAACTTGTCTCTGAATGGGTTTTGCTACCGATCCAAGAGTAGGATCGAACCAATGGTAGTCCATATGAAGATAACCTCAAGGAACTAAAGAGGGATTTGCTAGATCCCTCTTTAGCCTTAAGGGGAACCAAGGAACAAGAATCCAAATGATATTTGATTCAACCCAAATAATATTGGTGTAAGGGAAAGAAGAAAAGAAAAATTTGGGGGAGGGTTTTAATTAAATGTGAATGAATGAATTGTTTATTTAATTCACAAAGTGTTGCACTTATATAATGCACACAATGCCCTATTCCATCATGGAATATGCTTGGGCACCAACCCAAACAGCCTCATTTAGATATTTTAATTTTAATTATCATTATTTCAATTAATATATATATAATATTAACATTTAACAATAACAATAATTCATTTAAATATATGCGAACACATATTTAAACATAATCTCACTTATTTATTTATTTAATGTCAAAATTAAATAAAGGCTTCACTCAAACAAATTTAATTGCCTTTGTGAGATTACCAAAATACCTAGCCTTTAAAAGGCGAAAACAAAACCACCCTTCTTATTAAAGCCCCTTGGTTCTTAAATTATCTTCTATGTGTGTGACCTGTAGGCTCCTTATCATACCGGTAGTGTGTAGTATCACGATTAACACTAATTAATTGTTTTTCACTACACATGACCAGAATGGCCATGCAAGGCATTATGGCCACGATGTCGGATTCGGAGGAGGGCGATTACCTATCAATGAATATGAATTCTTGTACAATCCAATCTTTTATCATCTGTTTATCTCGCGAAGGGCCAGAACCACGAATAGTGTCAACCTCCGGTTACTCTCCGATATGTATGTATTGGATTATTGGACCCACAAGAAATAATAAGCTTTGGATGAAACAACAACTCAATCCCTCGTGCCATGATTTTAAAAGTCATTGCCATTTCTTGCGAATTAACGCGTGAGATAACTTCCCCCATGCCGGGAGTGATGAATCCTCTGTCGATCCACCATAGTCTTGATACACCTCCTCGATGCGCCAATCACTCTTTGTTATGACAACTTTCGAATAAGAAAATTGTGTTGGGCTAGTGTCAAACTACACCAATTAGTGCACAAGCACTCAGGTGATCTCAAGTCTAAGGATAACATGCACCACCATTCGGTTAGAAGGACTTGTTCCATAGAACACTGGGAGGGTTACCATCCATATGATCCTCTAGTGGGTTAGTCGAGTGAACTTGCCCACAAGCAAAGCACCTAGTGTTGCACCCAGGGGTTGTCACCAAACCCAACCTTGACAAGTGAGATCAATCACTTTTGCCTTTCCATGATCGTTCAACACTATGATAGCCTTATCGTATTATCATGCCCTTACTTGAAATTAATACTAGGGCCTACGAATGTTTCTAAGAATGGCCACCATATGTGCTTTCCATAGGGGTTCTCCAACCTTAATCAAGATTTGAAACAACTTGATACCCTCGTCATGGTTCTACCATTCTAAGGACATATATTAATACATACAATAATGATTTAAGCGATATAGAATAAAATGCCTTTTTATTGATCAATGAACATTATTACAAAGAGTCAATTCTACAATAATTGATTGGCTCTAGGGCACCTACTCTAACAAGGAATAGGATCTCACATGAAATGGTTAGGTCTATGATGAGTTTTTAGTGATTTGCCCACATAGTTCTAGGGTTATGCCTTAGAGACTATGACTCATGCACTGAATAGTGTGTCGTCAAGGTCTATAGATAAGACTCCTTATGAACAATGGAGTGGGCAAAAGCCTTACTTGTCTTATCTAAGGATTCGGGGTTACGAAGCTTATGTCAAGAAATTGACTTTGAACAAGCTGGGCCCAAATTTCTGCAAATGTATATTTGTGAGGTATCTTGGGGAGACCAAATGATACTATTTCTACCATCCAGAAGAGCATAAAACTTTTTGTTGCTCGTACTAGTGTATTCTTAAAAAGAAAATTTTCTAAGAAGTACTAGTGGGAGAAAAATTCGATGAAGTTTTAGAACCACAAGATACATTAGACAAAGGACAGGATGATGTGCCACAAGAGGTGGTTGAGCATCGTGAAGAGGTTACTCCATAATTGTGGATCAAAGTGAACCACCTCAGGTAGCACATGAGCTATGTAGATTTGGGAAAGTACGTCGTGAGCCCGAGAGATATGGTTTTCTTGTGACTTAACATGGTGACATACTGGTCTACCAAAAAAATGAACCCAGAGCCTATGATAAATCTATATTGGATCCAGATTCTGTTAAATGGCTTAAAGCCATAAAATCTGAGATAGACTCCTTGTACCAAAACCAGTCATGGTTTCTAGTGGATTCATTGAAAGGGGTAAAACCCATAGGGTGTAAATGGGTCTTCAAAAGAAGAAAGCCCCAGGACATGGATGCAAGGTGCATACCCTTATTGAGGACGACCCGTTGCCAAAGGTTTCCAATTACAAATTTCATGGTATTGACTATGAAGAAACCTTTTGCTGGTTGCTATAATTAAATCCATCAGGATTATGCTTGTGATTGATGCATATCATGATTGTAAAATTTGGTAAATTGATGTCAAAATAGCTTTCCTGAATGGAAACCTTGAAGAGGGTGTGTATATGGCACAACCCGATGGTTTCATTCTTGATGGACAAGCTAATGACTATGAGATTCGCAAATGAATGTCAAAATGGCTTTCCTGAACAGAAACCTTGAAGAGGATTTGTACATGACCACCCAACTTTGATGATTTCGTTTCTTGATGGGCAAGGCTAATAAGATATGCAAGTTCTTTGAGGTCCCATATATGGACCTCAAAGCAAGCTTGAGGATCTGGAACATTCGTTTCGATGAAGCTGTAAAATACTTTGGTTTTTATCAAGATCGAAGATGAGGCATGTGTTTATAAGAAAGTAGGTGGGAGTGCAGTGACATTCCGAGTGTTGTATGTTGATGACATACTTCTAATTAGGAATGATATATCAAACTTGCAGTCGGTAAAGACTTGGTTATCCAAGTGCTTCTCCGTGAAAGACTTAAAATAAAGATCTATCGTGGTAGATCGGGTATGTTGCTTAGCCTAAGTTAGAGTACATAGGACAAGTACTAAACATATTCGTATGGAAGAATCCAGAAAGGATTTCTTAGTTGGCACATAGGTGTCCTATCTCTCTAAGGATATGTGTCAAAACACACGATAAAGGGAAGGATACAATGAAAGAGGATCCCACATGCTTGACCAAGTTGGATCCATCTTGTATGCTCAGATTAATATCTAATGTGCATTAAGCAGTTGTAGTGGATATCAATTGGATTCAAGTGAGTAATGCCATGTTGTGTGCTCAGATTGATGTCTCATGTACATCAAGCACTTGTGGATATCAATTGAATTTAAGTGAGCAATGCCATGTTATATGCTCAGATTAATGTCTGTTGTGCATTAAGCACTTGTAGTGGATATCAATCGGATCCAATTGAGCGATACCATGTTGTATGCTTTGTAACGCCCACATTGGAGGTACGTAATTTAATTTATGCTCTTATACCTTTAGTTGATTTTTGCTAAAGTTATTTTGAGAAAATGTGAAGAAAATGCCTTAAACTTAGGCGTCCCAAATGGTCTTTTCACTCAAAATTAGTTGAAAAAGTGGGGAGTGAAAAAGAGGTTTAGATTTCATTGGAGAATGTATTAAAAATGAGGGCATTATGTTAATTGACTAAGGGACATAGATGGAATTTTAAAGAAAGTGCAAGGGCAAAATGGGAAACTATATATAATTTTTATGTTATATCAAATTGAAGAGTGAAACCCTAGCCACTCTTACCCATTTGCACACCACTTTCATCTCCATATTCTCTTAAATTCTTCAATTCTTCTTCAAAGGAAATTCATAGGTTTTGGGTGTTTTTGAGTGGATTTTCAATCTTAAAAGCTTCTATAAGGTAAGAATCCTTGCACTAAGAAGTGAATTTTAAGTTTTAAAGTGTTTGATTTTGATGGGTTATGCTCATTAGGATTTAGGAGGAAGGAAGAAAGTTTGATCGATGGAGAATTCTTAAAAGGTTGAATTTGCTCATATCAAAGGTAAGTAAATCCTACCTTTAAGTATGATTTAAGTTATGTTGTGTAGAGAACTTTCTTTATGCATATATATGTGTTTATATGTAAAAATTGTTGATGGATTTGGTGTTGAATAAGTGAATTAGGACCTATCCATGAGAAGTTGTGTTTAGGTTGTAGTTGTTATTTGATGAATGTTTGGATGAGATTTGGAAGAATTGAAGTGAAAATTTTGAAGTGTGTATTTTGGGCAGATTTGGTGTTAATTATGGAGGAGTTTATTCTAAATTTTTGGTGGCCTAAAATAGAGATAGAAGGGTAGCCAAATTAGTGTTGATTTGTGCACATGAATTTGTTTGATGGGAAATGCCAAAGAAAGAAGTGCATGTATGAGAATGATTATGTTTACTTTTTGGGATGAGTTTGTAGATGGTAGAGAATGACATGTTTGCATTCCATAATGGCCCATAATTGCATTTAAATAAATGTGAATTTAGAAAAAAAACTATAAGCATGAAACCATCAACATGCATATATATTCATAAGAGCATGAAAAAGCACTAAAATGTGTTAAAGAGAAAGTAGAAAGAAATGAGAATATTAAAGATATTCAAATCTGAAATTTTAGTTAAAGAAGTGTAAAAGATAAAAAGAAAGAGAAGGTTGTTTGCGATGGGAAGCCCAGGAGTGACATAGTCCCACATGCCACGCCGCCTTTAGTGGAGCGGCCTCGGAATTCAGAAAAGAAGAATTGTACCCAGGTCGGGTAGAAGTGCGTGTGGATGGAATTTGTACCCGAGGGAATAAGGGAATTCACTCACCACGCGGAGGGGCTCCCAGAATCCATGCCTCCACGGAGGTCGATCGGCAAGAAAAGAAAGAATAGAAAGAAAAGAAAAGAAAGAATAGAAAGAAAGAAAGAAAGAATAGAAAAGAAAGAAAGAATAGAAAGAAAGAAGGATTAGAAAGTAAGAATAGAAAGAAAGACTAGAAAGAATAGAAAGAAAGACTAGAAAAGAAATAAATAAAGAAAGAAAGAAATAAAATAAAAGAAAAAGAATAATAGAATAAGAAAAATAGAAAAGAAAATGCATAATCTATGCATTTGTACATTTGCATCATGTATATGCATAATACCATGCTTATTATTATGAGTAGTGAGAAATTAGAAAATTGAGAGAAAAACAGTGAGCAAAACAGAGAAAGAATAGAGAGAAGAACAGAGAAAGAATAGAGAATACTCGGGGAAATGAGTGGTAAGAAAAGAAAATTCAGGGATTTTAAGCAACGGAGAGAGAAGGGTAGCATTGCGGGTTTACTTATTGAGCAATTAGTGCTCACTCCATTGTTTTCAATGTTTTTGCAGGTAGTAGGTGAGTTGCGGTCACTCGAAGGCATCCCAACGGCGATTTGGAAGGGTCAGCTACACTTGTCAAGTTGCTATTTTTGAGAATATTTTATAAATATTTGTATATTAAGAAAAATTAAATATGGGCCCATACTTTATTACTCGTATATATATGTGTATTTTCTTATATATATTTTTAATGAGTTTTAGCGATTATTTTACAAGTATACTAGCTAGAAAGAAAGTATTACATTTTTGGTATCAGAGCAAAGGTTTTGGGATTTGACGATTGTTACTTTGTTTTGCCACGTTGATGTTCCGTAATTCGAACCGATGTAAGTTAATTCTTTCCTTACTTGTTAGTAGGATGAGTTGATTGGAAGGTTGACTAAAAGTGTTGGTTTTATGTAGGATGTGACGTAGAACCCGAGGAAAGCAGGTAGGGAAGGAAATTGGGAGGCATGGGTGGAACCTTCCCACCTTCCAAAATCTACCCTCTTGTCCTCCGATGAAGTGAAGGATTCGTAATATTATACCCAGCAAGTCTTAGCAAAAAAAATCGGGAGGCTCATACAGAGGAGAAGTTGAGACCCTGATTATACCGACCCCGGAGAGGGAGAGAGAGAGGTTTGGTACCCCAGGTAGTGCCAGAATCATATTGGAGTCGGATTTATAGGTTGCCTAGTCAAGCACCAGGCCGTAAGGGAATTTGGATGTACAGGTGGACCCCCAACCCTTAGTGGCAGGATGAGTGGTTCGATTAGTGGGAGGCGTGGCGACGACAAAACCCTTTTAAATAATGGCCCAGGAACCGGGGAGAAGGATTCGATTATGCCAATTTTTTATTTAGGGGTGATGCCCGTATATGTGGGAATTGATGGAGGATACTCAGTATACAACTTTGATGACCTAGGGAAATTTTAGGAGATTGTTTGAAGCAGAATATAGCATAGTTGACCGAGACCATGAAAAGATTAAGGAGTTTATTAGTTTGCAATAGGGGGCTAATTCAGTGAAAGAATATTCAGTGAAATTCAATTCCCTGGCAAGGTTTGTGCCAGAAGTAGTGAATACACCAGAGTTGAGAAGAGATAAATTCGTGCATGGGTTGAAACCAGAAATAGCCCGAGATGTGATGGTGGTTGCCATTGACCCCCTTTGACTTATACGGATGAAGCTTTGGAACGAGTTTTACGGGCAGAAATATTTGTGAATAAGCTAACCCCGACAACTCTATTAGTAGTAGCCCCCAATGTTCCACCTCCTGCTCCACAGAAAGATATAGCTAATGCCCCCATTAATAGAGAGGTTAGAAATAAGAAAAAGTTTCAACCCAAGAAGAACAAGAGGGATTGGCAAAATAAAAAGCCAAGAACCAGTGAAGTTCCCAGTGCAAGTGTGGAAGAAATCATTCAAAGGGAGGGTGTCTTAGGAGGGATTTGGGGTGAAATGTATGTTACAGATGCTGGACCTAGGGCATATGATGAAAGATTGTAAAGCCCCTCCTGCACCCACAGCGCAAACATCTAGAGGTACCAATGCTCGAGTTTTTACAGTAGCCTAGAGTGAAGCTGAAGCTAGCCCATCTGTAGTTATTAGTCAGTTATTATTTCATTCGATTCCCCTTTATGCATTAATTGATTCTGGAGCCACACATTCATTCATTACACATGGGATTTTAAAGAGATTAGGTTTGAAACCTATTAGAGTGGATTGTCCCATTAAGTTAGGAGTTACCCAGGATGGTGTTAGTGTAGTAACTCAAGAGATGCTTCTAGGGGAGTAATAGTGATCCATGGTAGGGAGTTGCCAGGTGGATTTGATAGTGTTTGATATGCGATTTTGATGTTATTTTAGGCATGGATTTCTGGGGAGGGAGATTTGGAGTAGAGATTGATTGTCGGAGAAAGAAAGTAAGATTTAATCTTGATGATGGAGATAAGTTTAATTTTGGCAAGGGTCACCAGCTTAGTATGCTAATCAACAGTGTAATGGCCAGAAAGATGTTAAGAAAAGGGTGCCTCGGGGGAGGGGGTATATTGCTCATGTAGTGCACAGTAGTGATGTCCCACTGTTAGTAAAAAGTCCCGTATACGCAGCAGAAACAAAAATTAATATAACAAGATCGTTTACATGAGCCAAGATCAAGGGTATAATTTTACAATTCATATTAAAGCAAGAATCTACAGAAATTAATAATATGTGTTTAGAAACCATACGCACGTTTGGAGGCTCCACCACGATTGTCTTTGAACGTTTTGCTACCGATCCAATTGCATGATCAAACCCACGTAGTCCACACGAAGACAATCTCAAAAGAACCAAAGAGGTATTTGCCAGATCCTCTTTGGCTTCAAGATTAAGAAGAAAAGAAATCAAATTGAATTGATTTAGGCCAAAGAAAGGTTTTTGGAGTGGGAGTGTCAAATGGGGGCTGTGTGTTTTTGTTTTACAAAGAAAAATCTCATTTATTTAATTAACACACTTTTCTTTTTATAGTAAAAACAATTTGCCCTAATCCCATACGGAATAGGCTTGGGCTTCAACCCAAACGCCCCCATGTTGCCAAACACTCCCAATTTGATTTATTTTATTTTCCATCATTATCTCAATTAAAATCAATTAATATATATTTAAGTATATATATTAACATTTAACAATAATGATAATATATATAAATATGTGCGAACACACATTTAAACGTAATTTCCCCTATTTAATTTTTCTAACAAATTAAATAAAGGCTACGACCTCAGCAAATTTAATTGCCACCTTTGTGAAATTACCAAAATACTTTCACCTTAAAAAAAAGCAAGGGGCGCCCTTCTTTCTTCTTGGATCTTAAATTGTCTTCTATGTGTGTGACCATGAACTCCATTATCATATACGCGTGTATAGTATCGCGATTTACACTAATTGGTCGTCTCACTAATACACCAGGACTAAGATTGGCCCTGCAAGGCATCATGGCCACCCACCCTGATAGTTCCGGATTGAACAAAGTAGCTACACTCACGATATGGTTATCGGTGCAATTCCCGATCCTTTCATCATCACGTTATCTCGTGAGGACGAAGGCATAGAAATATGTCAACCTTGGTTACTCTCGATATTATGTATTTAGTTTACGGACCAATGACTGTACTTATAATCCAGGGATAGAGCAACAACTCAATCCCACCCTGGTTTGCGGTTTTAGTGTCATTACCATATCTTGAATACGCCCGAGTGAGATAACTTCTCCCGTGCCGGGAGGGTGAATAAATCCCTCTGTCTATCCACCATAGTCTTGATACACTCCTTGATGCGCCAATCACCACCGTATTATTGACAGGCTTTGAATAGAAGCACGTTAGGCTAGTGTCAAAGCACTAATCGGTGCACAAAGGCGCCCTTCCGGTGATCTCAAGTCTAAGGATCACATGCACCACCATTCGTTAGAGGATTTGTTCCATAGACACCCTTGGGGTTACCATCCATATGGAATCCTCATGGAGGGTCAGTCCAGGTGAACTTGCTTTGCGGTGTAATCACCTCTTGAACAAACACCCATGTGTTGCACCCAGGGTTGTCACAAAACAGCCTTAACAAGTGAGATCAGTCACTGCCTTTCGATAAAGTCGTTCAACACTATGATAGCCTTACCGTATTATCGTGCCCTTACTTCTAGAATAATACTATGGCTACTGAACGTTCTAGAATGGCCACCATATGTGCTCATAGGGGTTCTACTATCAAGATTTGAAACACTTGATACCCTCGTCACAGTTCTACCATTCTAAGGACATATATCAATACATATTGTAATAATAATGATTTACGCGATATAGAATAAGATGCCTTTTATTATTGATTAATGAACATTATTACAAAGAGTCAATTCTACAATAATTGATTGGCTCTATGACACCTACTCTAACACCCACAACTAGAGATTCAGAATGTGCCAATAGTTCGGGAGTTCTTAGATGTATTTTCGAAAGATTTTTTGGGTTTACCTCCGGAAAGAGAAGTAGAATTCAGTATTGAACTGGCACCAAGGACCGCACCCATTTCTAAACCCGCCCTACGGATGGCCCGTAGAGCTTCGAATTAAAAAAAACGGCTTGGGAACTCTTAGAAAAGGGTTTTATTCGACCTAGCCATTCTCACTGGGATGCTCCAATTTTGTTTGTGAAAAAGAAAGATGGATCTCTACGGATGTGTATTGTAATAAAGTGACAGTGAAGAATAAATACCCGTTACCTCGCATAGATGATTTGTTTGATTAGCTGAAAGGAGCAGCAATGTTTTCAAAGATTGATTTGAGGTCGGGTTATCATCAAGTAAGGGTTGCAGGGCAAGATATTGCCAAGACTGCTTTTTGGACCAGATATGGGCATTATGAGTTTGTGGTGATGCCTTTTAGGTTAACCAATGCCCCAACAATTTTTATGGGCTTAATGAACAGGGTGTTTCAAGATTGTCTTGATCGATTCATAGTGGTGTTAATTGATGATATCTTGGTGTATTCTAAGACAGAAAAGGAACATGAAGAACACCTAAGATTTGTGCTACAGTGATTGCGAGATAAAAAGTTGTTCGCCAAATTTTCTAAGTGTGAGTTTTGGCTAGATCAAGTTATCTTTCTGGGCCATACCGTGTCAAAGGAGGGTGTATCAATGGATCAAGTAAGGTAAAAGCAATTTTGGAATGGCAACAACCGAAGACAGTAAAGGAAGTGAGAAGTTTCTTGGGGCTAGCAGGCTATTATAAGCGGTTTGTAGCAGGGTTTGCTCAATTGGCTAAACCGCTTACAGCTTTCACCAAACAGAGAACTCCTTTCATTTGGTCGAATACCTATGAAGAAAGTTTTCAAGAGTTAAAAAGAAGATTGACCACAGCTCCTATTCTTGTGTTACCACATGAAGGTGTAGATTATGACATTTATACAGATGCTTCATTTCAGGGACTTGGTGCAGTATTGATACAGTTGGGTAGAGTAATAGCTTATGCTTCTCGTTAGTTAAAAGAGTATGAGACGAGATACCCTACACATGATCTAGAGTTGGCTATTGTAGTTTTTGCACTGAAAATATGGAGGCATTATTTGTATGGAGCAAAGAGTAATATTTATACAGATCACAAAATCTTGAAGTATTTCTTCACCCAAAGAGAGCTGAATATGAGATAGAGGAGATGGTTAGAGTTGGTTAAAGATTATGACTGTGAAATTAAGTATTAACCTGGGAAGCCAATGTAGTAGCCAATGCCTTGAGTAGAAAAGCTTACTTGTCCCGACTTACAAGGCAGAAAGAATTAATAGAAGAATTGTGCAAAGAACTGATTGAGGTCATAACAGGAACGATTGCCAGGTTAAAGGTTCAGTCTATATTACTGGAAGAAATCAAAGGAAAACAAGCTACCGATGAGTGGTGTCAGAAAATAAGTCAACAAATGCTTGAGGGTAAGATACCAGAGTTCCATCTGTTAGATGGTGTCCTCCGTTTCATGAGTCGTTTGTGCATTCCTCAAAATGATAAGTTAAAAAAGAGAATTCTTACGGAGGCTCATGACACACCATACACTGCTCATCCTAGAGCAACCAAGATGTATCAAGACTTAAAGAAAGGCTATTGGTGGCCAGGTATGAAGAAGGATATTGGAGATTTTGTAGCTAAGTGCTGGTTTTGTCAAGGCAAGTGGAAGGCGAAGAACACCCGGGAAAGGCCATCGAGGGGTTGCTTGACCGCTAGTATTCCTAAATGGAAATGGGAGAGTATTTCGATGGATTTTATTACAGGTCTCCCTAGAGTGCAGAAAGGGTTTAATGCTATATGGGTAATAGTAGATAGATTGACCAAGTCAGCCCATTTTCTTCCAGTAAATGAGAGCACTACTTCGAATCAATTGGCCCAGATTTACATTAAAGAGGTAGTGAGACTACATGGAGTACCTAAGACAATAGTATTAGATAGAGATTCAAGATTTGTCTCAGTTTTCTAGACTAGTTTACAGAGGAACTTGGGTACCAGATTGGCTTTTAGTACCGCCTACCATCCTTAAACAAATGGCCGGACAAAGTGATGGGTAGGATATCTTTCCCCACCGAGGTTTATTAGCAAAAGCAAATAAGTTTCCTAACGTTATCAAGTTGAATGGTCGAATTTTTGGATTAGTGGGAGCAAAGTTTTAATTTAAAAACAACAAAATGAAATTTAACTTAAGGTTAAAACTTAATTAAGAAAGAACAATGAAACAAACAGGAATATCCAATTCAAGCAAAGCGGGTGAGGGTTTTGACTTCGTTGGACTTTTATGGGTTAAACCTAAAAATTACCACCTATATTCACATTCATGTGCAATGGTTGTAAAATTGAATTCACTAATATGTTAAACATACCCTCTCGGGCTATGTTTTTCCTATTCATCCTTATTAACATTCCGCACCCGAACAAATTGAAGGTTAATAATTCGAATTCCATTAAGCACAAGAATCCCAAAATTGATTTCATTAATTCTTGAATCTATCTCTAGCATCCAATACTATAATGGTGGGGATTACCTAAGAAGCCTAACATGAATTATTTCTCAATCTCATCATGTTCATCACATACAAATAACAATTCAATTTTAGTAACACCACAACCAAAGCTTATTCACATGGAAATAACACAATCAAATACTTAACCCATTTAAAATCCAAACTACAATCAAAACCCTAACCCATAAAGGAATTAGTTCATAACTAAATTAATACTACAAAAATGAAAAAGTAAATACACAAGTTAAACATAATGAAACCGAGATGAAAGATAAGAAATCTCCCAAAAGATGAATTCTCAGTCAAAATCGAATCTTCTCCTTAAACAATCCGAAAACCTCAAAGCTTTCCTCTAAGAAAAGTGTAAAAACGGCTCAACCTAAAAAGTGAAGATCCCCTTCGCAAAAGGTTAAGTTTTTCTTTTATACTTAGTCCAAAAACCTAGCCAAAACACGCACAACACGAAAGCGGTTGGCGTTAACAAAAGGGGCCGAATAAATTGATTCCAGCCGCCGCGAGAAGAAGTCGAGATAAGTTCGTTTTCCCCACGCCTACTCGCCGCGGCAAGAAACATTCTCGCGCGAGCTTCTTCCTCAGTTGGCATAACAGCCTGACTCCGCACTTGCTTCTTCATTCGATTCTTCGATTCCTCGCTTTCTCTTTCCTTGGGAACAAGCTTCATCACGTGCTTTGTCCCCTACTCCAAGAACTCTCCTATCTTCTGAAATCCGCTAATTTCCCGAGTCAAAACTATTAAATTTGTCTTTATTTGCCCTTTCAAAAAGTCCATTTTAACCTGAAACAACGAAAAGTAAAGAATTAAAGCAACAATTCAGTCAAATGCACTAGGAAAGTACGAATTCCGACAAAAGATTCTAATAAAAAGCGTATAATTTACGGATTAATAGTAGTAATATCAATCGGATCAGGTGAGCGTTCTGATGGTTAATCCAAGAATATTCTTAAGGTACTGAGAGGACTAAGGATATGTTCTTGGTTTTTGAGGGAAGATGAGCTCTTGTAAGAGGATCTGAAATTTGATGCTAGTTTTCCAAACGGACAAAGATGATTATGATCACAATCGGGTTTGGTATTTTGTCTCAATAAAGCGTGGGGCGGGGTGGGTGGGAAGAGCTCCAAGCAAAGCACTGTAGCGACTCCACATAGGAAGGTTAGTATATTGCATGTCGAGATCCGGGACAGAGACAATGCGGATTAAGAAGTTCATTCTGAACTTGGTGTGGTTCCCACGATTGTTGATCCCCTGTAGCGTCTTATTGTGACAACAATGGAGCAATTGTTCAGCCGGAGAACCACGGTCTCATCAGAAGTCCAGGACCACATACTCGATGATTCCATCTCGCGGAGAGATAGTTGAGAGGATAGCGGGGTGGGGCGATAAAGTAAAGTGCATGGCGCGACATCTCAACGATCCACGACTAAGCCTCTGTCGCCCGGTGAGGCATGAAAGGAAAGGCCCTTGAGATCATTTGGTATTAAATACATTAATGATTGGCTATAAGGTGCCCAGGGTGGGAGATTGTCGAGTAGATGCCCTAGAGCCAATCAATTATTGTAGAATTGACTTTCTTTATAATAATGTTCATTACTCAATAATAAAAGGCATTTTATCTATCGCGTAAATCATTATTATGGCATATGTTGATATATGTCCTTAGAATGGTAGAACCATGACGAGGTATCAAGTGTTTCAAATCTGATAGTGAGAACCCTATGAAAGCACATATTTGGGTGGGCCATTCTAGAAAGCGTTTCGTTTAGCCCAGTATTATTGGCAAGTAAGGGTAACAGATAATGCGGTAAGGCTATCATAGTGTTAAACGACTTGTCGAAAGGCGTGGCGAGTCTCACTTGTCAAAGTTGTTTGGTGACAACTGTGCAACACATGGGTGCTTGTGTGGAGCGATATACCGCAGCAAGTTCATGTTGACTCACCGGAGAGGATTCCATATGGATGGTAACCCCGAATTGTCTATGAACAAATCCTCTAACGAATGGTGGTGCATGTGATCCTTAGACTTGAGATCACCAGCGCCTTGTGCACCGTAAGGTGCAGCTTGACACTAGCCTAATGCGTCTATTGTGCTATCAATACGATGGTGATTGGTTGCATCAGAGTGTATCAAGACTATGGTGGATAGACAGAGATTCATCACTCCCGGAGGTGCGGGAGAAGTATCTCACGGCGCATTCGTATATGGCAATGATACTAAAAGCGTGGGCACAATAAAGGGATTGAGTTGTTGCTCTATCCAAGATTATAAGTACGTCATTAGTCTAGAAACCGAATACATAATATCGAGTAACCGAAGGTTGACACTATTTCTATGCCTTCGTTCCTCATCCGAGATAACGTATGATGAAAGGATCGTTATACGGTAAACATATCATTGACAGTAGCTACTTTGTTGAATCCGAATCTATCGGTGGCCATGATGGCTGCTAGGCCGGAATCTTGGTCTATGTATTAGTGAGATGATTAATTGGTGTTAATCGCGATACTTATACACTGCGATTATGATGAGGATCCTATGGGAGGGTCACACACATGAAGATAATTTAAGATCCAAGAAGAAAGAAGGGCGTTCCGGTTCCTTTTTTAAGGCAAAAGGGTATTTTGTAATTTCACAAGTACAATTAAATTTTGCTGAGGTCGTAGCCTTATAATTTGTTAGAAAAATTAAATAGTGAATACGTTATGTGTGGGTCGCAACCATATTTAATTAATCATCATTATTGTTAAATGTTAATTAAATATTAATTGATTTTAATTGAATATAATGATGATAAATAAATATCTAATTAGAGTGTTTGGCGGGCATTGGTGTTTGTGTAGCAAGCCCATTCCATATTGAATAGGCAACTTAAATAACACTATAAAAGAAAAAGGTTTTAGTGAAAAGTGTGTGTGTTATTTTATTATTTCATTTTTCATTGAAAAGAGAAAAACCTCCAGCCAAAACACTCTCCCACACCGGAGGTTTTGGTTTTTGCCAAAATCAAATACCTTTTGTTTTCTTCTTGATTTTCTTAAGGCCAAGAGATCTAGCAAATCCTCCTTGGTTCTTGTTGATTGTCTTCATGTGGACTCTAACCGGAAATCGATCCTACACTTGGATCGTAAAGCAAACACGTCCGAGACAATATTGGTGAGGCTCCAAAGCGTGGTATGGTTTCCTTAAACCTTGCCTCGATTTTTCTGTAGATTTGATCATTTTATATAAACTATGATTTTTGTACCGATCTTGGTTCTAAGGAACGATCCCCTTTTAGAGTTTATGTTTTTTTTTTTCCGCATACTGTAATGGGTCGTTTCTAACATCAACTTCAGAAGACCAATGATTTCTTCGGTTGCACCCTCTCATTAGGTCTTTGATAGATGTTACTTGCCAAAAAAAAAAAAAAAAAAAAAAAAAACTTCAAGCAACTCATGAGCTTCTTCCAAGTGTCTTATTTGCAATGCTCCTCCCAATCTTGCATCCATCATGATTCGCACATTAACCAACAATCCATTATAAAAGCGTTGGACTTGGCAATCCAAAGCGCAACCCATGGTGGTGACACTCTCGGTAGTTCCTGTATCTTTCACCGCCTCTATAATGATTCAGACTCTTCTGTAGAAAGATGTGATATCATTTCTCATTTTCGCCGATTTTGCTGGAAAAAGAATTGGGTCGAACTGTGGCTAATTCGTCCATGTTGTGATCGTCAACGATGGTAGTGCCATTAACCATCCCTTTAGTTTAGCCCCTAATCAAAGAAATGAAAGCCCAGGAATAGTCTCAATCGATGGCATCCATTTGACACCCTCGTTGACTGAAGGTGTCATGAGATCTCTAAGAAAGTTTGCAATGTGTAGATTTGGATCTTCCTTCAAATCTCCTTTAAACTGTACCGACTGCTGGATCATCTGGATGATTGCCGACTTTATTTCGAAGTTGTTGGCTTGTACTACTAGTCTAGTTATGCTCAAACCACTGCCATCAAGCTGCTGGGAAGCGAAAATTCCCATATGTTCCCTTTATTTTAAAACCGCCATCTCACAACTATGGCCTCTGGTTCAAGCCCGTTTAGCCTCTTTTTTGTCCTCTTCTCTCTCTGTTAAGTCTTCTATTTGTTCTATTAATCTCTAGATCAATAAGAACCACTGGCTGACGTCTTGCTCTTCGCATAAACTACACAGAAAAGGAGAAAGTGCAATCACAAGCTCACAAAAAAGAACAACAAAATTAACTAACAACACAATTAAACAAAAAAAAAAAAAAAAAAAAAAAAGGAAACTCTAATCTAGCTAACACAAGAAAAACTCAATGTTAACACAAAGATCAATCCCCAGCAACGGCCCAAAAACTTGATGCGTTGTTACTACAACATGCAAATATAAGCCCCAAAATGCACTAGTCGCACAAAGTAATAAAGTGATGAGGTGGAGTATCGTCCCATGAGGATTGGTTGCAAAAGCACTAATTTCCAATTTGTTTTCAAGTGGGAAACCCGGAAATTGTTTGATTTATGAGAGATTAAACTTAACTCAAAGCACAATTTACTAGTTGTAAAAACAACTAAATTATGAAAGCAAGATTTAACACAAGAGTAATAATATCATTGTATGGCAAAGAAACGGTTAGGTTTGACTTCATTCGACTTTTTATGGATTAATTATGTGGATTATTGCTACTTCTTACACTCACATGCATGGATTGTAAATCGAATTTCTTAAGTTGTCAAACATAACTCTCGCTATGAATTCTACTTTTCCCTATTAAACTTCCATGACCCAACAATTTGAAGATTAATAGTTCCAGATTCATTAAGCTAATGGAATCCTAGATTGATTTCATTGATTCTCAAACCTATCTCTAGCGTCAATACTACAATGGTGATTACCAGAGCTTAACATGATTCATTTCCTCAATCTCATCATGTTCAACAATACAATCAATAAAAATCAGAACAACCACATAATCTATGTAATAGAATGTAACAACAACAATAATCAATTGATTAATCCATAGAAATCTGATTTACATCAAAACCCTAACCCAAAATGGATTAGTTCATAACTAAATTAACACAAATAGCTAGAAAAGAAAATAAAACATAAGCAGTCAACATATTGAGACAAAGAGAAAAGAAGCAGTCTCCCTAGTTGAAGAATCCAGTAGATTAAATCCCAAATCTTCTTCCCTCCCTTTCCAAAATATCAAAGCTATTCTCAAACAAAGAGGAATCAGGACGAACCCTTACCAAAATGGCAAGGTTTTTCTTATATAGTTCGCCCAAAACCTAAAACCTTTCCTAAAATAAAAGGCTGTGCGTGAGCAAATTTCGGAGACTTCGGGTTTCGGGACGGAACTAAAGTGAATCTTGTGCCTATCTTCTTCCCGGGCCGCGCCGAAGGTTAACGTTCCGCTGTGGAACCTCCCCTGAAAATTCTGAATTTATAGAATTGCCCTCCGCTTGCTTCCTTGCTTGAATCTTCGATCTTCGATGCTTTCCCATGGGAACAAACTTCATAGTGCTTTAGCCTCGTCTGATTTACAAAATTCCGAGATCAGCTTTAGCCTTGGGGTCCGAACTCCATTTCCCGCTCATTATTTGCTAAAAATGCACGTTTGACCTTGGAACATAAAATATATAGAATTATAGTAATTCGGGGCAAAATAAACGATCTAATAAGTTTCTAAAATCCGCCAAAAAGCCTAAATAAAATAAGGTATAATCTTTCGGATTATCAATACCCCAATCTAAAGACATGCTGTCCTCGAGCATCAAGTACAACACAAAGAAAGAAAACAACAACAACCAAAACACAAAACAACAAAACTTGAAATGATTAGACAAAAATTAGACTCAAACTCACCATAAGAAGGCCACCTAGAATTTATACAAATCCCTCCCAATAATTGTTGAAAAATTATTACCTTGAAAAAATGCTCAACACTCCAAGAAGTTATAAGTGCATTGACTATCTTTCTATATTGGTCCCCTCGAGTAGGTGATCCCCACTTAGTCCCACATTGACTTCCCGATTATTTTATGCGAAATGCAAAGTTTATCAAATGACGTAGACTCCATAGCCCTTAAGTATCGGAACTACTTCCTTCCACTAATGAGGATTAGACACTACTAAAGATCAAAAGGTCTTTACAAAGTTTGTAACGTTAGGCCCTTTCGGTTAGTAGCTCAAAGAAAAGGAAAGGATAAATAGCAAGAGAACCTCCCGGTTTCCTTTAGGGCAACACTCAAAGCATCAACTTCCTCTTTCTTTCAACCACCACTTAAGATGTCAACCGTTTTATAACCTCAAACATGTGAACTTCTTAATTTTGCTTCGAATTTCAATTCTCAATTTTTTTTTTTTTGTTTTTTTTTTTTTTTTATAACAATAACAATAACCGATTTGAGGTTAATTACCCCTTTTATTCTTCTTGCCCTTCTCACAACCCCCAATATATTCTTTTAGTTCATTCACACAACTTTCCAAGCTCTTTATGTTTGCATTAGGTTTAGAATTCTCTTAAAAGTTGCGGACGTGTTTAGGGTGATAGGTATGGGTATTATTGGTTTACAAAAAAAAATATGTCAACTATGATTTCATAAGGCTCAAATGGGTAACTATGGACAAAATTTATGGTCGACTGGAAAGGCTCAAGCGTTCTAAAAAACTGCCTAAATCACTTCCTTAATAATGCCTATTCCTAGAATTTCGCCTCAAGCATTTCTCAACTAGGTCACCTAACCGCATCAAAAGAATCTAAGCATGCCAAAATAATGAAAATGGTGGTTGAACCACTCAACGAACCACTCAACAAACCTCAAGCTAAATTCAGTCAACCAACATAAACTTGAAAGCCAAAATGGCCCTTAACATTTTTCAACAACAAAATCCCAACAATCCTATTCTCATCATAGACTTATGTAATTCATCATTGGCAAAACACAACAAAACATGAAAACAACTAAACACAAATAAAAAATTTGTTCAAATTTTGCCTACCCCCAAACTAAAGGTGACATTGTCCCCCATGTTTACATTATGCCACAATTTAGGAATAGAAAAACAGAATTTACAAAGGGTATGAGATAGGTTCCTGATTAATCGGTGAAGTCGAGTTTCGCTTCAACAACATGCACACCCGTTCCTTGGCTTTCTTTCATCACCATAATCGTGAAAACAATTGAAGGTTCCTTGTGGGTTGTCCCACCTTTTGGTGTTAGAAAATTTCACTAACTAATAAGAAAATATTACAATCCTAATCTCGCCCTTACAACTACTAGGAAGTTCAAACAAAAATTAAACAATCCAAAACAAAAAGAAAATTAGTTCAATGTCCAAAATAGAAGACAATGATAACTAAAACAAAGAAAATAAAACTACAAAACAGGGTGCTCGAGGTTTCATTCTTGCTCCTTCCTCCTCCTTCCCGGTGTCGTCATCTTTGTGTCGGGAGCAATCCATTCCTCCATCGAATCCCCAAAAGTATTCCCATTGGAAGTTTGAAGTATCAATGTCGAACTTGGTGCGGGCAGCTGTGTTGCCATATTATACATCATCTGGGTTTGCTCTGCTAGCCAATCTTGATGTCGTTCCCATCCGTTCATCTACCCAACATCCGCTACATTAGCTCTTTTGATTGTGGATGTTGAAGCTGGATGATGTGGCTTGGCTTTCGTAGTTCTTTGTCTTTGTTTGTTTGGAGCTAGGTTCTTCTCTAGAAGTACGCCTAAAAGTAAGCTTCCGGATAGTAGGCCGGTGTCCCGAAGAATGCAGGCAGGGATGGATAAGTGGTTCATCATCCTGTCTTCTCTACCCTCCTGCCTCGGAGTGCACTTTCAATGATGAGATGTCGGAAAGGGAAGCTCCTGCGGGTCGGTTGGGCTTGCATTCGGCATACTCGTCCATGATAATCTTCCCCACATCCCATTCTCTTTCTAAAGGGTGGGCAATGGCATAAAAAAGCAATCTTGCCTTTATCAAAATTCGCCGAAAGCTATAATGTGTCTCTAGAATCATCCTCACACACACAAAAGTACTACCACAACCCTAAGCATCCGGTATCGATTAGTTCCTTGAAATACTTTTTTTTCCCCCTTTTTCCTTGCAAACCTCCCGAAGGGTATCCGGTTTTTGCCTATACCTTAAGTATCTCATCTTCATTAAATTGTTGCTTCTTAAATTCCAGATACTCATCACAGTCAATCGAAGGCAAGTTGTAAAAATCATTGATGACCTTCGCATTAATTGGCACATCAATACCCCTAACAAATACATGCCCAGGATCACACTCAAGGAGGCTGGCATAAAACTCTCTTACTATCGGCTCTATAGTCGCATGTCTGGGTTCACTCATAAATGCATTCCACTTTCGCCCTTGACTCCTCTCTTCAGCATAGACAGTGGTCAAACCCCGCTTGGCAATAGACCCTTTATCCTTCCTTTGGATTGCTCTTCCATATCGTTGCCCCCGGAAAGCCCCTTTGTCACCTAACAATTGTCCCCACCCCTTTTTTCCTTTTCCTTTACCCTTGGACGGTACTTTGAGCGGTATTTTATGTTCGACTCTAATGTACCCCCAAACTAAGATTCTAACCAGACAATTCAACTCTAAATACTCTACTATTGACCACAATCATTCCTGCAAAAACACCAAAATTTTATAAAATTGCACCTAGACCCCAAAAATCACTCTTCTTCCAAACTCAACTCATCCAAACAATATTTCAAACTTAAAGCACTACAATCAAAATTGAACAATTTAGATGTTGGGGAACTTGAAATCTTACCCTTCTCACGCTGAATGCATCACCAATTTCACCAATTGCGGCCCAGATTGCAAGATCCCCAAATTTTGAAAACCAAGGGTTTCCAAAATTTTCTTCAATTTTTCACAAAAATCCTTGCTAAAATGAGTTGTTTTGGTGTTTGTAAGGGTTTAGGAGTAAGGAAAAGTGATGGAAATTCACTGGAAAGGCTCTAGATTGAAGGTGGAAGTGTTTGGCTCTTTGATGTGTTTTGAAGTTTTTCGCGAAAATGAAGAGTCGCGACCCGGTGATTTATAAAAAAACGGGGCCTTTTGCCATGGCGAAGTTCTTCATTCAAAGAGAAAAAATTCAAACCCAGTCGATGCCGCAGCAAAGAAAAATTCTTCACTGCGGCGAAAATTTCCAAGGCATACAGTGCCGCGGCAAAATTCCCTTAGTCAAATTTCGCTAAACCCTTTCTGCCGCGGTGAAAAATTCCAAAGAGCACGTCGCCTCGACGAAGAACAAATTTCGCATCGGCGTAGTCTAGGACTTTTCGAATCTGTGGCAAATATGTTTTTCTACGGGTGAAGAAAAATGCTTTCGCGTAGCGAAAACTGGAAGTTTCCCTTTTTTCGTCTTAGTTCGATATTTCACCTGAAACACCAAAAAACACACGAAATCAAAAATCATTCTAAATCATGAGACAACTAAACAAATTCAAAACAACAAAGAAATGAAAACAAATGAAAACACTTGGGTTGCCTCTTAAGAAGCACTTGTTTATAATCGGAAGCTCGACTTTCTCAAGTCTTCATGTTGGGATGTCAAGTTGGATGGGAAATG
Source organism: Pistacia integerrima (assembly GCA_026225825.1). Taxonomy (NCBI): domain Eukaryota; kingdom Viridiplantae; phylum Streptophyta; class Magnoliopsida; order Sapindales; family Anacardiaceae; genus Pistacia; species Pistacia integerrima. The sequence goes on from CM047747.1 coordinate 13,663,428, forward strand.
ACTTGCAACTCATCACCCCATCAATGTATGGCTTCAATCTCTGTCCATTGACCTTAAATGTGCCATTTTCTTCATGTGACACCTCCACCACCCCGAACGGGTAAACTCTTGTAACTATGCAAAGGTTCCTGGACCATCTAGACTTAAGTTTTTTCCAAGGAAGAAGGCCTAAGTCTAGGGAAATTATACAACAATATTTTTCGACCTACTTCAAAGTTCTTCTTCCTTATATGCTTGTTTCCATGCCACCTTTTGTCTTTTTCTTTGTAAATCCGAGCATTCTCATACGCTTTGAGATGGAACTCATCGAGTTCATTCAAAGTCAAAGCATCCTTTCCTCCCAGACTCGTTAAGTCCATGTTTAGCTGCTTTTGAGCGCCTAGTATGCCTTATGCTCGAGTTCTTTTACCGCAAGTGACATGCCTTCCCGTAGACCATCTTAAATGGAGACATACCAATTGGAGTCTTAAATGCGTGCGGTAGGCCCATAATGCATCATCCAATCCGTGACCAATCCTTCCTAGATGCATTCACCTGCTTCTACAAAAATTCCCTTAAGTTCTTTGTTCGACAGTCCAACTTGCCCAGTCTCCGTGGGATGGTATGGTGTCGCAACTTTATGTTTCACTCCATATTTTCCCAACAACACATCTAATTGCCTATTGTAAAATGCGATCCTCCATCACGATGATTGCGGTGTACCCCAAATCTTGAGAAAATGTTCTTTCTCACAAAATTAACCACCACCCTGGCATCATTGGATGGCAATGCAATTGCTTCCACCAATTTCGATACGTAATCCACCGCTACCAAAATGTACATGTTCCCATAAGAATTTGGAAAAGGACCCATGAAGTCAATTCCCCACACATCGAACATCTCAACAACTAAGATATTGTTCAACGGCATCTCATCTTTCTTCGAAATATTTCCACTCCTTTGACATTGGTCATATTCCTGAACCATCCGGAAGGCATCCTTTGTAACGCCCCACTTGAGGTACGTATTCAAGATTTGTTGTATTGTTTAAATGTTCATTGATTCAACTTTAATTGTGAGTTGGTTGAGTGGTTGCCTTGAAATTTGTAAAATTTGGCGAAGTTGTTGTGTTACAGACTTCGCCGGGGTGAAGAAGAATCTTCGCCGCGACGATGAAGCCTTGCAACCTACGGCGTAGGTTTTGTAAAGTTTCGCCGGGGCGAAGAAAGATTCTTCGCCACGGTGAAGGGCTTGACAAAAAAAAAAATGTATTGAGTTTCTAGAGAATTCTTTCTTTTGGGGGCACAATGACCATTCTACCCCTAGTTAGCAGGAAAAGTGGGGAGTAAAATGTAAAGAAATTTCATGGAGAATAGGTTAGTGTGGGGGTGTGAGTGTAATGACTTAAAGGATATAGATGGAATTTCTAAGAAAGAATAAGGGCAACATGGGAAAGGAAGGTTATAATATGAGCTAAAAAGGGTTAAGTGAAATAAACCCTCTATTTCATTCATTTCGACCGCCATACCCATTCTCTAAATTCTCTCAATTTTCCTTTCAATTTTCCTAAGATTTCTAAGGGGTTTAAGAGAGTTTTTAAGTAATTTTGAGTAAAGATTTCATCTAAAGCATCCTAAGGTAAGGATTCTTGCTTTAGATGTGAGTTTTGCTTATGGTTATATTGAAGTCTTATATTGTTGTTATTGTTCTTGTTGTTGTTTTAAGTTGAAGGGAGAAGACAAGACAACAAGAGAAAGGAAAAGTGCTAGAGAAGTCACTTTTTCACAAGGTAAGTAAATCCAACCAAGTTGAGATTTGAATAAGCTTTTGAGTAGAGATTGAGTAGAGATGTATGCATGAATGAGTATGTAGTATGCTTGATGAGAAATTTAGTTGAGATGAGTAGCTATTTTGTGGTTGTTGGATACACTTCATATATGAGAAGTGTTTTAATGTGTTTGGAGAAGTAGAAATTGAGATGAAGTTTTGGGAGATGTTGTGTAAACCTATTTGGAAGTGCTTTCCTTGACAGGGATTATGGTTATATGAGGGAGTTTTCTCCCATTTTGGATGGCTAGAGAATGAAGTAGAGTAGTAATTATAGTAGAGTGTTTATATGCACATGAGTTGCTTGATGAAATGCCTAAGTGAAAACATGTTACCAAACTGCCCTATCACAGCCGTGACTTTCTGAGTGATTTTTGGGCATCTTACGGATTGAACTGGGTTTAGACCAAAACATAAAAGTTACAGCCCTATCTCTAAGCTTTAAAACGAGACAAAAATTGTAGTAATTTGATGTGTATAACTCAAGTTATACCATTTTGAGTGTGACCTGTGCAGAATGACTGTCTTTGATGCAATAATGCATTTGTGCTTTTCATGAGTACATTAATGAGCATGAACCATCCATATGCATGAATTATGCATTATGGAAATAGTAGAGAACTTTGAGTATGACCTTTATTAAGAGAAAAGAGAGAAAAAAAGAATAGAGTAGGTTGTGTGATGGGGAACCCGTGAGTAATGGGTAGAGTACCTCCCGCATGTACGCCGCACAAGGAGCGGCATGAGTATGAGAGAGAGAGAAGTGGTGAGCAGTGGGAGAGTGCATGCGGATGCGGGCTATACCCGAGAGTACCCAGAGAGAGTTTATACGCTCACATGGCCAAGGGTTTCGAATCCATGCATAACCAAGTCCGATCGGCTAGAATGAGTAGAAGTCACGGATAGTGGGAGCGAGTCCCGGCCGTGCCCCCGGTAAGATGAGGCCGTGACTTACAAAAAAGAGAGAGTAGCAAAAAGCTATTAGAAAGAGAAATTAGAAAGAAGTACAAAGAGAGAGTAAATGAGAATTGTAAGGAAAGAATTAGAGAGAGAGAGTTACGGGGATAGATGAGTGAGGATTTACTTAGCGAGGCATTAGGGTGTGCTCACCCCAGTTGTTTTCTATGTTTTGCAGGGACCTAGGTGAGGATACAGTCGGAAGGGCGTCAGCAACCGAAGAGATATGGCTACACTGTCCACCTTGTTTTGATGCTTTTGTACATGATACAACTTTTTGTATAAAGAATGTATATATTTAATAAAAGAAAAATTTGGGCCCAACTTCTGATACTATTTCATATGTATTTTATTATGTACATGTTTTATGAGTATTTGAGTAGAAAACGGCTATTACATCCTTGAATAGGGTTGGCCAATAAAATCCACATTGAAGGACCTTGGCCGCTGTCCTAGTTCCTCCAAAATGACCACCCACTTCTTTCTCATGGCAATGCCGTAGAATACTATCCATCTGCTCTTCCGGTACACACTTACGTATCATCTGATCAGCACAGTATTTGTACATAAATGGTTCTTCCCATAAATAATACTTCAAGTCAGAGAAAAACTTCCTCTTCTGGTGAAAGGTCATTCCATTTAGGAGCACTCTCAATGACAAGTAGTTTGCAAAATCTGCATACCACGATGCTTCTTCCACTCTCATCAATTTCTCATCCGGGAAGGTTTCTTTGATTTGGGGTTCCTCTTGCTTCCCTGACTTGGTCATTCAATCCTTGACAAATGATCTGCCACCACATTTTTTGACCCCTTTTTATCTCGGATTTCCAACTCAAACTATTGTAGTAGTAGGATCCATCTTATCAGTCGTGGTTTTGCTTCTTGGTTAGCCAATAGATGTTTGAGTGCCGAATGATCCGTGTAGACTATCACCTTAGCACCTAGCAAGTAAGAAGCGAGAAATTTTTCAAATACAAAAACCCAGACTAATAGCTCTTTTTTAGGTAAGTGGTGTAATTCAATTGTGCATCGGTAAGTGTCTTGCTAGCATCTTGAATTACATGCAACACTTTGTTTTTCCTCTGTCCCTAATACTACTCCTAGTGCAAAATCACTAGCATCACACATCAATTCAAACGGTAGTCCCCGGAATCGGGGAAGGGGCTGCAATAATAGGTGCGACTAACAATTTCTTAAGAGTTTGAAAAAGCATGCATGCATTCATCATCAAAGTCAAAAGCAACATCTTTAATTAGTAAATTGCAAAGGGGTTTAGAGATTTTAGAAAAATCCTTGATAAGCGTCTATAAAACCCCCGCATGCCCCCAAGAAACTCCAAGCGCCCTTTAACATTTGGCAGGTGGTGGCAATTCTCCATCACTTTTGTTTTTAGGTCGATCCACTTGATGCCATCCTTTGAAGTTTCATGATGAGTACAATTCCTTCCTGTACCATGAAGGGGTGGCGTTCTCCCAATTGAGCACCAAGTTCGTCTCCTGACATCGCTACAAAACAAATGAAAGATTAGATAAACAGTTGTCAAAAGATGAACCAAAAATAGAGAAGTCGTCCATGAAGACTTCTATAAACCGTTCCACCATGTCACCAAAGATAGACATCATGCATCTCTGAAATATGGTCGGCGCATTGCATAATCCGAAAGGCATCCAATATAAGCAAAGGTGCCATAGACAGCGAAAGTTGTCTTCTTCTTGATCTTCAGGAGTAATGGCAATTTGATTATATCCTGAAAAATCATCCAGGAAACAATAGTAAGCATGCCCTACCAATCTCTCCAACATTTGATCGATGAAAGGAAGTGGAAAATGATCATTCCTTGTTGCTTCATTCAATTTTTGGTAGTCAATGCACACTCTCCAACCTGTGACTGTCCCAGTTGGTATCAATTCATTGCTTTCATTCTTCATCACTCTAATACCTCCTTTCTTCGAAACCACTTGCAGGTGGTAACGCCCCGCTTGAGGTGCGTTGTTCGTTTCCCCTCTTTTCGGCTCTTTTTTATTTTGAGTTGTTTTGGTGTTGTGTTGAAGCGTTTGCCCTGAAAGGAATTGGTTGAGAAGGATTTCATGGCCATGCTTGGCCACGGGCGAAGAATCTTCGCCGCGGCGAAGAGTTGAAGCCTCTCGGGGAAGGGGCCTGCGGGGACAGGGCGGTTTCGCGCGGCTTGACAGTTTTCAATTGGCCGCGCGACAACCCGAATAAATTGTTGATTGAGTTTTAGATATTTTCTTCCTTAAGGGTAATTTGACCTTTCTACCCTAATTAAAGGCGGGAAAAGTGGGGAGTTAATTGTAAGGATTTTTCATAGAGAATGTGTTGACATGGGGGTGAGATTGTAATGAATCAAAGGATATGGATGGAATTCCCAAAGAAGAATAAGGGCAAAATGGGAATGCTTTGGGATGTATTTCATTAAAAGGAAAAGGAATTAGAATCAAAGAAACCCCCTCATTCTCTTCTTCTCAAACGTGACTTCCCATCCTATCTCCTCACTTCTTCTCTTCTTTTATTTTCAGTCAAGGTATTCCAAGGGGTTTTGAAGTGATTTGGGGTGGAAAAAGTAACCTAAGGCTTCCTAAGGTAAGGATCTCTACTTAAGTTGTGTGATTTGGGGGTTTTAACCCATATTGAAATTTGAGGGTTTTTCCTTGTTTTTGGTTAAGATAAGAGGAAAAGTCAAGCTAAGCAAGTGAAAGGGAAGGATTTGTGAAGTTTCTACATAGCAAGTAAGTAAAACCCAACCCAAGTTGAGATTTATGAATTTTCTTGATTAGGGTTTTGATAGAAATGATGTATGTATGTGATATGCATGTATTATAGCATGTATAAAGGATTAAGTAGAGATTTCTATGCTTTGTGATTGTTTATACCTTGCAAATTTGAGAAATGGGTTGTTGGTTAGGCAAGGTAGTTGAGATGGAATTTAAGGGGGTATTATGGAACCCCTTTTTGGAAGTGTTTTGTTTGAGAGGTTATTATGACTTTGTGAAGGGGTTTTTCCCCATTTTGGATGGTTAAGAAAAAGTTTTAGATTCATGGCTATGATAGAGTTTTATAATGCACATGAGTTGTTTGATGAAATGCCTAATAGAGGTTTGAGTGTGAGTAATGAACCTTAATTCTTGCAACATTGCATGTTGGCATTTCACAAGAGCATTAGTAGAGATGAATCATCCATGTGCATTGTTATATGCATTGGCAAGTGACCTAAGAAAGAGTAGAAAAACTTTGTGTTTAGAAATACCCTATGAGTAGAGAGCTTAGTGGGTAAAATTACTCTAAGGGTAGAGAGCATTGAAAAATGCTACAATAGAATGAGTTAGAAGAGTAGTATAGTTGGGATGATGCTTTGTGATCATCACCCGACCGTTATGGGAATCGGATTGATGCTTTGTGATCATCATCCGAATAGCCCTAGAGAAATGGGAAGGGTCGGCAGCTTTGTGATCGCCACCCGATGAGTAGTAGAAATGGGTAGATGCTTTGTGACCACTACCCGATTAGTTAAGAGAAATGTAGGTTGATGCTTTGTGATCATCATCCAATGGCTGTAGAGAAGCGGGTTGATGCTTTGTGATCATCACCCGATAGGTGACTAGAGATGGGTAAATGCTTGGTGATCGTTACCCAAATTTCATGAGGAACGGGTAGGTGCTAGGTGATCTCCACCCGATAGTTAGAAAGAACCGAGTTAGTGCTTTGTGATCCTCGCTCGGTAGTCACTAAGAAACGGGTTGGTGCCGTGGTGAATTCCACCCAATAGCCATGGGGAGAGTGAGATGGTCTTTGTGTGAACGCCATAGGCCGTACTCCCTAGCATGAATAAGATGAGGCCATGATGTTATAGCAAAGAAATAGAAAGAGAATTAGAAAAGGAAAGAATTAAGAGTCACACGAGGGGGACAGACAGGTTAGAGTTTTTATTCTTGAGCATTATTTGTGCTCACCCCGTATTTTCCTTTGTGGATGCGAGTTCTAGGTGATGATGCGTTGGAGGGCGTCGCGCGCGAGCAATAGCTACTGTTCCCCTATTTGTGTCTTTGAAATGCACTTTTTATGGGTGATAACCTTTGTGTATAAAAGACATGTGAATTGTAATGAAAAGAAACAATTTGGGCCCAATTTTCTATTGTTATTATGCATGCATTGTACAGTTTTTAGAAAGACGTTACAACCGGGCTCACCCATGGACTGTCTGAAATAGGATAAATTATGCCCGCATCTAGAAGTTTCACCACCTCCTTTCTCACTACTTCCTTCGTCGAAGGATTCAATCTCCATTGTGGTTGCACCCTAGGTTTGACATCATCTTCCATAAGTATCTTATGCATGCAAAAAGATGGAGAGATGCCTCTAGTATCTGAAATAGTCCATCCAATTGCTGATCTATGTTCCCTTAACACCCGAATCAACCGCTCTTCTTCCACTTTACTTAACCTTGAATTGATAATCACTGGGAAGGTTTCTGCTTCACCAAGATTCACATATTTGAGGTGGGAAAGTAAAGGCTTCAGTTCAAGTTTTGGAGGTTCTTCCTTTCTTTCCTTTTCCTTCCCTTTCTCAAAATCTAATTCCTCAAATTCTAGATCTTGGTTCTCATTAATCAGCTCAAGTGCTTCCAAAAATCTAGCACACTCATTCTTTGTCGGTTCATCTACCTCTATTGTTTTCGATTGGGCAATACACGCTTCTAGAGGTAGTTGAGGGGTGTTCTTTTCAACAGCCTCTGCCACTTGTTTATCTACCATGTCCACACTAAAGCACAAATCCGACTCAGATGGAAATTTCATAGCCTCAAAAACATTGAACGTTATTGTTTCATCTTGGACTCTTAATAGTAACTTTTCTTTTTGCACATCAATGAGAGCTCTTCCGGTGGCCAGAAATGGTCTTCCCAAAATGAGAGGCATTTCTTTATCCTCTTCCATGTCCAATACAACAAAATCCACTAGAAAAATTACTTTATCCATCTTCACCAAAACATCTTCAACTATACCTCTCGGATGTTTTATGGATCTATCTGCAAGCTGTAACGACATGGTCGTTGGCTTCACTTCACCAATTCCCAATCTCTTGAAAATAGAAAAATGCACTAGATTGATGCTTGCACCTAAATCACATAAAACTCTCTCAAAAGTAATGTCTCCTATAATACAAGAATAGTAAAACTCCTTGGATCTTTGAGTTTCGAGGGCAGCTTCTTCTGCAGAATGGCACTGCACTCCTCCGTGAGCATCACTGTTTCCTCATCTTCTAACTTTCTTTTGTTTGATAAAATCTCCTTGAGAAATTTCGCATAGCTCTAAGATTCCTGTTGCAATGCATCTGCAAAATGAATGTTAATATGCAGTTTTTTAAATATTTCAATGAATTTGGTAAACTGCTTATCCTGATTTTTCTTCTTGAGTCTGTAAGGAAAAGGCATAGGAGGAGTGTGATGTGCCAACTCTGGTGGTATCTCAGGGAATGGAAATTTCTCTTTCTTTTGTCTTTGCCTCTCTTCCCGCTTTTGTTCATCTTCCCTATAACTGGTTAGTTTCTCTTCAGATATTATTTCTTCGTCAACTTCCTCATCGGAATCTTCCTTTTCCCTTGATGGGCTTTCTTCTTTCCCTGATTGTTCCACCTTTTCCAAGACTGTCCCACTCCTCAGAGTTATTGCATTTGCTTGCTGACGTGGGTTAGTCACTGTGTTGCTTGGTAGGGAACCCTGTGGTCTCTCATTTAGCTTATTAGCCAATTGACCCACCTATACTTCCAAGTTCCGAATGGATGCCTCTTGGTTTCTGAAATTCATCCTCGTCTCCTTCATGAAACTTGTGGTCTCTTGCATAAACTTTCCAAACATGTCCTCCAGTTTTGTCACTCTTTGCTCTCCCGGTTGATTGTTCAGGGCCCACCGCTGTTGTTTGGCATCGTTCTTTGGTTCCATTGATTGTTATGTTGATTCTGATTGCCCCAAGATAGGTTCGGATGATTCCTCAAACCAGGATTATATGTGTTGGAGTACGAATTGTTCGGTTGCCTTTGATTTCCTGCCAAGTAGTTAACCTGTTCTGACGATGAAGACACTAAAGCAAACGTGTTCCTCACTTGACATTCACTGCTCATATGACTACCTGCACAAAATTCACAAATTAGTTGAGGTGCTTGAATAGAATTTACCTGCATACTTCCCAATTGTTTCTGAAGTGCTGTAAGTTGGGCTAAAATGGCCGTGTATGCATCAACTTCATGAAGACCCATGGATTTCTTCGCCTGTACCCTTTCATTAGGTCTTTGATAGTTGTTACTTGCCAAAACTTCAAGCAACTCTTGATCTTCTTCCGGTGTCTTATTTTGCAATGCTCCTCTCGATGCTGCATCCACCATGGTTTGCACATTAACCATCAATCTATTGTAAAACGTTTGGACTTGCATCCAAACTGGCAACCCATGGTGTGGACACCTCCTCAGTAGTTCCTTGTATCTTCCCCACGCCTTATATAATGATTCAGACTCTTCTTGTAGAAAAGATGTGATATCATTTCTCATTTTCGCTGATTTTGCTGGAGGAAAGAATTTGGTCAAGAACTTCTATGCTAATTCGTTCCATGTTATGATCGTTCCTGATGGTAGTGCCATTAACCATCCCTTAGCTTTATCCCTCAATGAAAACGGGAATAATCTCAATCTGATGGCGTCATCTGACACTCCGTTTGATTTAAAGGTGTCGTAAATCTCTAAGAAGTTTGCAATGTGCAGATTTGGATCTTCCTTCAAATCTCCTTTAAATTGTACTGACTGCTGGATCATCTGGATGATTGCCAGCTTTATTTCAAAGTTGTTGGCTTGTAATACTGGTCTAGTTTTGCTCGAACCACTGCCATCAACTGTGGGAACTGAAAATTCCCTTAATGTTCTATTTTCTGCCATCTCAACAACTATGGCCTCTGGTTTAACTGTAGCCTCTCGTTCTCTTCTCTCTCTCTTAAGTCTTCTAGTGGTTCTTTCAATCTCTGGATCAACGGGAACCACTAGCTGACGTCTTGCTCTTCGCATAAACAACACAGAAAGAGAGAAAAAGTGCGATCATAAGCTCACAGAAAAGAACAACAAAAATTAAACTAACACACAATTAAAAAAAAAGAAAAAAAAGAAACACTAATCTAGCTAACACAAGAAAAACTCAATGTTAACACAAAAATCAATCCCCGGCAACGGCACCAAAAACTTGATGCGTTGTTACTACAACATGCAAATATAGCAAATGCACTAGTCGCACAAAGTAATAAAGTGATGAGTGAGTATCGTTCCCATGAGGATTGGTTGCAAAGCACTAATTTCCTATTTGTTTTCAAGTTGGGGAAACCGAAAATTGTTTGGATTTATGGGAGAGATTAAACTTAACTGAAAGCACAATTTACTAAGGGTAAAAACAACTAAATTATGAAAGTAAGATTTAACACAAGAGTAATATCAATGTAAGCAAACGGTTAGGGTTTGACTTCATTCGGACTTTATGGATTAATTCTGTGGATTATGCTACTTCTACATTCACATGCACGGATTGTAAATCGAATTCCCTAAGTTGTCAAACATACCTTCTCAGGCTATGAATTCCTACTTTTCCCTATTAAACTTCTGCAACTAACAATTTGAAGATTAATAGTTCCAAATTCATTAAGCTAATGGAATCCTAGATTGATTTCATTGATTCTCAAACCTATCTCTAGCGTTCAATACTACAATGGTGATTACCTAAGAAGCTTAACATGATTCATTTCTCAATCTCATCATGTTCAACAAATAGAATCAATAAAAATCAGAACAACCACACAATCTATGCAATAGAATGTAAAAGCAACAATAATCAATTGATTAATCCATAGAAATCCGATTTACATCAAAACCCTAACCCAAAATGGATTAGTTCATAACTAAATTAACACAAATAGCTAGAAAGAAAATAAACATAGCAGTCAACATATTGAGACAAAGAGAAAAGAACAGAGATCTCCCCTAGTTGAAGAATCTGTAAGATTAGATTTCTTTCCAAAATATCAAAGCTATTCTCAAACAAAGAGGAATCAGGACGAACCCTTACCAAAATGGCAAGGTTTTTCTTATATAGTTTGCCCAAAAACCTAAAACCTTTCCTAAAATAAAACTGTGTGTTTTGGACAAAACAAAATTTCGCAGACTTCACCGCGGAGAAGAAAGAATTTTGCTGCGGCGATGAACTAAAGTGAATCTCTACAGAATTGCCTTCTGCTTGCTTCCTTGCTTGAATCTTTGATCTTTGATGCTTTCCCATGGGAACAAACTTCATAATGCTTCAAGTCTACTTCAGAACTTTCCCAAATTCTGAGATTCGCTTGCTTCTGGGTCCAGAAACTCCAATTTGCTCATTATTTACTAAAAATACACATTTCGGCCTGAAACATAAAATATATAGAATTAAGTAGCAATTCTGGCATAAACGAACTAAGAAGTATCTAAAATCGGGCCAAAAAGCCTAAATAAAATAGTATAATCCTGGGATTATCAGTGACCACCTTTGTCAAACCATTGAACCAATTAAGAAAATTGTTGCTTCAATGCCCAACCAGCTTCTTGCTAGTCCCTAGCAACCGAAGCGATCTAATATAATCTAGTTCTAACTAACCTAACCTAAACAGTTTTCGTAGGTTTACACGATTGCATTTAGCGTATGCAATAAGCCTTTGAACCCCTAGGTCCCTCTAGTGGATGAGTTATAGTTTCGTGAGGGTTTACAGCGATGTTACCCACAAACATCTAACAAATCCTAACTAACACACAAACATTCACACATAAAATAAAAATACAACAAAAGTTTCCAATCTAATTCATATAAGTGTCTCAGAAATCGCATACACAAGCAACATAGAGAACAATCAAACATCACCTCAAATTTAGGAACATCATAAACATCAATCTCTCCTTCGTTCTCATCTCTCTAGCATCCATCAATCCACATTATGTTAATCCTAACACTAAAATTAATTCCATATGCAATATCCATAGCAGCCACTATGTTAGGAAACGATCATACATGGCAGCGGAAACAAAAATTATTTAAACATTATAGATCGTTTCTTTGAACCAAGATCAGGGCACAAATTTATAGTTTATACAACATATTAAAATCTGCAATAAAACAGATCAAAGGTTAAGAAACCATACCCACGTTTGGAGGCTCCTCCAATTTGTCTCGGAATGGGTTTCGCTACCAACCCAAGTGTATGATTGAACCAATGTAGTCCACACGAAGACAACCTCAAGGAACTAAATAGGGATTTGCTAGATCCTCTTTAGCCTTTAAGAACCAAGATGAAAATCAAATGAAATATTTTCTTCAAGCAAAAGAAATCTGGCATGAGAGAGAAGAAAAAGGGCTGGAAAATTTGTTTTCAATGAATGAATTAATTCCTTAAACAATTCACAAAGTGTTGCATTTATATAATGCACACTTTGCCCTATTCCATCATGGAATGGGATTGGGCTCCAACCCAAACACCCCTTGTATCCAAACAGCCCCTTTAAGATATTTTAATTTTAATTATTATTGTCATTCCAATTAAATTCAACTAATATATGTATTTCATATATTAACATTTAACAATAACAATAATTCATTTAAATATATGCGAACAAATATTTAAATATAATTTCACTTATTTAATTTAATTAACAAATTAAATTAAGGCTACGACCTCAGAAAATTTAATTACACTGTAAAATTATCAAAATACCTTTTCCCCTAAAAGACGAAAATGCCCTTTCTTACAAATTGGTTCTTATATGTGTGTGACTCGTAGGCTCCTTATCATACCGGCAGTGTGTAGTATCGCGATTAACACCAATTAATTGTCTCACTACATACAGACCAAGAGTGGCCCCTAGCAAGCCATCATGGCCACCTGATAGATTCGAACCAAATCGCGACTACTTGTCAATGATATGGTTACCGTGCAATCCAGTCCTTTCATCATCTGTTATCTCGATGAGACTGAGGTATATAAATAGTGTCAACCTCGGTAACTCTCGATATGTATGTATTCAGTTACTAGACCAATGACCTGAATAATAATTTGGATAGAGCAACAACTCAATCCCACTATGGCCCACGCTTTTAGTGTCACCGCCTATTTATCAATTGCTTCGGTGAGATAACTTCTCCCGTACTCGGGAGTGATGAATCCTCTGTCTATCCACCATAGTCTTGATACACTCCTTGATGCAGTCAATTACAACCGTATTGACACTTTCTCGAATAAACTGCGTTAGGGCTAGTGTCAAACTACACCAATCGGTGTACAAGGCGCTCCGGTGATCTCAAGTCTAAGGATCACATGTACCACCATTCGTTAGAGGATTTGTTCCATAGACACTAGGGTTACCATCCATATGGAATCCTCTGGTGGGTCAGTCCAGTGAAGTTGCCTATAGCAAGCACGCATGTATTGCACCAAGTTGTCACCAAACAACCTTGACAAGTGAGATCAGTCACTGCCTTTCGATAGAGTCGTTCAACACTATGATAGCCTTACCGTATTGTCTGTGCCCTCACTTTAGAACAATACTAGGGCTACGAACGTTTCTAGAATGGCCACCATATGTGCTCATAGGGTTCTCACTATCAAGATTTGAAACACTTGATACCCTGGTCAGGGTTCTACCATTCTAAGGACATATATCAATACATACAATGATGATTTACGCGATATAGAATAAAATGCCTTTTATTGATCAATGAACATTATTACAAAGAGTCAATTCTATAATAATTTATTGGTTCTAGGGCATTTACTCTAACACACTATAGCTCGATTGCTTCTCGTTAAGAGAAAGGAAAGAAAGAAGTTCCTAATGACAGCTGATATGTTGAAGCATGGGGACAGGGGAAGGAGCCTCGAACAACCTGATGAACCACCTTAAGTGTGCTTTTCTGGCGTCTTTGAGTTTCTGTTATGAGCCAACCTTTTCTGATCCAAGTTCATACTAGGGCAAAGAGTCCTATGACGAAAAATTGATCCCAATAATTTGAAATATGAATAAAATTCTGTAAATACAAATTCTATAGGCATACTTTTCAAACCACTCTCCACTAATGTAGAACAATCACACAACTTTACATCATTAGACTTTATTGAGCTTGTAATGTTTAGGCTAAGGTATTGCGTTATGAAAGAATGGAAAGACATCAAACAAAATAAGAGGATTAATCTAATTTATTTGCAACAACATCACTCAAAGCATATCACATTCTCTCTAAATTTCCCAAGCCTTTGTTACGTCTCTCTTCCCAACCGCATTTACATTTACACACTTTCCATACTTCCTTGATTCATTCATCTTTGTTCCTCTTTTTTTTTTTTTTTTAACAAAACTTTAGTTAGGAAGCATTGTTATTATAATCATTCCCTGTTTTATCATGATATTCACAATACATCACAACCCCCAATCCATTCTTTTGAATACCCTTCAAAATTTTGAGAAAACACTACGCACAAACACTCTCATTTTGCATAAATCCAGATTAAATCCTCTTAAAAATCATGGGTAGAATAGTGTGTTTAAGGGTTTAAAGGGTATGTTATTGCGGGGTAAATGAAAGAAAATCAAGGCTAATATAAATTCAATATCGACACAAAAGGGTGACAAGAGATAATAAAATATAGGGTTGGCTTGAAAGGCACAAATGGTCCAAAGATGGCCTAAGTCATTTCTTCAGTCATGTGTCGTCTGGGATTTCGCCTCAAGCAGTCATCAAATAGGTTCTAGAATTTGGAGATCTAAAAAAAATGTCATAGAATAGTAACACATAAAACATCCCTAAATGCTAGAACTAACCCACCTTACAAACAACATTCATGAGAGTCTCAAACTTAGGCAAAATCAACATCTAGAATTATTCCTAAACTAAAGTAAAATTTGACTTATTCTAAATGCTCATGTCATTGAAATCATGTTATTATCATTGACGTATAAATTAATATAGAAAAACTGAAACACACTCAATTAAAAATAAAATAAAAACCCAACAAATCTCATGAAAACTACAAAAAAATAAAAAAAATTCATGAAAATTAAGAAAATTCTGGAAAAGGGAACTAACTTCCCCACTCCCAACCTAAAACCTACATTTTCCTCAAAGTAACAATTAGGAAGGAAAAATAGAAGAGGAAAGAGAAATTTACCCCCCATTTAGAGACATCATCAAAACTTGTGTGGCGTCGCAGCATCAAGTTGCTTCCCAAATTGCCTATGTCTCTTCCTTGCTCTGCCGCGGCATAAATATTTTGCGTCGTGGCGTGAAACTCTTTTCCTACAAACAACTAAACCATAAAATACAATGAAATAACCTAAAACAAAACAACAAAAACACTGAAAACACTTGAAAAACTAAAGAAAAATAAAACCATAAATAAAATTAACATAAAGTTCAAAGTAAAAGTTGTGTTGCCTCCCAAGAAGTGCTTTATTTAATGTCTAGGCTAGACAAAATGCACAATTGGTGTGCTGTCACAGGCAACCAGAATGAAAATCTAAGAATACATGTAGTAGTGCGAGTAAGGATTGTTCCCATGGAGAGTGTCTAGCCTAGTTTTATGCTACGTGAACAAGGATTGGGGGGGTGATTTGAGTTTAACGAAAACAATTTCAATTTCAAAGTAAATTATCGAAATCAATCAAAAAAACAAACCTTGGTCTAAGTCAACATCCACCATCGGAATTTTACAACTGATCATCGATGCAAATATATATCAATTCATACTTTGAATATTCACTGTTGGAACTATTTTCCTATCTCTCCTTAGTTGCAGTTAATTAGGAAACAAGCAATCTAATTAATCTTACTACTAAACAACCCATGACAAGTTCTAAAGGTTTAATCTAGTAGCAGCCTTAAGAACTAGAGAGATTGATGAAGCTAAACCAAACACAAGCGGTTGTATTTAATTTAGTTGAGTGTTCTTCTTAAGATTTAATAATTCCCGACGTAGCAAATTCTTAAATCTTAGTTACTCATAAATTAGAGGTATCAAACAATTACGGATTTGATATCTAATTTAGTGATAGATTGCAGCAAATAATAAACTACTAGGCCTCCTAGTAATTAAATAAGACAATCATGAAAATAGGCATAGAAGAACATCCAATACTCAAAGCATATATTGAACACTAAAAACAGATTAGATCTCACAGGTTTATTGATTTTGAGGCCTCCGTTTCCTTCGACCAAGTTATGAAAATTTAGCCTTTCATGGCCATCATGAAAACTCAAAAGGAGAAGAAGAAGAAGAGGGGAAGTTGAGGCATGTGTAGTCTCCTCTTCCAGTCTTATCTCTCTCCCCCTCTTAAAAATATCCATTTCAAGTCTTTGAATTCTACTCAATCTACTAAAAATATTCTAAGGTTTATCCTAAAATAACATTTATCCAATCTAATTAATTAAAAATAAAATAAAGTCGTAATATAACTAGGAAAGTGGTGTTTCCAGCTGTAACTTTCGTGCACCAGATCTTCAGAACTTCCAATAGTAAACTACATATTTGAATTGCATAATAAGGCAAAATGTTCTAGAACATTAGCAGTGCAGGTGCGTCAACTTGAAGCCCAATTCCAACCTTGATGCAGTGAGTATCTCTCCAAATGCAAAACATGAAAGTTGTAGATCTCTTTCTTGGTGTTCCATATCATTTTGAATCATCTCAATCGGAGCTCAGATGAAAGAGTTATTCCCAGATTACGAAGCAATGTTGAAACTATCCGAATTCACCTAATTAGTTTCGTTTTGCATTTAACGCCACCATTTGCTTCCTAAATCAAAATAAAATAATAATGAGTACATTTAGGCACCAAATAAGTATAAAAGACTAGACATTAAGAGGGGAAAATATGACATTTTGCATTCTCATCAACAATCTATCAGACTCAATCATTGGAATCTAAGGGAAATGCCAAGGGAATTGAAAACTATGGAACTCTGATGTTACATCCAAAACTGTCATAGTGAGATTGCCATTTTGAACATCAATCACTGTTTTAGTTGTAGCCATAAATGGGCGGCTGAGCAAAATAGGCAAATCTTTATCATGAATTGACAGCTTCTTCATATCTAAGACTACAAAATCAATAGGAATTATCAGTTTATCAACTTTAACCAAGACATTCTCTACAATACCTCTTAGATATTTAACTGAATTGTTAGCCAGTTGTAGAGACATTGTTGTTGGCTTTAATTCCCCCAATCCTAATCTCAGATAAGTGGAGTAAGGCATGAGATTAATGCTTGCCCCCAAATCTAGCATTGCTCATTCTTCCTTTTTATCACCCATGGTAAAGTTGATGATGAAGTTACCTGGATCTTTCAATTTGGGTGGCAAATTCCTTTGAAGCAAAATACTTACCTTTTTAGGAACCATTACTTTTTCATTATTCCTTATCACATCAAGCAAGGGTAAATTCACATTAACTTTGGATAAAATATCATAAATTTCCAGAGAATGACTTATCCCATATGCTTTTCTTCAATGGGCTCGGAAAAGGAATAGGTGGAACATAAGGCTTTGGTGAAGCAACGATGGGACTAATCTCCTCATTCTTGATTGGATTCACTTGGTTGCTTCTCCTTAGCTTTATCTTCCCCTACATGATCAATTAAAGGGCTTATTAGATTCAAAATTAATTTCTTTGTTAATTACCTTACCATTTCAAAGCAATGTGACTGCTTTTGCTTGCTCAGGTTGGCTTGGTAGTTTTCTAGGAACAAGGCCTTGTACTACCTTTGCTATCTGTCCTATATGAACCTAGCTTTCTAATGGATGCCTCTTGCTATTGAAACCTTTGTTCAAACTTCTTTTGGTTCTACTGAGACACTTGGATGAAGTTATTCAATGTCTCTTCTAGTAAAGATATCCTTGATTAATCATTTGAGCTAGACTGCTGATGGTTTTTATTCCATGAAAAATTAGGATGACTCTTCCAACCTGGGTTGTACGTATTTGAAAAAGGATCATATTTAGGCCTCGGGTTATAAGAGTTCATCATATTAGCTTGCTCTAAATACTCAGAAAAATTACCACTAGAAGGACAAGAGTTAGTTGCATGACCAATATTACCACAAATAACACATACCTCTTTGGTAATACTTTGACCTTGTCCCATCATCATATTGCACATAGTTTTCACCTACTTGGCTAACTTTGAAACCTGCATTGCCAACTTAGTCTTAGTATTTACTTCATACATCCCTCTTGATTTTCCTTTAACACTTTTCTTGCTACAAGTTGGCTCCAAACATCTCATATAACTCATTCGTCTCTTGTGTAGTCTTTTCTCCCATAGCACCACCTGCAACATTATCAACTATGGCTTGGAAAGCTTGTGTTAGTCCATCATAGAAAAATTGATTAAGCAATTTTAAAGGATATCTATGATATGGACATTGAACCCATAACAATTTAAAATGCTTCTAAGCCTCATGGAATGGCTTACCTTCTATCTGAGTAAAGGTAGCAATCTTACCTCTAAATTATGTAGTTTTGGCATGAGAATAGAATTTACTGATGAACTTATTATAAACTGCATCCCAGGTGGTAAGTGAAGTGGGAGTTAATGACATGAATCATGTTTTAGTAGCATCCTTCAACGTGTACGGAAAACACCTCATTTGTAGTTGATCTTCTGTCAAACCCTGCAAAGGAAAAGTTTGAACAGTTGAGTGAAAATCATGAATGAAAGTTAAAGGGTCCTCTAAAATTATTCCATGAAAAGATTGAAGCATTTGAAAGTGAATATGTTTAAGCTCATAATTTCTTACTGCATCATTAAGAACTATGCATGATGGCGACGTTTCATGGTAGGACGTGCGTACTCCTTCATGGGTTCAGATAACTCAACCATCTTTTGTTCAATCTCTAAACTTGATTTTGATTGATTCTTTAGAAATTTATGGTCCTTCCTCTTTCTACCAATTAAACCAACTCTATCGACATGTGGAAATAATTCTTCTTCCAATGACCAACAACCTTGCATTCACTAACTAAAAACAAAAAGGAAACCTAGACAAAAATAAAGCAAAAATTAAATATCAAAAATTAAAGTGCACGTTATCAGAGAAAACTAAGTAACTTAAATCAAATCCCTGGCAACGGTACCAAAAACTTGATGAACAATTTTAATATTCACAAGTATACGAATCACAACTGAATATAGTGTGCACATGCAAGGGTCAATCCCACGGAGATTTGTAAGCACTTAATTAATCCTAATAAACAATGCCTTAATTAAACAAATAAACTTAAATAAATCAAAAGAATTGATGAGGTAACGAACTTAAAGTAAAAATATCTAATACTAAACAAACTAACAGAGAACAAATACTAAATTGATTTAAAAACCAATTAACAAAAATCTAGGTATCCAATTTCACCATAATAATCTAGTTTTATGTCAACTATCAAACTATTGTTATCTCAATCCAATTTCTAGGGTTCCCACTCACATAATTAAGGTATTACCATAAGGCATTTGGAATTACCTAGAATCTTTAACACAAGACTAGCTAGGGCATATAGTCTAGCCTAATGATTAAAAGCCCATTAAACACAAGAGCACTCGAAATCATGAATAAAGGCACATATGTCAGGGTGTATGCACAAAATACTAATCATTCATTTACATGAGCTAACTAAGATTAACTAGGGCATGTAGTCTAACCTTGTCTCACACAATCAATTAATTAGTATTAAAGGTGATCAAGCAATAGCATCAATTAAAGATTGAATAAAAAAAAATGAATAAATCTAGAATTGCAATGGATTGATAAAACAAATAGAATTAATAAAGACATAAAACCTTCTTATTAGGCTACATTGGATCCCTAGAAAAGTATTTAGTTACACATTATCATAAGGAAATCAAACATCAAACCCTTCAAAAACCATGAAGTACAAGAGAAAAAGATGAAACTCTAGGTAGATCTCTTCTCCTTGCGTCCAATTCTCTCCAAGTTGAAGGTAAAAGTCCTCCTAAAAATACCTAAAGACATCCTTTTATAGTGCTAGGGTTGTGGAAAGTAAGGGGAAAAATCCTATACAACATAGGAGAATAAAATTCAGTTCTAGGTGAAATAGAAAAGGAGAATCCTAATGAAATTGGGATTCCTTCAAATGAGCTGCGCAAAGGTCTCCAAAATAAAACATGATAGCTTTTGAATATGGAAAATTTAAGCACATATTAATTGTAGGTCTTAAAATAATCTTTCCAACGCTTTAAGAATCAGCCAAATCTGAGGTCTATAGCTCAAGTTATTGTAGAAACACTAAAGCATGTTCCAGAACCTGCGTATGTTTGTCTGATGTAACTTTTGGGTCAATTTTTAACAATCTTCCAGGTCGAAATGGATCACAATAAAAGCATAAAATTTGTAGCTCCATCTCTTAGATTTACAATGCCACAAGAATTAGTCAATCAGAGTTGTGTAGCTTAAGTTATGCTCATTTTAGTGCAGCACGTTTTGGCAAAAAAACTCCCAAGCATAAAATTCATGAAGTGCGCCCCAACATGATTTAGTGGCATTGCAGCATGAAGTTTCTGTCCATTTTGCAAATTTTATGCTGTGGCATGGGAATAGTTCCGCTATGGCACATGAATAGTTCTGCTGCAACTAACAATATTAAAAAATGCATAACTTCTTCGTTTGGGCTCCGATTCTCGAATTGTTTGTTCCTACACGCTTATGATTCTTTCCTCTTCAACGTCCATGCTTGAAATCCTCATTTTTTAGCACCTAAACACCTAAAAATTCACAAAACATACCTATGATTCTAGAAAACAAAAGAGATACAGTAATTAAGTAAAATTAACCAATTAAACCTAATTCCATCACAAAATACCCTTAAAATCACCAAGTATGAGTACACTTCCAAGCACTCATCACTGCCCCACGTGATTAGACATTGATGGTAAAAAGATGTATTCCTATACATCACTTTTGCCAAAAGAAAAGTCATATCAGACCAAACTATTTTAAACTCATTTCTTATTTGAAAATATGTATTGAAAATCATGATTTTAATTCAATAAGGTCACCATTTCAGTCTTGCGTGCCACCACACCAGAACATTTTTTTCAAAACCATAAAGTGTGGAAACCTAAGCTTAGTGCCAACTGTCTTGTTGCCTATACTTCATTGCTTGCTTTTCAAAATGACTTGTGGTACTTTGATAGTGGATGTTCAAGACACATGACAAGTAACAAAGCCTTGTTGATTAATCTTGAACTTGTGGAAGATGGCCATGTTACCTATGGTGATGAAAAAAGGGTAAGATTCTTGGAAAAAGGTTCTATTGTTATTCCTGGTTTCCTAATGCTAAATAATGTGTTTTATGTTAAAGGTCTAAAGGCGAATCTTATTAGCATTAGTCAAATTTGTGACAAGGATTGTGTTATTCAATTCTCAAAGAATATCTGTCAAGTCTTGAATGCTAATAATTCTTCTTTTGCTTGAGGAAAGAGATCAAATGATAATTGCTATATATTGTTTAACAAAGTTTCTTATTTGAGTACTATATCAAATGGTGTTGATCTATGGCACAAGAAACTTGGACATATGAACTTTAAAGATCTTGTAAAACTCTCCAAGAAGGATGCTATTAAAGGACAGTCGAAGCTTGTGTTTCTCAAGGTAAGCAAACTAAGAGCTCTCATAAACCTATATTTGACTACCTCCTGTGTTTTAGAACTTCTCCATATGGATCTTATGGGTCCAATGCAAACTGAAAGCTTAGGTGGAAAGAGATATGTTTATATTTGTGTTGATGATTTTTCTAGATTTTCATGGGTTGATTTTTTAAGAGAAAAATCTGATGCATTTGAAGCATTTAAATGTCTTGTAAAAAGGTTGCAAGTGGAGCAAAACTGCCGTGTAAAGAAGGTGATAAGGATAAGGAGTTATCATGGGAGGGAGTTTGAAAATTCTGATTTTTCTAACTTTTGTGAAATGCAGGGCATTTGGCATGAGTTTTCTGCCCCTAAGACACCACAACAAAATGGGGTTGTGGAAAGGAAGAATAGAGTTCTTCGAGAGATGGCTAGGGTTATGTTAAATGCAAAGAAGTTGCCTACAAGACTTTAGGCTGAGGCAATAAACACTGCATGCCATATCTCCAACAGAATTTTCTTAAGGAAAGGTACATCTCAAACTCCATACAAGTTGTAGAAAGGTAAGAAGCCAAATCTCTCATACTTGCATGTTTTTCATTGCAAGTGCTATGTCTTGAATGATAAAGATCATCTAGGGAAATTTGATGCTAAGAGTGGTGAAGGAGTCTTCCTTGGGTATTCATAAAACAGTAGGGCATATAGAGTTTTTAATATGAGAATAGAACGTATCATAGAATCTTTTAACGTGGTTTTCTCTGATTTAGAAGATTACTCATAGTTTTTACAAGAATATGAAATTGATAATATGATTGCTCCTACTAAGGTGACCATAGATCGTGACGAAGTGTCCACCGTGACTCCTTTTGGAACAAAATCCCAAGATGAGAAGACCACCCTAGAACCTGAAGTGAGCACCACTGCTACTCAACAGGGGTCTATCTCTCAAAGACAAGGACTTGACTTGGTAGTTGATCCTAGTAGAGTAGGTGCCCTAAAACCAATCAATTATTGTAAAATTGACTCTGTAATAAATGTTTATTTATCAATAAAAGGCATATTCTTCTATATCGTGTATGTAATGATATATGTCCTTAGGATGGTAGAACCATGACGAGGGTATCAAGTGTTTCAAATCTTGATAGTGAGAACCCTATGATCACATATGGTGGCCATTCTAGAAACGTCCACAGCCCCCCAATATTATTGAGACTAAGGACACGATAAACAGTAAGGCTATCATAGTGTTGAACGACCTGTTGAAAGGCAGTGACTGATCTCACTTGTCAAGGTTGTTTGCCGACAACCTGGTGCAACGCATGGGTGCTTGCTAGAGGCAACTTCTGTTAGAGTAGATGCCCTAGAGCCAATCAATTATTGTAGAATTGACTCTTTGTAATAATGTTCATTAATCAACAAAAGGCATTTTATTCTATATCGCGTAAATCATTATTATTGCAATATGTATTGATATATGTCCTTAGAATGGTAGAGCCGTGACGAGGGTATCAAGTGTTTCAAATCTTGATAGTGAGAACCCTATGAGCACATATGGTGGCCATTCTAGAAACGTCAGCTAGAGATTATTAACGAACTAAGGGCACGGATAATACGGTAAGGCTATCATAGTGTTGAACGACTGTCGAAAGAGATGGCGATCTCACTTGTCAGGTTGTTTGGTGACAACTGGTGCAACACATGGGTGTTTGGCTTTGTGGCGATTACACCGCGGCAAGTTCACCGGGACTGACCCACCGGGGAGGATTCCATATGGATGGTAACCCCCAGTGTCTATGGAACAAATCCCCTCTAATGAATGGTGGTGCATGTGATCCTTAGACTTGAGATCACCTTAGGTGCGTTATGCACCGATTGGTGTAGTTTGACACTAGCCTAACGCAGGCTTCTTTGTCAATACGGTGGTGATTGGCGCATCAAGGAGTGTATCAAGACTATGGTGGATTGACAGAGGATTCATCACTCCCGGGTATGGGAGAAAGTTATCTCACGGTGCAATTCAGTATATGTTAATGACACTAAAACTGTGGCCATAGTGGGATTGAGTTGTTGCTCTATCCAGCTTTATAATACGGGTCATTGGTCCGAAACCGAATAAATAATATCGAGTAACCGAAGGTTGACACTATTTCTATGCCTTCGTCTCGTCGAGATAACGAATGATGAAAGGATCGAATTACCCACGGTAACCATATCGTTGACAGTAGCTTACTTTCTTTGAATCCGAATCTATCGGGTGACCATGATGCCTTGCTGAGGGCCAATCTTGAGTGTGGTATTAGTGAGACGATTAATTGGTGTTAATCGTGACATTATACAGTGCTGATATGATAAGGAGCCTATGGGTCACACACATAGAAGATAATTTAAGATCCAAGAAGAAAGAATGGCGTTTTCGTCTTTTAAGGCGAAAGGGTATTTTTGGTAATTTCACGGTGTAATTAAATTTCTTTGAGGTCGTAGCCTTTATTTAATTTGTTAGAAAAAATTAAATAAGTGAAATTACGTTTAAATGTGTGTTCGCACATATTTAATATATTATCATTATTGTTAAATGTTAATATATATATATATTTAAATATATATATTAATTGATTTTAATTGAGATAATGATGGAAAATAAAATAAATCAAATTGGGAGGGTATTTGGCAACATGGGGCGTTTGGGTTGGAGCCCAAGCCTATTCCGTATGGGATTAGGGCAAATTGTTTTTTAAATATAAAAGGAAAAATGTGTGATTTTTAATTAAGGTTTTTTTTCCTTTGAAAACAAAAACAGACCCCAAATTTCTTTTGATAATACACTCCCACGGCAGTAACATGTTGGGGCCTAAAATCAATTCAATTGATTTTGTTTTCTTCTTAATCTTGAAGCCAAAGAGGATCTAGCAAATCCCTCTTTGGTTCTTTTTGAAGATTGTCTTCGTGTGGACTACGAGTTCGATCCTACACTTGGATCGGTAGCAAAACATTCGTCGACAAATTTGGAGGAGCCTCCAACGTGCGTTTGTTTCTTTAAACTCATGTTGAATATTTATGCAGATTTTATTTAATATAAATTGTAAAATTATACCCTTGATCTTGGCTCATGTAAACGATCCCTGAGTTATATTATTTTTGTTTCCGCTGCGTATACGGGACGTTTACTAACGATGGTATCGAGCCTAAGTCCCGAATTTTTACAATTTTTATGTGTATGGTTGATAACATGTATTTGATGATAATATGTTGCCATATTGAATGCGTAAATCTTGTCTTGAAATATGTTTTTAGAAACTGATTAATCGATTAATTTAATTTGTTGATGATGTTGCTGGTTTGGTTTAATGCATGATGGATTTTTGTTGAGATCAATGTGTTTGATTGATTGCAAAATCCGGTTAGCATTTTTGGTTGTTTGCATGAGCAGATCCGAAGCTAGAATCGTAATACGCTCGCCTACGGCGATATAATCCATCGCCGCAGCGAGGCGTTATCAAAGCAGGCGCAGTGATTTAGAGGCCGGGCGGCCCTTTCGCCGCAGCGATCGTCCCTGCAGAAACAAGCGGCCGTACAGCTTCTTTCAGCGGGCTGACATAACCCATCGCCGCGAGCGATCGTCTTCGGACGTGCACTGTACCAAAACCAATGCACGCCGCTATGATCTAACTCATCGCTGCGAGCGCACTTCCAAGTGTGTAGGGGGTAAAATGCAAAGTTTCAAAACTTTTGGACCAAACTACAAATCTGTAAATTGTCAGGGGGTAAATTGTAATTAACCCACAAATTTCAGAAATTGATTGTTTTTGAAATGTATGCTTTGTACTTGTTTGTATATTGCATGGTGCCCGGTACATAGGCCTTAGACCCTAAGGGTGAATGTTTTTAAATATTTTTTGGGTATGTATGGTTGTATTTTATTAAATAAGGCCTGCGTGTCCTGCCTTTCTCCTCTTCTCGATGTACATTCTCTTCTCATCTAATTCCCCTCGAATGTAAATCGAGGTTTCTAAATTTATTGATGTAAAGAATTTGTATAATTATTTATTGTAAATTTAGAACGATAGTTTTTGTAATGTAGTTGAAGGACGAAGCAAAGGGCGAGACAACCATACTTGAAGACTTCAAGATGTTTATTACAGGACCCCTAGGTGACCCTGATTCCTCTAGGCTCGAGGAAATCGGTTTTAGTCGGGCCATGTACCGGCACGTTTAATTTTTGTTTAGAATGCATGCTAAAGGTTGAATGTTTTGATAACATGCCAAACAATGTCATTCTAACAAAGAGAATAATCTGGTGAGACATTAAATAAGAAAACCCTCAATTAAAGTATATTAAGTCACGAAAGCCTTCCATCACCATGGTTTTAATCAAACCCAACCGCTTCGTTGAAACCTTGTTCGCCAAAGTGAAGGTACACTTCTGAGTTGGGAGGTTAAAATGCATTGGAGTTTTCCTTAATGGTGATGGGTGGGAAACTTAAAATGACGGTTTGCTTGTTCCGCCAAAGCGAAGGTTGATAAACACGCGTCATAGGCATAGTAGAGCAATACACATATTGTGTGTACGTGGTGACATGTAGTGTCCACTCTACTAATATTTGAGAATCACAACGAGGACGATGGCATGTAATGTCCATTGGATTGTGTGATTGGCTTGTTGGCTTTCTCACATTTGAGGTTGATAGTGGGAGGCTATCAAGCCGGTGTGGATTAAGTTTGTTGGCCTACCTAATCAACTCATTTTGGCTTGTTCCGCCCAAAGCGAAGGTTTGAAATGGACGGGAGGATGGGATCTCGGTCCACTAGGAAAGTCAACGGGCTTTCCAGAGTTAATGGTGAGGGCTATTGACTTGAGTAAAATAGTGGGAGCTTGCTTAGTTTAATAAAAAACCATATTAAACAATAATAATGAACATGGTAATAATAGTTATTTTTTAAAACTGCACTTGTAGATTCACTTAAATTTGAGCAAAATGATCCCAACATCAACTGCGACAAATCGTGAACGGGAGAGAAATGGAATGGTGGAAAATTTCGAAAAATTAAGCCGGTATAGAAGTATAAATAATATACTTAGTCAAGCGATAGATTATACACCATTGAGCAAGCTCATCACCGAGCTGGCTTGATAGTTCTATCCATGAGACGGGGTATGTATATATGAAGCATACACATGATGCAAAAAGCGAAATGACTAGATACATGTGGCTTGCATCAATGGCACCATTCTTTGCGACAACAATGCCAAAAAATGGATTTAGCTTCTATTCTTCATTTTCTTCGAAGAAATGAGAAGCATATGGTGTCTCGGTCGTTATTCCGATGTAGGATGGAAGAAGGGTACCAAAATTGGCGATCATATACTCAAGTGGGATCAGTATATGAACAAGCTTGAGATTTTGGGATGTGGACTTAGAGAAGGTTTAGCAATAACCTAATACCACGGATCATTACCTAGGATTCTTATTTCTTTAATTTGTCTATGACTTTATTGAGGAAGATAAGAAGAATACCCTTTCCAAAGAGCTTACGGATTTGTTGAAGACTGGCGAGTGAGGCATGAAAAAGTCGAAACATTGACGTTGGTTGAAGCAACTCAAGTGAAAAGAAAGAAAGGGCTCGAAGTCGATGGAAAGAAGATGCAGAAAGGAAAGGCGTTTGTCCTCCTTTGTGGGGAATCCCGATCCTTTGGAGAAAACATTGCAAGACCTTCCCTAGCAAAAGGGAAGAAGAATGTTACTTCTTCGTCAGTGCGTTATTGAGATTAACTTCTCCCACCCGTAAACATCTAGTTGACACAAGATGTGGTAATCACATTTGATTGATGTGTAGGGAACTAGGCGAGTGAGATTGCGCCGAGGGGAGAGGTGGACCTACCAGGTTGGAAATGAAGCACGTCTTGCTTACATTTCTTTGTAGGATCTTATCGTCGATTTAAAGGCCGATGGACTTGTTTCTTGGAACTTGTGGAGTTTCTAGAAATTATATTTGTGTCCATAGGACAAATGAGAATATTAGTTTACTAATGGATTATTGTCCTTGAGTATAAATAATATTCTTTATGGGAACTGTTTCATAATAATATGTTCTTAAGAAAGACAACAAGGATAATCTCAAAAATGACTACTATGCCAACTTTGGCAAGTTGAGCTAAACATACCTGAAGGAATGTGGGATAGTATCACAACTCACTCCTCCTTATACACCCCAACACAAAGGAGTGTCGGAAAGGAGGAACAAGACCTTACTTGATATGGTTAGGTTCATGATGAGTTTTAGTGATTTATCCTGCATCGTTCTAGGTTATGCCCTAGACTGCGACTCACGTTTTGAACCGTGTGCCATCAAAGTCTATTTTGAGATAAGACTTCATATTAGCTATGGAAGGACAAAGCCCAACTTGTCTTATCTAAGGATTTGGGGTTACGGACTTATGTTAAGAAATTGACTTGAACAAGGTTTGGACCCAAATCCCTGTAAATGTATATTTGTGGGGTATCCAAAGGAGACCCAAGGATACTATTTCTACCACCCAGAAGAGCGCAAAATTTTTATTGCTCGATCTGGTGTCTTCCTAGAAAATGAATATTTTCTAAGAAGTACTAGTGGGAGAAAAAGTAGAACTGATGAAGTTCTAGAACCACAAGATATACTAGGACGAAGGGAACGGAATGATGTGCCACGAAGTGGTTGAGTATCATGAGGAGGTTACTCCATAACTGTGGATCAAAGTGAACCACCTCGGGTAGCACAAGAGCTACGTAGATCCAGGAGTACGCCATGCAGCCCGAGAGATACGGTATCTCATGACTCAATATGGTGACGCATCCGGTCTACCAAGACGAGGAACCCGTAACCTACAAAGATGCTATATCGGATCGTATTCCATTAAATGGCTTGAAGCCATGAAATCGAGATGGACTCCATGTACGAACCAAGTGTGGTTCTCGGTGGTTGAACCACCAAGGAAGGGGTAAAAACCCATATGGGTGTAAACGGGCCTTCATGGGAAGAAGACTGACATGGATGGTCATTAGGAACGATTGCTTTGGCGCTGATGGAAAACAAAATTTTTTACAACCCACGGATTCCGGCCTTAGAACCCAAAATCAAGGCCATGCATAAAACACTTTATGCATAATATGAATCGCAGAAAAATAAATCCAAGGTTTAGATTTATACCCACGTTTGGAGGCTCCACCAATGTTGTCTCGAATGTGTTTGCTACCGATCAAGTGTAAGGATCGAACCAAGAAGTCCACACGAAGACAACCACCAAGAACCAAGGAGGAATTGCTAGATCCTCTGCCTAGGAAAAATCAAGAAGAACAAAGAAAGAGTTTGATTTTCAATCAACGGTGAGATTAGCGTGGGAGAGTGTATAAGGAAATTGGCTTTGTGTTTTCTTTTCTAGAACAAATCAATTACTAATTAAAACAACAAACACTATTCCTTTTATAGGCAAACCAAGTTGCCTTTATCACATGGATGCTGGCTCCCAACCCAACACCCCATGTTGCCAAACACTCCCATTTTGATATTTTAATTTAATTCATCATTATCTTTAATTAAAATCAATTAATATTTAATTAACATTTTAATCAATAATGATGATTTAATTAAATATGTGCGACACACATTTAACCGTAATTTCACTTATTTAATTTCTTTACAAATTAAATAAAGGCTTACGACCTCAGCAAATTTAATTGCCAACCGTGAAATACCAAAATACCCTTTCGCCTAAAGAAACGAACGCCCTTCTTTCTTCTTGGCTCTTAAATTATCTTCTATGTGTGTGACCCATAGCTCTCATCATACGGTATGAGTAGCATCGCGATTAACACCAATTAATCGTCTCACTAATAATACAGTACCTTAAGATTGGCCCTAGCAGGCATCATGGCCACCCGATAGGAATCGGATTCAGCAAAGTAGTACATCACGATATGGTTACCGTACAATACGATCCTTTCATCATTCGTTATCTCTACGAGGAACGAAGGCATAGAAATAGTGTCAACCTTCCTTAGGCTACCTCCAAGATATTATATATTCGGCCTGGACCAATGACCCGTAGGATAATACTTGGATAGAGCAACAACTCAATCCACGTGGCCCACGATTTTGCAGTGTCATCGCCATATAACGGGAATTGCGGCGGTTGAGAATAACTTCTCCGCACCTTGGGAGTGATGAATCCTTTGTCAATCCACCATAGTCTTGATACACTCTTGATAGCATCACCACCGTCATCGACTACTCAATAAAACTGCGTTAGGCTAGTATCACTGTACCAATCGGTGCACAAGGCGCTCCGGTGATCTCAAGTCCAAGGATCACATGCACCACCATTCGTTAGAGGATTTGTTCCATAGACCAAACCCGGGGTTACCATCCATATGGATCTCCTCGGTGTCGACAGTGAACTTGCGGCGGTATATCCGCTAGCACAAGCACCCATGTGTTGCACGAGGTTGTCACCAAACAACCTTGACAAGTGAAGATCCAAAGCCAAACGCTCGACAGTCGTTCAACACTATGATAGCCTTACGATTATTATCGTTGCCTTACTTCGAATAATCTTGGGCTACTTGGACGTTTCTAGAATGGCCACCATATGTGGTCATGGGTTGTCTCACTATCAAGACTTGAAACACTTGATACCCTCGTCACGGTTCTACCATTCTAAGGACATATATCAATACATATTGCAATAATAATGATTTACGCGATATAGAATAAAAATGCCTTTTATTATTGATTAATGACATTATTATAAAAGAGTCAATTCCCTGATAATTGATTGGCTCCTAGGGCATCTACTCTAACAATCTCCCACTTGCACTATAGCCAATCATTCATGTATTTAATACCAAATGATTTCAAGTGCCTTTCATGTCTTACCAACAAACGGAGAGGCTTTGTAGTGGATCTGCGGAAAGGGAAATGTCGTCGGTATGCACTTTATAAATCTGCACGTCTTTCCTCTCAACTATCTCTACGATGAGATTGGAATCGTCGAGTATGTGTACGGACTTCTGATGAGACCGTGGTTCCCTAAGCTGAGCAATTGCTCCATTGTTGTCTCATAGATGTCTATAGGATCAACAATCGTAGGAACACACAAGTTCGATGACGAACTTCTTAATCATGCGCCTTGGCTCTGCGCATCGACAATGCAATATACTCAAGGCCTCCCATTGTAGAGTCCGCTATAGTGCTTTGCCCTGAGCTCTTCGGCTCACGCACCGCCATTGAGACAAAATACAACCACGAATTGCGATCGATATCGTCTTTGTCTATTTGAACTAGCATCACGTATCCTCTACAGTGAGCTCATCTTCCCCTCCATAAACCAAGAACATATCCTTAGTCTCTTCAAGTACTTAAGAATATTCTTGGACAAGACCATCAGATCCGCTCACCTGGATCGATTGATATCTACTACAAGTGCTCAAAAGCACATGAGACATCAATCAGTACATAGCATGGCATACATGATGGATCCAATTCTTTGATGCATATGGGATCCCTCTTCATCCTATCTCTCTCATCTTGTGTTTTAGGACACAATTCCTTAGAAGAGATAAACACCATGTGACATCGGAAGAAATCCTTTCTTGGATTCTTCCATACCGAATCGCCCTCCCAGGGAATTCTTTGTCAATATATGCCTTTCTGACTTAGGCCAAGCAACCTACGCGATCTATCCCACCCGATAGATCTTTATACCATTGGATGTAGGCGCTTCCCTAAAGGGTTCTTTCATGGAGAAGCACTTGGATAACCAAGTCTTTACGACTTGCAAGTTTGGTATATCATTCCGATCAGTATGTCATCGGAACCAATTAACAACCACGGGAAGGGAATGCTCTGCGCTCCCACTCAACTTTCTTGTAAACACAGGGCTCATCTTCATTTTTGATAAAACCGAATTCTTTACGGCCTCATCAAACGATGTTCCGCTCCTTGAAGCTTGCTTGAGTCCATAAATGGATCTCTGCCAACTTGCATACCTTATTAAGCTGACTTTATCAAGACGAAACCATCGGTTGTGTCATATACACATCCTCCTCAGGTTTCCGCCTTCAGGGAAGCGGCCTTGACATCCATTTGCCAAATCTCATAGTCATGATATGCAAGGCAATTGCAAGCATAATCCGGATGATTTAATCATGGCAACGGCGAAAAAGGTTTCTTTTCATAGTCAATGCCATGAATTTGTTTGAAACCTTTGGCAACCAAGGCCGTGCTATAGGTGTGCACCGTTGCCATCCATGGTTCCAGTCTTTCTTCTTGAAGACCCATTTACCCCACCCCTATAGGTTTTACCCCTTCAGGTGGTTCACGGAGACCACACTTGGCCTCGGTTACATGAGTCCATCTCGATTTCATGGCTTTCAGGCCAATTTAATGGAATCGGATCAGATATAAGCTGTTCTTAGGTTCCTCGGGTTCATCGTCTGATTAGACTAGTACGTCACCATGTTGAGTCACGAGATAACCGTATCTCTCGGGCTCATGGCGTACTCTCCCGGCCATCTACGGTAAGGCTTCTGTGCTACGAGGCGGTTCACTTTGATTCACCATGGTTTGAGGGTAACCTCCTCATGATGCTCAAACCACTCCTTGTGGCACATCCCATCCCGTCTCCCGTCTAGTATATCTTGTGGTTCTAGAACTTCATCCGAGTTCTACTTTTCTCCCCACTAGTACTTCTTAGAAAATGTTCCTTTTCTAGGAAGACACCGATCGAGCAACAAAAGATTTTAAAACGCTCTTCTCGGATGGTAGAAATGGTATCCTTTGGTCTCCCTTTGGATACCCCACAAATATACATTTACAGATTTGGGCCTAGCTTGTTCAGTCAATTTCTTAACATAGCTCGCAACCCCAAATCCTTAGATAAGACAAGTTGGCTTTCGCCCATCTATAGCTTCATATGGAGTCTTATCTACGATTTCCTTTGGACGGTTTCCCAAACACTGTTAACGTGAGTCGCAGCTCTAGGGTGGGCCCATTTAAACAGCGATGCGGTAAATCACTAAACTCATCAGGACCTAACCATGTCAAGTAAGGTCCCCATTCCTCCTTTCTGACACTCCATTGTGTTGGGGTGTATAAGGAGGGTGAGTTGTGATACTATCCCCCACATTCCTTCAGTACTGGGAAACCCCAAGCTAAGTATTCACCTCTCCGATCTACCGAAGAGCTTTAATACTTTTGCCCAACATATTCGTACTTCCATTCCGAAAATTCCTTGAATTTATCAAAGGCTTCATTTATGTCTCATAAGGTTAGGACATAACCATATCTACCTGAAATCATCAGGGTAAATGTGATGAAGTATGAATATCCACCTCCCCGGCTTCAAGCGTTAGTGGGACCACATACATCCACTTATGGATGATGCCTACTAGCTCAAAGAGCCCTTTCTTTCACTTTGGTCGTGAAAGGAGACTTGGTCATCTTGCCTAAAGGCATGAACTGCATACCTCAAATGACTAAAAGTCAAAAGGGGCCAAAACTCCATCCCTTTGAAGTTTTGCAATGCGAGTCTTATTAACATGACACAATCTACAATGCCAGGAGATATGTTTGGTTTTGGATCGGCTATGTTTAGCTTTCTTGGTTTTTCAATATTGAGAATATCTTTATTGTTTAAATTTCAAGAACATATAATCCATTATATAACCTTGCAATTCCAAATAGAATACCATTCAAACTAAAGGACAAACAATCCATTAGATATTCTCCAAAATGATACCCCATATTATCCAAAACGGATATTCAAATAATATTTCTAGAAATAAGGTACGTGATAACAAGTTATGTAAGTTCCAACAATAAGCCCGTAGGCAAAGATAAACAATAAGTCCCTTACAGGCTAAATGCAGGCCACATGTGCTCCATTTCCAACTCGTAGGGGTCCACCTTTCCCTTGGCGAGCACTCTTACTCGCTTAGGTCGCACATCGGACAAATGTGAGTACCACATCCGTGGTTCCATGACCCAAGATGTTGAGGGAGAGAAAGTTAATTCTCAAATCATGAAAGTACGAAGTCGTAGCCTCGGGACTTTCTTTCTTGCTTGGGCGGGAGGGAAAGCCTTCGAGTCTTCCAGGTGGCTTTGCTTGCCACAAAAGCAAGCGGATACCTTGCCCTTTCCTATGCCACCTCTCGGGCCCAAGAGCAAACTTTGTCCCTTTGGGCTTAGGGCTTCTGGGTTTTGGCCTTGGCCTTACCCCCTTGCCTTGCTGCTTTCCTTGGCTTTACCCGGCAAAGCAAAAACGGGCACAGGCTTGGACTTTTCAAGGGTCTCGTTTCTGCCATCCTTTTCCAGCATGTTCAAGTTCTGACGGGGTTTTCCTCCATTGGTGTTCATATTGAAATTTCATTATGAACGGAGCATATGAGTCGAGGCAAGGATTGCAGAATTAAATCCATTTGTAATTCGCATCCAAGCCCACATCCCAAAGTCTCAAGCCTTCCACCATGTGCCTCGATCATCTTGAGCACATGAGGACCAACTTGGGCACCCTCGCGACGACTCCCAAGCTGCTTTTGACACCTTGTACCTTCTCATGTCGAAAGCATTTGTTTCATAAAGCTCCTTCCGAGGTGTAGAATTTATGGAAGAAGCATCCATATTCTCATGCCCGCTTTTGTAGCATTGGTGTCATCGATGCTAACATCAAGCATTGCACGCTATCAACATCATCAAGGAACTTTTTGATAAGTATCCTTAACTTCCCCGAAAGGGTGGGCATCAGGATCGGGTGCTCAAACCATGTATTTTTGGCTTTTCATTTTTGGATATACAATTTCTTTTCCACTTAAGTATAATCCGAAGATTACGATACTACCTGAGAAATTGGATCCATCCAACTCCGTTTTCTTTTTCGGACCATCGGGTCGCAAGGGTTCATAATACTCATTTCTTAATGAATCTACAATTGCGTAAAAGATAAAGTTATTATAAAGTTCATTATTATTTAATATGGTCTTTTATTAAACGATACTCCCACTATTTTACTTTCCAAGCCAATAGCCCTCACTATTAACTCTGGGAAAGCCCTCCTTGGCTTTCCTAAGTTGGAACCGAGAATCCCATCCGTCCCATTTCAAACCTTCGCTTTGGCGAACAAGCCAAAATGGGTTGATTAGGTAAAGCCAACAAACCTTAATTCCACACCAATTGATTAAAGCACCCTTTACTTTATCAACCTCAAATGTGAAAAAGCCAACAAGCCAATCACACAATTCCAATGGCTCCAACCATTGTTTTCCTCAAGCATGATTCTCCAGGACGCAGAAGTGGACACTACATGTCACCATGTACACATAATACGTGTATTCGCTTTCTTACTAAATGCCTATGACGCGTTTATCAACCTTCGCTTTGGCGAACAAGCAAAACCGCTATTTTAAGTTCCACTCATCACCATTAAGGAAAACTCCCCAATGAATTTTAACCTCCCACCGGTAGTTAAGTGTACCCTTCGGCTTTAGGTAACAAGGTTTCGACGAACAAGGTTTGGTTTGATTAAAACCATGGTGATGGAATGGCATTCGTGACTTAATATACTTTAGTTCGTAAGGATTGTTATTTAATGTCTCCCCATCGTATTATTATCTTTGGGATTAGAATGACATTGTTTGGCATGTTATTCAACATTCAACCTTAGCATGCATTCTAAACAAAATATTAAACGTGTTTCGGTACATGGCCTTAACCTTACCCCGGATCTCCTCGAGGCCTGAGAGGGATCGGTTTGGGTCACCCTAGGGATGGATCCAGTAACAAATATCTTGAGTCTTCAAGGTATGGTTGCCTTGTCCTTCGCTTCTTTCTGCTTCCTGGTGGTACCATTACAAAAACATCATTCTAAATTTACAATAAAATTAATATTAAACTAATTTTACATCAACAAATTTAGAAACCTCATTTACATTCGAGGGGAATGAGATGAAAAGAAAAGAATGTACATTAACAAGAAGTAGAAGGCAAGACAAATGCAGCTCCTATTTAAAAAATATTACACCATACATTCCCTTTTAAAATAATTTAAAACATTCACCCTTAGGTCTAAGGGCTCATGTACCGCGCACCATGCAATATACAAACAAGTACAAAGCATACATTTCCAAAAACAATCAATTTTTGAATTCGGGTGGGTTAATTAATTAATTACCCTCTTAAATGTGCGGGTAATGTACATTGGCTTTATAAGGTTATTAAAATTCAGAGGGATTAGTCCTTTTAGGAAAAATACAAAATGGGAAAATTCTACATCCTTCGTCCGCGGCGAAGGATTAAAACACATTTGCATTTCGCTGCATTTACTTCGCGCCGGCGAAGGTTTTATTCTTCGCCTACGGACGAGGGATTTAAATTAGGTCTAGCCACCCACAGGAAATTTCCGCGCAGGAAGGGTTTTATCTTCGCCGCGGCGAAACCTGCCCAGAAGGCCTCCGCCGCGGCCGGAAACCCTTTCCCGAAATCCCCAATTAACCTGCCATTCGCTGGGGCAGCCTTTTTGTTGTATAAACACTAATCCAAATCCAAATCAAACGCACATACGCTTCAACCTGAGATATTAACCAACCAATATAACATTCATCAACACATTTTAAACCCAACTTTTTATCATTTGAATCATTCATCCATAAACCTCACTTTTCAGATTTTACGATTTTTCAAAAAACCCCTCTTTGGGTTTTTCAATGGCGGGATTCTTATCAAGGCAGCATGTTATCAACAAATACATGTATCAACCATTCAACAACTATAAATCTAGACTACCCTAGGCTTCGATATCATCGGTAGGAAACGACTTGCGCAGCGGAAAACAAAATTTTTACAACCAACTTGGATCGCTTCCTTAGAACCCAAAAAATCAAGGCCACACATTTTACCAGCCCTTTTTATGGCATAATATGAATTGCAGAAAAATAAATCCAAAGGTTTAGATTTATACCCACGCCCTTTGGAGGCTCCACCAATGTTGTCTCCCCGAATGTGTTTGCTACCGATCCAAGTGTAGGATCGAACCAAGAAGTCCACACGAAGACAACCACCCCAAGAACAAGGCGGAGGGATTTGCTGATCCTCCTTGGCCTTAAAAAGAAAATCAAGAAGAACAAAAGAAGAGTTTGATTTTCAATCAAACAGGTGAGATTGGCGTGGGAGACAGTATAAGGGGTTCAGCGTTTTTGTTTTCTTTTTCTAAAGACAAAATCAATTACTAATTAAAACAACAAACACTATTCCTTCCTTTTATAGGCAAACCAAGCCTTTGCCCCCTATTCCCACATGGAACTGGGCTTGGGCTCCAAACCCAAACACCCCATGTTGCCAAACACTCCCAATTTTGATATTTTAATTTTAATTCATCATTATCTAATTAAAAATCAATTAATATATAACATTTAATCAATAATGATGATTTAATTTAAATATGTGCGAACACACATTTAAACGTAATTTCACTTATTTAATTTTTCTTTTAACAAATTAAATAAAAGGCTACGGGACCTTCAAGAAATTTAATTCCGGCCAACGTGAAATTACCACCAAAATACCCCTTTCTCCGAAACCCTAAAAAAAGACGGGGGAAAAACGCCCTTCTTTCTTCTTCCCGGCTGCTTAAATTATCTTCTAATGTGTGTGACCCTCCCATAGGCTCCTTCATCATACGGCAGAGTGTATAGCATCGCGATTAACACCAACCAATCGCCCTCACCTAATACATGGCACCTTCCAAGATTGGCCCCCTAGCAAGGGCATCACAGGCCACCCGACAGATCTGAGGTTCGAAGAAAGCAAATGCTACCTCAACAACATATGGTTACCGTACAACCAAGAATCCTTTCATCATCGTTATCTCTACGAAGACGAAGGCATAGAAATAGTGTCAACCTTCTGGCCTTACTCTTCGATATTATTATATATTCGCTGGACCAAATGACCCAGACCCCATAAACTGGAGTAAAGCAACAACTCAATCCCACTGTAGCCATGCAGCCTTTTAGTGTCATTCAGCCATATACCGAACCTTGCGCCGTGAGATAACTTCTCTGCACTGTGGGAGTGATGAATCTTTGTCAATCCACCATAGTCTTGATACACTCCCTTGATAGCCAATCACCACCGTGATCGACAAACTTTCGAATAAAACCTCAGTTAGGCTAGTATCAAACGTCAAAGGACCAATCGGTGGCACCAAGGCGCCCTCCTAATGATCTCAAGTCCAGGATCACATGCACCACCATTCGTAGAGGATTTGTTCCATAGACACGGGGGTTACCATCCATATGGAATCCTCCTCCGGCGGGTCAGTCCCAGTGAACTTGCGCTGGTATATTCGCCACCACAAGCACCCACCCAGAGCTTGCACCAGTCCTTGTCACCAAACAACCTTGACAAGTGAGACTCGGGCCATCCGCCTTTCGACAGGTCGTTCAACACTATGATAGCCTTACGTATTATCTCGTGCCCTTACTTGCACAATACCTGGGCTACTTTCGACGGGGCTTTCTAGAATGGCCACCATATGTGTCATGAGGGTTCTCACTATCAAGATTTGAAACACTTGATACCCCTCACACGCTTCTACCATTCTAAGGACATATATCAATACATATTGCAAATAATAATGATTTACGCGATATAGAATAAAAATGCCTTTTATTATTGATTAATGAACATTATTATAAAGAGTCAATTCACAATAATTGATTGGCTCTTATTAACATCTACTCTAACAATCTCCCAAAACTTGCACTATAGCCAATCATTCATGTATTTAATACCAAATGATCTCAAGTACGCGTACGTGCAGGCTTTATCGGCTGGATCTCACGAGATTTTCACCAGATGCACTTTACTAATCTCGCATCGTTTCCTCTCAACTATATCTCTAATGAGATGGGAATCGTCGAGTAACGTGCTCGGACTTCTGATGAGACCGTGGTTCCCTGGCATGAGCAATTGCTCCATTGTTGTCACAATAGATGTCTATAGGATCAACAATCGTGGGAACCATACCAAGTTCAGTAATGAACTTCTTAATCCTAAAGACTGTCTCCCTTGGCCGCATCTCGACAATGCAAATATACTCGCCATTATAGTAGTCCGATACGCTTGCTTTGCTTCGAGCTCTTCCAGCTCACTACACTGCCATTGAGACAAAATACAAACCTAATTGCGATCAATAATCATCTTTGTCTATTTGGAAACTAGCATCACTGTATCCTCTTACCGTGAGCTCATCTTCCCTCCATAAACCAAGAACATATCCTTAGTCCTCTTCAGGTACTTAAGAATATTCTTGACAGCCATCTAGTGACACTCACCTAGATCCGATTGATATCTACTACAAGTGCTCAAAGCACACGAGACATCAATCCGAGTACATAACATGGCATACATGATGGATCCAATTGCTGATGCATATAGGATCCTTTTTCATCCTATCTCTCTCATCTTGTGTTCTAGGACACAATTCCTTAGAGAGATAAACACCATGTGACATAAGAAGAAATCCCTTTTGGGAGTCTTCCGTATTCCAATCTTTTCGCACCTTGTCAATGGGTATGCACTCCCGACTTAGGCCAGCAACCTAACGTGGATCTATCACGATAGATCTTTATACCAAAGATGTAAAGGTCGGTCTCCCCTAAGTCCTTCATGGAAAAGCACTTGGATAACCAAGTTCTTTACCGATCGCCCAAAGTTTGGTATTATCATTCCCGATCAAAAGTATGCCATCGACATACAACACTAGGGAATGCTACTACGCCCCTCCCCACTCACTTTTCTTGTAAACATGAGGCTCATCTTCGCTTGGATAAAATCAAATTCCTTTTAATATGGCTTTCATCAAAACAAATGTTCTAGCTCGCCTTGAAGCTTACTTGAGTCCATAAATGGATCTCTCGGCAACTTTGCATACCCTTTTAGCTTGTCCATCAAGAACGGAAAAGCATCGGTTGTGTCATATACACATCCTCCACAAGTTTTCCGTACAGAAAGTCTGTTTGAACATCCATTTGCCAAATTTCATAGTCATGATATGCAAAGCAATCACAAGCATAACTGGATGGATTTAATTTCCATGGCAACCGCTAAAAGTTTTCTTTCATGGTCAATGCCATGAATTTGTTTGAAAACCTTTGGCAACCAAACATGCTTTATAAGTATGCACATTGTCATTCCATGTCAGCTTTTCTTCTTCAAGACCTATTTACACCCTAATGGTTTTACTCCCTTCAGTGGTTCCACCAGAGACTTTAACTTGGTTCTCGATACATGGAGTCTATTCCCTCGATTTCATGGCTTCAAGCCATTTAATGGAATCGATCCGATATATGCCTTCGTAGGTTCTCGGGTTCATTGTCTTCCGCAGACTAGACGCCACCATGTTCAGTCATTGGAGATAACTATATCTCTCAAGCTTATGGCGTACTTCTCCCTGCATCTACGTAGCTTCCCGTGCTACCCGAGGTGGTTCATTTTGATCCACAAGTTGGTAGAGGTAACCACCTCATGATGCTCAACCACTTCCTATGGTACATCATCCCGTCCTTCGTCTACTATATCTTATGGTTCTAGAACTTCATCGAGTTCAACTTTTCTCCCACTAATACTTATTAGAAAATATTCATTTTCTAAGAAGACACCAGCACGAGCAACAAAATTTTGCGCTTTTCTTTCCCGGGGTGGTAGAAGTAGTATCCTTTGGTCCCCCTTTCCTTTGGATACCCCACAAATATATATTATAGATTTGGGCTCAACTTGTTCCAAGTTAATTTCTTAACATAAGCCCTTCACAACCCCAAATCCTTAGATAAGATAAGTTAAAGGGCTTTCGCCCACTCCATAGCTCATATGGGAGTCTTATCCTTTACAGATTTCCTTGACAACACACGATTCAAAACATGAGTCGCAGTCTCTAGGGCATAGCCCTAGAACGATGCACGTAAATCACTAAAACTCATCATGCACCTAACTCAGTTAGGGAAATTTCGATCCATTCGAGGCAAAGCTGGAAAATAAAACATTAATAACAAGGATCGCCCTTCCCATAGAACCAAGATCAGGGTGGTTAACAATTTTTTTACACTTATATCGCAATAAGAATCTTGGCAGGGAAAATTAATCTCGAAGTTTAAGAAACCATACGCACATTTGGAGGCTCCTCTAAATTTGTCTCTGAATGTATTTTGCTATCGACCCAAGTGTAGGGTCGAACCGATGTAGTCTACATGAAGATAATCGCAAGAAACCAACGAGGGATTTGCTAGATCCCTCTTTAGCCTTAAGAATCAAGAAGAAATGAAGAGTGTTGATTTTAGGCAATAACCAAGTCTGGCGTGGGAGAGGGTTTGGGGCTGTGTTTTTTCTCTTCCACAATGAAAATGAACTAACGAATAAAAATCTAACTTTTTCAACTAAAACATTTCTTTTATAGTAACATTTTAATTGCCCTATTCCCATATGGAATAGGCTTGGGCTCCAACCCAAACACCCCATGTTTCCAAACACTCCCAATTAGATATTTATTTTAATTCATCATTATCTCAATTAAAATCCATTAATATATATTTAATGATTATTCATTTAACAATAATGATTATTCATTTAAATATATGCTAACACATATTTAAATGTAATTTCACTTATTTAATTTTTCTAACAAATTAAATAAAAGACTATGACCTCAGCAAATTTAATTGTACTTGCAGAAATATCAACATACCCTTCAAACCTCCTAAAAAGACGAAAAACGCCCTTCTTCTTACTTCCTAAGTCTTTTAAATTATCTTCATGTGTGAGACCCGTAGGCTCTCAAAGATATCCGTAGTGTATAGTATCACGATTAACATCATAATCGCTCACTAATACACCGTACTCCAAGATTGGCCCCTACCAAGGCATCACGGCCACCCGACAGATTCGATTCGAGAAAGTAAGCTACCACCAACGTATGGCCTTACCGCACAATCGATTCTTTTTCATCATCTGTTATCTTGATGAGACGAAGGCACGAAATAGTGTCAACCTTCCTTGGCTATCTCGATATTATGTATTCGGGCCTTGACCAATGACCTGACATATAATTTGGGATGTGAGAACAACTCAATCCCCATCCGGGTGGCCACGCTTTTAGTGTCATTGTCATATATTGAATTGCGCCGTGAGATAACTTCTCCCATACCTAGGAGTGATGAATGTTAGGAAACGATCCATATACAAAGCAGTAAAAACAAAATCATAATACAAGGATCGCTCAAAGAGCTAAGATCAAAAGGCATAATTTAACGATTTATATTAAAGTAGAAATCTGCGAGGAAAAATTAATCATGAATTTAGAAAACATACGCACGCGGAGGCTCCTCCAAATTTGCCTTTAAACGCTTTTGCTACCACCCAAGTGTAGGATTGAACCGATGAGTCCACACGAAGACAATCACAAAAGTTAACTAAAAAGCAGGGATTTGCTAGATCCTCTTTAGCTTTTAAGATTAAAAGAAGAAAAGAAAATGTTTTTGATTTTTTCAATCAATGAATGAAAAGAAAAAATCACTGGCCATGGGAGAGAAATGAATGGGGCTGTGTGTTTTGCTTTTCCAAGAAAAGGAGAATAATGAATTCACATTATTTTACAATTAACCTTTTCTTTAGGGGATTGAAATTTTTAGTTGCCCCCTATTTCCATATGGAATAGGTTCAAGGCTCCAACTCAAACACCCCATGTTTCTAAACACTCCCAATTAGATATTTATTTTTAATTCATCATTATCTTCAATAAATCAATATATATATATATATATATATATATATATATATATATATATATAATTAACATTTTAACAATAATGATAATTTATTTAAAATATATGCTACACCATATTTAAAATGTAACCCTTTCATTTATTTAATTTTTTCTAACAAATTAAATAAAAGGCTATGACCTCAAGAAATTTAATTGCACCGTGAAATTACCAAAAATACCCTTTCCCTTTCACCCAAAAAAGACGAAAAACACCTTTCTTACTTCCCGAGTCTTAAATTATCTTCTATGT
The DNA here is from genome assembly GCA_026225825.1 of Pistacia integerrima. Classification (NCBI taxonomy): domain Eukaryota; kingdom Viridiplantae; phylum Streptophyta; class Magnoliopsida; order Sapindales; family Anacardiaceae; genus Pistacia; species Pistacia integerrima. The sequence goes on from CM047747.1 coordinate 13,705,976, forward strand.
GTGTGTGACCTATGTGGCTCCTCATCATACCCCGTAGTGTATAGTATCGTGATTAAAACCATAATGGTATCACTAATACATAGACCAAGATTCCGGCCCCTCCCTAGCAAGGGGCATCATAGGCCACCTAATAGTATTCGTATTCCAAGAAAGTAACACCGGGTCCAACGATATGGTTACGCACAATTCGATCCTTCCCTTTCATCATGCTTTATCTCGATGAGACGAAGGCACAGAAATAGTGTCAACCTTCTGTCCTTCTCGATATTATGTATTCGGGCTAGACCAATGACCTCCAGATTATAATCGATAGAGCAACAACCCAACCTATTCATGGGCCATAGTTTTAGTGTCATTGCATATACGAATTGTGCGAGATAATTTCTTCCCATACCCGGGAGTGATGAATCCTTCTTTTGTCTATCCACCATAGTCTTGATAACACTCCTCGATGCGGCCAATCACCACCTGTATTGGACAGCCTAAAAAGAACTGCCAATAGGGCTAGTGTCAAACACACCAATCGATGCACAAGGCGCTCGTGATCTCAAGTCTAAGGATCACATGTACCACCATTCGTTAGGGAGGATTTATTCCATAGACACTAGGGTTATCATCCATTTGGAATCTTCCTCGATGGGTTAGTCCAAAGGTTGGAACTTGCCGCGTAAAATCGCCTTACACTAAGCACCCTCCCACGTGTTAAGGGCAAAGCAAAGTTGTCACCAAACAACCTTGACAAGTGAGATTAGTCACCCGCTTTTCGCAAGTGGTCGCTTTCAATACAACGATAGCCTAAACCGTATTATCTGCACCCTTTTTACTTTAGAATAATAATCAAGGCTACTGACAGCTTAGAATGGGCTACCATATGTGCTCATAGGGTTCTCACTATCATGATTTGAAACACTTGATACCCTCGCCACTTGCGCTCTACCATTCTCGAGACATATATCAATACATACAATGATGATTTACGGAGATATAGTTAATCAAAATGCCTTTTATTGATCAATGAACATTATTACAACGAGTCAATTCTACAATAATTGATTGGCCTTCTGAGGGTATCTACTTCTAACAATCTCCCACTTGCACTATAGCCAATCATTCATGTAGTTTAATACCAACTCGATCTCAAGTGCCTTTCATGCTTCATGACGAGGGGAGGCTTTGTTGCAGGATTCTGAGATTGTCACCGCCATGCCACTTTACTAATCTACACGCTCTTTTCCTCTCAACTATCTCTCTAATGAGATGGAATCGTCCTCAACAGTGTGTCTGGGAGTTCTGATGACGTGGGTTTCCCTCATTGTTGTCACAATAGATGTCTATAGGATCAACAATCGTGGGAACCATACCAAGTTCAGTAATGAACTTCTTAATCAAGATTGCCTTCTTGGCCGCATCTGACAATGCAACATACTCACTCTATTGTACAGTCCGCTATAGTGCTTTGCTTCGAGCTTTTCTAGCTCACTACACCGCCATTGAGACAAAATACAAAACCCCGATTCATGATCGATAATCATCTTTGTCCGTTTGGGAAACCTAGCATCACCTGTATCCAGGACTTACAGAGCTCTATCTTCCCCTCCATAAAATCAAGAACATATCCTTAGGGTCCTCTTCTGTACTTTTAAGAATATTCTTGATAGCCATCCAAAGGACGTCACCTAGATCCAATTGATATCTACTACAAGTGCTTAAAGCACATGAGACATTAATCCGAGTACATAGCATGGCATACATGATAGATCCAATTGCTGATGCATATGGGATCCTCTTATCTTATCGCTGTCATCTTGTGTTTTAGGACATAATTCCTTAGAGAGATAAATACCAAGTTACATTGGAGGAAATCCTCTTGGATTCTTAATACCGAATCTTCTCGCATCTTGTCAATATATGCACTCGACCTTCTTAGCCAAGGGCCAACCTACGTGATCTATCACGATAGATCTTTATACCAGTGGATGGTAGGTTGCTTCTCCTAAGTCCCTTCAATGGGAAAAGCACTTGGATAACCAACACTAGGAATACTATTACGCTCCGACTCACTTTCTTGTAAACACAGGACTCATCTTCGTTCTTCATAAAATCCCGAATTCTTTTACGCTTCATCAAAACGAATGTTCCTAATTAAGCTTGCTTGAGTCCATAAATGGATCTCCTCCGCAACTTGCATAACTTATTAGCTTGACTATCAAGAATGAAACCATCAGTTATGTCATATACAACATCCTCCTCAAGGTTTCGTCAGAAAGCCTGCTTTGACATCTATTTGCCAAATCATAGTTATGATACGCAAACGAATCGGGCAGCATAACCGATGGATTTAATCATGGCAACCGAATGAAAAGGTTTCTTCATAGTCAATGCCATGATTTTGTTTGAAACTTTTTGGCAACCAAATATGCTTTATAAGTATGCACCTTGCCATCCATGTCCAACCTTTCTTCAAGCCAACACCCATTTACACCCTATGGTTTTACCTTCAGTGGTTCCACCAAAGACCACTACTTGGTTCTAGTACATGGAGTCCATCTTAGATTTCATGGCTTCAAGCTATTTTAACGAAATCTGATCCTATATAGCTCATTCGTAGGTTTTGGGTTCATCGCCTTGGTAGACTAGTACGTCACCATGCGAAGTCACGAGATAACCCTATCCCCCTCTGGGCTCATGGTGTACTCTCCCATATCTACGTATTCTTCCCTCAGGCTACTTCGAGGTGGTTCATTTGATCCACAAGTTCATGAGTAACCTCCTACGATGCTCAACTCACGGTTCCCCGGCACATCATCCCGTCCTTCATCTAGTACATCTTTATGGTTCTAGAACTTCATTGGAAGTTCTACTTTTCCTACTAGTACTTAGAAAATATTCCTTTTCTAAGAAGACACTGTCATCGAGCAACAAAAATTTTCAGAGCTCTTTGGGGTGGTAGAAATAGTATCCTTGGTCTCCTTTTCCGGATATCCCAACAAATATACATTTACAATATTTGGGGCCCACCTTGTTCAAGTCAAGTTCTTAACATAAGCCTTTCAAGAATCCCCAAATCCATAGATAAGATAAGTTCGGGGCTTTCGCCACTCCATAGTTTATATGGAGTCTTATCTGGCACTTTGATGGCATACACGCTTCAAACGTGAGTCGCACCCTAAGGCATAATCCCCAAAACGATGCAGGTAAATCACTAACTCATCGCCGGACCTAACCATGTCAAGTAAGGTCCCTCCCGCTCCTCCTTCGGGCCCATACACACCATTGTGCTGAGGTGGGTATACGAAGGGTGAGTTCAAGTGATACTATCCCTACATTACTCAGTACTCTAAAAACCCCCGAGCTTAAGTATTCACCTCCTCCCCGATCCGATTCCGCCAAGAGCTTTAACACTTTTGCCCAACATATTCGTACTTCATCTTGGAACCAACCCCTTGAATTTCTCAAAGCTTCAGATTTATGTCTCATAAGATAGTACATAACCATATCTACCGAAATCATCATGAAATGTGATGAAGTATGAATATCCACCCTTGGCCTCACTGTTAGTGGACCCACATACATCATCAGGATGATGCCTAATCAAGCCTTTTCCAAGTAAGTTCCCTTTCACCTTGTCCCCTCCCGTGAAAGGAGACTGGGTCATCTTGCCTAAAAAAGGCATAACTCACATACCTCAAAATGACCCGAAAGTCAAAGGGTTTGGGTCCAAAACTCCATCCCTTTCAAGTTTTGCAATGCGAAGTCTTATTAACATGACACATCCTACAAAGTACCAAAGATATGTCTGGGTTTTGATCGCTATGTTTAGCTTTCTTGGTTTCAATATTGAGAATATCTTTATTGTTTAAATCAAGAACATATAATCCATTATATAACCTTGCAATTCCAAATAGAATATTATTCAAACTAAAGGACAATAATCCATTAGATATCTCAAAAATGATACCCCTATATTATCCAAAGGGGCGGATATTCCGAAATAATATTTCTAGAAATAGAAGGTACGTGATAATAGTTATGTAGTTCCAATAACAAGCCCATAGGCAAGATAAAACAAGAAGTCCCTCGGCCCTTACAACCAATGTAGCCATATGTGCTCCATTTCCAACTCATAGGTCCACCTCTCCCTTGGCGAGCACTCTACTCTACCTTAGTCCCCGCACATCCAAGGACAAACATGAGAACCACATCCCCGTGGTCAATAGCCCAAGATGCCTGAGGGAGAGAATAAATCCTCCAATCATAAAAATACCTAAAGTCGTAGCATCCGATCTTCTTCGCTTACGAGGAAAGCCTGTAGGCCAATTTCCTTCCTTTAAAGGGTCAAGCTTGCCACAAAAAAAAGAATGCGACTATTTTGCCCTTCCCTATGCCACTCTCAAGACTAAGAGCAACCCTCTCCTTAGGCTTTGGCTTGGCCCTTTGGGGTTTCAGGCTTGGGTCCGGGTTTGGCCTGGCCTTACCCCTTTCCTTGCCGCTATTCCTTTTGCTTTACTAGCAGAAACCAAGAAAAACAAGCTTTGGACTTTTTTCAAGTCCCTCGCCTCGGGCCAGCCTCCCAAAGATGTTCAAAATGTTCTTCGACGGTTTTCTCCATCGTGTTCACATTGAAATTCATTATGAACGAGCATAAGAAGTCGTTGCCAAGGATTGCGTATTAAACCATTTGTAATCGCATCCAAGCCACATCCCAAAGTTCAAGCCTCTCTATGTGCTCGATCATCTTGCAGCCCACAGGACCAACGGAGGCTTCCCTCATAGGACGACTCCCCAAACAAACAAATAACTGCTTGACACCAGTACTCTTTATGTCAAGCATTTTTTCAAAGCTTCTCGAGGTGTAGAATAATGGAAGAAAGCGGCCCATATTCTCATGCCGCTTTTTGTAGCATACGTCATTGATGCTAACATCAAGCATTGAATGCTATCAAGATCAATCAAGGAACTTTTGATAGTATCCTTTACTTCCCGAAGGGCATCAGATCGTTTGCTCCCACCATGTATTGGCTTTTCAAGGATATACAATTTCTTTTCTTTTCGACTTCCGAGTATAATTCCTTTAAAGATTATGATACCCTTCGGCTAAGAAATTGGATCCATCCAACTTCGTTTTCTCTCGATTGTCTCTCGAATAATCGAAAAAATCATAAAGTTCATTATTATTTACTATGGCTTTTATTAGACGATGTCCCAATTATTTTTATTTTTATCCAAGTCAATAGCCTCACTATTAACTCTGGAAAGTTTCCCTTTGCTTGACTTTCTTTCTTAGTGGACCGAGATCTTATCCTACCCATTTCAAACATTCGCCTGCGAACAAGCCAAAATGAGTTGATTAGGTAAAGGCCAACAAACTTAATTCCACACCAAGGCCTGATAGCTTCTTTTACTATCAACCTCAAATGTGAAAAAGCCAACAAGCCAATCACACAATCCAATGGCTCCAAACCATTGTCCTCAAGTGTGATTCCCTCGCACGAGAGTGGACACTACATGTCACCATGTAACGATAATATGTGGTAACGCTTCTAATGTGCCTATGATGTTTTTATCAACCTTGCTTTGGCTAACAAGCAAAAACCGTATTTTAAGGGGCCCTTCCACACCATCACCATTAAGGAAAACTCAATGCATTTTTAACCTCCCACTAGTAGAAGTGTACCCCTTCCACTTTGGTGAACAAGGTTTTCACAACAAAGGGTTTGATTAAAACCATGGTGATGGAAGGCATACATGACTTAATATACTTTTAATTCGAGGGTTTGTTATTTAATGTCTCACCGTATTATTATCTTTGTTAAAATGACATTGTTTGGGCATGTTATTCAACATTCAACCTTAGCATGCATTCTAAACATAATTTAAAACGTGTCGGATACATGGCCCAACTAAAATCGATTTCCTGAGCCTAGAGGAATCTGGTTGGGTCACCTGTGGGTCCTATAAATAAACATCTTGAGTCTTCAAAGTATGGTTACCTCCGCCCTTGCTCGGCTTCAAGTACATTACAAAAATATCATTCTAAATTTACAATCATCAATAAATCTTGGGGTAAAACCTCCCCGATTTACATTCCGAGGGGAATGAGGTGAGAAGAAGAAAGCCCGGCAGACACGGCAGCCCCATTTAATAAATTTACAACCATACATACCCAAAATTTTTAAAACATTCACCCTTAGGTCTAAGGCTCATGTACCGGGCATCATGCATTATACAAACAAGTACAAAGCATACATTTAAAAAATAATCAATTTTTAACATTTGTGGGTTAATTATCATTTACCCCCTGACAATTTGTAGATCTACATTTGGTCTAAAAGTTTTGAAACTTTATATTTAGCCCCTACACACTCGAAAGTGTGCTCGCTGAGGCTATGAGTTAGATCACCGCGGCGTGCGTTGGTTATGCTGACGTCCATGCTCTAAGGACGATCGCCGTGACGATGGGTTCGGGTCGCCGCGGATTAATACTTTATATCGGCAAACGGCGAGTGGCCGGGTTTCGCCACCGGCAGAGCGAATAACGCCACGCGCGATGGGTTATATCGCCGGGTAGCGCATACGATCCTCCGTAGCTCCAGATCTGTTCATACAGTAACCATATACACTCCAAATGGATTTTCAATCAATCATACACACTGATTTCAAAAAAAATCCATCAACCATTATTCCAAAGTTGCAGATCATCAACAAATTAAAATTAATCGATTAATAGATTTCTTAAAAACATGCTTTTAAGGAAGATTCTATAAGGCAACATAATATCATCAAATACATGTTATCAACCATCCACATAAAAACTATAAAATTTGGTACCCTAGGCTCTGATACCACTGTTAGGAAACGATCCATATACGCAGCGAAAAACAAAATCATAATACAAGGATCGTTCCAAAGAGCCAAGATCAAAGGTATAATTTTACAATTTATATTAAAGTAGAAATCTGTAGAAAAATTAATCATGAGTTTAGAAAAACATACGCATGTTTGGAGGCTCCTCCAAATTTGCCTTTGAACGTTTTGCTACCGACCCAAGTGTGAGATCGAACCGACGTAGTCCACACGAAGACAATCACAATGAACTAAAAAGGGATTTGCTAGATCCTCTTTAGCTTTAAGATTAAAGAAGAAAAGAAATGTTTTGATTTTTCAATCAATGAAAGAAAGGAAAATCACTTCTGCCCTGGGAGAGAAATGAATGGGGTTGTGTGTTTTGCTTTTCCAAGAAAAGGTGAATAATGAATTCACATTATTTTACAATTAACCTTTTCTTTTACATTGAAATTTTAGTTGCCCTATTCCCATATGGAATAGGCTTGGGCTCCGACCCAAACACCCCATGTTTCCAAACACTCCCAATTAGATATTTATTTTAATTCATCATTATCTTCAATTAAAATCAATAATATATATATATATATATATATATATATTAACATTTAACAATAATGATAATTTATTTAAATATATGCTACCACATATTTAAATGTAATTTCACTTATTTAATTTTTCTAACAAATTAAATAAAAGGCTACGACCTCAGAAATTTAATTGCACCGTGAAATTACCAAAATTCCCTTCACCCAAAAAAAGACGAAAAACACCCTTCTTACTTCGAAGTCTTAAATTATCTTCTATGCGCGCAGACCCATAGGCTCCTCAATATACCCTAAGGTGGGGTATAGTATTGCGACAATCACTAATAATCGCCTCACTAATACACGCATCCAAGATTGGCCCCTTAAGTAAGGCATCATGGCCACTCGACAGATTCACGGGATTCAACAAAGTAGCACCTCCACAACGGATACGGTTACCTGTATTCGCCTTGATCCTTTCATCATGCGTTATCTTGACGAGACGAAGGCATAGAAATAAGTGTCCAACCTTCGGTTCCTCTCAATATTATGTATTCGATTCCCGACCAATATTTGTATTATAAAGCTGGATAAAGAGCAACAAGCTCAATCCTATTGTGGCCATAGTTTTGGGGAGTATCATTGCCATATACTTAATTGTGCCGTGAGATAACTTCTCCCATACCCGGAGTGATGAATCCTCTGGTCCTATCCACCATAGTCTTGATACACTCCTCGATGTAGCCCAATCACCACCGTATTGATAGTTTCGCAAAAAGAATCTGCGTTAGCTAGTGTCAAACTACACCAATCGTTGGCACAAGGGCGCTTTGGTGATCTCAAGTCTAAGGATCACATGTACCACCATTCGTTAGAGGATTTATTCCATAGATACTGGGGTTATTATCCATTTGGAATCCTCTGGTGGGTTAGTCCCGTGAACTTGCTGCGGTAAAATCGCCTTACAAGTTAAGCACCCATGTGTGGGCAAAAGCAAAGTTGTCACCAAAACAACCTTGACAAGTGAGATTAGTCACTACCTTCGACGGTCATTCAACACTATGATAGCCTAACCAAGTATTATCTGTACTTTTTATTTGAGAATAATATGGGGCTACGGACGTTCTAGAATGGCTACCATATGTGCTCATAGGGTTCTCACTATCATGATTTGAAACACTTGGATACCCTCGTCACGGTTTCTACCATTCTAGACATATATCAATACATACAATGATGATTTACGCGATATAGAATAAAATGCCTTTTATTGATCAATGAACATTATTACAATGAGTCAATTCTACAATAATTGATTGGCTCTAGGGCATTTACTCTAACAGTGAGGAGGTTACTCCACAATCCGTGGATCAAAATGAACTACCTCAAGTAGCACATGAGCTGCATAGGTCTGGGAGAGTACATCATAAGCCCGAGAGATATGGTTTTCTCATGACTCAATATGGTCATGTACTGGTCTACCCTGACAATGAGCCCAGAACCTACGAAGACGCTATATCGGATCTAGATTCCATTAAATGGCTTGAAGCCATGAAATCTAAGATGGACTTCATGTACCAGAACCAAGTATGGTCTCTAGTGGATCCACCTAAAGGGGTAAAACACCATACGGTGTAAATGGGTCTTCAAGAAGAAGACTGACATGGATGGCAAGGTGCATACTTACAAGGCACGACTGGTTGCCAAAGGTTTCAAACAAATTCATGGTATAGACTATGAAAAAACCTTCTTGCCAATTGCCATGTTAAGTCCATCTAGATTATGCTATTGCTGCATATCATGACTATGAAATTTGGCAAATGGATGTCAAAATAGCTTTCCTGAACAGAAACCTTGAAGAGGATGTGTATGTTGCATAACCCGATGGCTTCATTCTTGATGGACATGCTGATGAAGTATGCAAGTTGTAGAGGTCCATTTATGGACTCAAGCAAGCTTCAAGGAGCTGGAACATTCATTTTGATAAAGCTGTAAAGGAATTCGATTTTATTAAGAATGAAGATGAGCTCTGTGTTTACAAAAAGGTAAGTGGGAGCGTAGTGGCATTCATGGTGTTGTATGTCGACAACATACTTCTGATCGGGAATGATATACCGAACTTGTAGTCGGTAAAAACATGGTTATCTAAGTGCTTCTCCATGAAGGACTTAGGAGAAACAGCCTGCATCCTTGGAATAAAGATCTACCGTGATAGGTCATGTAGGTTGCTTGGCCTAAGTCAGAGTACATACATTGATAAAGTACTGAAGAGATTCAGTATGGAAGAATCCAAGAAGGGATCTCTTTCGATGTCACATGGTGTCTATCTCTCTAAGCATATGTGTCCTAAAACACACAATGAGAGAGATAGAATAAAGAGGATCCCATATGCGTCAGCAATTGGATCCATCATGTATGCCATGTTGTGTACTTGGATTGATGTCTTATGTGCATTGAGCACTTGTAGTAGATATCAATCGGATCTAGGTGAGTGTCACTAGATAGCTGTCAAGAACATCCTTAAGTACCTGAAGAGGACTAAGGACATGTTCTTGGTTTATGGAAGGGAAGATGAGCTCACTATAGGAGGATACAGTGATGCTAGTTTCCAGACAGACAAAGATGATTATTGTTTGCAATCTGGGTTTGCATTTTGTCTCAATTCAGTGCGGGGTGATGGTAAGAGCTCAAGCAAAGCATTGTAGTGGACTCTACAATGGAGGCTGAGTATATCGCATTATCCAATACAGCTAAGGAGGCGGTCTGGATTAAGAAGTTCATCACTGAACTTGGTGTGGTCTCCACAATTGTTGATCCAATAGATATCTTTTATGACAACAATGGAGATATAGCTCAAGCAAAGGAACCACGGCCTCACCAGAAGTCTAGACACATACTTAGATGGTTTCATCTCATTAGAGAAATGGTTGAGAGAATATACAGATCAGTAAAGTGCATACTGATGACAATCTCGATCCACTAACAAAGCCTCTGATACAGCAGAAGCATGAAAAACACTTAAGGTCATTCGATATTAAATACATGAATGATTGGCTATAGTGCAAGTGGGAGATTGTTAGAGTTGTTGCCCTAGAGCCAATCGATTATTGTAAAATTGACTCTTTGTAATAATGTTTGTTAATCAATAAAAGGTAATTTTCTTCTATATCATGTAAATCATAATTGCATGCATTGATATATGCCTTTAGGATGGTAGAACCATGACAAGGGTATCAAGTGTTTCAAATCTTGATAGTGAGAACCCTATGATCACATATGGTGGCCATTCTAGAAATTTCCGTAGCCCTGGTATTATTCTGACCAAGAACACAGATAATACGGTAAGATTATCATAGTGTTAAATGACCTTGTCAAAAGATAGTGACTGATCTCACTTGTCAAGTTTGTTTGTCGACAACCTAGTACGACACATGGGTGCTTGCTGTGGGCAAGTTCACTGGACAGACCCACCGAGGATTTCATATAGATGGTAAACCTAGTGTTTATGGAATAAATCCTCTAACGAATGGTGTGCATGTGATCCTTAGACTTGAGATCATGAGAGCCTGTGGCACCGATTGGTGTAGTTTGACACTAGCCTAACGTAGTTCTATTCAGAGCTATCAATACATTAGTGATTGGCTGCATTGAGAAGTGTATCAAGACTATGGTGGATCAACAAAGGATTCATCACTCCTGGGTACAGGAGAAGTTATCTCACAACACAGTTCCGTGAATTACAATGACACTAAAGTTGTGGCCACAGTATGATTGAGTTGTTGCTCAATCCAATTTATTATTCTGGTCATTGGTCCATAACTGAATACAAAGATATCGAGGATAACTGAGTATTAAATATATATTAATTGATTTTAATTGAGATAATGATGAAATAAAATAAATATCTAATTGGGAGTGTTTGGAAACAAGAGGTGTTTGGGTTGGAGCCCAAGCCTATTGCATATGGGAATAGGGCAATTAAAATAATAATATAAAAGAAAAGTTTTAATTTTAAAAGGTATGAGATTCCTTCATTTTCATTATTCATTGAAAAAGAAAAGCTACAGCCCCTAAACACTCTCACGCCAGATTTGGGTTTTTGCCTAAAATCAATTACTCTTCATTTCTTCTTGTTTCTCAAGGCTAAAGAGGGATCTAGCAAATCCCTCCTTAGTTCCTTGCGATTGTCTTCGTGTGGACTACGTCGGTTCGATCCTACACTTGGGTCGATAGCAAAATACATTCAGAGACAAATTTGGAGGAGCCTCCAAACGTGCGTATGATTTCTTAAACTCTACATTAATTTTCTACCGATTCTTATTTTGATATAAACTGTAAAATTGAAAATTGTACCCTGATCTTGGTTCTATGAGACGATCCGTATTGTTTAAAGTTTTGTTTTCCGCTGTGTAAATGGATTGCTTCCTAACAGAATAAGTACTTCAAGCTTTTATGATTCGTATAAATGTTACTCTTTGCTCCATACAAATAATGCTTCCATATTTTCTTGCAAAAACTACACGGCAACTCTAAATCATGTAATCTCGTCCTCATACTCTTTCAACTGACAAGAAGCATAGGCTATTACTCTACCAACTGTATCAATACTGCACCAAGTCCCTAAAGTGAGGCATCTGTATAAATATCATAATTTACACCCTTCTGTGGTAATACAAGAATAGGAGCTGTGGTCAATCTTTTTTTTAACTCTTGAAAACTTTCTTCATAGTCATTCGACCATATGAAAGGTGTTCTCTTGTTTGGTGAGAGCTGTAAGCGGCTTAGCCAACTGAGTAAACCCTGCTACAAACCGCATATAGTAGGCTGCTAGCCCCAATAAACTTCTCACTTCCTTTACTGTCTTCAGCTGTTGCCATTCCAGTGCCATTACCTTACTTGTATCCACTGATATACCTTCCTTTGAGATGATATGACCCGAAGATAACTTGATCGAGCCAAAACTAACACTTAAAAAATTTGGCAAACAGCTTCTTATCTTGCAATCGCTAGAGCACAAATCTTAGGTATTTTTCATGCTCCTCTTCTATCTTAGAATAAACCAGGATATCATCAATAAACACCACTATGAATTGATCAAGACAATCCTGAAACACCTGGTTCATTTAGTCCATAAAGACTACTAGGGCATTGGTTAACCCGAAAGGCATCACCACAAACTCATAATACCCATATCTGGTTCGGAAAGCAGTCTTAGCAATATCTTGCTCTGCAACTCTTCCTTGGTGATAACCCGACCTCAAATCAATCTTTGAAAACACAGCTGCTCATTTGAACTGATCAAACAAATCATCTATACGAGGTAATGGGTATATATTCTTCATTATCACTTTATTTAACTCTCTATAATCTATACACATCTGTAGAGATCCATCTTTCTTCTTCACAAATAAAATGGGAGCACCCCAAGGAGAATTGCTAGGTCGAATAAAACCCTTGTCTAAGAGTTCCTGATGCTGCTTTTTAAATTTCTAAAGCTCGGATGTGGCCATCTGGTAGGGGGCTTTAGAAATTGGTGTTGCTCCCCGTGCCGCCCCTCAATGTCAATTCTACTTCTTTCCAAAGGTAAACCCGGACAAATTTCCTCTGGAAATAGGTCTAAAACTCCCCTGGACATCCGGCACATTTGAATCTCTGGGTTCAGGTGGGACATCACTACTGCGCACCACATGAGCAATATACTCCGAGCACCCTTTTCTTAGCATCTTTCTGGCCTTTACACTACTAATTAACATACTAAGCTGGTGACCCTCGCTAAAATTAAACTTATCTCCATTATCAAGATTAAATCTTAATCTCTCTAAAATCCCATGTGTAATAAATGAATGTGTGGCTCTAGAATCAATTAATGCATAAAGGGGAACTGAGTGAAATAATAACTTACCGGGTAAGCTTAACAGATAAGGGTTAGCTTTGGCTTTCACTTTGAGCTACTGTAATACTCGAGGGCATTAGTACCTCTAGTGTACGTACTACGGTGCGGAAAATGGGAGGGCTTTACAATCTCTCATCATATGCCTTGGCTGCTGGTATCTATAGCATACATTTCGGCCCAAATCTTTAAGACACTACCCAGAATGATTTCTTCCACACTTGACATTAGGTAACTTCTGGGCAGTTCTCGGCCTTTTTATTACGCTAATCCCTCAGGGTTCTTCTGGGTTGAAATCTTTCTTATTTCTCACCTCTCTATTAGTGGGGCATCAGCTTTCTTATCTCTCTATGGAGCGGGGAGGGGGAACATCCTCTTGCTGATGGAGTTGCTGGGGTTAGCTTATTCACAAATATTTCTGCCCATAAGGCTTGTTCCAAAGCTTCAAGTATGTACCAGGGAAGGGTTGGGCAAGGCCATCACATCTCGGGCTATTTAGGTTTCAAGGCCATGCATGAACTTATCCCTCCTCAATTTTGGTGTACTCATTACACCTGGCGCAAACCTTGCTATGGAATTAAATCTCACTGAATATTCTTTACTAAGCTAGTCTCTTCTTAAAGTTGCAATTTACATCGATAAACTCCTAAATCTTTTCATGAACTCGATCAACTGTTCTATATTCTGCCTTAAACAATCTTCTAAAATCCCCCCAAGTCATCGAGGCTATATCATGAGTATCCTCTATCAATTCCCACCATATACGAGCATCACCCCTAAACAGAAAGCTTGCATACTGAATCTTCTCCCAGTCTGTCATAGGGAAAAGTGCCATTGTATGCTCCACAGATCTAAACCATTCTTCTGCCACTATTGGGAGGTGCATACGGGATTTGCCCTTGGGAATTCACGAGCCGATGTTGACTAGGCAACCCATATATCGGCTCAATACGATTCTGCACTATCGGGGTGTAACACCTTCTTTCTAGCCAGCATACTTGGAAAATATACTATGATAAAATACATAAGTATAAAATGAAAAGTAATTGGCCCAAAATTTTTCTTGACTTTAACTATATAATTCTTTACATAACAAAAATAGTATATACAATAGCTTAAATACAGTGGAGTGGAAAGTAATGCCATTTCCCTCTCCGCTCGATCCCTTCCGACCCGGCCGACCTTGAGCACCCATTCCTTCCCCGCAAAACATGGAAAAATTTTTCAACTTAACAGGTGGAGCACTAATTTGCTCGGGATAAGTAAATCCACTATACTTCTATCCCCGACTTATCTTGAATTCTTTCCTTACTCTACTCTTTTCTTCTTCTTCATTTCTCTCCTTGTTATTTCTCTTTCTTTTACTATTTCTAGTTCTCATTGTTCTTTTGTTCTAACTTTCTTTGTTCTTTCTTTCTAATTCTCTTGGTTCTTTCTTTCTTCTATTCTCTCACTAATCATGATAAAAATCATGGTAACATGCATTAATGAGATGCAAATGCATAAATGCATAGAGATGCATTTTCTTTACTTCTTTTTTATCTCTTATTCTGTTTTCTTTCTCTTTTCTATGTTTCTTTCTTTCTTTTTCTTTTCTTTCTTGCTTGCTCATTCTTTCTTATTCTTGCTTAGTCTTTCTCATTCTTTTCTTACTCTTTGCCGATCGAACTCAATTGATGCATGGATTCGAACCCTGGCCGTGTGAGTGAGTACAATCCTCATCTACATGCACTCTTTACGGATCGCATAAATTCTTTTCTTCTTAGGCCACTCAATTAAGGTTGCGTGCATGTAGGTATTTCTTCTTGGTACAACCCTCATCCATATACACTCTTACGAGCCATACAAATTCTTCTCCTTCTTCTTAGGCCGCTCACTTAAGGCGGCGTGTATGTGGGAATATTCTTCTTCTTTTCACTCACGGGTTCTCCATCGCAACAATCAATTATTTTCTTCTTTTAAAGCATTCTAGCTTTCTCATTTTTTTTTTTTAATCTTTAAATTCTTTATTCTTTAAGTTCTTATACTTATGTATATGTATGCATGTGGATAGCTCATGCTTGTTAATCTTTCTAAGTACAAACATGTAATGCAAAAATGCCATGTAGCACAAAAATAAGTTTTCTCTACTCATGCATACCCTTCTCTTAGATATTTCATCAAACATCATGCATGCATACTCAAATTCTATTTTAGCCATAATTGTACTTCTTTCTTAAACCATCCATAATTGGAGTAAAACTCCTCTAAAACAAGATTAAACCTGGCCAGGAAACACACTTCAAAAATTCTCCTCAAACTCTTTCTAAATTCCATCAAACTCCACTTAATCACCACTTCTCATAGCTCACTTCTACTCATCAATAACCATCTCCTCATCAATCAACATCATTCTCATCAACAATTCTCAAAATTAAAGGCATACACATGCATATACAATCTCTACACAATTTATTTCTTGAATCATAACTTAGGTTGGATTTACTTACCTTGTGCTTGAGTAATTCCACTAGAATTCCTCTTCTTTGGTAGACTTGCTCTTTCTCTAAAACCCTAAGCATAAACTCTATAAGAATTCAACACTTTTAAAATTAAATCTCATATCTATAGCAAGAATCCTTACCTTTGGATGCTTAGGGTATAATCTTTACCAAAATCCAACCAAAAGCCCTCTAATCTTCTTTAGAAATTTTGTGAAAATATGAGAGAGTTGGAGAGTAGAAGTGGCGTGTGGGTGTGGAGAATGAGAGGGTTTGTGTGATTCAATCCTTAATATCTCATATTAATATGCACTCTTTCCCATTTTGCCCTTACGCTTTATAGAAAATTTCATCTTTGCCCTTTAGTTCATTACCAATACACCCCTATCTCCAATGCATTCTCCATGAAATTTTCTTACTTTTCTCCCCCCACTTTTACTACTAATTAGGGGTAGAATGGTCACTTTACCCGTAAGGAAAAATTCTCTAGAAACTTCTCAAGAATTTCAACTAGACCTTAGCCCCGGTGAAGATTTTTCTTCGCCTCGGCGAAAAATTCCAAAGCATATGTCGTCGTGGAACAATTAACTTCCTTAAGTGCGTGAAGTGCCTTGCTTCCCAAATTTCACCAATGCTTCCCCAAAACTCAAGGCAAACAAGCAATATTAAAAGCATAAAAGGTTAACTAAGGGCATACAAACAAAACTAAGGGCAAATAAGCATATATAAGCTACATACCTCAAAGTGGGCATCACAATTCTCCCCCACCTCCCCCCCCCCCCTCCTTTAAAAGAATTTTGTCCCCAAAATTCAGACAAACAATTCCAGGTAACGGTTCGCATATCTTGCTCTACCTCCCATGTAGCTTCTTTGACTTTGTGGTTTCTCCATAGGATTTTCACTAAAAGGATACTCTTGTTTCGGAACTCTTTAACCTTTCTGTCCAATATCTGAACTGGACGTTCCTGATACACAAAATTCTCTTTTAAGTTCACATCTTCTATGTTCAGTACATGGGAGGGATCGCTGACATACTTTCGAAGCATCGAGACATGAAAAATATTGTGTACTCTGTCCATGTTGGGTGGTAGTGCCAACCTATAGGCTACCATTTCCACTCGTTGTAAGACTTCAAATGGACCAATGTATCTCGATGCTAACTTTCCTTTTCCACCAAAACGCATTACCCGCTTATAAGGGGAAACTCCTAGAAACACTTTATCACCCACTTCGAACTTAACATCTTTTCTCTTCAAATATGCATAACTTTTTTGCCTGTCTTGGGCTTGTTTCATTCTATTTCTGATCAAGTTGACATCTTCTATCATTTTTTGAGTTATTTTCGGCCCAAGAGCTGTATTCAAAACCTCTTTCTCGCCTATCTCATCCCAATGCAGTGGAGATCTACAACGTCCAGCATACAAGGCCTTATAAGGAGCCATCTTAATTGTAGAGTGATAGCTATTATTATAAGCAAACTCCACTAAGGGTAACATCTCCTGGGCCTGTCTATAATCCATGCAACAAAATCTCAACATATCCTCGAGTACTTGATTTGTTCTCTCAGTCTGGCCATCTGTTTGAGGATGATAGGTCCCAGACTAAAAAGCCAACCCTTTGGGTACGCAAGTTTCCTCGAAACTAGTCCGAAAGCCCGGAGAAAAATCTAGATTCGCTATCTGATACTATTGCCTTGGGTACTCCATGCAACATCACTATCTCTTTAATGTAAATCTGGGCCAATTGATCCAAAGTAGTACTCTCCTTTACTGGAAGAAAATGGGCTGATTTAGTTAGTCTATCTACTATTATTCATATGGCATTATACCTTTTCTACACTCTTGTGAGACTTGTAACAAAATCCATTGAGATACTCTCCCACTTCCATTCAAGAATGTTAAGGGGCTGAAGCAATCCTAACGACCTTTGGTGTTTCGCTTTCACCTGTTGACAAACCAGGCACTTAGCCACAAAATCTCCAATATCATTCTTCATACCTAACCACCAATAGCCCTTCTTTAAGTCTTGATACATCTTAGTTGCACCAGGATGAGTAGTGTATGGTGTGTCATAAGCCTCTGTAGGAATTCTTTTCTTCAGCTCATCATCTTGGGGAATGCATAAGTGATTCTTGAAATAGAGGGCACCATCTAGCAGATGGAACTCTGGTATTTTGCCCTCAAGCACTTGTTGTCTTATTTTCAGACACCACTCATCAGCAACTTGCTTTTCTTTGATCTCTTCTAGTAAAGTAGACTGAACCTCTAACCTGGCAATCCTTTCGGGTATCACCTCAATCTGCTCTTTGCACAATTCTTCTAGTAACTCTTTCTGCTTTGTGAGTCGGGACAAATAAACTTTTCTGCTCAAGGTATCAGCTACTACATTGGCTTTCCTTGGTTGATACTTAATTTCACAGTCATAATCTTTAACTAGCTCTAACCACCTCCTCTGTCTCATATTCAGCTCCCTTTGAGTAAAGAAATACTTCAAACTCTTGTGGTCAGTGTAGATATTACTCTTTGCACCATATAGGTAATGCCTCCAAATCTTTAATCTAAAGACTATAGCTGCCAACTCTAAACCATGTGTAGGGTATCTTATCTCGTACTCTTTTAATTATCGAGAAGCATAAGCTATTACCCTACCTAATTGCATCAACATAGCACCAAGTCCCTATAGTGAGGCTTCAGTATAAATATCATAATCCACACCCTCCATTGGTAACACCAAAACGGGAGCAGTAGTTAATCTTTTCTTCAACTCTTGAAAACTCTCTTCATAAGCATCTGACCATATAAAGAGAGTTCTCTGTTTGGTAAGAGCTGTCAATGGCTTAGCCAATTGGGCAAACCTTGCTACGAACCGTCGATAGTAGCCTGCTAGTCCTAAGAAACTTCTAACCTCTTTCACTGTCTTCGGCCTTTGCCATTCTAGGATTGCCTTCACCTTACTAGGATCCACTAATATCCCCTCTTTAGAGATAGTATGGCCCATAAATATCACTTGATCCAGCCAAAACTCATACTTAGAAAACTTGGCGAAGAGCTTCTTTTCTCTCAATCGATGTAACACCAATCTTAAGTGTTCCTCATACTCTTCTCTTGACTTAGAATAAAACAGGATGTCATCAATAAACACCACTATAAATTGATCAAGGTAATCATGAAACACCTGGTTCATTAAGTCCATAAATACTGCTGGGGCATTGGTTAACCCAAAAGGCATCACCAAAAATTCATAATGCCCATATCTTGTCCGAAAAGCAATCTTAGCAATATCTTGTTCTGCTACTCTTACCTAATGATAACCCGATCTCAAATCAATCTTTGAAAACACTTCTGTGCCTTTCAGTTGATCAAATAAGTCATCCATACGAGGAAACGGGTACTTATTCTTCACTGTCACTTTATTCAACTCTCTATAATCTATACACATCCGTAATGACCCATCTTTCTTCTTTACAAACAAAATTGAAGCTCTCTAGGAAGAATGACTTGGTCAGATAAAACCCTTATCTAGGAGTTCTTGGAGTTGCTTCTTCAATTCCTGAAGCTCAGCTGGGGCCATTCGGTAAGGGGCTTTAGAAATCGATGTTGTCCCTGGTGCCAGTTTGATACTGAACTCTACTTTTCTTTCCTGAGGTAAACTTGGTAAATCTTCTGGAAATACATCTAAAAATTCCCAGACTATTGGCACATTCTGAATCTTTGGTTGTAGGACACCACTACTTTGCACCACATGGGCAATGTACCCAGAACACCCTTTTCTTAATATTTTTCTAGCCTTTATACTACTGATTAACATACTAAACTAATAGCCCTCTCCCAAACTAAACTTATCTCCATTATCAAGATTAAATCTTGCTTTCTTCTTCCGACAGTCAATTTCTACTCCATACCACCCTAGGAAATACATGCCCAAAATAACATCAAAGTCGGGCATATCAAACACTATCAAATCAACTGTTAACTCCCTTCCATGGATCTCTACGGACTCTCCTAAAAGCATCTCATGGGTCACCACACTAACCCCATTAGGTAACTCTATCTTAATGGGCTGAGCTACAACAATTGGTTTCAAGCCTAATCTTTCTATCATTCCATGAGTAATAAATGAATGAGTGGCTCCAGAATCAATCAAAGCATATAAAGAAACTGCATGAAATAATAACTGACTAGTAACAGCTCATGACTGGCCTCTGCTTCACCCTGTGCCACTATAAACACCCTGGCATTTGTACCTCTAAAAGCCTGTGCTGCAAGCGGAAGAGGAGCCTTACAATCTTTCATTAGATGCCCCAACTCTCGACACCTATAACATACATTTTGGCCTAACTCTCTCAAACACTCTCCTGGATGGGTTCTCCCACACTTTGGCATGGGGGAAACTCAGTTGTTCTTGGCCGTTTACTTTTCCAATCTCTTTTATTCTTCTTAAGCTAAATTTCTTCTTATTCCTCACTTCCCTATTTCTTGCAACTTCAATTCTTTCTCTCTATGGAGTGGGAGATGATTCACTTGATCCCACTATTGATGTACTGACTCGAGTGAGCTTATTTACAAATATCCACACCCTTAAAGCCCGCTCTAAAGCTTCACTATAGGTTCGAGGGGGCTCGGCACCTACCATTACATCCAGGGCTATCTCTGGTTTCAACCCATGAACGAACTTATCTTTTCTCAACTTTGGTGTATTCACTATTCCGGATGCAAACCGTGCAAGGGAATTAAATTTCATCGAATACTTTTTCACTATACTAGACCCTTGCTTCAGATTAATAAACTCTTGGATCTTCTCATGAACCCGATCCACTGTTCTATACTCAGCCTCAAATAATCTTTTGAATTCTCCCCAGGTCATAACCGCTATCTCATGAGTATCCTCCATCAACTCCCACCATGGAACTAGCATACCAGATCTTCTTCCAGTCCGCATAGGAAATAGTGTCGTCGTACGCTCAACGGACCTAAACCATTCTTCTACCACTAATAGGTCCGTTGTACCTCTAAATTCTGACAGCTAATGTTAGCTTGGGAGCCCATATATAGGCTCGATATGGTTCTGTACTGTCAAAAGAACTGACCTTTCTCTTTCTTCCTTGGTGGTCGATACTCGAATGAGGGTTTCAACACTTTTTGGTACAACTCTCCCCTGACTTTCTACTAATACTTGCTATATAATACCTCGAATTCTTGCCTTATCAAGGATATGGGGAGTAGATTCTGGCGGGTTAGAAGTTTCCCCCGCACTCATTGTCTTCTTACTACCTGCTCGGGTTCTATGCCTCATCTACAAGACAACCACACTTAATCAACTCAAATAAGTATGAAAGAATTAACTTACAACAGTAGACTATGGAACGTCAATACGGCAAGAGTGGCATACTGTCAAATCCCAAGATCTTTGCTTTGATACCAAAAATGTAACACCTTCTTTCTAGCTAGCATACTTGGAAATATACTATGATAAAATACATAAGTATAAAATGAAAAGTAATGGGCCCAAAAATTTTCTTTACTTTAACTATATAATTCTTTACATAACAAAAATAGTATATACAATAGCTTAAATATAGTGGAGTGGATAGTATGCCATTTCTCTCCACTTCTCAATGCCCTTCCAACTTCTTCTCACCTATTCCCTGCAAAACATGGAAAAACAACGGGGCGAGCACTAATTGCTCAGTAAGTAAATCCACTATACTTCTATCCCCGACTTATCTTGAATTCTTTCCTTACTCTACTCATTTCTTCTTCTTCATTCTCTCCTTTTTCTTTCTCTTTTCTTTTACTATTTCTAGTTCTCATTGTTCTTTCGTTCTAACTTTCTTTGTTCTTTCTTTCTAATTCTCTTGGTTCTTTCTTTCTTCTATTCTCTCACTAATCATGATAAAAATCATGGTAACATTCATTAATGAGATGCAAATGCATAAATGCATAGAGATGCATTTTTGATGCGTGTTTCCTACAACATGCAAATGTAGCAAGTATACTAGTCGTACAAGTAATATAATGATGAGTGAGTATCGTTCCCACGAGGATTGGTCGCTAAGCACTAAGTTTTCTACCGTTTTCAAGTTGAAGCAATCGAATTCTTTTGGATTTGAGGGAACAATTAAAACCATAATTAAAACAAAATTTTCTAAATTAAAATTAAACTATGGAAGCAAAATTTAAAAGGGATAAAATCAATTCAA
The DNA here is from genome assembly GCA_026225825.1 of Pistacia integerrima. Classification (NCBI taxonomy): domain Eukaryota; kingdom Viridiplantae; phylum Streptophyta; class Magnoliopsida; order Sapindales; family Anacardiaceae; genus Pistacia; species Pistacia integerrima. The sequence goes on from CM047747.1 coordinate 13,727,915, forward strand.
ACAAACGGGTAGGGTTTTGACTTCATTAGGACTTTATGGGTTAAACCTTAAAATTAAACTAAAATCATAGTCACATGCATTGATTGTAAATCGAACTCTCTAAAGTGTCAAACATACCTTCTCAGGCTATGTTTTCCTACTCTTTCCTATTAACCTTCCGCACCCAACAATTTGAAAGTTAATAATTCTAAGCTCATTAAGCAGAAAGAGTCCTAAAATGATTTCATTGATTCTGAATCTATCTCTAGCATCCAATACTACAATGGTGATTACCCAAGAAGCCTAACATGATTCATTTCTCAATCTCATCATGTTCATCATATAAAACCAAGAATGCTAATAAACACACAATCAAAGCACAATCATATGAATAGAAAAATAATCAAGAACCTAACCCATTAAAATTAAAATGAACCACAATCAAAACCCTAACCCAAAATGGGTTAGTTTATGGCTAAATCAACAACACAAATGAAAGAAACGAAAATGCTACAGTTCAACATAATGAAAATAAAAAGAAAAAGATAAGAAATCTCCCCAAAATGACGAATCCCCTGGTTCGAAATCAAATCTTTACCCTTGTTCAATCTCAGAAATTTCTCAAAATGAAACTAAGGAAATGTAAAAAAAGCTGCTCTAACCCTATTCGAAGACTCCCACAAAAAGGCTAAGTGTTTTTATTTATACCTCGCCCCAAATTCCTCAGAAAAACACGCAGAAGTTAAACTCTACGTTTTACAAAACTAGAAATTACAATCATCGCCGTGGCGAAGAAGAATTCTTGCCGCGGCGAAGAAAGAAGCAGACTTGGTGTGTGTAGGTGCAACTTCACGACGATGAACAACCTTCGGGCCGCGGCGGAAGCTTCCCCACATTCTAAATTTCTCTGCACCTTGCCCCTTTGCTTGCATCTTCACTTGATTCTTCGATCTTCGGTGCTCTTCCTTGGGAACAAGCTTCATAGTGCTTCACCCTACTTCAGAACTCTCCCAAGCGTCGAGATCCAAGCTCTTCCGAGTCCGAGTTTCCACCCGTCTTTATTAGCTCAAAATGTCCATTTTAACCTGAAACATGAAATGTAAATAATTAAGCAACAATCCAGGTCAAAATGAGTTAGAAAGTACCTGAAATCCGACTAAAAAGTCTAATAAAAACGGTATAATCCACGGATTATCAACTACCCCCAAACTAAAGATATGCTCGTCCTCGAGCATAAGGTACAAACTCACGGAACAAAAACAACAAACAAACGACAAAAACATGAAACACACACACAACAAAACTGAAAGGTGAACGAACACAAACACGACTCAAACTCAACATGCGAATTGCCTAGAAATTGCACAAGTCTCAAAAGTTGTTGAAAAATTATTATCAGAAAATGTTCAACACTCCAAGCTACATCGACTGTCTTCCTCTATCGGTCCATCGAGTAGGTAATCCCCACTTCAATCCACATTCCAACTTCCCAGATTATTTTATGCAGAAATGTAAAGTTTATCAAATGGTGGCAGACTCCATAAGCCTAAATATCGAACTACTCTCCACTAATGAGGACTAGACAAAGATGAGAATCAAAAGGTCTTTAAAAGCTTGTAACGTTAGGCTTGGGTAGTGGGTTCCAAGAAAACGATAGGAATAACAAAGTAAGAGAACTCGGTTTTCCTCATGCAAACACTCAAGTCAAATCGAACTCCACTTCTTTTCAACCATCCATCAATGTGTCCACTTATTTACAACCCTCAAACCCGTAATTTTTTTTTTTTTTTTTCGAGGGCCTAAGGTGTACGTGGTGTTGTTAAACCAGAGGTTGCCAAGTACTAGGCAGTTTTTAAGGCGGGTTCTGGTTTCCAGCCGATATACCCTTAAACTTGGAAAAAGAAATTATTTCTCTCTCTTTTTTTTTTTTTTTTTTAACTGCCCCTCATAACCCCCAAACTATTCTTTTGGCTTATTCGTACAACTCTTTCTATTCCTTGTGTTTGCATTAGGACCGAATTCTCCTAAGGGTACGATAAAGTGATTAGGGTATAAGGATTGGACAATTTTGTTGTTTTCCAAGAAAAATAAAGCAATAAGATTCATACGGCTCAAATGGGTGACTAGGGACAATTTCATTCATGGGTCGGCTAGAAAAGCTCAAACGTTCAAAAAGAATGCCTAAATCATTTCCTCAACCATGTCTAATCCTAGAATTTCGCCTCAAGCACTTCTCTACTAGGTTCTAGAGTCCACCAACATTATCAAACTTCACATAATCACATAAAATGAATCTAAGCATGCCACAATAAATGAAAATTGTGGCTGAACCACTCAACAAACCTCAATCAAAATCCAGTCAATAACATAAACTTGAAGCAATGCCTAACATTTCTCAACAATAAAATTGCAACAAGCCTATTCTCATCATTGATTTATACAATTAATCATCGGTAAAAACAATCAAATTAAAGAAAAAAATAACTTAAGTTTTTTTTTTCCTCGTTTAAGGTGTACGTGGCGTTGTTATACCAGAGGTTACCCCAATGCTTGCTTAGGCGGCCCCCTTTTAAGGCGGGTTCTTGTTTCAAATGGGTATACCCTTAAACTAGGCTTTATTTCTATTTCCTACCCCCAAACTAAATATGACATTGTCCCCAATGTTCCATTACGCATAAATCAGGAATAGAAAATAAAAAATAACAAAGGTACGAGAAAGCTCCCTGGTTAATTGGTGAAGTGTCGCTCCACAATGCACACCCGGTCTCGGACTTTTCATCACCTAGAATCTGACAAAACAATTGAAATCATGGTGTCCCTTGTGTTAGCAAAAATTCACAAACTAACTTGAAAATATTTCAACCTAATCTCGTCTTTGCAACAACTACAAATTAAAAGAAAACAACTACACAATTCAACTAAAACAAAATAAAATAAAGAAAAGCAAAAACAGGTGCTACGGTGCTCATTCTTCGCCTCCCTCATCTTCCTCTTCTTCCGCTTCTGATCCGGAGCCCATCCACTCATCTCAATCCTAGTCAGCCCAATGGAATCTTGAAGTGTCAACGTTGAACTCGCTAAAGCTACCCTTCTGCATCTCATACATCATGTGGGTCTGCTCAACCAACCAATCCTGACGATTTGCCATCCGTTTCATCATACCCATCATCTGCTGCATCATCTCTTTCTGAGTAGTTGTGGAGCTGGAGGATGTGGCAGGGTTTTGTATGGTTCTCTGTCATTTTGTCCCTTCTCTTGGTTGCTCAGCTGCTGGACGTTCAAGATGCTTTTGATAATAATCTGTGCTGAGAGTTGGGGCAGCATGTAAATGTTGCTCATCATCAGACACCTCGACTCCAGCTTGAATGCACAAAGCTGTAATGAGATGTGGGAAAGCGTAAGTTGTTCGCCCTGGTTTTGAGGCATTCTGAATACCGTTCCAGATAATATCTCCCACATCAATACTTTTTCCTGTGGCAATAGAATAAAGCAATACTACCTTCTCTTTAGTTACTGTGATATAGTGCATTTTCGGCATGATCTTCGCACTAACGAAATACTGCCACATTCGAGCTATCGATGTCAAATCAGTTCCCTTGAGGGTTTTCTTTTGTTTCTTCGACATCGCCCAAGTTGCACCCGGTTTTGCAATGACCGGGAGAATGATATTATCCTTATAACTTGACGTCCTAAACCTTGCGTAATCATCCCAAAAAATCCTGGGCAGATTATAAAACTCATTGATCTCTGTTTTCGAAAACGGCATATCAACCCCTCTCACAAATACCATACTCTCTTTACAATCTGGGAGATTGGCATAAAACTCCCTCACTAGTGGCTCTACAGCCGGTTGTCCAGGAGCACTCATAAACACTTCCCACTTTCTCCCTCGACTCCAGGTGGCTTTCGACTCGCGATTAACCCACGCTCAGGAACAAAACCCTTATCCTTTCTTTTGATAGCCCCTTCATATCATTTCTGAGCCTCCTCACTCACGAAGCGGTCATCCACTTTTTTTCCTTTTCCCTTGCCTTTATACTGATGCTTGGCTTTGACCGGCATTTTCTCCAAAATTTAAGTTCAACTCAACCAACAATTCAAACCTAAGTGTTCTACACAATCAAGTCAACCCTGCAAAAATAACAACACTTCCAAAAATTCGCACTTCAACCCCCAAACTACAATTTTTTTAAATTCAACCAAAACACTTCAAAACTCAAAACCCACACTCCTCCAAGTCACACAACATCCAAACAATCCTTCCTCTAATAAAATTAAAACTCACAATCACCCAAATTCCACAACTTAACCACAACCAATTTTTTTTAGATCTACAATTTAAAACTTGAAATTGTGCGGTAAAAAGCTTTGGGTACTTGAGAACTTACCAAAATGAAGGAGTATTCGCCCCCAATTGAACCAGAAATAGCCCAAATTGAAAAGCCCCAAATTCTTGATCCAAAAATTTCGTGAAATTTTCACAAAAATTGTTGTTGAAATGAGTTGTTTTGGTGTTTAGGAGGGTTAAGGAGCAAGAAATTTGGTTGGGTAAACACTGGGAAGGCAAAGGATTGAAGTTTGAAAATTTTTCTCTCAAGTAGATATGAAGAGTCGCGTGAAGAATGAAAAAGAAAAGTGGGTATTTATAGAAAACCACTGTCGCCGCGGCGAAGTTCATCTTTCAAGAACCCTAAAAAACCCAGGTTTCGCCGCGGCGAAGAGAAATTCTTCGCCGGGGCGAAAACCTCCAGAGGCTACATGTTTTTTATTCAGCTTACTTCGCCCCGGCGAAAAACACTCTTCGCCGCGGCGAAATGCCTTAGTCAAATTTAGTCCCACCTTCTTCGTTGGGCAAAAACTTCCAGGAGCTGACATGTTTTCCAGGTTGCTTTGCTTCAGCGAAGAATACATCTTCGCCCCGGCGAAGTCTAGAGCATTTTGTGTCCTTTCCTTCGCTGAAAATTTCACCTGAAACACCCAAAAACATACCAATTAAAATTCAAACAAACTCATCATGAATTCAAACAAATTCAAACAACCAAAATGAAAAACAAATAATTAAAAACACTTGGGTTGCCTCCCAAGAAGTGCTTGTTTATAGTCGATAGCTCGACTCTCCTATGTCTTTCATGTCGGAATGTCAAGCCGGATTGGGACGGATTTGTAACTCAGCATCCCATTTATGTAGGGCTTCAATCTCTGCCATTGACCGTAAAGGTGCCATTTTCTTCATGTGTAACTTCCACTACTCCGGATGAGTGAATTCTTGTCACTGTGAATGGTCCGGACCATCTAGACTTAAGTTTTCCGAGAAAAAGCCTAAGTCTAGAATTGAACAACAACACTTTCTGTCCTACTTCAAAATCCTTCTTCCGATATGCTTGTCATGCCACCTTTTTGTCTTCTCCTTATAAATCCGGGCATTTTCATATGCTTTGAGACGAAACTCATCGAGTTCGTTCAAAGTGAGCAGCCTTTTTTCTCCAGCAGCTTTCAAGTCCATGTTTAGCTACTTGATCGCAAGGCAAGACGCTTTTATGCTCGAGTTCAACCAGTAAGTGACATGCTTTCCCATAGACCATCCTGAATGGAGACATACCAATCGGAGTCTTAAAAGCAGTTCGATAGGCCCATAATGCATCATCCAGTTTCCTTGACCAATCCTTCTTGGATGCATTAACTGTCTTTTCTAGAATCCCCTTAAGTTCTCTGTTAGAAAGTTCTACTTGCCCACTCGTTTGTGGATGGTAAGGTGTTGCAACCCTATGTGTCACTCCATACTTACTCAACGGTGCATCCAATTGCCTATTGCAGAAATAGGATCCTCCACCACTAATGATTGCCCCTGATACCCCAAACCTTGAGAAAATATTCTTTCTCACAAACTGAATCACTACCCTAGCATCATTAGTCGACAATGCAACGGTTCACCCACTTCGACACGTAATCCACTGCAACCAAAATAAATGTGTTCCCAAAAGAACTTGGGAAGGGACCCATGAAATCAATCCCCCACACATCAAAAAGCTCAACCACTAAGATGTTGTTCAATGACATCTCATCTCTTTTTAAAATATTACCCACCCATTGACATTGGTCACACTCCTAAATCATCCGGAAGGAATCCTTGAAGAAGGTTGGCCAATAAAACCCCGATTGTAGAACCTTGGCTATTATCCTAGTTCCTCCAAAATGGCCACCTACTTCCCTCTCATGACAATGTTGCAAAATGCTTTTCATCTCCTCCTCTGGGACACATCTCCGTATCACTTGGTCAGCACAATGTCTGTAAAGAAAAGGTTCTTCCCAAAAGTAGTACTTCAAATCTGAGAAAAATTGTCTCTTTTGTTGGAATGTCATACCACTTGGGAGTACCCTTGATGATAGATAATTTGCAAAATCAACATACCATGGTGCTTCATCCACTTCTCATCAGTTTCTCATTGAAAATGTTTCTCTAATTGGGTTTTCCTTCTCAGTTCCCTTGATTGGTCTCTCTATCCTTGGCAAGTGATCTGCCACAACATTTTCCAACCCCTTCTTATCTCGAATTTCCAACTCGAACTCCTGAAGTAGTAAAATCAATCTTATCAGCCGAGGTTTTGCTTCTTGCTTTGCCAATAGGTGCCTAAGTGTGAATGGTCCGTAGATGATCACCTTTGCACCTAACAAATACGAACGAAATTTGTCAAAAAGCAAAAACTACACCAACAATTCTTTTTCAAATGGTGGTGTAATTCAATTGTGCATCATGAGTGTTTTGCTAGCATACCGAATTACATGCAACACTTTGCTTTTCTCGTCCTAAAACTACCCCCTAAAGAAAAATCACTAGCATCACACATTAATTCAAATGGCAGTCCCCAATCGGGAACTGCAGTAATAGGTACAGATACTAATAATTTTTTAAGAGTTAGAAAGGCATGCATGCATTCATCATTAAAATCAAACGCAACATCTTTATTCAATAAATTGCAAAGGGGTTTAGAAATCTTAGAAAAATCCTTGATGAACCATCTGGAAAACCTCGCATGCCCTAAGAAACTTCGGACCGCTTTGACATTTGATGGTGGTGGTAGCTTCTCAATCACTTCTGTCTTTGCTCGGTCAACTTCTAGTTCGTCCTTTGAAATCCTATGCCCAAGCACTATTCCCTCTTGGACCATGAAGTGATACTTCTCCCAATTGAGTACTAAGTTCGTCTCCTTACATTGCTGCAAAACAAGAGAAAGATTAGTTAAACAATTATCAAAAGACGAACCAAAAACTGAGAGGTAATCCATAAAGACTTCTATGAACCGTTCCACCATGTCGCCAAAAATCGACATCATACATCTCTGAAATGTCGCTGGTGCATGACATAACCCAAAAGGCATCCTTCGGTAAGCAAAGGTGCCATAGGGACAAGTAAAGGTCGTTTTCTCTTGATCCTCAAGAGCGATGGCAATCTGGTTGTATCCTGAATACCCATCCAAGAAACAGTAATAGGCATGTCCTGCCAACCTCTCCAACATCTGATCAATGAAAGTCAGTGGAAAATGATCTTTCCTTGTCGTCTCATTCAATTTTCGGTAATCAATGCACACTCTCCAGCCCGTCACCGTCCTAGTTGGTATCAATTGATTACTCTCATTTCTTACTATCGTGATACCTCCCTTCTTCGGGACCACTTGTACCGGGCTCACCCATGGACTGTCGAAAATAGGATAGATAATCCCCGCATCTAAGAGTTTCACCACCTCCTTTCTCACCACTTCCTTCATCGAAGGATTTAATCTCCGTTGTGGTTGCACCCTAGGCTTAAAATCTTCCTCCATGAGTATCTTATGCATGCAAAATGATGGCGAGATACCTCTAATGTCCGAAATGGTCCATCCAATTGCTAGTCTATGTTCCGTCAACACCTTAATCAACCGGTCTTCCTCCAATTTACTCAAACCTGAACTAATGATCACCGGGAAGGTTTCTGAGTCCCCAAGGTATACATATTTGAGGTGGGAAGGTAAATGTTTCAACTCAAGCTTTGGAGGTTCTTCATTTTCTTCCTTCTCCCTCTCTTTGTCAAAATCAAACTCCTCAAATTCTACATCTTGACTCTCATCAATCGGTTGAAGTGCTTCTAACAACCTAGCACATTCATTACTCGCCGAATCATCTACCTCTACTATTTTAGATTTGGCTATACACGCTTCTAGAGGTAATTGTAGGGTGTTTTCTTCTAAGGATTCCTCAACCAATTTGTCCACTACATCGACACTAAAACATGAATCCGTTTTGGAGGGAAACTTCATCGCCTCAAAGACATTGAAAGTTACTGTTTCATCTTGAACTCTCAACAATAACTTCCCCTTCCCTTCCTGCACATCGATAAGTGCTCTCCCGTGGCCAAGAATGGTCGACTCCAAAATCGGGAGGAATTTCCTTATCCTCTTCCATGTCCAACACCACAAAATCTACCGAGAAAAAATTATCTTGCCCACCTTCACCAACACATTCTTCTACTATCCCCCTCCCCGGTGTTTTTATGGACCTATCCGCTAGTTGCAACGACATGGTCGTTGGCTTTACTTCACCAATTCCCAATCTCCTGAAAATAGAAAAGGGCATCAAATTAATACTAGCTCCTAAATCACACAAAACACGATCAAAAGTAATATTTCCTATAATGCAAGGAATAGTGAAACTCCTTGGATCTTTGAGTTTCAGGGGTAACTTCTTCTAGAGAATGGCGCTGCACTCCTCTGTAAGCATTACTGTTTCCTCATCTTCTAACTTCCTTTTGTTTGATAGGATTTCCTTAAGGAACTTCGCGTAGCTTGGCATCTGCTGTAATGCATCTGCAAAAGGAATGTTAATATGCAATTTTTTAAATATTTCAATAAACTTTGAAAATTGCTTATCTTGATTCTTTTTCTTCGATCTCTGAGGAAAAGGCACGGGTGGGGTGTGATGTGCCAATTCTGGTGGTATCTCGGGGAATGGCAATTTCTCCTTCTTCTTTTGCCTTTCTTCCTTCTTCTTGTTCTCTTCCTCTAAACCGCTTGGTTTCACCTCAACAATGATCTCTTCATCAACTTCCTCTTCAGAATATTCCTTTCCAACTTGCTCAACTTCTTCCAAAACTGTCCCACTTCTCAAAATTATGGCGTTTGCTTGCTCACGTGGGTTAGTCACCGTGTTGCTTGCTAAAGACCCCTGAGGTCTCTCATTTAGCTTCTCGGCCAATTGGCCCATCTGTACCTTAAGATTCCGAATGGACGCCCCTTGATTTCTAAAATTTATCCTCGTCTCATTCATAAAACCCGTGGTCTCTTGCATGAATTTTCCAAACATGTCCTCCAACTTTGTCACTCTTGGATCTCCCGGTTGATTACTCACCCCTTGTTGGTTATTTGGAACTGTCCTCTGGTTCCATTGATTATTTTGTTGGTTCTGATTTCCCCAAGCCAGATTTGGATGATTTCTCCACCCCAGGTTGTATGTGTTGGAGTACGGGTTGTTTGGTTGTCTCTGATTTCCAGCCAAGTAGTTCACTTGCTCCGATGATGAAGATGACGAAGCAAATGTGTTCCCCACTTGACACTCGCTGCTCACATGGTTTCTTACACAAAAATCACAAGTTAGTTAAGGTACTTATACAGAGTTTACCTGCATACTTCCCAATTGTTTCTGAAGTGTCGTGAGTTGGGCTGAGATGGCTGTGAAGGCATCAACTTCATGAAGACCCGAAGATTTTCTTGGTATTGCTCTCTCATTTGGTCTTTGATAGTTATTGCTTGCCAACACCTCAAGCAACTCATAGGCCTCCTCTGGTGTCTTATTCTGCAAAGCTCCTCCCGATGGTGCATCCACCATGGTTTGCACATTACCCATCAGTCCATTGTAGAATGTTTGGACTTGAAGCCAAACTGGCAACCCATGGTGTGGACATTTCCTCATTAACTCCTTGTATCTCTCCCAAGCCTCATACAATGACTCGGACTCATCTTGTAGAAATGATGTGATATCATTTCTGAGTTTTGCCGATTTAGCTGAAGGGAAGAACTTGGTAAGGAACTTCTGTGCTAGATCATTCCAAGTTGTGATAGTTCCCGGTGGTAGTGCCATTAACCACCCCTTTGCTTTATCCCCCAATGAAAATGGGAATAACCTCAGTCTAATGGCATCATCTGATACTCCGTTCGATTTGAATGTGTCAGAAATTTCCAAGAAATTTGCAATATCCTGATTCGGATCTTCCTTCAAATCTCCATTAAACCTTACCGACTGCTGGATCATCTGAATGATTGCCGACTTAATCTCAAAGTTGTTGGCTTGCACCGTAGGCCTAGTAATACTTGACCCACTGCCATTAACCGTGGGAACTGAGAATTCCCTTAGTGTCTGGTTCTCTGGTTTTGCCATCTCAACAACTATTTCTTTCGTTTCAATCACGATATCCTCTCTTTCTCTTCTCTCTCTGCTCAGTCATCTGGCTGTTCTCTCAATCTCAAGATCAATAGGAACCACTGGCTGACGTCTCGCTCTTCGCATAAACTGCACGAAAAGAAATGAAGGAAGGTGAGATCACAAACCAATTGAAAATTAACAACGAGAATAAAACAGATAATGATGACAACAAAAATAAAAACTCCAATCTAGCTAACTATAGAAAAACTCAATGTTAACTTAAAACAAAATCCCCTGCCAAAGTGCCAAAAACTTGATGTTTGTTTCCTACAACATGCAAATGTAGCAAGTATACTAGTCGCACAAGTAATATAATGATGAGTGAGTATCGTTCCCACGAGGATTGGTCGCTAAGCACTAAGTTTTCAAGTTGAAGCAATCGAATTCTTTTGGATTTGAGGGAACAATTAAAACCATAATTAAAACAAAATTTTCTAAATTAAAATTAAACTACGGAAGCAAAATTTAAAAGGGACAAAATCAATTCAAACAAACGGGTAGGGTTTGACTTCATTCGGACTTTATGGGTTAAACCTTAAGAATTAAACTAAAATCATAGTCACATGCATTGATTGTAAATCGAACTCTCTAAAGTGTCAAACATACCTTCTCAGGTTATGTTTTCCTACACTTTCCTATTAACCTTCCGCACCCAACAATTTGAAAGTTAATAATTCTAAGCTCATTAACAGAAGAGTCCTAAAATGATTTCATTGATTCTTGAATCTATCTCTAGCATCCAATACTACAATGGTGATTAACCAAGAAGCCTAACATGATTCATTTCTCAATCTCATCATGTTCATCACATAAAACCAGTAAATGCAGAATAAACACACAATCAAAGCACAATCATATGACTAGAAAATAATCAGTAACTTAACCCATTAAAATCCGAACTACAATCAAAACCCTAACCCAAAATGGGTTAGTTCATGGCTAAATCAACAACACAAATGAAAGAAACGAAAATACTATAGTTCAACATAATGAAAATAAAAGAAAAGATAAGAAATCTCCCCAAAATGACGAATCCCCTGATTCGAAATCAAATCTTTACCCTTGTTCAATCTCAGAAATTTCTCAAAATGAAACTAAGGAAATGTAAAAAAAGCTGCTCTAACCCTATTCGAAGACTCCCACAAAAAGGCTAAGTGTTTTTATTTATACCTCCCCCAAATTCCTCAAAAAAACACGTAGAAGTTAAACTGCGTTTTACAAAACTGGAAATTACAACCGTCACCGCGGCGAAGAAGAATTCTCACCGCGCGAAGAAGCAGGACTTGGTGCATGGATCGCGCTTCGCGCAAGGCGATGAACAACCTTCGCCGTGGCGAAGCTTCCTGACAATTTTTGAATTTACAGAATTGGCCCTTTGCTTGCATCTTCACTTGATTCTTCGATCTTCGGTGCTCTCCCTTGGGAACAAGCTTCATAGTGCTTCACCACCTTCAGAACTCTCCTAACGTATGAGATTCGCTTACTTCCGAGTCCAGAATTTCCAATTCTGTCTTTATTAGCTCAAAATCTCCATTTTAACCTGAAACATGAAATGTAAAGAATTAAGCAACAATTCAGGTCAAAATGAGTTAGAAAGTACCTGAAATCTGACTAAAAAGTCTAATAAAAACGGTATAATCCACGGATTATCAATTTTCTTTACTTCTTTTCTATCTCTTATTCTGTTTTCTTTCTTTTTTCTGTGTTTCTTTCTTTCTGCTTCTTTTCTTTCTTGCTTGCTCATTCTTTCTTATTATTTCTTATTGTTTCTCCTTCTTGCTTATTCTTTCTCATTCTTTGCGAACCCTGGCCGTGTGAGTGAGTACATGTAACAACTGCTGAAAACTAGTACAATGCATGCATAATAACAATAGAAAATTGGGCCCAAAGTTTTCTTTTCATTATTAGTCATATGTCTTTTATACACAAAGAGTGTGATTTACAAAAATTCACTTTAAAAGACAAAACAGGGGAAACAGTGTAGCTATTGCTCCTCGCTTGCCGACGCCCCTCCGACTGCATCAACGCCTAGATCCTACATCCACAAAGGAAAATAACGGGGTGAGCACAAAATAATGCTCAGTAAGTAAAACCCTCTATCTGTCTGTCCCCGTATGTATCACACGTAGTTCTTTCCTTATACTATTTCTATTTCTATTTCTGCTTTACTAAACAAAGATGGCCTCATCTTACAGAGAGTACGCTGGGATGGCGTTCACACAAAGCACCATCTCACTCTCCATGACTATTGAGTGGAATTCACACGCACCAACCCGTTCTTAGTGACTACCGAGTGGGGATCACAAAGCACCTACTCGGGTTTTTCCTAACTATCGGGTGGAGACCACTTAGCACCTACCCGTTTCTCATGACTTTTGGGTACGATCACCAAGCATTAACCCGTCTCTAGTCACCGCCGGGGTGATGATCACAAAGCATCAACCCACTTCTACTAAATGTTGAATGATGATCACAAAGCATCAACCCACTTATCTAACAACTAACCGGGTAGTGGTCACAAAGCATCTACCCATTTCTACTACTCATCGGTGACGATCACAAAGCATCGACCCGTCTCTAAGGGGCTATTCGGGTGGTGATCACAAAGCATCAACCCGATTCCCATAACTATCGTGTGATGATCACAAAGCATCGACCCATCTATTCTACTCTTCTACTCTTCTAATTCACTATATTCTAGCATTTGTCATTCTCTCTACTCTTAGAGTAGTTGCATGCATCCACCAAGCTCTCTACTCATAGGGTAATTGCATACACAAGTTTCCTACACTTTCTTAGGTCACTTTTCAATGCACAATTAGTGCCTATGGATGGTTCATCTCCACTAATGCACTTATGAAATGCTAACATGCAATGTTGCAAGAATTAAGGTTCACTACTCATACTCAAAACCTCTATTAGGCATTTCATCAAACAACTCATGTACTATAAACTCTACTATAGCAATGAGTCTAAATCTTTTTCTAACCATCCAAAATGGGGAGAAACCCCTTCACATAGCACAAAACCTGTCAAAGAAAGCACTTCCAAAAAGGGATTCACAATACCCCTTTCAATTCCATCTCAAACTACCTTTCCAACCCAACATCTCATTTCTCATATTTGCAAGGTCTAAACATTCACAAAGCATAGAAATCTCTATTTAAACCTCCATACATGGCATATCACATGTATATCACATACATACATCATTTCTACCAAAACCCTAATCAAGAGAATTCTTAAATCTCAACTTGGGTTGGGGTTTACTTACCTTGTTATGGAGAGACTTCACCAACTCTTCCTTTCACTTGGTTTGCTTGGCTTTTCCTCTACTCTTTGTAACAACTACTGAAAACTAGTACAATGCATGCATAATAACAATAGAAAATTGGGCCCAAAAACTTTCTTTTCATTATAAGTCATATGTCTTTTATACACAAAGAATACTGTTTACAAAAATGCATTTTTAAAGGCAAAGCAGGGGAAACAGTGTAGCTATCTCTCTTCGCTTGCCCAGCGCCCTCCATTGCATCACCTAGAACTGCATCCACAAAGGAAAATAACGGGGGTGAGCACAAAATAATGCTCGATAAGTAAAACTCTCTCTCTGTCCCCGTATAAATAACTCTTAATTCTTTCCTTATGCTATTTCGTTCTATTTACATTCCTAATAACATCATGGCCTCATCTTCAGGGAGGTCTGATAGGATAGCGTTCACACACACCATCTCACTCTCTATAGCTATCGGGTGGAATTCACATAATACCAACCCGTTCTTAGTGACTACCAGTGAGGATCACAAAGCACCAACTCGGTTCTTTCTAACTATCGGGTGGAGATCACCTAGCACCTACCCGTTCCTCATGAATTTTGGGTAACGATCACCAAGCATTTACCCGTCTCTAGTCACTATTGGGTGATGGTCACAAAGCATCAACCCACTTCTACTAAATGTTGGATGATGATCACAAAGCATCACCCCACTTATCTAACAACTAAAAGGGTAGCGGTCCACAAAGCATCTACCCATTTCTACTACGCATCGGGTGCGATCACAAAGCATCGACGTCTCTCTAAGGAGGGCTATTCGGATGATGATCACAAAGCATCAATCCGATTCCCATAATGATCGGGTGATGATCACAAAGCATCATCCCAACTATACTACTCTTCTAATTCATTATATTGTAGCATTTTTTCAATGCTCTCTACCCTTAGAGTAATTTTACCCACTAAGCTCTCTACTCATAGGGTAATTGCATAAACCATTTCCTTACACTTTCTTAGGTCACTTTTTCATGTACAACTAGTGCCTATGGATGGTTCATCTTCACCAATGCACTTATGAGATGCCAACTTGCAATGTTGCAAGAATTAAGGTTCAATACTCACACTCAAACCTCTATTAGGCATTTCATCAAACATCTCATGTGCACTATAAAACTCTATTATAGCAATGATTCTAAATCTTTCTCTAACCATCCAAAATGGGGAAAAACCCCTTCACAAAGCCATAAAACCACGTCAAACAAGGCACTTCCAAAAAAGGGATCCATGACACCCTTAAATTCCATCTCAAACTACCTTGCCAACCCAACATCTCATTTCTCAAATTTACAAGGTATAACAATCACAAAGCATAGAAATCTCTATTTAATCCTTCATACATGCCATATTACATGTACATCACATACATACCTCAAGTCTATCAAAACCCTAATCAAGAAATTTTATAAATCTCAACTTGGGTTGGGTTTTACTTACCTTGTTATGGAGAGACTTCACAAATTCTTCCTTTCACTTGTTTAGCTTGACTTTTCCTCTAATCTTAACCAAAAGAAGGAAAACCCTCAAACTTCAATATGGGTTAAAACTCCCAAATCACACAACTTAAGTAGAAATCCTTACCTTAGGAAGCCTTAGGTTACTTTTCCACCCCAAAACACTTCAAAACCCCTTGGAAAACCTTGATCAAAAGAAGAGAGAAGTTGAGAGGAGTAAAGATGGGAAGTTGCGTTTGAGAAGAAGAAATAAGGGGTTTCTTTGATTCTAATTCCTTTTAAAGAAATATAAACACACTCATTCCCATTTTGCCCTTATTCTTCTTTGGGAATTCCATCTATATCCTTTGATTCATTACAAACTCACCCCCATATCAACACATTCCCTATGAAAAATCCTTACAATTAACTCCCCACTTTCCCTACTAATTAGGGGTAGAAAGGTCAAATTGCCCTTAGGGAAGAAAATATCTAAAACTCAACAAACAATTTAGTCGGCCTGTCGCCGCGGCGTAATCGGTAGGCCCTTCCCCGTGGCTTCAACCTCTCTTCGCCGCGGCGAAGATTCTTCTTGGCCCACACACGGCAGACCCGAATTTCTTACATTTTCAACCAATTTCAGGGCAAACATTCAACACAACACTAAATCAAACAATAATACCAAAACCAACTCAAAATAAGAGCGAAAGAGGAAACAGTAACAACGTACCTCAAGCGGGGCGTTACACTCTTAACCAAAAGAACAAAAACCCTCAAATATCAATATAACTTAAAACTCACAAATCACACAACTTAAATAGATATCCTTACCTTAGAAAGCCTTAGGTTGCTTTTCTACCCCAAATCACTTCAAAAATCCCTTGGAACTCCTTGATCAAAAGAAAAGAGAAGTTGAGAGGAAACAAGAGAAGAAAGTGGCGTTGAAGAAGAAGAATGAAGGGTTTGCTTACTCTTAATTCCTTTTAATGAAATTTATACCCAAGCATTCCCATTATGCCCTTACTCTTCTTTGGGAATTCCATCTATATCCTTTGATTCATTACAAACTCACCCCCATATCAACATATTCTCCATGAAAAATCCTTACAAATTACTCCCCAAAACTTTTCCCCGCCTATTAGGGGGTAGAATGGTCAAATTGCCCTTAGGGAAGAAAATATCTAAAACTTAACAAACAATTTAATCGGCTGTCACGCGGTTTAAAGCTGTCAGCGACTTCCCGT
Source organism: Pistacia integerrima (assembly GCA_026225825.1). NCBI lineage: Eukaryota > Viridiplantae > Streptophyta > Magnoliopsida > Sapindales > Anacardiaceae > Pistacia > Pistacia integerrima. The sequence goes on from CM047747.1 coordinate 13,744,351, forward strand.
GGCTTCAACACCTCTTCGCCGCGGTGAAGATTCTTCTTCGCCCCGGCGAAGCACGGTACTGAACCTCTTCTATTTTCAACCAATTTCAGGGCAAGTATACAACACAACACTCAATATTACCAAATACCAACTCAACTAAGAGCAAAGGAAGAAACAACAACTACGCACCTCAAGTGGGGCGTTACAGTACAGTCCTCATCTACATACACTTTTACGGACTGTACAAATTCTTTTCTTCTTAGGCCACTTAATTAAGGTGGCGTGCATGTAGGTATTTCTTCTTGGTACAACCCTCATCCACATACACTCTTACAGGCCGTACAAATTCTTCTCCTTCTTCTTAGGCCTCTCACTTAAGGCGGCGTGTATGTGGGAATATTCTTTTTTTTTTCACTGACGGGTTCCCCATCGCAACAACCTATTCTTTTCTTCTTTCAAAGCATTCTAGCTTTCTCTTTCTTTTTTTTAATCTTTAAATTCTTTATTCTTTAAGTTCTTATACTTATGCATATGTATGCATGTGGATAGCTCATGCTTGTTATTCTTTCTAAGTACATACATGTAATGCAAAAATGCCATGTAGCACAAAAATAAGTTTTCTCTACTCATGTATACACTTCTCTTAGACATTTCATCAAACATCATGCATGCATACTCAAACTCTATTTTAACTATAATTCTACTTCTTTCTTAAACCATCCATAATTGGAGTAAAACTCCTCTAAAACAAGATTAAACCTGGCCAGGAAACACACTTCAAAAATTCTCCTCGAACTCTTTCTAAATTCAATCAAACTCCACTTAATCACCACTTCTCATAGCTCACTTCTACTCATCAATAACCATCTCCTCATCAATCAACATCCTTCTCATCAACAATTCTCAAAATTAACGGCATACACATGCATATACAATCTCTACACAATTTATTTCTTGAATCATAACTTGGGTTGGATTTACTTACCTTGTGCTTGAGTAATTCCACTAGAATTCCTCTTCTTTGGTAGACTTGTTCTTTCTCTAAAACCCTAAGCATAAACTCTATAAGAATGCAACACTTTTAAAATTAAATCTAATATCTATAGCAAGAATCCTTACCTTTGGATGTTTAGGATCTAATCTTTACCAAAATCCAAGCAAAAGCCCTCTAATCCTCCTTAGAAATTTGGTGAAAAGATGAGAGAGTTGGAGAGTAGAAGTGGCGTGTGGGTGTAGAGAATAGGAGGGTTTGTGTGATTCAACCCTTAATATCTCATATTAATATGCACTCTTTCCCATTTTGCTCTTACACTTTATAGAAAATTCCATCTTTGCCCTTTAGTTCATTACCAATACACCCCCATCTCCAATGCATTCTCCATGAAATTTTATTACTTTTCACTCCCCACTTTTACTACTAATTAGGGGTAGAATGGTCACTTTGCCCCTAAAGAAAAATTCTCTAGAAACTTCTCAAGAATTTCAACTAGACCTTAGCCCCGGTGAAGATTTTTCTTTGCCTTGGCGAAAAACTTCCTTGGCCGCGGCGAAGTCTGCACTTCCCAAATTTCGCCAATCCTTCACCAAAACTCTGTGCAAACAAGCAATATTAAAAGCATACAAGCTTAACTAAGGGCATGCAAACAAAACTAAGGGCAAATAAGCATATATAAGCTACGTACCTCAAAGTGGGTGTTACATAGGGGTACCGGCCTTTCTCTCTCCTCTCTGGGGGTTAGTACAATAACCGGGGTCTTAACTCTCTCCGGTATAGAGCCTCCCTGATTCTCTACCAAGACTTGCTATATTGTAACAACTACTTTCTTCTACCAAAATCATAATATAGATTAATAAAAAAAAAACAGCATATTTATCAAAACAGTTGGGCCCAAAAATTTTCCTTTACTTAATAATTACATTCTTTACAAGACAAAACATCATATGTACAAAGACTCTCAAAAACAAAAATAGTGGACAGTGCAACCAAGTCTCCCCGCTTGCCGACGTCCATCCGACCAAGTTCTCACCTATTTCCTGTACAACAAAGAAAGCAACGGAGTGAGCACAAAGATGCCCAGTAAGTAAAAAGAAAAATCTCTTACTCTATCATCCCCCTGCATTACTCATCAATTCTCTTTGTATTCTTATCAATTTTCTAATTCAAATTCTCATTTTTCTTTCTTTTCTTTTCTTTCTATTCTTTTCTTTTTTTTTCTATCTCATTCCGCTTTCTCATGGCGGAGACCGCTCTCTCTCTCATAGCGGTTTACATGCATTCCGCTCTCTCATGGCGGAGACCGTTCTTTCTCATAATGGTTCACATGCATTCCGCTCTCTCATGGCGGAGATCGCTCTTTCTCATGGCGATTTACATGCATTCCGCTCTCTCATGGCGGAGACCGTTCTCTCTCATAACGGTTTACATGAGGGTAACTCTACGCTCACGAGTTCCCCATCACACAACCTATTTTCTTTTCTTTTCTGTAGTACTTAATAATCATTTTATCCTCTAGTGCTAGTTCTTTCTTTCTCTTTACTCTAAGAGAATTGGTTCTTTTCTTTATCTCTATTCATAGAGTGTTTCTTTCTCACTTCTCATATTTCTTTCTCATGTGGTTACTCAATTAAACATATGCATATGGATGACTCATGCCTAAAATCTTTCTTATATGCATTCATGACATGCAAATATGCTATGTTGCATAAAGTAAGGTTCTCTACTTCTACTCATGCTTCTTTGAGACATTTCATCAAACAAAATGTGTGCATACACAAACTCTATTCTAACTTTAATTATATTTCTTTCTTAATCATCCAAAATAGGAGTTCAACTCCTTTAACACATCATACAACCTGCAAGGGAAAATACACTTCAAATAATCCTCTCAAATCCTTCAAATTCTATCCACACTTCTTCCCAACTTTAACAACACAATCCACCCTTCTCATGGTGGAAATTCTTTCTTATAACAACCTTGAATTCATCAACTCATTTTAAACATAGAAATTCAAGCATCAAGCACATATCTAAAAATCTCTACACATCATTCAATCAAGTAAAACACAACTTAGGTGAATTTACTTACCTTGGACACAAGTAGAAACCACTTAATCTCTTCACTCTTGATGGCTTGACACTTTCTCTTAACCTTCAATACAAAACTTAATAAGGATCCTACTCTTTCAAAAATAAAATTACTCCTAGAGTAAGGATTCTCACCTTTTTGTGCTTAGGATCAACTTGTAACAATTTCTAGTCAAAAGCTCTTCAAAGATCCTTGGAAACTGGGATAAAAAATTGAGAGAAACAAGGGATGAAAGAGGCGGTGGTGAAGAAGCAAATGAAAGGGTTTCTAAAGCTAACCCTTAATATCACATATTTTCTCCCCTCTTTCCCAAAATACCCTTACTCTTTCTTTGAAATTCCATCTAAGACCTTTCATTCTTTGCAAACACAACCCCAATCAAACTATTCTCCATGCAAATTCCTTACATTTCACTCCCCACTTTTCCTGCTAAAAAGGGGTAGAATGGTCATTGAGTCTCAAAAGGAAGAATCCTCAAAAACTCAAGGGGGACATTCAGTCGGGTCTTCGTTGCGGCGAAGCTATTTTTCTTCGCCCCAGTAGCTATGCTCATGGGTTGTAGCACCTCCTCATCGCCACTTGGCAACGATTATTCTTCGCCCAAGAAATCGCAACCCTAAAATTTCTCCAAGTCTTACAAATTTTCAGGGAAATCACTCAACCAAACCAAGACACCTTTTCATCCGAGGGTAAACCAAATAATATTAACAACATACAGACTCAAATGAGGGTAAATCAATAAACATTCAAGCCATTCATCAAATCTTAACTACGTACCTCAAGTGGGGTGTTACATATATAATATTACGGATCCTCGCTTCATCGAGGACAAGGGGAGTAGATTCTGACGGGTTGGAAGGTTCACCCGTACTCATTGCCTTCTTACTACCTGCTCGAGTTCTACATCTCATATATATAAGACCAACACTTTTAGCTAACTCAATTAACTCATCTATTACAAGTAAGGAAAGAAATAACTTACAATGGTTGGCTATGGAACGTCAATGCGGTGGGAGGGGCACACTGTCAAATCCCAAAACTTTGCTCTGATACCAAAAATGTAATGCTCTCTCTCTCTAGCTGGATTCCAGCGGCGTTTGACATCACCGCCACCACCACTAAGAACATAATTCATGAGAAGGGTGTTTTCATCATTTATGATGAAAGGGCACTTCGATAATCTCACAGTGCAATTAAATTTGCTAAGGTTGTTGCCGAAATTTAATTTCATATGGAAATTAAATTAGTGAGATTATATATATATATATATATATATATATATATATATATGAATTTAAATATAAAAGATATTATCTAATATTAATATTAATAATGTGAAATTCAAATTTGGTTTTTAAATTTTAATAGAATTGAATTAAAATATAACGGATATTATCTAATATCAATATTTTTTATTAATATTGATAATATGAAATTCAAATTTTGGTTTTTAAATTTGAATTAGAAATGCCATGTTTGGTTGCAAGGGGAATCTATTCCAAATTAGAATAGATGGTTATTCCAAGTCGGAATAGAATTTTAGCATGCACTATTTAAGTGCAACTAAAATTAAATCATTTAATTGATTTTAGAGTTGCAAAGTTGCAAACCCGAGCCAACATTCTTTCTTTCTAAAACGCTAGCCCTAGTGAAGAAAAAGAAGTTTTCTTTCCAAGAAAAATTATGCTGTAACTTGTTCTTGTAGGTGAGTGATCTTCCTAGCCTAGAAGTCTCTCATCGACGATAGTCTTGTCTTCGTGCAGACACCAGGAGTGCACTTGAAGTGGTTTACGAATCAAACATCAAATCGAAGGAGCTGCTTGGGGTAGCGTTGCACGCCGCAAAGCACGCGGCGTTTGGGCACCTTGCAAGCTAGCGACGGCTGGCCGCTATGCCTTTCACTTAGTGTAAGGACAGTTGTCCCGACCTTTTTTGCCTCGCTTGCGGTGGCCCCGTGGTGGCCAAGTGCCCACCAGCACTTGGCCTTGACTAGAACTTGGTTTTTCAACCAAGTGGCCGATCTGATGTGCATGCAAATGCACGTCAAATCTGGAAAAATAGGATAGCCCACGTAAAAGATGCAATGGGCCAAATTTTGGGCTTTTTCGCGTTGTTGTGCAATAAAAAATAAATCCAGAAATTTTTTGCTGCATGTTGGAAATGTTCTGGAGGCCCAATTGAGAGAGGCCCGAATCCAATGGGTTAGATTACAATTTTTTAAAGTTGTTGGACCTAAATAGAATATTGCTAAACTTTAAGGGGTAACGGTAATTTACCAAAACAAATCAAAATTTAATTTTGATTTATTGATGCATGATTCTTGTATGTGAATATGCATGGTGTATGGTACATAAGCCTTTGGACCTAGTTTAATTTTTGGGTTATGTAATTTTAAAATAGGGCTTGTGTGCCCTGCCTTTCTCTATTACCTCCAATGTATTTCTTTCTCTCATCTCACTCCCCTTGAATGTTACTCGAGGTTTCTTTTCAAATATGTAAAATTAGAAATGTAATTTTAATTTGAATTTATTGTTCGAGAAGAAGAAGCGAAGGAAGGAGAAGGCAAATTACTTAAAGAATCCGAGGTTATAATTAAACCTAGGTTGACTTACCTATTCTTCTAGGCTCGAGGAATTAGTTTTAGTTAAGGCTATGCACCAACATGTTCATTTTATGCTTAGTATGCATGCTAAGGGTGTATGTTAAAACTACAACATGCTAAACAAGATAAAACTGTTAGGAAACAATCCATTGACGCAGTGAAAAACAAAAATTAATAACAACATAGATCGTTCCATAGAACCAAGATCAGGGAAAAAATTTATAGTTTATATCAAAATAAGAATCTGCAGAAAATTAGTTTAGAGCTTAAGAAATCATACGCACGTTTGGAGGCTCCTCCAACTTTGTCTCTGAACGTATTTTGCTACCAACCCAAGTGTAGGATCGAACCGATGTAATCCACACGAAGATAATCGTAAGGAACTAAAGAAGGATTTGCTAGATCCTCTTTAGCCTTAAGAAACAAGAAAGAAAAATCAAAGAATACTTTGATTCTAAGCAACAAGCAATCTGGCATGGGAGAGTGTTTTTAGGGCTAGAAAGTTTTCTTTCAATGAGTGAAATGAAATAAAAATCTTACACTCTCTCAATTAAACCTTTTTCTTTTATAGTGCAAGTTTAATTGCCTTATTCCCTTCTGGAATAGGCTTAGGCTCCAACCCAAACACCCCTTGTTTCCAAACACTCCCATTTAGATATTTTAATTTTGTTTATCATTATCTCAATTAAAATCAATTAATATTTATTTAGTATATTAACATTTAACAATAATGATAATTTATTTAAATATATGCGAACACATATTTAAACGTAATCTCACTTATTTAATATTTCTAACAAATTAAATAAAGGCTACGACCTTAGCAAATTTAATTGTACTGTGAAATTACCAAAATACCCTTTCACCTAAAAAGATGAAAACGCCCTTCTTTCTTTCTGGCTCTTAAATTATCTTCTATGTGTGCGACCCTAGGCTCCTCATCTTACCGGTAGTGTGTAGTATTGCGATTAACACCAATTAATCGTCTCACTAAACACAAACCAAGATTGACCCTTAGCAAGGCATCATGGCCACCCGATAGATTTAGATTCAGCAAAGTAGCTACCTATTAATGATATGGTTACCATACAATTCGATCCTTTCATCATCCGTTATCTCGACGAGACCGAGGCATAGAAATAGTGTCAACCTTTGGTTACTCTCGATTTTGTATATTCAGTTACTAAACCAATGACTTGTATTATAAATTGGATAGAGCAACAACTCAATCCCACTATGGCCACAGTTTTAGTGTCATTGCCATTTACTGAATTGCGCCGTGAGATAAATTCTCCCGTACCTTGGGGTGATGAATCCTCTGTCTATCCACCGTATCCTTGATACACTCCTTGATGCAACCAATCACCACCGTATTGACAGCTCCGAATAGAACTGCGTTAGGCTAGTGTCAAACTACATTAATCGGTGCACAAGGTGCTCCATGATCTCAAGTCTAAGGATCACATGCACCACCATTCGTTAGAGGATTTGTTCCATAGACACTAAGGTTACCATCCATATGGAATCCTCTGGTGGGTTAGTCTAGTGAACTTGCTTACAACAAGCACCCATGTGTTGCACCAGGTTGTCACCAAACAACCTTGACAAGTGAGATCAGTTACTGCCTTTCGACAGGGTCGTTCAACACTATGGTAGTCTTACCGTATTATCTATGCCATTTCTTCAGGATAATACTAGGGTGTAACGCCCGCTTGAGGTACGTTGTTACTGTTTCCTCTTTCGCTCTTATTTTGAGTTGATTTTGGTGTTATTGTTTGATTTAGTGTTGTGTTGAATGGTTGCCCTGAAATTGGTTGAAAACAGAAGAATTTCAGTCTGCCGTGCTTCGCCCGGGCGAAGAAGAATCTTCGCCGCGGCGGAAGAAGAGGTTGAAGCCACGGGGGAAGTGATAAGCGTATTTTACACTATGATTTTGCATTGAATTTTGATAGGATTTAGGATACTTTTCATACAATTTGGGCCATAATTGCTACCTAATTCTATTAATTTGTCTTTGTAGGCCTAAACGATGATTTTTAGCATAGATGACAGTTTTGAGCATAAATTGTGTAACTTGAGCTTGAAAACTCGGAATAACCTGAATTTAAAAGCTTTGGAAAGCTAAGAAGAAGATCTACAACGTTCATGTTTTGGGTTTTTTCTAATTCTGACTGGACAAAGGTGAAAACTTGGCTTGAAGTCGTGAAAAGGACGCTGGGAACTGAAGAAAAACGTCTTTGGACGTGCTTCAGTATTTCTGCCATAACTTGATCTGTAGACCTCGGATTGTGCTGATTCTTGAACGACCAGAAAGATAACTGAAAGGGCTACAATTCATATGTTTGACACTTTTCCAGATTCTAACTATATCATGCTCAAATTGGGACTGTAAGTATTCGCCGCGGCGAAACCTCGTCAGATGCAAAAAATAAAACGACGCGTTTTGGCTTGCTAGGGCTTCGTCCTTAAGTGAGAGAGGTATAAATTAGAGCGAAAAGGAAGAGAAAAGGGGCTGGGTTCGTGATTTGGGAGGCAGCTCATGGAAGGAGAAGATTATTGAAGATTTGGGCTTCAAATTAGAGAAGATTTCTCCATCTTTTGCTTGCTTTTCAATGATGAATCTTGATTCAGTTTGTTTTTGTTGTTTTATTTCGTTTTTTGAGTATGAACTGAGTTGTTTAGCTAGGGTTTGATGTAATCTTGATACAATGATTCAAATTTATATGGATTGAATTACTTTGATTTTTAATTTCATGATTGAGTGTTTATCTCTTTGCTTAATGTCTTTTGGATGCTTGATCACCATTCAAATGTGTGTTGTTCACAATGAGACTGAGAAGTGATTTGTGATTGTGCCTCTTGGGATAAATACCATAGATTAGCAAACGCTAGAGATGGGTTTAGCGATCTATGAAATCTAGATAGAATTCCACAAAGCTTAAAATCCTTTGAACTATTAATCTTCATTTTGTTGGGTGCGGAAGCTTAATAGGGATAAGTAGGGAAATGTAGCATGAGAATGTATGTTTTACAACTTAGGGAATTCGATTTTCAATCAAGGAATTAGAACTTGGGTAATAGATTCTATGATTTGGGTTAGCGTATTTAGGTGAATTCAACACCCTAGCATTTGTTTTAGAATTGTTTAATTAGTTAAGTTGTTGGGTTTTGCATTTGTTTTTAGTTTGTTAATCTCCCATCAATCCAATTTATTGTTGCTTCAATTAGGATTTAAACTAGAAAAATCGGTAATTAGTAACACTATCCTCGTGGGAACGATACTCACTCATCACTTTATTACTTTTTGCGACTAGTATACTTGCTATTTTTGCATGTTGTAGTTTCATCGCATCAAGTTTTTGGCGCCGTTGCCGGGGATAGTTGATTATTAATATTGATAGTATCTAGTGTAGTGCTAAATTGAAGGTTTTATTCCATTTTTGTAGTTAATTGTAAATATTGTATAGTCTCAAGTATGAGAATTGACATTACCTCTTTCGTGCAAGGCAACGATGAATCACTATATGAAGCTTGGGAGAGGTACACGGAGTTGTTAAGGAATTGTCCACATAATGGTCTACCGTTTTGGAGACAAGTCCAAACATTTTACAATGGGTTGCTACCAATTATTCAAATGATGGTAGATGTGGCAGCAGGCGGAGCCTTAAATAATAAGACCCCAGAAGATGCTTATGAATTGCTTGAGCTGATGGCCAACAATGACTACCAAAGACCTAATGAGAGAGCAATGCCGAAGAGAACAATGGGTCTACATGAAGTCGATGAGTTTGCCACATTATCTGCACAAGTTACATCACTTCAAAGCCAATCAGGAGGTATGAATGTAAATTCTTTTCACTCACCATTTATAACTTGTGAATTTTGTGCAGGAAACCATGAGAGTGTGGAATGCCAAGATGGGAACCAGTTATTCTTCTCAACAACCGAGCAAGTGAATTACGTGGTTAGTTCACAAAGGCTGCAAAGTGATTCCTTCTCCGATGCTTACAATCTTGGTTGGGGGAATCACCCAAATTTGTCCTGGAGCGATCAAAGCAGTCAATCAAATCAAAGGACAATGCCAAACCATCAACCAGTGGTGAATCATCAACCATGTGAGCAAAGAATGTCAAAATTGGAAGATATATTCGAAGAGTTCATGCAAGAAACCACAAGTTTTATGAATGAGACACACTCAAACTTCATAAATCAAGGAGTGTCCATTCAAAATTTGGAGGTTCAAATGGCAATTGGTTGAACAACTGACAGAGAGATCTCAAGGTTCTTTACCGAGCACAAAGGTCACAAATCCTGAAGAACAATTAAATGTCATACCATTGAGGAGAGGTATAGTGTTGGAGCAACCTCACAATGAAGAAAAGTTGGAAGAACATGAAGACAAGACCAATGAAGAGGAAAATCTCAAAGCAGAAAGGTGTGCAAAATACTTAGGGGAATTTCAACCAAGCAACTTGCCTCACATGCAACAATTTGAGGAATTTGGTATAAATGGGCACAAGTCAAAATTGGTGTTGGAAGAGGCTCCAAACATTGGACTCAACCAATCACCATCTCATCTCAAGTACGCATATACGAATTTGAAGTTCCGAAAAGATGCTTATGAGAATGTCCGAAATCCAAAGGAAAGATCAAGAGGTGGCAATGGGAAGTGAAGCACCCCACAAGGATCCGGATTGACGAAGGACCATGGGAAAGTCGAGCTTTCGACTATAAACAAGCGCTTCTTGGGAGGCAACTCAAGTCTTTTCAATTGTTTTTCATTTCATTGCTGTTTGAATTTGTTTTAGTTTTCTTATGATTTTGAATTAGTTTTAATTTGTGTGTTTTTGGGTGTTTCAGGTGAAGTTTGAAGCTAAGGAAAAGGAAAGAAAAACTTCAGACTTCGCCGGGGCGAAGATTGTTCTTCGTCGGGGCGAAGTGCCCTGAAGAATGTTGTAGCTCCTGTAATTTTTCGCCGAGGCGAAGAATTTGTTGTCGCCTGCGGCGGACGGGTTTGAATTTAGGGTTTTATCATGAAGAACCCTTCGCGCGAAGGCTTGTTTCCTTTTATTTTTGCAAAAATTTTCCTGAAGCACTTTTCTTTTTAGTTGTTGTTTTTATTTCTTTATGTTTTGTACGTAGGAATTGATGTTGATTTCTTGGTTTTTGGCTCTTTATTTGTTTTTGTTTAGATTTTAGGTTTAGTTCAATAAGGTTGAGATTAGGATGTAATTCTTTCATATTAATCGGTGAGGGTATCTAACACATTTGGCACCATAGACTTTCATTTGTTTGACAGATGATGATGATGAGGAAGCCAAGGAATGGATGCCAGGATGTTGCACAAAAATCAGCCTTTACGGATTAGTCAGGGGAGTATCTCATAACCTTTACTTTTGTTTTTCTATTCCTTGGATGTGTATGATGTGACATTGGGGACAATGTCATTTTAAGTTTGGGAGTAGGAAATAGAAATAAAGCTTGGTTTAAGGGTATACCGGCTGGAAACCAGAACCCGCTTTAAAAACTGCCTAGCAGTACTTATCCCAAGAGGCACAATCACAAATCACTTCTCAGTCTCATTGTGAACAACACACATTTGAATGGTGATCAAGCATCCAAAAGACATTAAGCAAAGAGATAAACACTCAATCATGAAATTAAAAATCAAAGTAATTCAATCCATATAAATTTGAATCATTGTATCAAGATTACATCAAACCCTAGCTAAACAACTCAGTTCATACTCAAAAACGAAATAAAACAACAAAAACAAACTGAATCAAGATTCATCATTGAAAAGCAAGCAAAAGATGGAGAAATCTTCTCTAATTTGAAGCCCAAATCTTCAATAATCTTCTCCTTCCATGAGCTGCCTCCCAAATCACGAACCCAGCCCCTTTTCTCTTCCTTTTCGCTCTAATTTATACCTCTCTCACTTAAGGACGAAGCCCTAGCAAGCCAAAACGCGTCGTTTTATTTTTGCATCTGACGCAGGTTTCGCCGCGGCGAAGCTTTTTCCTCGCCGCGGCGAATACTTACAGTCCCAATTTGAGCATGATATAGTTAGAATCTGGAAAAGTGTCAAACATATGAATTGTAGCCCTTTCAGTTATCTTTCTGGTCGTTCAAGAATCAGCACAATCCGAGGTCTACAGCTCAAGTTATGGCAGAAATACTGAAGCACGTCCAAAGACGTTTTTCTTCAGTTCCCAGCGTCCTTTTCACGACTTCAAGCCAAGTTTTCACCTTTGTCCAGTCAGAATTAGAAAAAACCCAAAACATGAATGTTGTAGATCTTCTTCTTAGCTTTCCAAAGCTTTTAAATTCAGGTTATTCCGAGTTTTCAAGCTCAAGTTACACAATTTATGCTCAAAACTGTCATCTATGCTAAAAATCATCGTTTAGGCCTACAAAGACAAATTAATAGAATTAGGTAGCAATTATGGCCCAAATTGTATGAAAAGTATCCTAAATCCTATCAAAATTCAATGCAAAATCATAGTGTAAAATACGCTTATCAACTACCCCCAAGCTTAAGATTTGCTCGTCCTCGAGCAAAAAGGAATAAAAACTCAAAGGAAGAAAAGCAACAAACAACCAAAAACACAAAACAACAAAACTAAAAATGAACAAACAAAAATTAGGCTCAAACTCAACACAAGAATTGCCTAGAATTTATACAAGTCTCTAAGGTTGTTGAAAAATTATTAGTAGAAAATGTTCAACACTCCAAGAAGTTATAAGTTGCATCGACTATCTTTCTCTATTGATCCCCCGAGTAGGTGATCCCCACTTCAGTTCACATTCCGACTTCCCGGATTATTTTATGCAGAAACGTAAAGTTTATCAAATGGTGGCAGACTCCATAAGCCTAAGTATCGAACTACTCTCCACTAATGTGGACTAGACATCGCTAAGGATCAAAAGGTCTTTGCAAGCTTGTAACGTTAGGCAAAGGTAGTGGGCTCCAAGGAAAGGATAGGATAAACAAAGTAAGAGAACTCGGTTTTCCTCATGCAAACACTAAGAGCTACATCAATCTCCACTTTCTTTCTCAACCACCAATCAAAGTGTCAACCATTTTACAACCCTCAAACGTATGCATTTCTTATTTTTGACTTTGAATTGAACTAAAGCAATTCTTTTTTTTTTTTTTTTCAAATATAAATATTTACAATAACAATTATTTGCAACACCATTGAGGTCTATTGCCCCTTCTTCGTGCCCTTTTTGCAACCCCCAAACTTAAAATTTTGGTCCATCACTTATTCACACACCTCTCAAAGCTCTTTTGTGTCATACATTAGGTCCATAATTCTCCTAAAGGGTATGATAAAGTGTTTAGGGTATAGGGATTGGACAATTTTTGGTTTGCAAGGAAAATAAGGCAATGATAATCTCATAAGGCTCAAATGGGTGACTAGGGAAAGATTCATTTATGGGTCGGCTGGAAAGGCTCAAACGTTCCAAAAAAAAATGCCTAAATCATTTCCTCAACAATGTCTAATCCTAGAATTTCGCCTCAAGCACTTCTCTACTAGGTTCTAGAGTCCACCAACATTATCAAACTTCACCTAATCACATAAAATGTTTCTAAGCATGCCGAAAAATGAAAATGGTGGTTGAACCACTCAACAAACCTCAATCAAATTTCAGCCAATAAACCTAAACTTGAAGCAATGCTTAACATTTTCCAAGAATAATATCCCAACAATTCAAGTTTCATCATAGACTTATGCAATTCATCATTGGCAAAAAATATCAAACTAAAGAAAATAACTAAAGTTTTTTTCTTTTTTTTTTTTTTCCCCGTTTAAGGTGTACGTGGCGTTGTTATACCAGAGGTTGCCAAGTACTGCTAGGCAGTTTTTAAAGCGGGTTCTGGTTTCCAGCCGGTATACCCTTAAACCAAGCTTTATTTCTATTTCCTACTCCCAAACTTAAAATGACATTGTCCCCAATGTCACATCATACACATCCAAGGAATAGAAAAACAAAAGTAAAGGTTATGAGATACTCCCCTGACTAATCCGTAAAGGCTGATTTTTGTGCAACATCCTGGCATCCATTCCTTGGCTTCCTCATCATCATCATCTGTCAAACAAATGAAAGTCTATGGTGCCAAATGTGTTAGATACCCTCACCGATTAATATGAAAGAATTACATCCTAATCTCAACCTTATTGAACTAAACCTAAAATCTAAACAAAAACAAATAAAGAGCCAAAAACCAAGAAATCAACATCAATTCCTACGTACAAAACATAAAGAAATAAAAAACAACAACTAAAAAGAAAAGTGCTTCAGGAAAATTTTTGCAAAAATAAAAGGAAACAGACTTCGCCGCGGCGAAGTTCTTCATGATAAAACCCTAAATTCAAACCCAGTTGTCGCCGCGGCGACAACAAATTCTTCGCCTCGGCGAAAAATTACAGGAGCTACAACATTCTTCGGGGCACTTCGCCCCGGCGAAGAACAATCTTCGCCCCGGCGAAGTCTGAAGTTTTTCTTTCCTTTTCCTTAGCTTCAAACTTCACCTGAAACACCCAAAAACACACAAATTAAAACTAATTCAAAATCATAAGAAAACTAAAACAAATTCAAACAACAATGAAATGAAAAAACAATTGAAAAGACTTGAGTTGCCTCCCAAGAAGCGCTTGTTTATAGTCGAAAGCTCGACTTTCCCATGGTCCTTCGTCAATCCGGATCCTTGTGGGGTGCTTCACTTCCCATTGCCACCTCTTGATCTTTCCTTTGGATTTCGGACATTCTCATAAGCATCTTTTCGGAACTTCAAATTCGTATATGCGTACTTGAGATGAGATGGTGATTGGTTGAGTCCAATGTTTGGAGCCTCTTCCAACACCAATTTTGACTTGTGCGCATTTATACCAAATTCCTCAAATTGTTGCATGTGAGGCAAGTTGCTTGGTTGAAATTCCCCTAAGTATTTTGCACACCTTTCCGCTTTGAGATTTTCCTCTTCATTGGTCTTGTCTTCATGTTCTTCCAACTTTTCTTCATTGTGAGGTTGCTCCAACACTATACCTCTCCTCAATGGTATGACATTTAATTGTTCTTCAGGATTTGTGACCTTTGTGCTCGGTAAAGAACCTTGAGATCTCTCTGTCAGTTGTTCAACCAATTGCCCCATTTGAACCTCCAAATTTTGAATGGACACTCCTTGATTTATGAAGTTTGAGTGTGTCTCATTCATAAAACTTGTGGTTTCTTGCATGAACTCTTCGAATATATCTTCCAATTTTGACATTCTTTGCTCACATGGTTGATGATTCACCACCGGTTGATGGTTTGGCATTGTCCTTTGATTTGATTGATGCTTTGATCGCTCGGGACAAATTTGGGTGATTCCCCCAACCAAGATTGTAAGCATCGGAGAAGGAATCACTTTGCAGCCTTTGTGAACTAACCACGTAATTCACTTGCTCGGTTGTTGAGAAGAATAAGCGGTTCCCATCTTGGCATTCCACACTCTCATGGTTTCTGCACAAAATTCACAAGTTATAAATGGTGAGTGAAAAGAATTTACATTCATACCTCCTGATTGGCTTTGAAGTGATGTAACTTGTGCAGATAATGTGGCAAACTCATCGACTTCATGTAGACCCATTGTTCTCTTCGGCATTGCTCTCTCATTAGGTCTTTGGTAGTCATTGTTGGCCATCGGCTCAAGCAATTCATAAGCATCTTCCGGGGTCTTATTATTTAAGGCTCCGCCTCTGCCACATCTACCATCATTTGAATAATTGGTAGCAACCCATTGTAAAATGTTTGGACTTGTCTCCAAAAGCGGTAGACCATTATGTGGACAATTCCTTAACAACTCCGTGTACCTCTCCCAAGCTTCATATAGTGATTCATCGTTGCCTTGCACGAAAGAGGTAATGTCAATTCTCATACTTGAGACTATACAATATTTACAATTAACTACAAAAAATGGAATAAAACCTTCAATTTAGCACTACACTAGATACTATCAATATTAATAATCAACTATCCCCACAACGGCGCAGCCAAAAAACTTGATGCGATGAAACTACAACATGCAAAAAATAGCAAGTATACTAGTCGCAAAAAGTAATAAAGTGATGAGTGAGTATCGTTCCCACGAGGATAGTGTTACTAATTACCGATTTTTCTAGTTTAAATCCTAATTGAAGCAACAATAAATTGGATTGATGGGAGATTAACAAACTAAAAACAAATGCAAAACCCAACAACTTAACTAATTAAACAATTCTAAAACAAATGCTAGGGTGTTGAATTCACCTAAATACGCTAACCCAAATCATAGAATCTATTACCCAAGTTCTAATTCCTTGATTGAAAATCGAATTCCCTAAGTTGTAAAACATACATTCTCATGCTACATTTCCCTACTTATCCCTATTAAGCTTCCGCACCCAACAAAATGAAGATTAATAGTTCAAAGGATTTTAAGCTTTGTGGAATTCTATCTAGATTTCATAGATCGCTAAACCCATCTCTAGCGTTTGCTAATCTATGGTATTTATCCCAAGAGGCACAATCACAAATCACTTCTCAGGTCTCATTGTGAACAACACACATTTGAATGGTGATCAAGCATCCAAAAGACATTAAGCAAAGAGATAAACACTCAATCATGAAATTAAAAAATCAAAGTAATTCAATCCATATAAATTTGAATCATTGTATCAAGATTACATCAAACCCTAGCTAAACAACTCAGTTCATACTCAAAAAACGAAATAAAACAACAAAAACAAACTGAATCAAGATTCATCATTGAAAAGCAAGCAAAAGATGGAGAAATCTTCTCTAATTTGAAGCCCAAATCTTCAATAATCTTCTCCTTCCATGAGCTGCCTCCCAAATCACGAACCCAGCCCCTTTTCTCTTCCTTTTCGCTCTAATTTATACCTCTCTCACTTAAGGACGAAGCCCTAGCAAGCCAAAACGCGTCGTTTTATTTTTGCATCTGGCCTTGAGGTTTCGCCGCGGCGAATACTTACAGTCCCAATTTGAGCATGATATAGTTAGAATCTGGAAAAGTGTCAAACATATGAATTGTAGCCCTTTCAGTTATCTTTCTGGTCGTTCAAGAATCAGCACAATCCGAGGTCTACAGCTCAAGTTATGGCAGAAATACTGAAGCACGTCCAAAGACGTTTTCTTCAGTTCCCAGCGTCCTTTTCACGACTTCAAGCCAAGTTTTCACCTTTGTCCAGTCAGAATTAGAAAAAACCCAAAACATGAACGTTGTAGATCTTCTTCTTAGCTTTCCAAAGCTTTTAAATTCAGGTTATTCCGAGTTTTCAAGCTCAAGTTACACAATTTATGCTCAAAACTGTCATCTATGCTAAAAATCATCGTTTAGGCCTACAAAGACAAATTAATAGAATTAGGTAGCAATTATGGCCCAAATTGTATGAAAAGTATCCTAAATCCTATCAAAATTCAATGCAAAATCATAGTGTAAAATACGCTTATCAACTACCCCCAAGCTTAAGATTTGCTCGTCCTCGAGCAAAAAGGAATAAAAACTCAAAGGAAGAAAAGCAACAAACAACCAAAAACACAAAACAACAAAACTAAAAATGAACAAACAAAAATTAGGCTCAAACTCAACACAAGAATTGCCTAGAATTTATACAAGTCTCTAAGGTTGTTGAAAAAATTATTAGTAGAAAATGTTCAACACTCCAAGAAGTTATAAGTTGCATCGACTATCTTTCTCTATTGATCCCCGAGTAGGTGATCCCCACTTCAGTTCACATTCCGACTTCCCGGATTATTTTATGCAGAAACGTAAAGTTTATCAAATGGTGGCAGACTCCATAAGCCTAAGTATCGAACTACTCTCCACTAATGTGGACTAGACATCGCTAAGGATCAAAAGGTCTTTGCAAGCTTGTAACGTTAGGCAAAGGTAGTGGGCTCCAAGGAAAGGATAGGATAAACAAAGTAAGAGAACTCGGTTTTCCTCATGCAAACACTAAGAGCTACATCAATCTCCACTTTCTTTCTCAACCACCAATCAAAGTGTCAACCATTTTACAACCCTCAAACGTATGCATTTCTTATTTTTTGACTTTGAATTGAACTAAAGCAATTCTTTTTTTTTTTTTTTTCAAATATAAATATTTACAATAACAATTATTTGCAACACCATTGAGGTCTATTGCCCCTTCTTCGTGCCCTTTTTGCAACCCCCAAACTTAAAATTTTGGTCCATCACTTATTCACACACCTCTCAAAGCTCTTTTGTGTCATACATTAGGTCCATAATTCTCCTAAAGGGTATGATAAAGTGTTTAGGGTATAGGGATTGGACAATTTTTGGTTTGCAAGGAAAATAAGGCAATGATAATCTCATAAGGCTCAAATGGGTGACTAGGGAAAGATTCATTTATGGGTCGGCTGGAAAGGCTCAAACGTTCCAAAAAAAAATGCCTAAATCATTTCCTCAACAATGTCTAATCCTAGAATTTCGCCTCAAGCACTTCTCTACTAGGTTCTAGAGTCCACCAACATTATCAAACTTCACCTAATCACATAAAATGTTTCTAAGCATGCCGAAAAATGAAAATGGTGGTTGAACCACTCAACAAACCTCAATCAAATTTCAGTCAATAAACCTAAACTTGAAGCAATGCTTAACATTTTCCAAGAATAATATCCCAACAATTCAAGTTTCATCATAGACTTATGCAATTCATCATTGGCAAAAAAAATCAAACTAAAGAAAATAACTAAAGTTTTTTCTTTTTTTTTTTTTTTTTTCCCCGTTTAAGGTGTACGTGGCGTTGTTATACCAGAGGTTGCCAAGTCGCTAGGCGATTTTAAAGCGGGTTCTGGTTTCCAGCCGGTATACCCTTAAACCAAGCTTTATTTCTATTTCCTACTCCCAAACTTAAAATGACATTGTCCCCAATGTCACATCATACACATCCAAGGAATAGAAAAAACAAAAGTAAAGGTTATGAGATACTCCGACTAATCCGTAAAGGCTGATTTTTTGTGCAACATCCTCGGCATCCATTCCTTGGCTTCCTCATCATCATCATCGTCAAACAAATGAAAGTCTATGGTGCCAAATGTGTTAGATACCCTCACCGATTAATATGAAAGAATTACATCCTAATCTCAACCTTATTGAACTAAACCTAAAATCTAAACAAAAACAAATAAAGAGCCAAAAACCAAGAAATCAACATCAATTCCTACGTACAAAACATAAAGAAATAAAAACAACAACTAAAAAGAAAAGTGCTTCAGGAAAATTTTTGCAAAAATAAAAGGAAACAGACTTCGCCGCGGCGAAGTTCTTCATGATAAAACCCTAAATTCAAACCCGCCCAGGTTGTCGCGCGGCGACAACAAATTCTTCGCCTCGGCGAAAAATTACAGGAGCTACAACATTCTTCAGGGCACTTCGCCCCGGCGAAGAACAATCTTCGCCCCGGCGAAGTCTGAAGTTTTTCTTTCCTTTTCCTTAGCTTCAAACTTCACCTGAAACACCCAAAAACACACAAATTAAAACTAATTCAAAATCATAAGAAAACTAAAACAAATTCAAACAGCAATGAAATGAAAAACAATTGAAAAGACTTGAGTTGCCTCCCAAGAAGCGCTTGTTTATAGTAAAGCTCGACTTTCCCATGGTCCTTCGTCAATCCGGATCCTTGTGGGGTGCTTCACTTCCCATTGCCACCTCTTGATCTTTCCTTTGGATTTCGGACATTCTCATAAGCATCTTTTGAACTTCAAATTCGTATATGCGTACTTGAGATGAGATGGTGATTGGTTGAGTCCAATGTTTGGAGCCTCTTCCAACACCAATTTTGACTTGTGCGCATTTATACCAAATTCCTCAAATTGTTGCATGTGAGGCAAGTTGCTTGGTTGAAATTCCCCTAAGTATTTTGCACACCTTTCCGCTTTGAGATTTTCCTCTTCATTGGTCTTGTCTTCATGTTCTTCCAACTTTTCTTCATTGTGAGGTTGCTCCAACACTATACCTCTCCTCAATGGTATGACATTTAATTGTTCTTTAGGATTTGTGACCTTTGTGCTCGGTAAAGAACCTTGAGATCTCTCTGTCGGGTTGTTCAACCAATTGCCCCATTTGAACCTCCAAATTTTGAATGGACACTCCTTGATTTATGAAGTTTGAGTGTGTCTCATTCATAAAACTTGTGGTTTCTTGCATGAACTCTTCGAATATATCTTCCAATTTTGACATTCTTTGCTCACATGGTTGATGATTCACCACTTGGTTGATGGTTTGGCATTGTCCTTTGATTTGATTGACTGCTTTGATCGCTCCAGGACAAATTTGGGTGATTCCCCCAACCAAGATTGTAAGCATCGGAGAAGGAATCACTTTGCAGCCTTTGTGAACTAACCACGTAATTCACTTGCTCGGTTGTTGAGAAGAATAACTGGTTCCCATCTTGGCATTCCACACTCTCATGGTTTCTGCACAAAATTCACAAGTTATAAATGGTGAGTGAAAAGAATTTACATTCATACCTCCTGATTGGCTTTGAAGTGATGTAACTTGTGCAGATAATGTGGCAAACTCATCGACTTCATGTAGACCCATTGTTCTCTTCGGCATTGCTCTCTCATTAGGTCTTTGGTAGTCATTGTTGGCCATCAGCTCAAGCAATTCATAAGCATCTTCTGGGGTCTTATTATTTAAGGCTCCGCCTGCTGCCACATCTACCATCATTTGAATAATTGGTAGCAACCCATTGTAAAATGTTTGGACTTGTCTCCAAAACGGTAGACCATTATGTGGACAATTCCTTAACAACTCCGTGTACCTCTCCCAAGCTTCATATAGTGATTCATCGTTGCCTTGCACGAAAGAGGTAATGTCAATTCTCATACTTGAGACTATACAATATTTACAATTAACTACAAAAAATGGAATAAAACCTTCAATTTAGCACTACACTAGATACTATCAATATTAATAATCAACTATCCCCGGCAACGGCGCCAAAAACTTGATGCGATGAAACTACAACATGCAAAAATAGCAAGTATACTAGTCGCAAAAAGTAATAAAGTGATGAGTGAGTATCGTTCCCACGAGGATAGTGTTACTAATTACCGATTTTTTCTAGTTTAAATCCTAATTGAAGCAACAATAAATTGGATTGATGGAAGATTAACAAACTAAAAACAAATGCAAAACCCAACAACTTAACTAATTAAACAATTCTAAAACAAATGCTAGGGTGTTGAATTCACCTAAATACGCTAACCCAAATCATAGAATCTATTACCCAAGTTCTAATTCCTTGATTGAAAATCGAATTCCCTAAGTTGTAAAACATACATTCTCATGCTACATTTCCCTACTTATCCCTATTAAGCTTCCGCACCCAACAAAATGAAGATTAATAGTTCAAAGGATTTTAAGCTTTGTGGAATTCTATCTAGATTTCATAGATCGCTAAACCCATCTCTAGCGTTTGCTAATCTATGGTATTTATCCCAAGAGGCACAATCACAAATCACTTCTCAGTCTCATTGTGAACAACACACATTTGAATGGTGATCAAGCATCCAAAAGACATTAAGCAAAGAGATAAACACTCAATCATGAAATTAAAAATCAAAGTAATTCAATCCATATAAATTTGAATCATTGTATCAAGATTACATCAAACCCTAGCTAAACAACTCAGTTCATACTCAAAAACGAAATAAAACAACAAAAACAAACTGAATCAAGATTCATCATTGAAAAGCAAGCAAAAGATGGAGAAATCTTCTCTAATTTGAAGCCCAAATCTTCAATAATCTTCTCCTTCCATGAGCTGCCTCCCAAATCACGAACCCAGCCCCTTTTCTCTTCCTTTTCGCTCTAATTTATACCTCTCTCACTTAAGGACGAAGCCCTAGCAAGCCAAAACGCGTCGTTTTATTTTTGCATCTGACGCAGGTTTCGCCGCGGCGAATACTTACAGTCCCAATTTGAGCATGATATAGTTAGAATCTGGAAAAGTGTCAAACATATGAATTGTAGCCCTTTCAGTTATCTTTCTGGTCGTTCAAGAATCAGCACAATCCGAGGTCTACAGCTCAAGTTATGGCAGAAATACTGAAGCACGTCCAAAGACGTTTTTCTTCAGTTCCCAGCGTCCTTTTCACGACTTCAAGCCAAGTTTTCACCTTTGTCCAGTCAGAATTAGAAAAAACCCAAAACATGAACGTTGTAGATCTTCTTCTTAGCTTTCCAAAGCTTTTAAATTCAGGTTATTCCGAGTTTTCAAGCTCAAGTTACACAATTTATGCTCAAAACTGTCATCTATGCTAAAAATCATCGTTTAGGCCTACAAAGACAAATTAATAGAATTAGGTAGCAATTATGGCCCAAATTGTATGAAAAGTATCCTAAATCCTATCAAAATTCAATGCAAAATCATAGTGTAAAAATACGCTTATCAGGGAAGGCTCGGCTTGACACGCGCGGCTGACAGAGGTTTCTTCGCCGCGGCGGCACCGAATAAAATGTTGATTGAGTTTTAGATATTTTCTTCCTTAAGGACAATTTGACCTTTCTACCCCTCATTAGCAGGAAAAGTGGGGAGTTAAGTGTAAGGAATTTTCATGGAGAATATGTTGTTATGGGGGTGAGTTTGTAAAGAATCAAAGGATATGGATGGAATTCCCAAAGAAGAATAAGGGCAAAATGGGAATGAGTGTGTTTATATTTCATTAAAAGGAATTAGAATCAAAGAAACCCCTCATTCTCTTCTTCTCAAACGCAACTTCCCATCCTTACTCCTCTCAACTTCTTCTCTTTTGATCAAGGTATTCCAAGGGGTTTTGAAGTGATTTGGGGTGGAAAAGTAACCCAAGGCTTCCTAAGGTAAGGATTTCTCCTTAAGTTGTGTGATTTGTGAGTTTTAGTTCATTTTGGTATTTGAGGGTTTTCATTCTTTTGGTTAAGATAAGAGGAAAAGTCAAGCTAAGCAAGTGAAAGGAAGGATTTGTGAAGTCTCTACATAGCAAGTAAGTAAAACCCAACCCAAGTTGAGATTTATGAATTTTCTTGATTAGGGTTTTGATAGAAATGATGTATGTGTGTGATGTGCATGTAATATAGCATGTATGAAGGATTAAATAGAGATTTCTATGCTTTGTGATTGTTTATACCTTGCAAATTTGAGAAATGGGTTGTTGGTTTAGCAAGGTAGTTGAGATGGAATTTAAGGGGTATTATGGATCCCCTTTTTGGAAGTGTTTTCTATGGCAGGTTTTGTGGCTTTGTGAAGGGGTTTTTCCCCATTTTGGATGGTTAAGAAAAGTTTTAGAATCATGGCTATGATAGAGTTTCATAGTGCATATGAGTTGTTTGATGAAATGCCTAATAGAGGTTTGAGTATGAGAAATAAACCTTAATTCTTGCAACATTGCATGTTGGCATTTCATAAGTGCATTAGTAGTGATGAACCATCCATAGGCACTAATTGTGCATTGAAAAGTGACCTAAGAAAGTGTAAGGAAATGGTTTATGCAATTACCCTATGAGTAGAGAGCTTAGTGGGTAAAATTACTCTAAGGGTAGAGAGCATTGAAAAATGCTACAATAGAGTGAATTAGAAGAGTAGTATAGTTGGGATGATGCTTTGTGATCATCACCCGACCGTTATGGGAATCGGATTGATGTTTTGTGATCATCATCCGAATAGCCCTTAGAGAGATGGGTCGACGCTTTGTGATCGTCACCCGATGAGTAGTAGAAATGGGTAGATGCTTTGTGACCACTACCCGGTTAGTTAAGAGATATGTAGGTTGATGCTTTGTGATCATCATCCAACGGCTAGTAGAAGCGGGTTGATGCTTTGTGACCATCACCCGATAGTGACTAGAGACGGGTAAATGCTTGGTGATCGTTACCCAAAATCCATGAGGAACGGGTAGGTGCTAGGTGACCTCCACCCCATAGTTAGAAAGAAGCCAGAGTTGGTGCTTTGTGATCCTCACTCGGTAGTCACTAAGAACGGGTTGGTCTGTGTGAATTCCACCCGATAGCCATAGAGAGTGAGATGGTGCTGTGTGAACGCCATCCGGCCGTACCTCCGGTAAGATGAGGCTATGATATTACTAGGAACAGAAACAGAATCAGAAATAGCATAAGGAAAGAATTAAAAGTTATTCATACGGGGACAGAGCAGAGAGAGTTTTACTTACGAGGCATTATTTTGTGCTCACCCCGTTATTTCCTTTGTGGATGCAGTTCTAGGTGATGTTGCGGTCGGAGGGCGTCGGCAAGCAATGAGGAATAGCTACTGTTTCCCTGTTTTGTCTTTTAAAATACATTTTTTGTAAACAGTACTCTTTATGTATAAAAGACACATGCTTACTAATGAAAAGAAAGTTTTGGGCCCAATTTTCTATTGTTATTATGCATGCATTGTACTAGTTTTCAGTAGATGTTACATTTTTGGTATCAGAGCAAAGATTTTGGGATTGAGCAGGTGTACTATTCTCATCGCCACGGCGTCCTCTGCCCACCCGTGTGAGTAATTCTTTCCTTATAGCAATTGTTCCTTAAGTTTATTAGTGTGATCATTTTTGTAGATGAGGCGTAGTTATCGGAATCGTGGTAAAGGTGTGGTGAATGAAGGAGAACCTTCCTAACCCACGAGTCTACGCCCTCCCTTGGATGAAGCTAGAATCAGGGGAATTATTCACAAGTTATGGCGAAACTTCGGGGGAGAGTTGTACCCCCTGTTCGATCTGCTTGATTACACATGTCGAAAGAGGACAAACGGTACCTCCCCAATGAGCAGAGTGGAACCGATTTCACGGTCTTTCGGTCGGCATCAACCCTCGAGTTTAAGGGTACTATGAGATCCGGTGATAGCGAAGAGTGGCTTGGGTCGGTAGAGCAGGCCACAGTTTATTTCC
Source organism: Pistacia integerrima (assembly GCA_026225825.1). NCBI lineage: Eukaryota > Viridiplantae > Streptophyta > Magnoliopsida > Sapindales > Anacardiaceae > Pistacia > Pistacia integerrima. The sequence continues at coordinate 13,768,963 of CM047747.1, forward strand.
CATGTCGGATGGGAGAAGATCCGGTATGCGAGTTTCTTGTTTCTGGTGATGCCCGAATTTGGTGGGAATTAATGGAAGAAACCCATGCGCGACAGTAATGACGTGGGAAGAGTTTAGGCAAGAGTTTGAGGCTGAGTATAGAACGGAGGACCAAGTTCATGAGAAGGTCCAAGAATTTATCAGTTTATAGCAAGGGACTAGCGCTGTGAAAGAGTACTCAGTGAAGTTCAATGCTCTTGCAAGGTTTGCACCGGGAATAGTTAGCACTCCGGCCTTGAGAAGGGATAAATTTGTACATGGATTGAAGCCGGAGATAGCCCGGGATATTATGACAAGCTCCAACCCTCCTCAAAATTATAGTGAGGCTTTGAGGCGGGCGATGAAGGCGGAGATTTTTGAGAATAAAATCTTCCCGTAGGATCCTCGGCAGGAGGACCGGAAGGAGCTACCCTCCGCTCCTCATAGAGAAACATGAGGATGTGAAGGGTAAAGACATGAAGAATCAGAAGAAGAAGTTCCAGTATAGACGAATAGAAAAGAGTGGAAGAATAAAGCGACCTCGGACGGAAGGGTTTCCTCCTTGCCCTAAATGCGGGAAGAATCACCCGGGAGAGTGTCGAGGGATCGAGAGTGTGTTATAGGTGCCGGCAGCGGGGCACATGATGAGAGATTGTAAAGCTCCTCTTCCACCAACTACTCAGGGTTCGGGAGTACTGCGAATGCCAGAGTTTTTACTATGGCACAGGGTGAAGCAGAGGCCAGTCCATCAGCCGTTACTGGTCAGTTATTATTTCATGCAGTCCCTTTATATGCTTTAATTGATTGGGTGCTACCCATTCATTTATATCTTATGGGATGCTTGAGAGATTAGGTTTGAAACCTACTAGCGACTCAACCCATTAAGATAGAACTACCCGATGGGGTTAGTGTTGTGACTCGAGATTTTGTTAAGAGAGTCTTTAGTGATCCGGGGTAGAGAGTTACCCGTTGACTTAATAGTTTTCGATATGCCCGACTTTGATGTGATTCTGGGCATGGACTTCCTAGGGAGATATGGAGTAGAGATTGGTGTCGGAAAAAGAAGGCAGGTTTAACCTTGATAGTGGAGATAAGTTTAGTTTTGGAGAAGGCCACCGTTGAGCATCTTTGATTAGTAATGTGAAAGCCGGGGAAGATGTTGAGAAAGGGGTGTTCGGGTTATATTGCCCATGTAGTGCGAGTGGTGATGTCCCACGTTAGAGATTCGAGGGTGCCGGTAGTTCGAGACTTCCTAGATGTATTTCCGGAAGAGTTCTGGGTTTGCCTCGAGAGGGAGGTAGAGTTTAGTATCGAACTAGCACCAAGGGACAGCACCAATATCTAAAGCCCCTTATCGAATGGCCCCGCTGAGCTCCAAGAATTAAAGAAGCAACTCCAAGAGCTTTTAGATAAAGGCTTTATCCGACCAAGTCATTCCCCTTGGGAGCTCCAATCTGTTTGTGAAAAAGAAGGATGGATCACTAAGGATGTGTATTGATTATAGGGAGCTGAATAAAGTTACAGTGAAGAATAAGTACCCACTACCCCGGATAGATGACCTTTTTGATCAGTTGAAAGGAGCGGCAGTGTTCTCCAAAATTGATTTGAGGTCTGGGTATCATCAAGTAAGAGTGGTTGAGCAAGATGTGGCTAAGGCGCCTTTCGTACAAGATATGGGCATTATGAATTTGTAGTGATGCCTTTTGGCTTGACTAATGCCCCAGCGTCTTTATGGACCTAATGAAGCAGGGGTATTTCATGAGTATTTGGATCAGTTCATTGTTGTCTTCATCGACGACATTCTAATTTACTCAAAGTCAAGAGAAGAGCATGAGAAACACTTGAGATTAGTATTGCAACGGCTGAGAGAAAAGAAGTTGTGTGCTAAATTCTCTAAGTGTGAGTTTTGGCTTAACCAAGTGATATTCTTGGGTCATACCGTGTCGAAGGAAGGGATTTCGGTAGATCAGAAAGTGCGAGGGCAATCTGGAATGGCGAAGCCAAGAGCAGTGAAAGAAATCGGGAGTTTCTTAGGCTTAGTAGGTTACTACCGGCGATTTGTAGCGAGGATTCGCCCTTAGCTAAGCGAAATTGTTGGCAGCTCTTACCAAAGCAGAAGACTCCTTTTGTGCGGTCAACGGCATGTGAAGAAAGCTTTCAAGAGTTGAAGAAGAGGCTAACATCGGCTCACGTGCTAGTGTTACCACGGGAGGGTGTAGATTATGACATTTATACGACGCCTCTTTGCGGGGACTTGGTGCGGTGTTGATGCGATTAGGTAGGGTTATAGCTTATGCTTCTCGTCAATTGAAAGAGTACGAGACCGAGATACCCTACGCATGACTTAGAGTTAGCGGCGTGGTCTTTGCCTTAAAGATTTGGAGGCCACACCTTTATGGTGTGAAGAGTAATATCTACACCGATCATAAGAGTCTAAAGTACTTCTTCACTCAAAAGGAGTTGAATATGAGGCGAGAAGGTGGTTAGAGCTAGGTCAAGGATTATGATTGTGAGATCAAGTATCAGGCAGGGAAGGCCAATGTAGTAGCCGATGCCTTGAGTAGAAAAGCCCATGTTTTCCGGCTTACGAGAAAGAGTTAATAGAAGATTTGTCTAAGGAGCGGTCGAAGTGGTTCGGGACGAATTGCCCGACCTAGAGGTACAGTCCTCTTTACTAGAGGAAATTAGAGAAAAGCAAATGGCAGATGAGTGGTGTTAGAAAGCTTGAGGCAAGTGCGTGAGGGCAAGACATCGAGTTCTTTGTGAGAGATGGTGTCCTCTATTTTAGAAATCGGTTGTGCATTCCTCCAAATGAGGAGTTGAAACAGAAAATTCTTACGGAGGCTCATGACACACCTTACACCGCTCATCGGGAGCAACCAAGATGTATCGGGATATCAAGAAAGGCTATTGGTGGTCGGGTATGAAGAAAGACATTGCGAGTTTGTAGCTAAATGCCTAACTGTCGGCGGGTGAAAGCGAACACCAACGGCCGTCGGGGTTGCTTCACCCATTGAGTATCCCAGTGGAAATGGGAGAGCATTTCGATGGATTTTTATCACGGGTCTCCCAGTACGAGAGAGGGTATAATGCTATATGGGTGATTGTGGATAGGTTAACCAAATCAGCCCATTTCCTCCCGATAAAGGATAGTACCACTCTGGTCGGAATTGCCCGGTTTACCTCAAGGAGATAGTCGGATTGCATGGTGTGCCCAAGACTATAGTATCGATAGAGATTCAGTTTGTTTGACCTTACGGACAAGCTTACGAGAGGAGTTTGGGTACCCGTTTAGCATTGATCTTGCCTATCATCCTCGACAGATGGTCAAATCGAGAGAAACGAATCGGGTGCTCGAGGATATGTTGAGCTTTGTTGCATGGATTATAGAGTATCCTGGCATGAGATGTTACCCTTAGTGGAATTTGCCTACAACAACAGTTATCAGTCTACAATTAGAATGGCGCCTTACGAGGCTTTGTATGGTAGACGGTGTAGGTCTCCGCTTCATTGGGATGAAGTAGGAGAAAGAGATGAGTTGAGTTGAGTATCGCTCTTGGGCCAGAGATGACTCAGAAGCTAGTAGAAGATGTGAAGTTAGTCAGAAATAGAATGAAACAAGCCCAAGATCGACAGAAGAGTTATGCCGATTTGAAGAGGAAAGAGGTAGAATTCCAAGTGGGCGATAAAGTGTTTCTGAAAGTTTCCCCTTACAAGCGAGTAATGCGCTTTGGAAACAAAGGGAAACTAGCACCGAGGTATGTAGGTCCTTTTGAGGTCTTGCAACGAGTGGGAAAGGTGGCCTACAGATTGGCACTACCACCTAGCATGGACAGGGTGCATGATGTCTTCCATGTCTCGATGCTACGAAAGTATGTAAGTGATCCCCTCCATATCAGGCGTAGAAGGGCGTTGAAGTAACGAGAGAATCTAGTATATGAAGAAGCGTCCGGTTGATTTTAGATCGAAGGGTTAAAGAGCTTCGGAACAAGAGTGTTCCGCTAGTGAAGGTCCTTTGGAGGAATCACAAAGTGGAAGAGGCCACTTGGGAAGTAGAACGGGACATGCAGAATCGCTTCCCAGAGTTATTTGCGTGAATTTCGGGGACGAAATTCTTTTAAGGGGAAGAATTGTAACGCCCGCTTGAGGTGCGTTATTCTTGTTTCCTCTTTCGCTCTTATTTTGAGTTGATTTTGGTGTTATTGTTTGATTTAGTGTTGTGTTGAATGGTTGCCCTGAAATTGGTTGAAAACGAGAAGAATTTCTGCGTGCTTGGCCAGGCGAAGAAGAATCTTCGCCGCGGCCGAAGAGGTTGAAGCCACGGGGGAAGCTGCTGGACAGTTTCGCCGCGGCGACAGCCCGAATAAAATGTTGATTGAGTTTTAGATATTTTCTTCCTTAAGGACAATTTGACCTTTCTACCCCTCATTAGCGGGAAAAGTGTGGGGAGTTAAGTGTAAGGAATTTTCATGGAGAATATGTTGTTATGGGGGTGAGTTTGTAAAGAATCAAAGGATATGGAATGGAATTCCCAAAGAAGAATAAGGGCAAAATGGGAATGAGTGTGTTTATATTTCATTAAAAGGAATTAGAATCAAAGAAACCCCTCATTCTCTTCTTCTCAAACGCAACTTCCCATCCTTACTCCTCTCAACTTCTCTTCTTTTGATCAAGGTATTCCAAGGGGTTTTGAAGTGATTTGGGGTGGAAAAAGTAACCCAAGGCTTCCTAAGGTAAGGATTTCTCCTTAAGTTGTGTGATTTGTGAGTTTTAGTTCATTTTGGTATTTGAGGGTTTTCATTCTTTTGGTTAAGATAGAGGAAAAGTCAAGCTAAGCAAGTGAAAGGAAGGATTTGTGAAGTCTCTACATAGCAAGTAAGTAAAACCCAACCCAAGTTGAGATTTATGAATTTTCTTGATTAGGGTTTTGATAGAAATGATGTATGTATGTGATGTGCATGTAATATAGCATGTATGAAGGATTAAATAGAGATTTCTATGCTTTGTGATTGTTTATACCTTGCAAATTTGAGAAATGGGTTGTTGGTTTAGCAAGGTAGTTGAGATGGAATTTAAGGGGTATTATGGATCCCCTTTTTTGGAAGTGTTTTCTATGGCAGGTTTTGTGGCTTTGTGAAGGGGTTTTTCCCCATTTTGGATGGTTAAGAAAAGTTTTAGAATCATGGTTATGATAGAGTTTCATAGTGCACATGAGTTGTTTGATGAAATGCCTAATAGAGGTTTGAGTATGAGAAATGAACCTTAATTCTTGCAACATTGCATGTTGGCATTTCATAAGTGCATTAGTAGTGATGAACCATCCATAGGCACTAATTGTGCATTGAAAAGTGACCTAAGAAAGTGTAAGGAAATGGTTTATGCAATTACCCTATGAGTAGAGAGCTTAGTGGGTAAAATTACTCTAAGGGTAGAGAGCATTGAAAAAATGCTACAATAGAGTGAATTAGAAGAGTAGTATAGTTAGGGATGATGCTTTGTGATCATCACCCGACCGTTATGGGAATCCGGATTGATGCTTTGTGATCATCATCCGAATAGCCCTTAGAGAGATGGGTCGGCGCTTTGTGATCGTCACTCGATGAGTAGTAGAAATGGGTAGATGCTTTGTGACCACTACCCGGTTAGTTAAGAAGATATGTAGGTTGATGCTTTGTGATCATCATCCAACGGCTAGTAGAAGCGGGTTGATGCTTTGTGACCATCACCCGATAGTGACTAGAGACGGGTAAATGCTTGGTGATCGTTACCCAAAATCCATGAGGAACGGGTAGGTGCTAGGTGACCTCCACCCGATAGTTAGAAAGAACCGAGTTGGTGCTTTGTGATCCTCACTCGGTAGTCACTAAGAACGGGTTGGTGCGTGTGAATTCCACCCGATAGCCATAGAGTGAGATGGTCTTGTGTGAACGCCATCCGCCGTACCTCCGGTAAGATGAGGCTATGATATTACTAGGAACGAAGCAGAATCGAAATAGCATAAGGAAAGAATTAAAAGTTATTCATACGGGGAGACAGAGAGAGAGTTTTACTTACGAGGCATTATTTTGTGCTCACCCCGTTATTTTCCTTTGTGGATGCGGGTTCTAGGTGATGTTGCGGTCGGAAGGGCGTCGGCAAGCAATGAGGAATAGCTACCTTGTTTCCCCTGTTTTTGTCTTTTAAAATACATTTTTTTGTAAACGATTACTCTTTATGTATAAAAGACACATGCTTACTAATGAAAAGAAAGTTTTGGGCCCAATTTTCTATTGTTATTATGCATGCATTGTACTAGTTTTCAGTAGATGTTACATAGGGCTACATACGTTTCTAAAATGACCACCATATGTGCTCATAGGGTTCTCACTATCAAGATTTGAAACACTTGATACCCTCGTCACGGTTCTACCATTCTAAGGACATATATCAATGCATACAATGATGATTTACGCGATATAGTATAAATGCCTTTTATTGATCAATGAACATTATTACAAAGAGTCAATTCTACAATAATTGATTGGCTCTAGGGCATCTACTCTAACAATCTCCCACTTGCACTATAGCCAATCATTCATGTATTTAATACTAAATGATCTCAAGTGCCTTTCATGCTTCTGCTGCGACAGAGGCTTTGTTAGTGGATCTACGAGATTGTTGTCAGTATGCCCTTTACTAATCTGCACATCTTTCCACTCAACTATCTCTCTGATGAGATAGAATCGTTTGATAGAATCGTTTTAGTATGTGTCTAGACTTCTGATGAGACCGTGGTTCCGTGGCTTGAGCAATTGCTCCATTGTTGTCACAATAGATGTCTATGGGATCAACAATCATGGGAACCATACCAAGTTTAGTAACGAACTTTTTAATCCAGACTTTCTTCTTGGCCGCATCTGACAATGCAATATACTCAGCCTCCATTGTAGAGTCTGCTACTGTGTTTTGCTTGGAGCTTTTCCAACTCACTACACCCCCATTGAGACAAAATACAAACCCTGATTGCGATCGATAATCATCTTTGTCCATTTGGAAACTAGCATCACTGTATCCTCTTACAGTGAGTTCATATTCCCCTCCATAAACCAAGAACATATCCTCAGCCCTCTTCAGGGACTTAAGAATATTCTTGACAGCCATCCAGTGACGCTCACCTAGATCCGATTGATATCTACTACAAGTTCTCAAAGCACATGAGATATCAATCCGAGTACATAGCATGGCATACATGATGGATCCAATTGTTGATGCATATGGGATCCTCTTCATATATCTCTCTCATCTTGTGTTCTAGGACACAATTCCTTAAAGAGATAAACACCATGTGACATCGAAAGAAATCCCTTCTTGGATTCTTCCATACTAAATCTTTTCAGTACTTTGTCAATATATGTACTCTGACTTAGGCTAAGCAACCTGCGCGATATATCTCGATAGATCTTTATTCCAATGATGTAGGCTACTTTCCCTAAGTCTTTCATGGCAAGGCAATTGGATAACCAAGTCTTTACCGACTACAAGTTCGGTATATCATTCCCGATCAGAAGTATGTCATCGACATACAACATTAGGAATGCCACTGCGCTCCCACTCACTTTCTTGTAAACACAGGGCTCATCTTCGTTCTTGATAAAATCGAATTCTTTTACGGTTTCATCAAAACAAATGTTCCAGCTCCTAGAAGCTTGCTTGAGTCCATTTATGGATCTCTGCAACTTGCATACCCTATCAGCTTGCCCATCAAGAACGAAACCATTGGGTTGTGTCATATACACATCCTCTTCAAGGTTTCCATTTAGGAAAGCTGTTTTGACATCCATTTGCCAAATCTCATAGTCATGATATGCAACAATCGCAAGCATAATCCGGATGGATTTAATCATGGCAACCAGCGAAAAGGTTTCTTCATAGTCAATTCCATGAATTTGTTTGAAACCTTTGGCAATTAGTCGTGCTTTATAAGTATGCACCTTGCCATCCATGTCAGTCTTCTTCTTGAAGACCCATTTACACCTTATGGGTTTTACCCCTTCAGGTGGTTCCACCAAAGACCATACTTGGTTCTAGTACATGGAGTCCATCTCAGATTTCATGGCTTTAAGCCATCTAACGGAATCTGGATCTGATATAGCATCTTCGTTGGTTCTAGGTTCATCGTCTTTGTAGACTAGTACGTCACCATGTTGAGTCATGAGATAACCGTATCTCTTCTGCTCATGGCATACTCTCCCAGATCTACGTAGCTCCTGTGCTAGTTGAGGTGGTTCACTTTGATCCACAAGTTGTAGAGTAACCTCCTCTTGATGTTCAACCAGCTTTAGTGGCACATCATCCCGTCCTTCGTCTAGTATATTTTGTGGTTCTAGAACTTCATCGAGTTCTACTTTTCCCCGATGAGTACTTCTTAGAAAAAAATCCTTTTCTAGGAAGACACCAGAACGAGCAACAAAAATTTTGTGCTCTTCTAGGTGGTAGAAATAGTATCCTTTGGTCTCTTTTGGATACCCCACAAATATAAATTTGCAGGATTTTGGGCCCAGCTTGTTTGAAGTCAATTTCTTAACATAAGCTTTGCAACCCCAAATCCTTAGATAAGACAAGCTGGGCTTTCGCCCACTCCATAGCTCTTATGGAGTCTTATCTACAAACTTTGATGGCACACAGTTCAAAACGTGAGTCGCAGTTTCTAGGGCATAACCCAGATGCAGGTAAATCACTAAAACTCATCATGGACCTAACCATGTCAAGTAAGGTCCTATTTATCCTTTCTATCACTCCATTGTGTTGGGGTGTATATGGAGGGGTGAGTTGTGATACTATCCCACATTCCTTCAGGTATTCAGAAATCCCTAAGCTTAAGTATTCACCTTCTCGATCCGACCGAAGAGCTTTAATACTTTTGCCCAACATATTCTGTACTTCATTCCTAAATTCCTTGAATTTATCAAAGGCTTCAAATTTATGTCTCATAAAGTAGACATAACCATACCTACTGAAATCATCAGTAAATGTGATGAAGTATGAATATCCACCTCTGGCCTTAACTGTTAGTGGCATCACTATGGATGATGCTTACAGCTCAGTAGCTCTTTCACCTTGTCTTGTGAAAGGAGACTTGGTCATCTTGCCTAACAAGCATGACTCACATACCTCGAATGATTGAAAGTCAAAAGGGTCCAAAATTCCATCCCTTTGAAGTTTTGCAATGCGGGTCTTATTAACATGACCCAATCTACAGTGCCAGAGGTATGCCTGGTTTTGATCGCTATGTTTAGCTTTCTTGGTTTCAACATTGAGAATATCTTTGTTGTTTAAGTCAAGAACATATAACCTTGCAATTCCAAATAGAATACCATTCAAACTAAAGGACATTAATCCATTAGATATCTCAAAATGATATCCCATATTATCCAAAGCGGATACTGAAATAATATTTCTAGAAATAGAAGGTACGTGATAACAGTTATGTAGTTCCAACAACAAGCCCATAGGCAAACATAAATAGTAAGTCCCTACAGCCAATCCAGCTACATGTGCTCCATTTCCAACTCTTAGGTCCACCTCTCCCTTGGCGAGCACTCTACTCTGCCTTAGTCCCTGCACATCAGTACAAATGTGAGTACCACATCCTATGTCAATGACCCAAGATGTTAAGGGAGAGAAGTTAATCTGAATCATAAACATACCTGAATTCATAGCATTTGACTTCTTCTTGCTTGCGAGGAAAGCCTTGTATTGTTTCCTCCAGCGGCCAGGCTTGCCACAAAAGAAGCAGACTACTTTGTCCTTCCCTATGCCACTCTGAGGCCTAAGAGCAACCTGTCATTTGGGCTTGGGCTTGGGTTTGGCCTTGGCCTTACCCTTGTCGTTATCCTTTCCTTTACTGGCAGCAACCAGTAAAATAGGCTTGGACTTTTTCAAGTCCTGCTCTGGAGTCCTCAACATGTTCAAAAGTTCTTACAGGGTTTTCACCATCGTGTTCATATTGAAATTCATTATGAACGGTGCATAAGAGTCAAGTAAGGATTGCAGAATCAAATCCATTTGTAATTCTAGATCCAACTCAAATCCCAAAGTCTTAAGTCTCTCTATGTGCTCAATCATCTTGAGCACATGAGGACTAACTTGGGCTTCCTCAGTCAGACGACTCCCAAATAATGCGTTCGACGCCTTGTACCTCTCATGTAGAGCATTTCCTTCGAAAAGCTCCTTGAAGTGTAGAATAATGGAAGCAGCATCCATATTCTCATGCTGCTTTTGTAGCATTGGTGTCATTGATGCTAACATCAAGCATTGAACACCATCAGCATCATCAAGGAACCTTTGATAAGTATCATTTAGTTCTTAAGTGGCATCAGGATCAGGCTCAGCCAAGTATGGCTTTTCAAGGATGTACAACTTTTTGTCCAACTTGAGTATAATCTGAAGATTACGATACTAGTCTGAGAAATTGGATCCATCCAACTTGTTTTCTTTCTCGATTATCGGTCGCAGGTTCATAATGCTCATTTTGGTAAATCTACAATTGCAGAAAAGATAAAGTCATTATAAAGTTCATTTTATCTAATATGGTCTTTTATTAAACGATGCTCCCACTATTTTACTCAAGTCAATAGCCCTCACTATTAACTCGGGAAAGCCCGTTGACTTTCCTAGTGGATTAAGATCCATTCTGCCCATTTCAAACCTTTGCTTTGGTGAACAAGCCAAAATGAGTTGATTAGGTAGGCCAACAAACTTAATCCATACCAGTCGATAGCTCCTACTATCAACCTCAAATGTGAACAAGCCAATCACACAATCCAATGCCTCCAACCATTGTCCTCAAGTGTGATTCTCAGTATCAGTAGAGTGGACACTACATGCTATCACATACACACAATATGTGTACTTCTCTACTATGCCTATGACGCATTTTATCAACCTTCGCTTTGGCGAACAAGCAAAACCGTCATTTTAAGTCGACCCATCACCATTAAGGAAAACTCCATTGCATTTTAGCCTCTCACTGGTAGAAGTGTACCCTTCGCTTTGGCGAACAAGGTTTCGATGAACAGTGGTTTGATTAAAACCATGGGGATGGAAGGCTTATGTGACTTAATATACTTTAATTGAGGGTTTGTTATTTAATGTCTCACCAGATTATTATCTTTGTTAGAATGACATTGTTTAGCATGTTATTGAACATTCAACCTTAGCATGCATTCTAAACAAAATATTAAAACGTGTCGATACATGGCCCAGCTAAAAACCGATTTCCTCAAGCCTAGAGGAATCGGTAGGTCACCTAGGGGTCTTGTAATAAATATCTTGAGTCTTCAAGTATGGTCGTCCTTTCCTTGATCCGTCTTCAAGTACATTACAAAAATATCATACTAAATTTACAATAAAATTAATCTCAAACTAATTTTACATCAACAATTTTAGAAATCTCGATTTACATTCGAGGGGAATGAGATGAGAAGAGAATGTACATCGAGAAGAGGAGAAAGGCAGGACATGTAGGCCCTATTTAATAACTTACAATCATACATACCCAAAAAATTTAAAACATTCACCATAGGTCTAAGGCTCATGTACCGAGCACCATGCAATATACAAACAAGTACATGGCATTCATTCAAAAATAATAAATTTCGAATTGGGTGGGTGAATTACTAATTACCCCCTGACAATCTGCAGATCTGTATTTGGTCTAAAAGTTTTAAAACTTTACAATCTAGCCCCTACGCACTCGAAAGTGCGCTAGCTGCGGAGATGAGTTATATCGCCGCAATGTGCAGTGATTAACTTGACGTTCATGCTCAACGTGAGATCGTCGCAGCAAGCGTTGATTTCGTATAGTGTTCGTCCTAAGGACGATCGCCGCGGCGAGCGCTGATTTTGCAATCAGCGTGAAAGCCAAACACGCACGCCGTGACGATGGGTTATATTGCTGCGGCGAGCGTACACTGATCTGTTGCATTGTATCAATTCAACCAGTCACCAAAAACACACCAAACGGATTTTGCAATCAATCATAAACACTAATTTCAACAAAAATCCATAACCCAATATACCAAACTTGCAGATCATCAACAAATTAAAATTAATCAATTAATTAATTTCTTAAAGCATGCTTTTAAGGCAGATTTTACGCAGATTCTTTAAGGCAACATATTATCAATCAAATATATGTAATCAACCATCCACATAAAACTGCAAAATCTAGTGCCCTAGGCTCTGATAGCATTGTTACAAAACGATCCATTGACGCAGCGGAAAACAAAAATTAATAATAACATGGATCGTTCCATAGAACCAAGATCAGGGCACAAACTTACAGTTTATATCAAAAAAAGAATTTGCAGAAAATTGGTTTAGAGTTTAAGAAATCATACGCACGTTTGGAGGCTCCTCCAACTTTGTCTCTGAACGTATTTTGCTACCGACCCAAGTGTAGGATCGAACTGATGTAGTCCACAAGGCGCTAATCATAAGGAACTAAAGAGGGATTTGCTAGATCCTCTTTAGCCTTAAGAAACAAGAAAGAAAAATCAAAGAATACTTTGATTCTAAGCAACAAGCAATCTGGCGTGGTAGAGTGTTTTTGGGGCTGGAAAGTTTTCTTTCAATGAGTGAAATGAAATAAAAATCTTACACTCTCTCAATTAAACCTTTTTCTTTTATAGTGCAAGTTTAATTGCCCTATTCCCTTATGGAATAGGCTTGGGCTCCAATCCAAACACCCCTTGTTTCCAAACACTCCCATTTAGATATTTTAATTTTGTTTATCATTATCTCAATTAAAATCAATTAATATATATTTAATATATTAACATTTAACAATAATGATAATTTATTTAAATATATGCGAACACATATTTAAACGTAATCTCACTTATTTAATTTTTCTAACATATTAAATAAAGGCTACGACCTCAGCAAATTTAATTACACTATGAAATTACCAAAATACCCTTTTGCCTAAAAAGATGAAAACGCCCTTCTTTCTTTCTGGCTCTTAAATTATCTTATATGTGTGTGACCCATAGGCTCCTCATCTTACCGACAGTGTGTAGTATCGTGATTAACACCAATTAATCGTTTCACTAAGCACAGACCAAGATTGGCCCCTAGCAAGGCATCATGGCCACTCGATAGATTCAGATTCAGCAAAGTAGCTGCCTATCAACGATATGGTTACCATACAATTCGATCATTTCATCATCCATTATCTCGACGAGACCGAGGCATAGAAATAGTGTCAACCTTCAGTTACTCTCGATATTATGTATTCAGTTACTAGGCCAACGACGTTATTATAAACTGGATAGAGCAACAACTCAATCCCACTATGGCCACAGTTTTAGTGTCATTGCCATTTACTGAATTGCGCCATGAGATAGCTTCTCCCGTACCCAGGAGTGATGAATTCTCTGTCTATCCACCATATCCTTGATACACTCCTTGATGCAGCCAATCACCACCGTATTGACAGCTCTGAATAGAACTGCGTTAGGCTAATGTCAAACTACATCAATTGGTGCACAAGGCGCTCCAGTGATCTAAAGTCTAAGGATCACATGCACCACCATTCGTTAGAGGATTTGTTCCATAGACACTAGGGTTACCATCCATATGGAATCCTCTGGTGGGTCCAGTCCAGTGAACTTGCCTACAGCAAGCACCCATGTGTTGCACCAGGTTGTCACCAAACAACCTTGACAAGTGAGATCAGTCACTACCTTTTAACAGGGTCGTTCAACACTATGATAGCCTTACCGTATTATCTGTGCCCTTTCTTTAGAATAATACTAGGGCTATAGATGTTTCTAGAATGGCCACCATATGTGCTCATAGGGTTCTCACTATCAAGATTTGAAACACTTGATACCCTCATCACGGTTCTACCATTCTAAGGACATATATCAATACATATAGTGATGATTTACGCGATATAGTAGAAAATGCCTTTTATTGATCAATGAACATTATTGCAAATAGTCAATTCTACAATAATTGATTGGCTCTAGGGCATCTGCTATAACAAAAACTGGTGAGACACATAGAATAAAAACCCTCGATAAAGTATATTAAGTCAAATCAATAAAAGCCTACCATTACCATGGGTTTAATCAAACCATTGTTCGTCGGAACCTTGTTCACCAAAGTGAAGGGTACACTTCTACCAGTGGGAGGTTAAATTTCATTGGAGTTTTCCTTAATGGTGATGGGTCGACTTAAATGGTGTGTTTTGCTTGTTCGCCAAAGTGAATGTTGATAAACACATCATAGGCATAGTAGAGAAGTACACTTGTTGTGTTTATGTGGTGACATGTAGTGTCCACTCTATTGATATTGAGAATCACACTTAAGGACAATGGCTTCGGCCATTGAATTGTGTGATTGGTTTGTTGGCTTATTTCACATTTGAGGTTGGTAATTGGAGCTATCAACTGGTATGAATTAAGTTTGTTGGCCTACCTAATCAACCCATTCTGGCTTGTTCGCCAAAGTGAAGGTTTGAAATGGGCTAAATGGGATCTCAATCCACTAGGAAAGCCAACGAGCATTCCTAAGTAAATAGTGAGGGCTATTGGTTTGACGAAAATCGTGGGAGCAATTGATAATCCGAGAATTATACTGTTTTTATTAGGCTTTTAGGCTGGATTTTAGATACCTTTTAGTTCATTTATGCTTGAATTGCTACTTATTTCTTTACATTTTGTGCTTTAGGCTAAAATGGACATTTTGAGCAAATAATGAGCGAATTGGAGTTTATGGACTCAAAAGTAAGCAGATCTTAGAATTTGGGAGAGTTCTGAAGCAAAGTGAAGCACTATGAAGCTTGTTTCCATGGGAGAGCATCGAAGATCAAAGATTCAAGCAAAGAAGCAAGCGGAGGGCAATTCTATAATTTCAGAATTCCTTATGGAGGTTCGCCGCGTCGAAGTTTGTTCTTTGCCGCGGCAAAATGAGTCACGCATGAGAATCCATTTCACTTCGTCGCTGCGGCGAGATTTCTTCTTTGCCGCAGCAAAGTCTACAGTTTTCAGTTTCTTTAAAATGCACAGTTTGAATTTTAGGCAGAGTTTTAGGTTTTTGGGCGAGGTATAAAAGTGAAACTTTACCATTTTGAGAGGAGAGTCGCGTTTTCCTTAGGCTAGAACAGCTTTTTCATCTTCTTAGTTTGAGATTTGACGAATTTGTGTTAAAAAGTGAGAAGATTTGGGATTAACTTAGGTGGATTCTTCAATTAGGGGAGATCTCTTGTCTTTTCTCTCATTTTTATTATGTTGAACTTTGTGTTTATGGCTTTTCTTGCTTATTGTATGGTTTAGCTATGAACTAAGCCATTTTGGGTTAGGGTTTTGATGTAGTTTGGATTCTCATGGATTAAGCAATTGATTTTTATTATTTTCATATGCTATTGCAATGATTGTGGGGTTATTCTGTTTTTAATGTTATTAATTGATGAACATGATGAGATTGAGAAATAATTCATGTTAAGCATCTTGGGTAATCACCATTGTAGTATTAATTGCTAGAGATAGATTTAAGAATCAATGAAATCAATCTAAGATTCTTGGAGCTTAATGAGCTTAGAACTATTAATCTTCAATTTGTTGGGTGCGGAAGTTTAATAGGGAAAAGTAGGAAAACATAGCCTGAGAAGGTATGTTTACAATTTAGAGAATTTGATTTACAATCAATGCATGTGAATATGGAAATGGCATAATTTGTAGGTTTAATCCATAGAGTTCGAATGAAATCAAAACCCTACCCATTGTTTTAAACTGATATTACCTTGTTTTTAATCTTGCTTTCATAGTTTAGCTTTGAATATTTAGAAATTTTGTTTTAGTTTTAAGTTTAATTTTCTCCCATTAATCCAAACAACTCGATTGCTCCAACTTGAAAACAGTAGAAAACTTAGTGCTTAGCAACCAATCCTCGTGGGAACGATACTCACTCATCACTTTATTACTTGTGCGACTAGTGCACTTGCTATTTATACATGTTGTAGTAACAGCGCATCAAGTTTTTGGCGCCGTTGCCGGGGATTGAGTTTTGTGTTAACATTAAAATTTTCTTGTGTTAGCTAGATTGGAGTGTTATTTTTACTTAATTGTTGTTTGTTTAATTTTCGTTATTTTTCTTTGTTTGGTGTGATTTCACTCTTGCTATTTTTCTGTGTAGTTTATGCAAGGAGCAAGATGTCAGCTAGTGGTTCTTATTGATCCTTGAGATTGAAAGAACCACTCGAAGACCGAACAGAGAAAGAAGAGAAAGAGAAGCTACAGTTGAACCATAAGTAATAGTTGTAGAGATGGAAGAGAATAGAACACTGAGGGAATTCTCTGTTCCCACCGTTGAAGGCAGTGGGTCAAGTATTACTAGACCAGCGATACAAGCCAACAACTTCAAGATAAAGCCGGCAATCATCCAGATGATCCAGTAGTCGGTTCAGTTCAGGGGTGAATTGAAGGAAGATCCAAATCTACACATTGCAAATTTTTTAGAGATTTGTGACACTTTCAAGTCAAACGGAGTATCAGATGATGCAATCAGATTGAGACTATTCCCATTTTCATTTAAGGATAAAGCTAAGGGATGGTTACTGGCACTACCATCAGGAACAATCACCACATGGAATGATTTAGCACAGAAGTTCCTGACCAAATTCTTTCCTCCAGCAAAGTCAGCAAAGTTAAGAAATGACATCACGTCATTCATTCAAGAAGAGTCAGAATCATTGTATGAGGCTTGGGAGAGATACAAAGAATAACTGAGAAGGTGTCCACATCATGGGTTACCAGTTTGGATGCAAGTCCAAACATTTTATAATGGATTAACGGTAAATGTGCAAACTATGGTGGATGCAGCCTCGAAAAGAGCATTATAGAATAAGACTCTGGAAGAAGCTCACGAGTTGCTTGAGGTTCTGGCAAGTAACAATTATCAAAGACCTAATGAGAGGGTGCAACCAAAGAAATCTATGGGTCTTCGTAAAGTTGATGCATATATAGCCATTTCAGCTCAACTGATAGCACTTTAGAACAGTTAGGAAGTATGCAGGTAAATTCCATTCAAGCTCCTCAACTAACTTGTGATTTTTGTGCAGGTAATCACGTGAGTAGTGAATGTCAAGTAGGGAACACATTTGCCTCAGCATCATCATCATTGGAGCAGGTTAACTACTTGGTTGGAAATCAAAGGCAATCGAACAATCTGTATTCTAACACACATAATCCTGGTTGGAGGAATCACCCGAACCTGCCTTGGGGCAATCAAAACCAACAGAATCAGCAAAACAATCAATGGAATCAAAAGGCATTGCCAAACAACCAAACAGGGGTGAACAACCAACAAGGAGACCCAAGAGTGACAAAACTGGAGGACATGTTCAGGAAATTCATGCAAGAGACCACAGGTTTTATGAATGAGACGAGAACTAATTTCAGAAATCAAGAGGCATCCATTCGGAACTTGGAGTTACAGATAGGGTAGTTAGCTGAAAAGCTAAATGAGAGACCACAGGGCTCACTGCCAAGCAACACAGTGACTAACCCACGAGAGCAAGTAAACATAATAACCTTAAGAAGTGGGACAGTCTTGGAAGAGGTGGAACAATCAAGGAAAGAGAAAACCCCATCAAGGAAAAATGAAGAATTTGATGAGGAAGTTGATGAAGAAATAATTACTGAAGAGAAACCACATAGTCCTAGGGAGGATGAGCAGAAACGGGAAGAGAGGCAAAAGAGAAGGAAAGAGAAATTGCCATTTCCCGAGATACCACCAGAATTGGCACATCATACTCCACCCATGCCTTTTCCTCAGAGACTCATAAAAGAAAAACAGGATAAGCAGTTCATTAAATTTCTTGATGTATTTAAAAAACTGCATATTAACATTCCTTTTGCAGATGCATTGCAACAGATGCCGAGTTACGAGAAATTTCTCAAAGAGGTCTTATCAAACAAAAGGAAGTTAGAGGATAGGAAACAATGATGCTTACAGAGAAGTGCAGCGCCATTCTCCAAAAGAAGCTACCCTTGAAACTCAAAGATCCAGGGAGTTTTACTATTCCTTGCATTATAGGAGATATCACTTTTGATCGAGTTTTATGTGATTTAGGTGCAAGCATAAATCTTATGCCTTTTTCTGTTTTCAGGAAATTAGGAATTGGTGAAGTGAAGCCGACAACCATATGCTTGCAGCTTGTAGATAGATCCATAAAGCATCCTAGGGGCATCGTTGAAGATGTGCTGGTCAAGGTGGACAAATTTATTTTTCCGACAGATTTCTTTATGTTGGACATGGAAGAAGATAAGGAGATCCCTCTCATCCTAGGATGACCATTCCTGGCAACCAGAAGAGCGTTAATTGATGTTCAAGAGGGGAAGTTGATCATGAGGATGCAAGATGAAGAAGTGACATTCAATGTCCTTGAATCTTTGAAAGCTCCACCAAAGCAAGAGTCATGCTTTAAAACTGATTCAGTGGGTCAGCCCGCAATTGAAACTTCCCAACTTAATGCTCCTAATTTTCCAATTAAAAGATGCACGGTCAAGTCAAGGCGACCCAATGAGGAGGACCACAACCCAGAGAGCTTTACACCAGTCCAAGATAGGCCACAACTGAGCATGTATCCTCACAAGGGACAGATCCCTCCACTTAAACCAAAAGAAAAATCAAGAACACTGAAAGCTGTTGGTAAGAATGTTCAAGCCATGAGAGGAATGACCAAGGAATGGAAATGGGTGGTTAAGCTCTCAACAAGAGCCCCAGGTGACAAAAATCATCAGCAATTGAAACTTCGGTGCAAGGACAATGCTCAGGAGTCGATGTATTTAGACAGTCCAGATTGACATGAGAACTCAAAAGAGTCGAGCCTTCCGACTATAAACAAGTGCTCCTTGGGAGGCAACCCAAGTGTTTTCATTTGTTGTTGTTTATTTTTAATTGTTTAGTTTTCTTATAATTGTAGATTAAGTCTAATTTTTGTGTTTTTGGGTGTTTCAGGTGAGTTATCGAATCAAGGCGGAAAACAGAATTGTCCAGTTTTCGCCACGGCGAAACACATTTGTGAAAATTGGAATTCGAAAAGTCCCAGACTTTGGCATGGCGAAGTATCTTTTTCGCCGAGGCGGTGCGTCTCTGTAATTGTTCGCCGCGGTGAAGAAAGTTGAGCAAAATTTACAAAGGGAAATTTCGCCGTGGCGAAGAAAGTTCTTCGCTGGGGCAAGTAGCTACTGGAATTTTCCGCCGTGGTGAAGAATTTGTCTTCGCCGCAGCATCGACTGGGTTTTTAAAAACCCTAAATTCGACCTGATGAACTTCACCGTGGCTGTAATAACTCCTTTATACTAGGATACTCATGGAAATACATAAAGTAAAATACATTTATATCAACAAAAGTAGATGGGCCCAAAATTTTCTTTTATTACATATAAACATTCTTATTACCAAATAAGATATCATTTTACAAAAAGTTATCAAAAACAGTGGATAGTGTAGCTATTGCTCCTCACTTGCCGACGCCAATCTGACCACGTCCTCACCTAGATCCTGTAAACACAAGGAAAAACAACGGGGTGAACACAAAAGTAATGCTCAGTAAGTAAATCCTCTACTTGCTGTCCCCGTAACTCTTTCTCTTAATTCTTTCCTTACACACTTCTTGTCTCATTTATTTTCTCTTTCTGTTTCTCTTTCACACAACTCTCTTTTATTAATTTTCTATTTTAAGTCACGGCCTCATCTTACCAGAGGCATGGCCGGGTAGAGTTCACAAAGCACCAACCCACTCTTCGTGACTTTACTCATTCTCTCTTTATCATTTCTCATGTTTTTCTCATTCTTTCTCACTTGAATGTCATGGCCTCATCTTACCGGAGGCACAGCCGAGTGGAGTTCACAAAGCACCAACCCACTCTTCGTGACTGCCAGGTGGAGTTCACAAAGTACCAACCCGCTCTTTGTGTTTTTTCTCATTCTTTCTACTCTTATAGTAGTTCATTTACAAAGTTCTCTACTCTTTCTCAAGCTACTTTTCAATGCACAATTAATGCATAAGGATGGTTCATGCTTAAAACTTCTTACTTAATGCACTTATGAAATGCACAAATGCAATGCTGCATCAAAATATTCATTCTGCACAGGTCACACTCAAGAATGCATAACTTGAGTTATACACATCAGATTGCTACGATTTTGGTCTCGTTTTAAAGCTCAGAGATAGGGCTACAACTTTTATGTTTTGGTCTCAACCCAGTTCAATCTGTAAGATGCCAAAACATCACTCAGAAGGTCACAGCTGTGACAAGGCAACCATGGTAACATGTTCTCACTTAGGCATTTCATCAGACAACAATTGTGCCTAAACAAACCCTAATTTAATTATCATCCAATTTGTTTCCTAAGCCATCCAAAATGAGAGAAAAACTCTCTTGTATCATCACCATAACCCCACAGCACAAACACTCCCACAATACTTCTCCAATTCTTTTAATTTCATCTCAAACTACATTCTCATCACTCAACAACACTTCTCATAATTCAAGTGTATTCAACAACCACAAAGCAAATATTCATCTCAACTCATCTCAATAACATAACATAACATACTTATACATACATAAATCTCTACTCAATTTCTACTCAAAGGATTTCTCAAATCTCAACTTGGGTTGGATTTACTTACCTTGTAATGGAGAGATTTCACTAACACTTTTCCTTTCCTTTGATAGCTTGTCTCTTCTCTACAACTTTAAACAATAAAACCATAAGACTTCAATATACATATATAAGCAACACTTCACATCTAAAGCAAGAATCCTTACCTTAGGATGCCTTAGATTAACTTTCTACCCCAAACAACTCAAAAAGCCCTCTAAAATTCTTGAAATATTGAAAGAAGAGTTGAGAGGAAGTGGTGAATGGGAATGGGGGTGGAGAAGAAAAAATGAAGGGTTTTCTAAACCCAAACCCTTATTAACTTACAATTACCACATGCCTTCCCATTTTGCCCTTGCTCTTTCTTGGAAATTTCATCTATGTCCCTTAGTCAATTACAATAATGCCCTCATTTTTATTGCATTCTCCATGAAATTCTATTTCTTTTCACTCCCCAATTTTTCAACTAATTTTGAGTGAAAAGACCATTTTACCCCTAATGAAAGTTTAAGGGATTTTCTTCGCATTTTTCTCAAAATAACTTTAACAAAATTCAACTAAGGGTATAAGAACATAAATTAAATTACATACCTCCATGTGGGCGTTACAACGGCGAAGCTTGTCTGCTTTATATAAATACTCACTTTATTTTCTTCATTTTTCACGCCACCCTTCAAACACATTTGAGAGAAATTTTTTTCACTTTCAATCTTGATCCTTTCTAGTGAATTTCCATCACTTCTTCTAACTCTTAAACCATCCCAAACACAAACATAACTCGATCTAACCGAAAAAGTGAAGGAAATTTGGGTTCAAGAAATTGGGGGTTTTTGCAATCTAGGTGATTTTTGGCTAAATTGGTGGCAAATACTCCATTGTTTTGGTAAGATTTCGAGTTCCCTAAACTTTTAATTGAAATTTTTCGTGTTTAGAATTATGGATATGAAAATATTGATTGTGGTTGAGTTGTGGATTTTGGTGATTTTGTGCGTTAATTTTGTGTTGAAGGAAGTGTTGATTTTACATTATGTGAATATTGAGGAGTGTGGATTTTGATTTTAATGGTTGTTTGTGTTTTGGTTTTGATTGCGAATTTTATGTGAATTGTGATGAATTGATTGAATTCAAGCGTTGCTTGAGATTACAGGTTATGAGTTACATTGGACACAAATGAATGAATAACGAAAATTTATTGAGGGGTGCATTTGTAAACTTATAAGGTGTTTTTGTTATTTTTTTAAACTAATAGGGGGTAATTGATTTTTTACTAGGGTACCCTGGAAAGGAAGGCTGGAACCTGCATTTTAGGTTCCGGTTCCTTGAATTGAAGAACACATGCTGCGCGGTTACCTTAGTTCCTTTTTTTGGGAACACTTTTTGGGAACTTTGTCTATCAGGTTCGGTTCACCAGCCCGAAAAAGTCTGCAGAGGTACCGGAACCGCTCACCCCTAGTTGTTCGTAGGGTGTTTAGAATTGAATTTGTAAGTTAAATTTGTTGTGGGAAAAATGCCGGTCAAAGTAGCATCCAAAGGTAAAGGAAAGGGGAAGAAAGTGGACAATCGGTTTATAAGTGACAACGCTCGGAAACGCTATGAATGGGCAACCCAAAGGAAAGATAAAGGATTTATCCCCGAGCATGGATTGACCACTGACCACACTGACGAATGGAGTCAAGGGAGACTTTGGGGGTTGTTTATGAGTCAACCCGAGCATGCGGTCGTAGAACCAATTATGAGAGAGTTCTATGCCAACCTCCTTGAGTGTAATGAGGGGGTTGTCTATGTGAGGGGGATTGACGTACCTTTTGATACAATAAATTCTTTGAGTTACCTAAAATTTCCCATGCTGAGCATACGGAGTGGAAGTGGAAACGATTTGATGCTGATGTAATACTTCCGGTCTTAACAAAACCGGGTACCACTTGGGAGGTTTCGAAGAAAGGAAAGAAGTATATCAAGGGAACAAATATGACTCTAATGGCTCGGTTGTGGCATTATTTTGTGAGTGCGAGGCTGATTTCGGAGACGCATTATGGCACAGTAACTTATGAAAAGACATTGCTTCTTTATTCCATTGCCACAGGGAAGAAAATAGATGTGGGGAACATCATCCTGAATAGTGTCAAGAATGCAGCTCAATCAGGGCGAGGTAGTTTCCCGTTCCCACATCTCATTATAGCATTGTGCCTCAAAGCAGGAGTCGAGAAGACTGATGATGAACCACTGATCCATGTTGCCCAAGTCCTCGACTCAAACTATTATCACAAGCACCTTGAACATATAGACGATGAGCAACCTAGCGTCGGGACAAAACGACAGAGAACCACACAAGGAGCTGCCACATCATCCAGTTCCACAGCCACTATAAAGGAAATGGTGCAGTAGATGATGGGTCAGATGAGACGTATGACAAAACGTCAGGAATGGCTGGCAGAACAGACCCAGATAATGTTTGACATGCAGAAGAGTAGCTTCGACAAGCTCATTGTTGATACTGCGGCATTCCAATGGGCTGACTGGGATTTAGATGAGTGGATGGGCTCGAGTCAGAAGAGGACGACGCCGAAGGAAACAAGGAGGCCGACGAATGAGCCGGAACACCTGTTTTGTATTTGGTTTTTGTTTGTTTTGATTTTGGTTTATTGTTGGGTATTGTGGAACTTTGAACTGATTTTTGATTTGTTTGTGGTTTGTTTAGATTGTTTTTCATTTAGTTTAAATTTTTGTTGAACTTTTTAGTTGCCAAGATGAGATTAGGGTTGTAATATTTCCATAGTAGTTCGTGAATTTTTCTAACACAGTGGACACCACAGTTTTCAATTGTGTTTACAGATTTTGGTGATGAAAAAGTCAAGGACAGGGTGTGCACAATGTTGAGCGACAATTTAGCTTCACGTATTAATCAGGGAACTATCTCGTACTTTTACAGATTTTGTTTTTCTATTCCTAATTAGTGCATAATGTGACATTGGGGACAATGTCATCTTTAGTTTGGGGGTAGGAAAAATTTGAGAATTTTTGAACTTTTTATTTTATTTTATTTCTATGTTTTGTTGTGTATGCCAATGATGAATTGTATAAATCAATGATGAGATTAGGGTTGTTGGGATTTTATTGTTGAAAAATGTTAAGCATTGCTTCAAGTTTTTGTTTATTGACTGGATTTTGATTAAGGTTTGTTGAGTGGTTCAACCACCATTTTCATTTATTTTGGCATGCTTAGATTCATTTTATGTGGTTAGGTAAAGTTTGATAATGTTGGTGGACTCTAGAACCTAGTAGAGAAGTGCTTGAGGCGAAATTCTAGGAATAGGACATTGTTGAGGAAATGATTTAGGCATTTTTCAGAACGTTTGAGCCTTTCCAGCCAACCCACGAATGAATTTTTCCCTAGTTACCCACTTGAGCCTTATGAGATTATCATTGCGTTTTATTTTCTTGCAAACTGAAAATTTCCCAATCCAACTACCCTAAACACATAATCATACCCTTTAGGAGAATTTTGGACTTAATGCAAACACAAGGAACCTGAAGAGTTGTATGAATGAACTAAAAGAATAGTTTGGGCTTTGTGAGATGAGCAAAAAGAATAAGAGAGGTAGTTAACCTCAATTTGAATTGATTTTTATTATTTAAAAAAAAATTAGAACTGCTTTGCAGAAGCAAAAATAAGAATTTTGCATGGTTGAGGGTTGTTAATTGGTTGACATATTGAGTGATGGTTGAGAAAGGAAGTGGGAGTTTGATTAAGTCTTAATGTTTGCTTTAAGGAAACCAAATTGTTTTGTTTGTTTATCTTTTTCCTTTCCTTTGGAGCCCACTACCTGAGCCTAACGTTATAAGCTTACAAAGACCTTTTGATTCTTAACGATGTCTAATCCTCATTAGTGGAGAGTAGTTTGATATTTAGGCTTATGGAGTCTACCGCCATTTGATAAACTTTCCGTTTCTGCATAAAATAATCCGGGAAGTCGAAAGGTGGATTGAAGTGGGGATTACCTACTCGAGGGACCAATAGAGAAAGATAGTCGATGTTACTTATAACTTCTTGGAGTGTTAAACATTTTTCTAGTAATAATTTTGCAACAACCTTTGAGATTTGTATAAATTCTAGGCAGTTTGTGTGTTGAGTTGAGTCTTATGTTTTTCTTCTTAATTTTTGTTAATTTTGTTGTTTTGCGTTTATTTGGGCATTTGTTGTTTTTCTTTCATTTTGTTTTGTACCTGATGCTGGGGACGAGCATTTCTTTAGTTTGGGGGTATTTGATCATCCAAGAATTATACTATTTTTATTAGGCTTTTAGGCTATATTTTAGATACCTTTTAGTTCATTTATGCCTGAATTGCTACTTATTTCTTTACATTTTGTTTTTCAGGCTAAAATGGACATTTTGAACAAATAATGAGCGAATTGGAGTTTCTGGATTCATAATTCTTTATGGAGGTTCGCCGCGGCGAAATGAGTCACGCACGAGAATCCATTTCACTTCGTCGCCGCGGCGAAGTCTGCAGTTTTTAGTTTCTTTAAAACGCACAGTTTCAATTTTAGGCAGAGTTTTAGGTTTTTTGGGTGAGGTATAAAAGTGAAACTTTACCGTTTTGAGAGGAGAGTCGCATTTTCCTTAGGCTAGAACAGCTTTTTCATCTTCTCAGTTTGAGATTTGACGAATTTGTGTTAAAAAATGAGAAGATTTGGGATTAACTCCGGTGGATTCTTCAATTAGGGGAGATCTCTTGTCTTTTCTCTCATTTTTATTATGTTGAAATTTGTGTTTATGGTTTTTCTTGCTTATTGTATGGATTTACCTATGAACTAACCCATTTTGGGTTAGGGTTTTGATGTAGTTCGGATTCTCATGGATTAAGCAATTGATTTTTATTATTTTCATATGCTATTGCAATGATTGTGGGGTTATTCTGTTTTTAATGTTATTAATTGATGAACATGATGAGATTGAGAAATAATTCATGTTAAGCTTCTTGGGTAATCACCATTGTAGTATTAAATGCTAGAGATAGATTTAAGAATCAATGAAATCAATCTAGGATTCTAGGTGCTTAATGAGCTTAGAACTATTAATCTTCAATTTGTTGGGTGCGGAAGTTTAATAGGGAAAAGTAGGAAAACATAGCCTGAGAAGGTATGTTTACAATTTAGAGAATTCGATTTACAATCAATGCATGTGAATATGGAAATAGCATAATCTGTAGGTTTAATCCATAGAGTCCGAATGAAATCAAAAGCCTACCCGTTGTTTTAAACTGATATTACCTTGTTTTTAATCTTGCTTTCATAATTTAGCTTTGAATATTTAGAAATTTTGTTTTAGTTTTAAGTTTAATTTTCTCCCATTAATCCAAACAACTCGATTGCTCCAACTTGAAAACAGTAGAAAACTTAGTGCTTAGCAACCAATCCTCGTGGGAACGATACTCACTCATCACTTTATTATTTGTGCGACTAGTGCACTTGCTATTTATGCATGTTGTAGTAACACGCATCAGCGATTATTTAATAAAAGGCCTTATTAAATAATAATAATAAAACATGATGGTAAAATTTATTTTTCTACAATTGTAGAGTTATAAAAAGAGCAAACAACAACCTTACAATGCATTCGATAATCAATACTAGTTGGATGGTAGTAATTTTTCAAACTAGCATAGAGATCTTTGGATTGTACTTGAGTTTGAAATACCATCGATCAGGCTCTACCTCAAGAGCTTGGTGATGACATTACTCGAGAACAGGGGGATGTTTGCCAAGACGTTTGGATGATACTAACATTAAGTTAGCATCAGTAACACTTGAATTGCAAAAGCAATATGAAAACATGGATCTTTCTACCATGATTTATACCTTCAGCATAATGAGAGGTATAAGGTGTTGAAGCAACTATTAAGGTGCAAAATGGATGAGGGTGTTGAAGTTGGCTCTCATGTCCTCAAGTTGATTGGGTACATTGAAAGGCTTGAGACTTTAGGTTGTGGTTTGGACAATGACTTGGCAATTGACTTAGTCTTGAAGTCCTTACCTGTTTCTTATTCTCAGTTCATAGATACTATGAGCACGAATGAGAAGACTCTTCCTAAGCTTCTAACCCTTTTACAGACAATAGAGCAAGACATTAAAAGTCTAAACCAATGATGTTAGTTGCTTCTAACACTAGTAGAGGAGCAGTCAAAGGTAAAGGTAAGGCTAAGTCCAAACCCAAATCTCATGATGCTCTTAAATCTAGGGGTGATATCAACAAAGGTAGGGAAATGTAGTTTGCTTCTACTGTGGCAAGCATGACCACTAGAGGAAACATTGAATGCCTTCCTAGAGAATAGAATAAAATAGCTTCTTCTTCTAAAGGTGTGTATTAAGACTTATCTCCTGCTACATCTTGGTTCATTAACACTAGATGTGGTTCTCACATTTGTAATAATGTGAATGGACTACAGTAGAGTAGATTGCTCGGTCAAGGAGATGTGGACCTACTAGTTGGAAATAGAGCACGTGATGCAGCATTAGCTATAGGATCTTATTGTCTGATTTTGCCTACAGGCTTGTTATTTGGAACTTATGGATTATTATGATTTTCCCTCAGTTTCTAGAAATAATATTTATGTGTCCACCTTGGACAAGCGAGAATATTGCTTTACTAATGGATTGTTGTGTTTTCGTATAAATAATATTTTTATGGAACTGTTTCATAATAATTTTATATGTTCTTGAAATAGGCAATATGGATACTCTCAAAGTAACAACTATGCCAAGTGTGGCAAGTTGAGTTAAACATACCGGAAGGAATGTAGGACAGTATCAAAACTCACCTTTCCATATACACCCCAACATAATGGTGTGTCTAAAAGGAAGAATAGGATCTTACTTAAAGTGGTTAGGTCCATGATGAGTGTTAGTGATCTACCTACATCATTTTGGGGTTATGCCTTAGAGACTGCGATTCGCATACTTAATCATGTGCCATTAAAGTCTATGGATAAGATTCCATATGAACTATGGAGTGGGCAAAAGCCCAACTTGTCTTATCTAAGGATTTGGGGTTGTGAAGCTTATGTCAAGAAATTGACTTTGAACAAGCTAGGCCCGAAATGTAATAAATGTATTTTTATGGAGTATCCTAAGGAGACCAAAGGATACTATTTCTACCAACCAGAAGAGTGCAAAATTTTTTACGCTCATATTAGTGTCTTCTTAGAGAAAGAATTTTTTTTAAAGAGGTACTTGTGGGAGAAAAGTAGAACTAGATAAAGTTCTAGAACCATAAGATACATTAGATGAAAGATGGGAAGATGTGCTACAAGAAGTGGTTGAACATTGTGAGGAGGTTACTCCACAATCTATGGATCAAAGTGAACCACCTCAAGTAGCACAAGTGTTACGTAGGTCTATAAGAGTACGTCATGAGCCCGAGAGATATGGTTTTCTCATTGTTAGGAAACAATCCATTGAGGCAGCGGAAAAAAAAATCAATAATAACAAGGATCGTTCCATAGAACCAAGATCAAGGTACAATTTTACAGTTTATATTGCAATAAGAATTTGTAGAAAATTAATCTAGAGTTTAAGAAACCATACGCACGTTTGGAGGCTCCTCCAACTTTGTCTCTAAACGTGTTTTGCTGCCGAACCAAGTGTAGGATCGAACCGACATAGGTTACACGAAGACAATTGCAAGAAACTAAGGAGGGATTTGCTAGCTCCTCCTTAGCCTTAAGAATCAAGAAGAAATGAAGAGTGTTTGATTTTAGGCAAAAACCAATACTGGCGTGGGAGAGAGTTTGGGTGCTGTAGCCTTTTCTTTTTCAATGAAATGAGTTGAATGAAATCACTTAACCTTTTACAAATAAAACATTTCTTTTATAGTAACATTTTAATTGCCCGATTCCCATATGGAATAGGCTTGGGCTCCAACCCAAACACCCCATGTTTCCAAACACTCCCAATTAGATATTTATTTTAATTCATCATTATCTCAATTAAAATCAATTAATATATATTTAATATATATATTAACATTTAACAATAATGATAATTTATTTAAATATATGCTAACACATATTTAAATGTAATTTCACTTATTTAATTTTTCTAACAAATTAAATAAAAGGCTACGACCTCAGCAAATTTAATTGCATTGTGAAATTACCAAAATACCCTTTCGCCCAAAAAGATGAAAATGCCCTTCTTACTTCTTTAGTCTTAAATTATTTTCTATGTGTGTGACCCATCGGCTCCTCATCATACCGGTAGTGCATAGTATCATGATTAACACCAATTAATAGTCTCACTAATACACAAACCAAGATTAGCCCCTAGCAAGGCATCATAGCCACCCGATAGATTCAGATTCAGCAAATTAGTTACCTGTCAATGATATGGTTATCGTATAATTCGATCATTTCATCATACATTATCTCGACGAGATGAAGGCATAGAAATAGTGTCAACCTTCGGTTACTCTCGATATTATGTATTCAGTTTCTGGACCAATGAACTGTATTATAAACTAGATAGAGTAACAACTCAATCCCACTGCGGCCACAGTTTTAGTGTCATTGCCATATACTGAATTGCGCCATGAGATAACTTCTCCCGTACCTGGGAGTGATGAATCCTCTATCTATCCACCATAGTCTTGATACACTCCTTGATGCAGGCAATCACTACTGTATTGACAGCTCTAAATAGAACTGCGTTAGGGTAGTGTCAAACTGCACCAATCGGTGCATAAGGCACTCCGGTGATCTCAAGTTTAAGGATCACATGCACCACCATTCGTTAGAGGATTTATTCCATAGACACTGGGGTTACCATCCATATGGAATCCTCTGGTGGGTCAGTCCAGTGAACTTGCTACAGTGTATTCACCTATAACAAGCACCCATGTGTTGCACCAGGTTGTCACCAAACAACCTCGACAAGTGAGATCAGTCACTGCCTTTCGACAGGTCATTCAACACTATGATAGCCTTACCGTATTATCTGTGCCCTTACTTCATAATAATACTAGGGCTACGGACGTTTCTAGAATGGCCACCATATGTAGGGTTCTCACTATCAAGATTTGAAACACTTGATACCCTCATCACAGTTCTACCATTCTAAGGACATATATCAATACATATTGCAATAATGATGATTTACGCGATATAGAATAAAATGCATTTTATTTATTAATGAACATTATTACAAAGAGTCAATTCTACAATAATTGATTGGCTCTAGGGCATCTACTCTAACAATGTCTTAGCATGGTGACGTACTGGTCTACCAAGACAATTAACCTAAAACTTATAAAGACGCTATATTAGATCCAGATTTTGTTAAATGGCTAAAAGCCATGAAATCTAAGACGGACTCCATGTACCAGAACCAGGTATGGTCTCTGGTGGTCCACTTGAAGGGGTAAAACCCATAGGGTGTAAATAGGTCTTCAAAAAGAAGACTGATATGGATGGCAAGGTGCATACTTATAAGGCACGACTGGTTGCCAAAGGTTTCAAACAAATTCATGGCATTGACTATATATGAAGAAACCTTTTCTTCAGTAGCCATTATTAATTCTATCCAGATTATGCTTGCGATTACTGCATATCACGACTATAAGATTTGGTAGATGGATGTTAAAATAGCTTTCCTGAATGGAAACCTTGAGGTGGATGTATATATGACACAACCCGATGGTTTCGTTCTTAATGGACAAGCTGATAGGATATGCAAGTTGTAGAGGTCCATTTATGGACTCAAGCAAGCTTCAAGGAGCTGGAACATTCATTTTAATGAAGCTGTAAAAGAATTCAGTTTCATCAACAATAAATATGAGCCTTGTGTTTACAAGAATGTAAGTGGAGCACAGTGGCATTCTTGGTGTTGTATGTCTATGACATACTTCTCATCGGGAATGATATATCAAACTTGAAGTCGGTAAAGACTTGGTTATCCAAGTGCTTCTCCATGAAGGACTTAAGAGAAACAGCCTACTTCCTTGAAATAAAGATCTACCGTGATGGATTGTGTAGGTTGGTTGGCCTAAGTCAGAGTACATATATAGACAAGGTACTGAAGAGATTCTGTATGGAAGAATCCAAGAAGGGATTTCTTCTGATGTCACATGGTGTCTATCTTTCCAAGGATATGTGTCCTAAAACACACAATGAGAGAGATAGAATGAAGAGGATCCCATATGCGTCAACAATTGGATCCATCATGTATGCCATGTTGTGTACTCGGATTGATGTCTCATGTGCCTTAAGCACTTGTAGTAGATATCAATCGGATCCAGGTAAGCGTCACTAGATGGCTGTCAAGAACATACCTAAGTACCTGAAAAGGACTAAAGACATGTTCTTGGTTTATGGAAGAGAAGATGAGCTCACTATAAGAGGATACAGTGATGCTAGTTTCCAAGTAGACAAGGATGATTATCGATCACAGTCGAGCTTTGTATTTTGTCTCAATGAAGTTGTAGTCAGTTGGAAAAGCTCGAAGCAAAGTACTGTAATGGATTCTACAACTGATGCTAAGTATATTGCATTATCTAATGCAGTTGTGGAGGCGGTTTGGATCAAGAAGTTCACTATTAAACTTGATGTGGTTCCAAGAATTACTAATCCAGTAAAGATCTACTACGACAATAATGGAGCCATTACTATAGCTAAGGAACCACGGTCTCCCCAGTGATCCAAACACATACTTAGTTGATTCAATCTGATCTAAGAAATTGATCAGAGAGGGGATGTGTAGATTTGTAGAATATCTACTAACCCAATATTGAAGTTTTTGTTGTAGCAGAGGCATGATAGGCACTAAGCGTCATTTGGTATTAAATACATGAATGATTGGCTATAGTGCAAGTTGGAGATTGCTAGAGCCAATCAATTATTATAGTATTGACTTTTTTGTAATCATGTTTTATTATCAATAAAGGCATCTATCTATATCATGTGATCTGATTATATTCATATAAGAAAATGGTATATGTCCTTAGGATAGTAGAATCGTGACAAAGGTATCGAGTGTTTGAAATCTCGATAGTGAGAACCCTATGAGCACACATGGTGGCCATTCTGGAAACGTCTGTAGCCCCAGTATTATCCTAACCTAAGGCACAGATAATGCGGTAAGGCTATCATAGTGTTGGATGACCCTATCGAAAGGTAGTGACAGATCTCACTTGTTAAGGTTGTTTGGTGACAACTTGGTCTAACACATGGGTGCTTGCTATAGGCAAGTTCATTGGACCGGCCTATTGGAAGATTCCACATAGATGTTTACCCCAGTGTCTATGGAACAAATCCTCCAATGAATGGTGGTGCATGTAATCCTTAGACTTGAGATCATCGGAATGTCTTGTGCACCGATTGGTGTAGTTTGACACTAGCCCAACATAGTCCTCTTATGACTACCAA
Organism: Pistacia integerrima; assembly: GCA_026225825.1. Classification (NCBI taxonomy): domain Eukaryota; kingdom Viridiplantae; phylum Streptophyta; class Magnoliopsida; order Sapindales; family Anacardiaceae; genus Pistacia; species Pistacia integerrima. The sequence continues at coordinate 13,801,060 of CM047747.1, forward strand.
AATGGTAGTGGTTGGCTATATTGAAAAGTGTATCGAGACTATCATGGATCGATAGAGGATTCATCACTCTTGGGTATGGAAGAAATTATCTCACTGAGTAATTTGGTAAATGGCAATGACATTAAAGTTGTGGCCACAATGGGATTGAGTTGTAGCTCAATCCAATCTACTCCGGTCGTTGGCCTAATAACCGAATACCGAGTTATCAAGGATATTTGAGGTTGACACTACTTTTGTGTCTCGGCCTTGATGAGATAATAGATGATGGAAGTATTGAATTGCATAGTAACCTTGGGTTGAATCCAAATCTATTGGGTGGCCATGATGCCTAACTAGAGGCCAATCTTGGTCTGTGTCAAGTGGGACGATTGATTGATTGTCAATCGTGATACTATTCACTATCGATTCGATGAGGAGCCTTCAAGTCGCACACACAGAAGACAGATTAAGAACATAAATCATAGAGGGATATTTTTGTCATTTATGATGAAAGGGTATTTTTGTAATCTCACAATGCAATTAAATTTTTTGAGGTTGTTGCCTAAATTTAATTTCATATAGAAATCAAATTTGTGAGATTATGTATGTATATATATATGAATTTAAATATGAAGGATATTATCTAATATTAATATTGATAATATGAAATTCAAATTTTCGTTTCTAAATTTGAAATAGAAATGCCATGTTTAGTTGTACGGGGAATCTATTCCAAATTGGAATAAGTTGTTTGCTATTCCAATTGGAATATATGGCTACTCCAATTCGGAATAGAATTTTAGTATGCACTATTTAAGAGTAAAATTAAATCATTTAATATATTTTAGATTTGCAAAGTTGCAAACCCTAGCCACCATTCTTTCTCTCTAGAACGCCAACCCTAGTGAGGAAAAAGAATTTTTCTTTCCAAGAAAAATTCTGCTGTAACTTGTTCTTGTAGGTGAGTGATCTTCCTATCCTCGAAGTCTCTCATCGACGGTATTCCTGTCTTCATGTGGATACCGGGAGGGCATTTCTATTTTGAAGTGGTTTGTGAATCCAACATCAAATCGAAGGAGCCTCCAATGCTGGTATGAAACTCCTTTTCTTTTGATTTGATTTTATGCAAAATAATGCAATTGATGTAAGAATCATGGGTTAAAGGTTAGCGGATCTTCAAATAAATTTTTAAAAACCCGTTCGTGGGAATATTTCATAGGTTCATGGGTTAAAGGTTAGAACTGTTAACCTATAATGTTGTAATGCAAAAGGAGTAATTGATCCTCCTAGTAGTTGGGACATCAACAAGGCTTGGAAAACAGCCTTCGGGGTAGGAAAGTTTAACCCTCATCTGTCCAAATCCACCAAGATAATGAACCCTTCAATGAGAATATTTCATAGGTTCATATCCTACTCTATCATTGCCTGAAATAGGACAAATGCCCAAGTCACCAAGAGAGATGTGTTGATTTTGGAAGTTGTAGTGGCTAAGAAACAGATCAACATTCCTGCTTTGTTGATTAAGAGGTTAGAAGAGATCCGTAAGGATGCTAGAGAGATTTAGTTTGGCATGTTCATAACGTTCATCTGCTCCAACCTGAATTTGAGCTTCACTAAAGAGGACTCGGCTAGGAAAGTAAAGTTTGGTTCCTCTCATCTAATTGATGGTCCCATGTTGCAAAAGATGCACATGATATAGTCAGATGATAAAGACAAAGGGATATTGGCTACTAACAAAGGAAAAAGAAAAGTTGAGGAAAGTGACGAAGAAGAAGAGGAAGCTAGAGCTGGCTCATAAAGTTCTGATTCTCTTGCTGAGGTTATGCCAAGATGGAAAATCCCAAGGATTGAAGCTGGACAAATTGAAGATGGACAAAATGAAGCTAGACCAAGTTCCACTTCTTTGGATGAGATTGAAAGGATGAAGGCTTTTTTGATCCAAAGTTTCAAGACATTGAAAATTAGTTCAAGGGAATAAAAAAGGCTCTCTATTCTCTGGCCTGGTTAATGGACAAACTTCCACCATTCCCTCCATCATCTTCACCTCCAAACCATTAGCCCCTTATGTTTTCTTTCAAAAAAAAATTAACTTTCTAGTTTGTGTCTTTACTTTTTACTTTAATTTTGCACATTGGGAAACATTTTTGCACTTATATTTATCCTTTGTACTTATTTATATATATCTATGCAAATGTATGTTTATTAACTCATTTATTTTCATCCAAGTTATAATGTTGTCTCTTTTTTATCGATGACAAAAAGGAGGAGGAAGCATTTGTGCTCAAAATTCATGTTTGAAAAATGCATATTTGGAAGAAGAGTTCACAGTTTAAGGGGGAGCTTTTCTCAAGTTTTGGTTTATATAAAATGCATGTTGTATATATGTTATTATGCTTATTTGAAACTCAATTTCGGTTTAGTTTTGTCATCAATCACAAAGGGAGTGATTGTTAACCTCTTGATGAGTGCTTGGAAGCACACTCATTCTTAGTGATTTTAAGGGTATTTTGTGAGGGAGTTAGGTTTAATTGGTTAATTTTACTTAATTTCTATATCTCTTTTGTTTTCTAGAATCACGGGTATGTTTTGTGAATTTTTAGATATTTAGGTGCTTAAAAATGAGGATTTCAAGAATGTATATTAAATATGAAATAATCAGAATCATGTAGCAACAAACGGTTTGAGAATCAGAGCTCAAACGAAGAAGTTATGGATTTTTTATGATTGTTCGCAACGGAGGATTTTTGTGTCGTGGCGTGAGTGAACATACTGCACTTAAAATGGGTGTAACTTTAGCTACACAACTCCGATTGACCTGATTCTGGTGGCGTTTGAAAGATAACATACAGCTCTATAACTTTAATTATTTTTAGTGATCCATTTCAATATAGAAGATGGTTAAAAATTGATCCGAAAGTTACATCAGTGCATAGAAGACAAGCAGACGCGGGAACATGCCTCAGTGTTGCTACGATAACTTGAGATAAAGACCTCAGATTTGGATGATTATTGGACCATTGGAAATATGATTCAAATAGATAAATTAATATGTTTATGGTTTCGTCAGATTTAGAGTTGTTCATGCTAAAAAGTGGAAGTCTTTCGGCGCACAATTTTCCAGCAGCAGCTGTTAAAGAGAAACTAACAGAAAACTGAAACTTCGCAAAGCTACCATAAATTCCTCAACACGAACTGGGAGTTGTGCCACTTATTTTTGTAAATCTTTGGAAGTCTAGTTTACCCAGAATTTTATGGTTTGTTATTCCGAGATTTCTAGAGGAAGATATTCATGTTTTAGTACCAAAGGGTCAGCACAAGAATCCTAATTCTACAAGGACTCAAGTTAAGATTAATCCGAATTTTATTCTCCTATTTTGTATAGGATTTTTCCAATTACTTTCCAACAACCCTTAGCACTATAAAAGGAAGTCTTTAGGTATTTTTTGGGGGAGACAAAAACTTTGAGAGAGGCCAGGAGAAGAGACTTCAACTTGGAAAGAATTGGAGGCAAGGAGAAGAGATCTACCTAGGGTTTCATCTTTTTCTCTTGTACTTCATGTGTTTGAAGGGGTTGAGGTTTGATTTCCTTATGATCATGTGTAACTAATTTCTTCTTTAGGGATCCGATGTAACCTAACATGAAGGTTTTATGCTTTGATTAATTTTATTGTTCAATTGATTTAATATATTTCTAGTTTCATTCATTGCACTTAATTCGATCTTGATGTTTTGTATGAAATAAGTATGGTAAACATCATATGCTAACTTTGAAATACAAAACAATTGATTATTTGAGACAAGGTAAGGTAGACATCATATGCAAACCTTGAATAGCTCTTTTGAATGATTGGATTGTGTTGAGGCAAACATTAGGCTAGATACAATTTGGTTCATATTTTGAGTACTTCTTGTTCTTGATGGGTTCTTGATTGTTAGGCTTTACTAAACATCCTAGTGAGTTTAATGGTTAAAAATGCTTGGTTAAAACCGAACATCAAATGGTAATATCATAATGATGGAAGATTGAACCCTGGGAATTGGATTGAGATGACAATAAATTAGTTATTAGCAGAGAATCAGATTGTTATGGTGAAATCGGATACTTAGGTTTTTCTTACATTGGTTTTCAATTAATTTTTAATTTTGTTATTTAATTCAATTGGTTAAGAAATTATTTTTGCTTCCTTAGTAATTAGTTTAATTTCTTTTGTTTAAAATTTTGTTTATTTTATTTTTTAATTAAGGCATAGTATATTAGGATTAATTGAGTGCTTACAATCTCTGTGGGATCGACCCTTGCTTTTCCACACTAGACTACGATAGCAATTCATGAACTTGTGAGGTATTAAAATTGTTCATCACCTTCATGTGTTTTGATGTGCCAAAACTATCCAAAAAGTTGATTGAACACTGACCATAACATGCTAAGGTATGACATAAGTCATAACCAAACCAAAATAGGTTTATCAAGTGGTATGACCATGCATAAGCAAATTTCTGCTTAGGTACAACCATGCACAAGCAAGGCATGACTGTGCCATAAGATAAAGTTGTCGTGCAATGTTGCATGACATCGTTCCTCTTGTCGTTAGTCTCTCTAGCAAGCTAGTAGCACTCGCACAACTAGACTACTTGAGTACGACCATCTTGCACGGCCATACGCTCAAGTTCAAAAGTCAAGGTACTTCAAATTCAGATTGCTTCACACTCTTGACTTCATCTCAAAGGTCAAAGTCAAAACCCAAAGTTCTAAATTGAAACGATCGTTCCTTGTGGTGGAATGACCGTTCATATCTGAAGAAGTTTTGCACGACATCGTTCGAAGAGGTCGTTCACTCCTCTAGAAATTTAAGAAGATTTGACAGAGTATTTGGATGTGATCGTTCCACGTGGTGGAATGGTTGTGCAGTGTTCTTTCACGATCATATGGCCTAGTGGAATGACCATTCCAGTTAACTTAGATCTGAGAAAAATGACCGTTGTGTTAGGAATGACCATTCGCAATTATGGAATGGCCGTTCCTTTGAGTTCTACAGACTTTATCAAAACTGCATTAAATGCTGCAATGGCTATACTTTTTAAGGTTATAAAAGCTCGATGTTTTCAGGGAAAATGAGAGAGAAGAGTCATACTAAATCAGAATACATTCTCATATAATCCCTAGAGCTCAAGATCCAAATCAAATACACTCACTTGTACTCATTTTGTAAACCTTTGAGAGTTCACTTGTTCTTATTGTGTGCATAAGCCTATATTGAAGAGGTAGTCTTTCACAAACAACTTTGCTTCATTCCTTAGTGGCGAAATCTTGTAAAATTAGGTGCAATTCTGTAAATCTAAGTGTGTGAGGCAAAAATCATTGTGAAAACTATTATAGTGGTGCAACCCAATTCTAGTGGAACTTCAAGGACTTTGAGCATTTCTCTCTCACTCTCTCTCAACTCTTTATCATTCATTGCATAGTTGTTGGTTGAACATCATTCATCTCACTTGTTCATGTATTTATGGTTCATATTTATTGCCTACAAGTTGATTGCATTTATTGCTCTTCCTTGAGTTCATTTATTGCTTATTTGCATTATCTTTAACTCTCTCATGCTTGGGTTGTTGAGTTTAGTCATTGAACATTGTTTTGATAAACTCATCATTTGCTTTAACTTTCATTGATAAGTTTTATTCTACAAATATTTTTATTGATTCATATTCACCCCCATCTAGGAATATTAGCCATATTTAGGGTTTAACACTAGGCATATGATTGGTAATAATGCTCTTTTAACTAACCTTGAATTTCTTGATGTTGGCCATGTTACCTATGGAGATGGCAAAAGAGGTAAGATTCTTGGTAAAGGTTCAATTGACATTCATGGCTTCCCCATGTTAAATGATGTTTTGTATGTTGAGGGACTAAAAGCCAATCTGATTAGCATTAGCCAATTATGTGATAAAGACTTTGTGGTAAATTTTTCAAACACCAGATGTCAAGTCTTGAATGGTGAAGGTACTTCATTGCTTGAAGGAAAGAGGTCTAATAATAATTGCTAGTTGTTGTCTAACAAAGTTTCCTGTTTGAGCACTAAGATAGATTGTGTGGATCTATGGCCTTGGACACATGAACTTTCAAGACCTTCTAAAACTTTTAAAAAAGGATGTTGTCAAAGGTTTCCCGAAACTTGATTTCCCAAAAGGTAAAGTGTGTGGCCCTTACCAACAAGGTAAGTAGACCAAGAGTGTTTACAAACCTCAATCTCATCTAACTGGCTCTAGTGTTTTAAAATTTCTTCATATGGATCTAATGGGTCATATACAAACTGAGAGTATTGGCGGTAAGAGATATGTCTTTGTATGTGTTGATGACTATTCTAGATTTGCATGGGTTGCATTTCTTGAGAGAAAAGCCAAATGCATTTGATGCTTTTGAAAGTCTTGTTAAAAGGTTGCCAATTGAATAAAACTGCCTTGTGAAGAAATGGTGAGAATTAGAAGTGACCATGGAAAAGAGTTTGAGAATTCTCACTTTGCTAATTTTTGTGATGCCGGGGTATTTGGCATGAGTTTTTTGCCCCAAAGACACCTCAATAGAAAGGTGTAGTGGAGAGCAAGAAAAGAGTTCTTCAAGAGATGACATGAGTGATACTAAATGTAAAGAAGTTGCTAAAGATGTTAGAGTAAATGCCCCCCCAGAACCAATCAATTATTGTAGAATTGACTCTTTGTAATAATGTTCATTGATCAATGAAAGGCATTTTATTCTATATCGCGTAAATCATCATTGTATGTATTGATATATGTCCTTAGAATGGTAGAACCATGACGAGAGTATCAAGTGTTTCAAATCTTGATAGTGAGAACCCTATGAGCACATATGGTGGCCATTCTAAAAACGTCCGTAGCCCTAGTATTGTTCTGAAGTGAGGGCACAGATAATACGGTAAGGCTATCATAGTGTTGAATGACTCTGTCGAAAGGCAGTGACTGATCTCACTTGGCAAGGTTGTTTGGTGACAACCTGGTGCAACACATTGGTGCTTGCTGTAGGCAAATTCACTGGATTGACCCACCAGAGGATTCCATATGGATGGTAACCCTAGTGTCTATGGAACAAATCCTCTAACGAATGGTGGTACATGTGATCCTTAGACTTGAGATCACCAGAGCGCCTTGTGCATCGATTGGTGTAGTTTGACACTAGCCTAACGTAGTTCTATTCAGAGCTGTCAATACAATGGTGATTAGCTACATCAAGGAGTGTATCAAGACTATGGTGGATAGATAGACATCACTCCCGGGTACGGGAGAAGTTATCTCATGACGCAATTCAGTAAATGGCAGTGACACAAAAACTGTGGCCACGGTGGGATTGAGTTGTTGCTCTATCCAGATTATTATTCAGGTCATTGGTCCAGTAACTAAATACATACATATCGAGAATAACTGAGGTTGACACCATTTCTATGCCTCGGTCTCGTTGAGATAACATTTGATGAAAGGATTAGATTGTACGGTAACCATATCGTTGACTGGTAGTTGCTTCGCTGAATCCAAATCTATCAGGTGGCCATGATGCCTTGCTAGGGGCCAATCTTGGTCTATGTGTAGTGAGATGATTAATTGGTGTTAATCGCGATACTACACACTGTCGGTATGATAAGGAGTCTACGTGTCACACACATAGAAGATAATTTAAGAACTAGTTTGTAAGAAGGGCGTTTTCGTCATTTTAGGGGAAAGGGTATTTTGGTAATTTCACAGTGCAATTAAATTTGCTGAGGTCGTAGCCTTTATTTAATTTATTAATTAAATTAAATAAGTGAAATTATATCTAAATATGTGTTTATTGTTAAATGTTAATATATAAAATATATATATTAATTGAATTTAATTGAAATAACAATAATGATTAAAATTAAAATATCTTAAAAGGGTTGTTTGGATACAAGGGGTGTTTGGGTTGGAGCCCAAGCCCATTCCATGATGGAATAGGGCAAAGTGTGCACTTCATAAGTGCAATACTTTGTGAATTGTTTAATTAATTCATTCATTCATTGAAAACAAATATTCCAGCCCCTTTTTCTTCTCTCTCACGCCAGATTTCTTTTGCTTGAAGAAAATATTTCATTTGATTTTCATCTTGGTTCTTAAAGGCTAAGAGGATCTGGCAAATCCCTCTTTAGTTCCTTGAGGTTGTCTTCGTGTGGACTACATTGGTTCAATCCTACACTTGGGTCGATACTGAAATCTATTCCAAGACAAATTGGAGGAGCCTTCAAACGTGGGTATGGTTTCTTAACCTTGAACTGTTTTATTGTAGATTTTAATATGTTGTATAAACTGTAAATTTGTGCCTTGATCTTGGTTCTAAGGAACGATCTATAATGTTTAAATAATTTTGTTTCCGCTGCCACGTATGATCGTTTCCTAACAGTGGTATCAGAGCATGGGTACCAAATTTTACAGTTTATTATATGATTTATAACATGTATTTGGTTGATAATATGTTATTTTTGTTAAATCTGCAAAATCTGAAAAATCTAATGTTGAATGAAGGATTCAATTGATAAATTGGTTTAATAATGTGTTGATGAATGTTATATTGGTTGGTTGGTATCCTGGTCGAATGTTTGTGCGTTCAATTTGATTTGGATTTGTGTTATTACATGAAAAAGTGCAAAAATGCGAACTATGCATTTTGGGATTTCCATAATAAAGCTTCACCACGGCGACGTACTTGCTAGAATTATTCGCCGTGGCGACAAGGCTGCTGTCCCAATTCTATATTTTTTGCGAAGGGATCAAACTATAGTTTTTAATAACCTATAAAGCCAATAATCATTCTGCACATATAAAAGGGTAATTAATTAATAAACCCACCCAATTCAAAAAAAAAAAAAAAAAAAAAAAAATTGATTGTTTTTGAAATGTATGCTATGTACTTGTTTGTATATCCTTCCCCTTCTTGATGTACGTTCTCTTCTTATCTCATTTCCTTCGAATGTAAATCGAGGTTTCTAAATTTATTGATGTAAAATTACTTTAAGATTAATTTTATTGTAAATTTAGTATGATGTTTTTGTAATGTACTTGAGGCGGAACAAAGGAAGAGACAATCGTACTTGAAGACTTAAGATATTCATTACAGGACCCCTAGGTGACCTACCGATTCCTCTAGGCTCGAGGAAATCGGTTTTAGTTGAGCCATGTACCGGAACATTTCAATATTTTTTTTAGAATGCATGCTAACGTTGAATGTTCAATAACATGCCAAACAATGTCATTCTAACGAAGATAATAAACTGGTGAGACATTAAATAAGAAATCCTCAATTAAAGTATATTAAGTCACGTATGCCCTCCATAACCATGGTTTTAATCAAAACACTGTTCGCCGGAACCTTGTTCGCCAAAGCGAAGGGTACACTTCTACCAGTGGGAGATTAAAATTCATTGGAGATTTTCCTTAATGGTGATGGGTTGACTTAAAATGACGGTTTTGCTTATTCGCCAAAGCGAAGGTTGATAAACACGTCATAGGCATAGTAGAAAAGTACACATATTGTGTGTACGTGGTGGCATGTAGTGTCCACTCTATTGATACTAAGAATCACAGTTGAGGACGATAGTTGGGGCCATTGGATTGTGTGATTGGCTTCTTGGCTTCTTCACATTTCAGGTTGATAGTAGGAGCTATCAACTGGTGTGGATTAAGTTTGTTGGCCTACCTAATCAACTCATTTTGGCTTGTTCGCCAAAGTGAAGGTTTGAAATGGGCCGGATGGGATCTCAGTCCACTAGGAAAGCCAACGGGCTTTCCCGAGTTAATAGTGAGGGCTATTAACTTGAGTTAAATAGTGGGAGCATCGTTTAATAAAAGACTATATTAAATAATAATGAACTTTACAATGACTTTATCTTTTCTGCAATTTTAGATTCACCAAAATGAGCATAATGAACCTATGACCGATAATCGAGAAGAAAACAGGTTGGATGGATCCAATTTCTCGGACTAATATCGTAATTTTGGATTATACTCAAGTCAAAAAAGAAATTGTAGATCCTTGAAAAGCCATACATGGCTGAGCCTGATCCTGATCCTGATCCTGATGCCACTCAAGAAGTAAAGGATACTTATCAAAAGTTTCTTGATGATGCTGATGGCGTTCAATGCTTGATGTTAGCATCGATGACACCAGTGCTGCAAAAGCATCATGAGAATATGGACGCTGCTGCCATCATTCTACACCTCAAGGAGCTTTTCGAAGGAAATGCTCGACATGAGAGGTACAAGGTGTCGAAAGCACTGTTTGGGAGTCGTTTGACTGAGGGAGCCCAAGTTGGTCCTCATGTGCTCAAGATGATTGCTAACGTGCCGAATGCACCAAATTAATAACCTTACTAACCTAACTACTAAATTGTATATAAAGTGAGCAAGGGTCGATCCCACAGGGAATGATTAAATTAAATCCTATATTTTATGCCAATAACCACAATGAACGAAGACAATAGGAAAATAAAATAAAATCCTAAATAGTAAACACGACAGCAGAATAATGAAAGGGGTTGCAATCAATGCAATCTAAAGTGAAACAAATAAATCTCCAATGGTAGAAAATATCAAATTAAAAACAACCAGTTCTCGGTTCAAGATCCACCTAAACATGCATTGGACACGAACTAACCGTAACATTATTCTATCTCGTTATTATGGAATTATTGACCCTAGGAAACAACAAGCTCTATTACCCGAATTTTCCCTTAATTGTCACTACTGAAATAAGCTCTTCAACTAGATCCTAACCCTTGAACAACCTAGAATAAGCTCTCTAAGTTTAATTCAATGGCGGCCTTAAGAATTAGGAAAATAGATCAATCCAAGCAACAATCACGCAAGATTGGATTATTTAACTTAGGTTATGTTATAAAAGGTGACAGACTGAAAACTTGTCCATAATCATCTATCACCATGTGTTACTCATTGAATAGAAAGAGGACAATTACGTATCACAATTCCTAATTCTAACAGTTAAAATTCCGATTAAACAATTTAGCAAGCCATTACTAAATCACCCAAACAGAAAATTATAAACAATTAAAACAGAATAACATAAACAATTCCAATAAAAACTAGATTGAGAACAATGTTACTGAAGTTAAGTTACACAAATGACATGAATTCAGGCTTCAAAATCCCCTTGAACTGAAGAAGAAAGATCAGCCACACATATTGACGTAGAAAGTAAAAGAAAACCGAAAAAAACTAAACTCTACTGCCCTCCTTTGTTTAACCTAACAACTCATAAATAAATAATGTGTTTTTTCCTTAATTCTGCCAGGAATCACGGAAATTACTTTCCTAGATCTTTGCTAAACGATAGACTTCCAAAACTGTCAAAATCTTATCAGATCTGGAAAACAGAATTCGTAATCCAGCTTGCACCAGGATTCTCACAATGTAAAAGAACTAATTTTCTGGGCTCGGTGACTTCATAAAGGTTGTAGTCCTGGATATGTAGATGAATTTGGGCTTTTGAATCACCTGCTTTCGATATTTGAAGCTCCAGTTAGGCCAATTCGAAGACTCGATACTCAGCCAGGAAATCCTTCCGCGACTAGGATTCTAGGTCCGGTTTTACAACAACTAATGAGGGACCAAACGAACTTGGATTCTCGCCCATAATACCTTCCTGGGAGGCTTGATTCGTCTACTTTACTTCTTCTGAAGAACACTTTTGCAATCAAGAAATCTGACTACATGAAAAACCTGAAAAACGCAGCACTGGTCAGAATAACAAAAAATCTGGAATTTCCTAATCTTTTCTCAATTATTTCATAAAGTCTATGCAAGTATGCCAAACTTACAAAATAAACTCTAATCAACTAATCTAGGCATAAAACATAACAAAAAACATAATATGGAAGGAATAAAAATATATAAATTGCACTCTTATCAAATTCCCCCACACTTAGCTTTTGCACGTCCTCGGGCACACTAATTCAAACACTAAAAAAAAAACTACACTCCAGTCATATCAAGAACACCATCATGATGCATAAGCAACAATATTTAATCCATGCATATTCATACCTAACTTAGGAAGCAGCAAAATAAAATAAAGTAGAGTTAAGGACATTCATCTCTCTTCATTATTTTCCACAATTACTCTCAATCAGCCAATGCAAATAAGGAAACTAATCACAACCAATTCATGTACAACTCACCTCTCAACTTTTTCCTCAACTGCTTTCTCATTACTACTACAAACTGGGTAGCAAACTAGAAATTTTTTTTTTCTGTTTTGAAAAAAATAAATGCATTTTATGCTCCATCTCATTTCATGGTTGTGTTTATGGGTGAGTGCATTTTACGCTCCATCTCGACTCATCACATACCTTTCTTTTTTTTTCCTATTTGTTTAAACCCAAATTTAGGACTAGCTTAAGAGAAACAATTTTTTTTTTTTTCTTTTAAGGATTGTTATACACTCCCCAATCATGCTTCGTCACCAAGTTCACACAACTTATCAAGACATATTGTTTCAAAACTACAAAGATTTAAATCTGATTAACTCTATTTTATGAAATATTGCTAACATCCTAAGTCAAGGAATATGCTTAATAACAAAGTCAAGTTACTATCATGCATCACTAGACATTCAAAGACATGACTTAAGGCATTAACCTTCCTAAAAACAAATTTTATTTTTTTTTAGATTAACATAACATACCTAAAGCCTAACTTCTTCCCCACACTTAAAACTTACATTGTCCCTAATGTAAAACCCCAAATGTAGAGACAGGCACATAAAACAAATAAAACTAAAAAAAAATATGGCAAATAAAAAATGAAAAAAAACTAAATTCAAAGGAAAAGAAAATTAAATCTGAATTCTTAGGTTGCCTCCCAAGCAGCGCCTTTGGTTAAAGTCGTTAGCCCGACTCCATGGCATCAAAAATATTAAAACGAATTACTTCACCATCAAATTCCATCGTGAGGGTACCATCATGAACATCTATTTTTGTCTGAGCTGTATTTAGGAATGGTCTTCCCAGTAAGATAGGTGCGGGATCAGGAGAAGAAGAATCATCCATCTCCAAAATGTAGAAATCAACAAGAAACACTAACTCATTGACCTGCACAAGAACATCTTCAACTACCCCTTCAGGGTATGCATTAGTGCGATCAGCCAATTGGATAATAACACCAGTATCTTTCACAGGACCTAGATTTAATGAAGGCATAAATAGATCGTGGCATAACATTAATCGAAGCTCCTAAATCAAACATAGCTCTCTCAATTCTAATGTTACCTATCTTTCAAGGAATTGTAAACATACCTGGATCCTTGCACTTGGGAGGAAGTTTTCTTTGGAAAATTGCTGACACATTTTCTCCCATTATTATCTTCTCGTCACCGTTCAACTTCCGCTTATTGGTGCATAGCTCCTTAAGAAATTTTGCATACCTTGGCACTTGCTTAATTGCATCCAACAGAGGTATATTCACTTCCACCTTACGAAACATCTCCAAAATTTCTTTATCCTTCTCTTTTTTCTTTGACTTCGCGAATCTACTAGGAAAAGGTAAAGTATTAGACTGAAGTTGATTTGAAGGGTTAGGAATTACCTTTGATTCAGTTGTAGCCTCTTCTTTCTCAATTTCATCTTTAATCTCTGCTTCCTTTGCTACACTTGGAATGTTCAACTTTGGTTCTTCCACTTTCTTGCCACTTCTTAGCGTCACTGCATTCATAATTGCCTTTGGATTCACCACTGTTTGAGAAGGCAACTTCCCTCCAACTTAAGCCTCTAAACGACTTATAGCAGTTGCCATTTGACCCATCTGATTCTCCAGACTTTGAATACTAGATCTTGTATCTTTTTTGAAACTGTTTGGTATTCAAACCAAGGGACTTAACTATATCTTCCAGGGATGAGTTTGAACTCTATGATGCAGGTTGTTCGGTTGAAAACCTTGTTGTTGTCTATTCTAGAACAAATTTTGTCCAACTCTTACTTGTCTATTTCCTCCATAACTGAAATTCGGATGATCCCTCCAACCTAGATTGTACGTGTTGGAGTAAGGATCATACTGCCTCGCTGGTCCAGGAAAGTTTCCTGCTGCATTAACCTGCTCAACCTTTTCCTCTTGAAGTGTTAGGCATATGTCCGTTTAGTGTCCCATTGTCAAACATATCCCACAAGCTTTTACCTATTGTGCATTCCCTACAGCCAACTGTCTAACGAGAGAGGTAAGATCAGATAGTTGTTGTTCAATGGAAGATGTACTTACCTCATTCACCCTTTTGGGTGTTGCATCATGTCTTGTACCAAACTGTTGGGAATTGGCAACCATGTTTGAGATTAACTATTTGGCAGCTTTAGGAGTTTTATCCACCAACGCACCTCCACTTGCTACATCTATCATGTTTCTTTCCATAGGCAACAATCCTTCATAGAGATACTGAATTAACAACCGATCACTTATCTGGTGGTGAGGACAGCTTGCACATAACTTCTTGAATCGCTCCCAATATTCATACAATGTCTCCCCATTATATTGCCTTATACCACATATCTCTTTCTTGATGGTGGTAGCTCTGGAGGCTGGGAAATATCTTTCTAAAAACAGCCTTTACATCTCATTCCATGTTGCGACTGCCCCCGATGGTAGATAATAGAGCTAATCCTTTGCATCATCCCCCAATGAAAAGGGAAAAGCTCGCAACTTAATCTGCTCCTCTGTCAGCCCTATCGGTTTCATGCTTGAACAGACTACCTGGAACTCTTTTAGATGTTTATTCGGATCTTTCACCTGCACGACCACGAAATGTAGGCAACAAGTGAATTAGACCAAACTTAAGTTCAAAAGCAACATCTAAAGTAGGGTACTGAATACACAAAGGTTGCTGATTAAAATCAGGGGCAACCAACTCCTTTAATGTTCTACCAACGGCCATCTCTTCTTCTATTTTTGAATCTGGACCACTGGATGAACTGTGGGATGCTGAACCAAGGGCTATATTGAGACCAGGAGATGAAGAACTTGCTTGACGTGCCTCTTTTTGCAACTTTCGTAAATTGCGTTCGATTTCTAGATCAAATTCCAACTCTCCTGTAGAATCGGATCGAGTCATAAACCACTAAAATCACCAAATTAAGCCTAAATAAATAAAAACTAATAAAAAAATGAAAAATGAAAACTTTTTTTTTCTTGACAGAAACTAAAATAGGCCAAAAACATTATTAAATGATCGAATTTGACGACGAGAGGATGGGGCTAGAACCCTTCTAGTCTTGCTCATAATTTTGTTTTCTTCGAAACGGGTACTCGCAGCACCCCTAATTCAACTAAAATTTCTCTTATGAATAGTAGTACTGTTCATTCGGAATAGTACTACTGTTCACAATTTTTTTTTAAGAACCTAAAAAAAAATCACAAAAAAACCACAATTGAACAATTGAAAAAAAAAATAAAAAAACACAACTAAACACTGATTAAATGAAATAACACAAAAACATAGAACATAAAAAATAATCGAAAAAGAACATTCCTCGGCAACGATGCCAAAATTTGGTAGCGTGCCGAATGCACCAAATTAATAACCTTACTAACCTAACTACTAAATTGTATATAGGGTGAGCAAGAGTTGATCCCACAGGGAATGATTCGATTAAATCCTATATTCTATGCCAATAACCACAACGAACGAAGACAACGGGAAAATAAAATAAAATCCTAAACAATAAACACGATAGCAGAATAATGAAAGGGGTTGTAATCAATGCAATCTAAAGTGAAACAAATAAATCTCCAATGGTAGAAAATATCAAATAACAACCAGTTCTCGGTTCAAGATCCACCTAAACATGCATTGGACACAAACTTACCGGTAACATTATTCTATCTCGTTATTATGGAATTATTGACCCTAGGAAACAATAAGCTCTGATACCCGAATTTTCCCTTAATTGTCACTACTGAAATAAGCTCTTCAACTAGATCCTAACCCTTGAACAACCTAGAATAAGCTCTCTAAGTTTAATTCAATGGCAGCCTTAAAAATTAGGAAAATAGATCAATTCAAGCAAAAATCACGCAAGATCGGATTATTTAACTTAGGTTATGTTATTCAAGGTGATAGACTGAAAACTTGTCCGTAATCATCTATCACCATGTGTTACTCATGGAATAGAAAGAGGACAATTACGTATCACAATTCCTAATTCTAACAGTTAAAATTCCGATTAAACAATTTAGCATGCCATTACTAAATCACCCAAATAGAAAATTATAAACAATTAAAACAGAATAACCTAAACAATTTCAAATAAAAACGAGATTGAGAACAATGTTACTGAAGTTAAGTTACACCAATGACATGAATTCAGGCTTCAAAATCCCCTTGAACTAAAGAAGAAAGATCAGCCGCACATATTGATGTAGAAAATAAAAGAAAATCGAAAAACAGTAAACTCTACTGGCCTCCTCTGTTTAACCTAACAACTCATAAATAAATAATGTGTTTTTTCCTTTATTCTGCCAGGAATCACGGAAATTACTTTCCTAGGTCTTTGCTAAACGATAGACTTCCAAAACTGTCAAAATTTTATTAGATCTGGAAAACATAATTCATAATCCAGCTTGCACCAGGATTCTCACAATGTAAAAGAACTTTTCTGGGCTTGGTCACTTCATAAAAGTTGTAGTCCTAGATGTTTAGATGAATTTGGGCTTTTGAGTCACCTGCTTTCGATATCTGAAGCTCCAGTTAGGCCAATTCGAAGACTCAATACTCAGCCAAGAAATCCTTCCGCGACTAGGATTCCAGGTCTGGTTTTGTAACAACTAATGAGGGACCAAACAAACTCGGATTCTCGCCCATAATACCTTCCTGGGAGGCTTGATTCATCTACTTTACTTCTTCTGAAGAACACTTTTGCAATTGGAGAAATCTGACTACATGAAAAACCTGAAAAATGCAGCACTGGTTAGAATAACAAAAAATCTGGAATTTCCTAATCTTTTCTCAATTATTTCATAAAGTCTATCTAAATATGCCAAACTTACAAAATAAACTCTAATCAACTCAACTAGGCATAAAAAATAACAAAAAACATAATATGGAAGGAATAAAAATATATAAATTACACTCTTATCATGATCGAGCACATAGAGAGGCTTGAGACTTTGGGATTTGAGTTGGATCCAGAATTACAAATGGATTTGATTCTGCAATCCTTGCCTGACTCTTATGCACCATTCATAGTGAACTTCAATATGAACATGATGGTGAAAACCCTGTCGGAGCTTTTGAACATGCTGAGGACTTCAGAGCAGGACTTGAAGAAGTCCAAGCCTATTTTACTTGTTGTTGCCAGTAAAGGAAAAGGTAACGACAAGGGTAAGGACAAGCCCAAGCCCAAGCCCAAGCCCAAGCCCAAAGGACAGGTTGCTTTTGGGCTTGAGAGTGGCATAAGGAAGGGCAAAGTAGTCTGCTTCTTCTGTGGCAAGTCTGGCCACTGGAGGAAACACTTCAAGGCTTTCCTCGTAAGCAAGAAGAAGTCAGATGCTACGACTTCAGGTATGTTTATGATTGAGATTAACTTCTCTCCCTCAACATCTTGGGTCATTGACACAGGATGTGGTACTCATAATTGTACTGATATGTAGGGACTAAGGCAGAGTAGAGTGCTCGCCAAGGGAGAGGTGGACCTACGAGTTGGAAATGGAGCACATGTGGCTGCATTGGCTGTAGGGACTTACTGTTTATGTTTGCCTATGGGCTTGTTGTTGGCACTACACAACTATTATCACGTACCTTCTATTTCTAGAAATATTATTTCATTATCCGCTTTGGATAATGTAGGGTATCATTTTGAGATATCTAAAGGATTGTTGTCCTTTAGTTTGAATGATATTCTACTTGGAATTGCAAGGTTATATAATGGATTATATGTTCTTGATTTAAATAATAAAGATATTCGCAATGTTGAAACCAAGAAAGCTAAACATAGCGATCAAAACGAGACATACCTTTGGCACAGTAGATTGGAGTTTTGGACCCTTTTGACTTTCAGTCATTTGAGGTATCCGAGTCATGCCCGTTAGGCAAGATGACCAAGTCTCCTTTCACAAGACAAGGTGAAAGGGCTACTGAGCTGTTAGGCATCATCCTTAGTGATGTATGTGGTCCACTAACAATTGAGGCCAGAGGTGGATATTCATACTTCATCACATTTACTAATGATTTTAGTAGATATGGTTATGTCTACCTTATGAGACATAAATATGAAGCCTTTGATAAATTCAAAGAATTCAGGAATGAAGTACGGAATATGTTGGGCAAAGGTATTAAAGCTCTTTGGTCGGATCGAGGAGGTGAATACTTAAGCTCAGGGTTTTCTTAATACCTGAAGGAATGTGGGATAGTATCACAACTCACCCCTCCATATACACCTCAACACAATGGAATGTCTGAAAGGAGGAATAGGACCTTACTTGATATGGTTAGGTCCATGACGAGTTTTAGTGATTTACATACATCGTTCTGGGGTTATGCCCTAGAGAGCGCACTCATGTTTTGAACCATGTGCCGTCAAAGTCTATAGATAAGACTCTATATGAGCTATGGAGTGGGCGAAAGTCCAACTTGTCTTATCTAAGGATTTGGGGTTACGAAGCTTATGTTAAGAAATTGACTTCGAACAAGCTGGGCCCAAAATCCTATAAATGTATATTTGTGGGGTATCCAAAGAATACTCTTTCTACCACCCAAAAGAGCGCAAAATTTTTATTGCTTATATTGGTGTCTTCCTAGAAAAGGAATTTTTTCTAAGAAGTACTATTGGGAGAAAAGTAGAACTCGATGAAGTTCTAGAACCACAAATTATACTAGACGAAGGACGGGATGATGTGCCACAGGAAGTGGTTGAACATTATGGGAGGTTACTCCATAACTTGTGGATCAAAGTGAACCACCTCAAGTAGCACAAGAGCTACGTAGATCTGGGAGAGTATGCCATGAGCCCGAGAGATACGGTTATCTCATGACTCAATATGGTGACGTACTAGTCTACCAAGACGATAAACCCAGAACCTACGAAGATGCTATATCGGATATAGATTTTGTTAAATGGCTTGAAGCCATAAAATCTAAGATGGACTCCATGTACCAAAACCAAGTATGGTCTTTGGTGGAACCACCTGAAGGGGTAAAACCCATAGGGTGTAAATGGGTCTTCAAGAAGAAGACTGACATGGATGGCAAGGTGCATACTTATAAGGCACGATTGGTTGCCAAAGTTTTCAAACAAATTCATGGAATTGACTATGAAGAAACCTTTTCGTCGATTGCCATGATTAAATCCATCTGGATTATGCTTGCGATTGCTGCATATCATGACTATGAGATTTGGCAAATGGATGTCAAAACAGCTTTCCTGAAAGGAAACCTTGAAGAGGATGTGTATATGACACAACCCGATGGTTCGTTCTTGATGGGCAAGCTGATAGGGTATGCAAGTTGCAGAGATCCATATATGGACTCAAGCAAGCTTCTAGGTGCTAGAACATTCGTTTTGATGAAGTCGTAAAACAATTCAGTCTTATCAAGAACGAAGATAAGCCTTGTGTTTACAAGAAAGTGAGTGGGAGCGTAGTGGCATTCCTAGTATTGTAGGTCGATGACATACTTCTGATCGGGAATGATATACCGAACTTGTAGTCGATAAAGACTTGGTTATCCAAGTGCTTCTCCATGAAGGACTTAGGGGAAGCAGCCTACATCCTTGGAATAAAGATCTATTGTGATAGATCGCGTAGGTTGCTTGGCCTAAGTCAGTGTGCATATATTGACAAAGTATTGAAAAGATTTAGTATGGAAGAATCCAAGAAGGGATTTCTTCCGATGTCACATGGTGTTTATCTCTCTAAGGAATTATGTCCTAAAACACAAGATGAGAGAGATAGGATGAAGAGGATCCCATATACATCAACAATTGGATCCATCATGTATGTCATGCCATGTACTTGGATTGATGTCTCATGTGCTTTTAGCACTTGTAGTAGATATCAATTGGATCCAGGTGAGCGTCACTGGATGGCTGTCAAGAACATTCTTGGCACCAAGAGGACTAAGGATATGTTCTTGGTTTATAGAGGGGAAGATGAGCTCACTGTAAGAGGATACAGTGATGCTAGTTTCCAAACAGACAAAGATGATTATAGATCACAATCAGGGTTTGTATTTTGTCTCAACGGGGGTGCAGTGAGCTAGAAGAGCTCCAAGCAAAGCACCGTAGCAGACTCTACAATGGAGGTTGAGTATATTGCATTATCAGATGCGGCCAAAGAGGTTGTCTGGATTAAGAAGTTCGTTACCGAACTTGGTGTGGTTTCCACAATTGTTGATCCAATAGACATCTACTGTGACAACAATGGAGCAATAGCTCAAGCCAAGTAACCACAGTCTCATCAAAAGTCCAAACACATACTTAAACGATTCCATCTCATTAGAGAAATAGTTGAGAAGAAAGATGTGCAGATCAGTAAAGTGCATACTGACGGCAATCTCGCATATCCACTAACAAAGCCTCTGTTGCAACTGAAGCATGAAAGACACTTGAGATCATTTGGTATTAAATACATGAATGATTGGTTGTAGGGCAAGTGAGAGATTATTAGAGTAAATGCCCTAGAGTCAATCAATTATTATAGAATTGACTATTTGTAATAATGTTCATTGATCAATAAAAGGCATTTTATTCTGTATCACGTAAATCATCAATGTATGTATTGATATATGTCCTTAGAATGGTAGAACCGTGACGAGGGTATCAAGTGTTTCAAATCTTGATAGTGAGAACCCTATGAACACATATGATGGCTATTATAGAAACGTACGTAGCCCCAGTATTGTTCTTAAGTGAGGGCACAGACAATACAGTAAGGCTATTATAGTGTTGAATGACTCTGTCGAAAGGTAGTGACTGAAAGGGTTAAGTGTAGAGAACCCTTTATTTCACCCATTTTCCACCGCCATATCCATTCTCTAATTTCTCTCAATCTTCCATTCAATCTTTCAAGATTTCTAAGGAGTTTTAAGGAGCTTTTGGGTAGTTTTAGTAGAGATTTCATCTAAAGTATCTTAAGGTAAAGATTTTTGCTTTAGATATAAATTTTTTTATATTTGTATCTTGAAGTCTTATGGTTTTATGGTTTAAAGTTGTAGAGAAGGGACAAGGTACTAAGGAAAAGGAAAAGTAGTAGTGAGATCTCTCCATTAAAGGTAAGTAAATCCAATCAAGTTGAGATTCAAGAAAAGTAAATGAGTAGAGATTTATTTTAATTCTGTATATATATGTTATACTTACTGAAAAATTGAGATGAGATGTGTGTTTAGTCATAGTTGTTGGATATCTTTAAATTATGAGAAGTGTTTTTGACGTGTAATGAGAGAGTGAAATTGAGTTGAAGTTGGAGGAGTTGTGTATGAATATTTTTGGGAGTGTTTTCCTTGGCAGGAATTATGACTGTATGAGGGAGTTTTCCTCCCATTTTGGATGATTAAAGAGAAGAGTAGAGTTATAGATAAGTAGAGCTTTTGTTTGCACATGAGTTGTTTGATGAAATGCCTAAGTGAGAAACTTCCCTGTCACAGCCGTGACTTTCTGAGTAATTTTTGGGTATTTTATGGATTGAACTGGGTTTATACCAAAATATAAGAGTTATAGCCCTGTCTCTAAGCTTTAAAACGATGCCAAAACCGTAGCAATCCGATGTGTATAACTCAAGTTATGCCCTTTTTAGTGTGACCTGCGCAGAATGACTGTCTTTGATGTACCATTGCATTTATGCTCTTCATAAGTGCATTAGTGAGCATGAGCCGTTCATACGCATTATTTATGCACTTAAGAAGTAGCTTGAGAAATAGTAGAGAATGTGTATAAGCTACTTATAGAGTAGAGAGAGAAAGAGAGAATAAGCACTAGAGAACAAAGAGAAAGTAGTGCTAAACAAAAGAGAATAGAGTAGGTTGTGCGATGGGGAACCCGTGAGTTATGGGTAGAGTATTCCAGCATGTACGCCGCATTGAGAGAGCAGCATGAGTATGAGAGAGAGAAGTGGTGTAGCCCGTGAGAGTGCATGCGGATGAGGGCTATACCCGAGAGAGAGAGAGAGATTATACACTCACATGGCCAAGGGTTCTGAATCCATGCATAACCGAGTCCGATTGGCTAGAATGAGTAGAAGTCACGTAGAGCGGGAGCGAGTCTCGGCTGTGCCTCCGGTAAGATGAGGCCGTGACTACTAAAAAGAGTTAGTAGAAAAGAGTTATGAGAAAGAGAAAATAGAGAGAGAGTAAATGAGAATTGTAAGGAAAGAATTAGAGAGAGATTGTTACGCGGATAGATGAGTAGAGGATTTACTTACTTAGCATTAGTTGTGCTCACCCCGTTGTTTTTTCATGTTTTGCAGGATCTAGGTGAGGACACGGTCGGATGGGCGTCAGCAAGCGAAGGGAAATGGCTACACTGTCCACCTTGTTTTTGATGCTTTTGTACATGATATAACCTTTTTGTATAAAGAATGTATATGTTTAATAAAAAAAATTGGGCCCAACTATTTATGTTATTTTACATGTATTGTCATTATGTATTTTTTTTTATGAGTATTTGAGTAGAAAGCGGCTATTACATGGTACATGTGATCCATAGACTTGAGATCACCAGAGCGCCTTGTGCACCGATTGGTGTAGTTTGACACTAGCCTAACGTAGTTCTATTCAAAGCTATCAATACGGTGGTGATTGGCTGTATCAAGGAGTGTATCAAGACTATGGTGGATAGATAGAGGATTCATTACTCCCGGGTACGGGAGAAGTTATCTCATGGCGCAATTCAGTAAATGGTAGTGACACTAAAACTGTGTCCATAGTGGGATTGAGTTGTTGCTCTATCCAAAGATTATTATTCAGGTCATTGGTCCAGTAACTGAATACATACATATCGAGAGGTTGACATCATTTCTATGCCTCGGTCTCGTTCAGATAACATTTGATGAAAGGATTAGATTTTACGATAACCATATTGTTGATAGGTAGCTGCTTCGCTGAATCTGAATCTATCAGGTGGCTATGATGCCTTGCTAGGGGTCAATCTTGGTCTGTGTGTAGTGAGACGATTAATTGGTGTTAATCGTGATACTACACACTTTCGGTATGATAAGGAGCCTACAGGTCACACACATAGAAGATAATTTAAGAACCAATTTGTAAGAAGGGGAAGATAATTTAAGAACCAGTTTGTAAGAAGGGCGTTTTCGTCATTTTAGGGGAAAGGGTATTTTGGTAATTTCACAGTGTAATTAAATTTGCTGAAGTCGTAGCCTTTATTTAATTTGTTAATTAAATTAAATAAGTGGAATTATATTTAAATATGTGTTCGCATATATTTAATGAATTATTGTTATTGTTAAATGTTAATATAACTAATATATATATTAATTGAATTTAATTGAAATAACAATAATAATTAAAATTAAAATATCTTAAAGGGGCTGTTTGGATACAAGGGGTGTTTGGGTTGGAGCCCAAGCCCATTCCATGATGGAATAGGGCAAAGTGTGCACTATATAAGTGCAATACTTTGTGAATTGTTTAATTAATTCATTCATTCATTGAAAACAAATATTCCAGGCCCCTTTTTCTTTTTCTTCTCTCTCACGCCAGATTTCTTTTGCTTGAAGAAAATATTTCATTTGATTTTCATCTTGGTTCTTAAAGGCTAAAGAGGATCTGGCAAATCCCTCTTTAGTTCCTTGAGGTTGTCTTCGTGTGGACTACATTGGTTCAATCCTACACTTGGGTCGATACTGAAATCTATTCCAAGACAAATTGGAGGAGCCTTCAAACGTGGGTATGGTTTCTTAACCTTGAACTGTTTTATTGCATATTTTAATATGTTGTACAAACTATAAATTTGTGCCCTGATCTTGGTTCTAAGGAACGATCTATAATGTTTAAATAATTTTGTTTCCGCTGCCATGTATGATGCTTTCTAACAAAAGAGACTATGGGTCAAGGCTGTCAACACTGCATGCCAAATCTCAAACAGGGTGTTCTTGAGAAAAGGTACACGACAAACTCCCTATGAGCTATGGAAAGGTAAACCAAATCTCTCATACTCCCATGTTTTTGGTTGTAAATATTATGTCTTGAATGATAAAGAAAAACTTGGCAAATTTGACTATAAGAATGATGAAGGTGTATTCCTTGGTTACTCATCAAACAGTAGGGCTTATAGGATCTTCAACATGAGAACTGAACGTATTACTGAGTCTTTTAATGTTGTGTTCTCTAATTCTGAAGATTACTTAGAATTTTCTCAAGAAGATGAAATTGTTGACATAACTGTTCCACATGATGTGATCACAAGTAAAGACGATAAGACCATATCGAACTCCCTAGAAGCTCAAACCAATGTGAAGACTCCTGCATCTGATGTGAACACATCCAAAGCTCAACAAGGACTAGCATCAGCTTCTAGTAGTGATGGGTTCAAATTAATTGTTGATCTTTTTGATGAGATCACTCAAAGAAGGACATCCACAAGGAAAGAACCACCATCACGGATCAAGAAAGCACATCCACCATCGATTATGATTGGTGATCCCGAAGAGGTAATGGTTACTTAGAGAAGAAGGTTGAGTGAAATTAATCTATGTTTCTCTTGTAGAACCAAAGAATACAAAGCAAGCTTTGGAGGATGATTGCTGGATATGTGCAATGCATGAAGAGCTTGAGCAATTCAAGAGAAATGATGTGTGGAGCTTGGTTCCTAGACCTGAAGGAATAAACATCATTGGAACCAAGTGGATCTTCAAGAACATGTCTAATGAGTTTGGGAACATGATCAAAAACAAGGTTAGACTTGTTGCACAAGGATACACACAAGTGGAGGGCATTGACTTTGATGAGACAATTTGCTCCCGTGGCCAAACTAGAGTCCATAAGATTGTTGTTAGCTGTTACATGCTGCCTAAACATAAAGCTTTACCAGATGGATGTAAAGAGTGCCTTCCTGAATGGGATGTTGATGGAAAAGGTGTATGTAGAACAGCCTACTGGTTTTCAAGATCGTTACAAGCCAAACCATGTCTTCAAGCTGAAGAAAGGCCTTGTATGGGTTGAAACAGGCCCCAAGAGCATAGTATAAGAGGCTTACCTCATTTCTCCTTGATCATAACTACAAGAGAGGTAATGCTGATAAAACACTTTTCATTATGCATTTTGATGGTGAGTTTTTATGTGCATAGATATATGTTGATGACATTGTTTTTCAATCCACATCTCAAATTCATTTGAATGAATTTGTTGCCTTAATGAAAAATGAATTTGAAATGAGCATGGTATGTGAGTTGAGCATGTTTCTAGGACTTTAGATAAAACAATTTGATAATGGTATGTTTGTGTCCCAAACTAAATATGCCAAGAACATGCTTAAGGGGTTTAATCTTGAAAATGCCAAACATGTAAAACACCGATGAGTTCTACCCTTAAATTATCTAAGGATGAAAATGGGAAAAATGTAGACAACAAATTTTATGAAAGCATGATTGGAAGTCTTTTGTACTTAACTGCTAGCAGACATGACTTGTGTTTCAGTGTAGGTATTTATTCTAGATTTCAGGCTGACCCCTCTGAACTCCACCTAACTGTAGTGAAGAGAATCATGAAATATGTCTCAGGTACATGTGATTTTGGATTGTGGTTTGCATATGACACTAACTCTACCTTGGTTGGTTACTGTGATGGAAATTGGGCTAGAAGCTTGGATGATAGAAAAAGCACTTCAAGAGGATGTTTTTATCTTGGAAATAACATAGTGACATGGTACAGCAAGAAGCAGAACTCCATTTCACTCTCAATTGCTGAGGCTGAATACATTGTTGCAGGAAGCTACTATACAGGTTTTCTGGCTTAAACAAATATTGTCTAATTATTTTGGCTTTGATCAAGGGTGTGCGACTATGTTTTGTGATAACACAAGTACCATTAACATTTCTAGGAATCTTGTTCAACACTCTAGAACCAAATACATTGACATTAGGCATCACTTTATAAGAGACTTAAATGAAGAGAAAATCATTTCACTTGCACATGTAAACACAAACTCTCAACTGGCATACTTGTTTACAAAGGCTTTAGATTTTCAAACATTTGTGAACTTGAGGAAGTCCATTAGACTGATTCAACTTGAGTAAAGTCTTTGTTTTCTGAATAAATTCATAATAAAGTTTACATTATTTTAAATTTCCAAGTGTGCTAATCTGTGTCATGACATGAAGAATGTTCTTTATTGAAAAATTTATGTTGTGAGTGATGAGAGCACAATGTGTTTTCATCTCTTGAAATATGATGACTTTCTTTCATCTTGAGTGTATATTGCCTAGTTCTTGTCACATTTGAAAGAGTTGTCTTGCTTGTAGTGTGAAAGTTATATTGAAGTAATTTTCTAGGATGTAGAGTCCCGTATGTCTTTGGAAAATCTACCATATAGAGGGCTAACTCCTTGCAAGTGTGAAAGCTAAACTTGGTTACTTCTTGAGAGTTTCTACCCATTAAATTTCAGTTGCTATGAAAAGAATTCAAAATTTTGAGATTATGTTCAAAAGAATTAAACAAAAGAAAAAAGGAAAAGGGCATGAGGGAAGGGGGAGATTTCTCTTTGAATATTTGACCAATATGTCATAAATCCCCCCTTGAGGACACAACACACACATATGATACAAAATCTTGTCTTTTACTCATGTATGAACTAAGGTTATAAAGCTTTAATTATTGAATTACATGGGATGAGATTCTCCTTTTGTATCTTTGTTAATGATTGAGAATTGATTTGATTGTCATATGTTTATATCTGTATTACTTGCATCCTTAAAATTTTGTGAAATTTTTTATTGATCTCATGATGTCTTTTTGCCTTATTTTTGTTTTTGTTCAAAATGGAATAAGTGTTTAAAGTCTATAGTTTTTGTGCCAATGTTGCTACATTGAGAGAACATGTTGCCACATGAGTTCTCTTAAGTTCATTCTCTATGATATCTCTTATGCATGTGCTGGCCTGATTTATCAATGTCACAACACTTCACTTGTTGTCCAATGTGCTTACATGACTATGTGAATGTCATCACTTAAATGCTATTCATTTTGATTCATAATTGTCTTTTCTCATGTGTCATCGCATCTAAATTAAAGGTCGTTTTTTTATTTTGGTTTTGTTGGTGTGCTCACATTGCTTTTTGGTGTGCTCACATGGAATTTAAGTGTACATGCACCATTAAAACTCTAGTTTTTTCTAGGGCTTCTTTATAAATGTAGTGACAACGCATATTTTTCACTTTGAACCAAATTGTACCGCCTAAAACTCTTTGCTCTCAAATTCATTTTGAATTTCACATTGTTATTTCTAACATTTGCTGATTTGTGCATAATAGAGCATCAAGAATCTTTCATTGTTGATGTTCTTCTTGCATCAGAATCAAAGAAATGAGTGAGAGAGAGTCGGACCGATGAACCTAAACCATCCAATTCCTCCTCGGAGAAGACTCAATCAGCCTCGATCTCACCCATTGTTGAGTTGCCATCATCAGATTAGCCCTTGATTGAGAGGGTAAAGAAAAAGAAGAAGTCTCATGTCGTCTTGAAACCATCAAAGAAAGCTTCCAAATCTCCAAAAGGAGGAAGAAAAAGGCAAAGACTGTTGCCTCTGAACTAGAAGAGTCGTGTAAACGCTTAACCTTTAACACTCCTCTTGTTGAGTCAAGATTTAATGATTTTGTTGTGCATAGACCCATTTTATGTGAGTCACATGTCAAACTAGATGATTTTCCAGAAATTAGATCCTATTGTGAAAGATAAAAATCGGGAAAAATATGGTTAAAATCCAGTGCATCCCCGTCAAGCATTTGTTTAGGAATTTTATGCCAACTTTAGGAAGAACATTGAAAAGGATTGATTAAAAGAAATCATGTTTCCTTTAGAGGTTTTTGGATCAAGTTTACTGTTGACATGATTAGGTCTATGCTGAGTCGACCTTTCATTGAGAATCCTGATGAGTTGTCTGTGAAGCTTGAGGATCTAGATCAAATGGAAAATTACCTATCTGTTAGGTCTATAACCAAACGGCCTAAGTGTGGCTACCTCCCTTCTAATGTGCTTACATCATTTTACAAAACCTTGTTCAAGATTGCACTGAAAAGCTGGTCACCGTTGCTTCACAACTCCTCAATTAGACTAGAAAAAGCACAGTTCATCTATGGGATTGCCAAGGGTAAAAAAAATTGATTTAAGGATTGTCATATGTTCCAATATCAAATCTGCTGCCTCAGCTAAAGGAAAATCTTTAGCCTTGCCCTTTCCTTCTTAGATC
The DNA here is from genome assembly GCA_026225825.1 of Pistacia integerrima. Lineage (NCBI taxonomy): Eukaryota > Viridiplantae > Streptophyta > Magnoliopsida > Sapindales > Anacardiaceae > Pistacia > Pistacia integerrima. The sequence goes on from CM047747.1 coordinate 13,829,466, forward strand.
TATAGGATTGTTAACCACTACAGTCCAAGAAGACAACCAAATGAGACATTTTTGAAGATCAAACTCATTACTGCCAAGACCTTCAAGATGTGAGCACTACCCCTACCCAAGATGTTCCATCATCCTCTTATGGTGGTTCTGTTGAAGTTAACACGAGGTAGTCTAGGATTATTGATATTTTGTAGGGTTTAGAAAGAAAAATGGATTAAAGACACAATTAGCTATCTGAGCAAATTGCAGACCTTCACTCCACTTTGCAAGCAAAAGTGGATGTTTTTGGAAAAATTGGTGAAGAAGACCAAAGCTAACTTGAATTCATCCCCTACTGTTGATCATTCCACTGTTGATCCAGATCAAGAGGAACAACAAGATGCTAATCAATAAGAGGCTACACAAGTTGCTGTTGTTCTAGCAATTATTCAAGAAGCCCATCAAGAAAGTGTAAATCAACGAGAAGAATTAGCAGCACAACAAATCCCTTCAGATATTCAAGCTAATGATGTACCTCCAAAACCTACTATTTTTAAACCTATTGCACCTCCACGTGAGAAGAAGTAAAAGACCTTGGCAATAAAGAAGAAACTTCCCGTCGAAAGATTATCTAGGCGTTAGAACTTATGAACAAAGAGGGGGAGTAGTTTTTGATGTCTTGACACGGGGAGATTGTGTTAGAATAAGTGCCCTAGAGCCAATCAATTATTGTAAAATTGACTCTGTAATAAATGTTTATTTATCAATAAAAGACATATTCTACTATATTACGTAAATCATATTATATGTATTGATATATGTCCTTAGGATGGTAGAACCGTGACGAGGGCATCAAGTGTTTCAAATCTTGATAGTGAGAACCCTATGATCACATATGGTGGTCATTCTAGAAACGTCCATAGCCCCTAGTATTATTCTAACCAAGGACACAGATAATACGGTAAGGCTATCATAGTGTTGAATGACCCTGTCGAAAGACAATGACTGATCTCACTTGTCAAGGTTGTTTGCCGACAACCTAGTGCAACGCATGGGTGCTTGCTAGAGGCAAGTTCACTCGACAGAATCACTAGAGGATTCCATATGGATGGTAACCTTGGTGTCTATGGAATAAATCCTCTAACGGATGATGGTGCATGTGATCCTTAGACTTGAGATCACCGGAGCTCCTTGTGCACCAATTGGTGTAGTTTGATACTAGCCCAACGTAGTTCTATTTAGAGCTATCAATACAGTAGTGATTGGCTACATTGAGAAGTGTATCGAGACTATGGTGGATCGACAAAGGATTCATCACTTCTCGGTACGGGAGAAGTTATCTCACTGGGTAATTCAGTAAATGGCAATGACACTAAATCTGTGGCCATAGTGGGACTGGGTACTTTAATATTCCTATAATTGGTCTAGTAACTGAATACAAACATGTCAAGGATATCTGAGGTTGATACTATTTCTGTACCTCAGTCTCGATGAGATAACAGTTGATGAAAGGATTTGATTGCACGGTAACCAAACCATTGACAGGCTACGGTTTCCATGAATCCAAATCTATCGGGTGGCCATGATGCCTTGCTAGGGGCCAATCTTGGTTTGTGTAGTGAGACGATTAATTAGTGTTAATCGCAATACTACACACTACCGATATGATGAGGAGCCTACGAGTCACACACTTGGAAGATAATTTAAGAATCAATTTGTGAGAAGGGTATTTTCGTCTTTGAGGACGAAAGGGCATTTTGGTAATCTCATAGTGTAATTAAATTTGTTGAGGTTGTTGCCTGTATTTAATTTTAATAGTAAAATTAAATTAATGAGATTATATTTAAATATATCTATGTATATGTTTAAATGAATTATTATTATTAATTGAATGTTAATATATTATTATATATTATTATATATTAATTGATTTTAATTATAATAATAATTAATTAATTAAAATACCATAAAGGGTGTGTTTGGTTGCAATGGTGAACTAGGGTTGGAGCCCATGGCTATTCCTAAGTGGAATAGGGTTTTAATTTTTGCACTATATAAGTGCAACTTAAAATTAAAACAAGAGATTTGTTCATTCAATTAAAACCCTAGTCCACCCTCTCTCTCTCTCTCTCTCTCTCTCAAGAAGAAAACTTTTCTTGTTCTTCTTTCTTAATTCTTGAAGCCCTTGATTGTTCTAGCAAAATAATCAAGGCTTCTGCGGATTATCTTCGTGTGGACTTCCGTGAGTGCAATCCTACTTTGGATCGATTGATGAAAAATCACGTGAACAGTATACGGTGAACAGTAAGCTTGAATAGTGGACAATAAACAGTAACTGTGAACAGTACATGAATAGTGTTCTTGTCCGAAATCAGAGACATTCGAAGGAGCCTCCAAACATACGTAAGTATTGTAATCCTTGAATGGATTTACTTTATACAGATTTTTGTTTATAAACATGTAAACGGTATAATCTATACTTGGATCTAGGCAAAGAAAGGTAATTGATTTACCGATTAAATTTTTTGTTTTCCGCTATGTATGGTAGATCAATTACTTACAGATTGTTGATGTGGTGACACTAAAGAAGAAGAAGCTGATGAAGCTTTATTTATTATTATTATTATTATTTTTTTTTTTTTTTTTTTTTTTTTGCCTTGATTTCATGTTGAACTGATTTTCATTATCTGTTTTTACTTTGATTTGCAGAACTTTCTTATTATTATCTGCTTATGCTTTGTTTTGAACTAATTGCTTATGCAGTTGTTTCTTTGAGTTTTGTGCAGAGAATTGCACTTTTATGTTTGCTGATTTTTTCTTCCAAGTTTTGTTTATGAACTACATTTGCTAATGTAGTTTTTCTTTCATGTGCAGAGAACAATTCAATCCTTGTTTGTGTGAATTGAACTAACCATTTTTGCTATTTGATTCGTAATCACTTGGAAGTGATTTGGTTTAGTTACTCAGGGGGAGTATACTAATTGAGGGGGATTTATTCGATTTAGTTTGATTTAACTTAATGCAAAACTGATTTTTATCGATGATATTGATTGTGTTTTTCTTAAGTTCTCTTAGATGTTTTTGTTTCTAACTCATCTCTATGCCTTGATGATTATGCCTCTTATGAGATATGTTTTTATGTTGTGTTTATCACTTGTTTCTTGTTGATTAATTGAAGTTGTGTTTGAGACAGGTGTGTTTGTGAAAAGATTGTGCTTTGTTCATAAGTTTGACAAAGGGGGAGATTGTAAGTATTTTTGTTAAATTATGAATTCAGTATGGCAACACCGATTTTCTATGTGGTAACATCATTTTGTTTATGCACAATTGTTTTTTGTTTTTATGGTGTTACCACACTCATTGTCCGTGTGATGACACTTGCCTAGCTAGATTAACATCATTTTGTTTATGCATAATCGTTTTATGTTTTTATAGTGTCACCACACTCATTGTCTGTCTGATGACACCTGCCTAGCTAGATTTTTATATACACATGTTGTGTCTCCATTTGATGTTAGGATTTTATTCTTATCTGAGACATGTGTAAGCGATCTGATGAGACACCCTGCAACAATCACCACAAAACAGCACAAACAACCCAAAATAGCAGAGAAAAGAGTTTCAACAAATCAAGGATAAACCGGATTATATTTCTAGAGAATGAAATTAGAGAAAGTAGCTACACAATAAGAACTCAAACAGATGGTTCCCAGCAATTCGAGGAGCTGAGGGCCTTCCTCAATGACTCTATAGAAATTATTGTGTCCTTCCCTAAAACTGACCTCACTATATATACTATTTCCTTAACTAAAATATTCCCTCCATTAACAACTTGATTCCCCACAAACACGTGAACAGTAATAACCAATTCTCACAACAAACATGCACCTCACACTTCCAATGACTTACTGCCCTTTATGCCCTTTGTATTGATAGACATTTTTAATGGGAGGTCTATCAATGCCACACTCCTCCCCCCCCACCCAAGGAGAGCCACCTTATCCTCAAGGTGGAAATGAGGAAATTGCATCTTGATAACTTCGTAAGCCTCCCAAAAAGCCTCAAATGAAGCCAAGTCCTTCCATTTTATAAGAACTTCCCGAGAGCCATCTAATAAAGTGCGGACAGCCAACACCGATTCCCATTGAACAAGAAGTTCCATGTCCTCGATGAGGAAAGATGGAAGTGGCTGGATGGGGACAAAGTTGTGCAGGCTACGTTTGAGCAGAGAGATATGAAAGACTGGATGAATTTTTGCCGTAAAGGGCAGCTCCAACCTATAAGAACCTACCCAATCTTCTCCAATATGGGGAAAAAGGCCATAAAACCGAGGACTCAACTTTTCATTCAGCTCTTTGGCCAATGACTTGAAATGATATGGTTGGAACTTCAAATACACCTGGTCCCCAGCTTGAAAACTAACATCCCGACGGCATAGGTCAGTTGTTTCCTTCATCTGCCCTTGAGCAACAGACAAGTTATGTTTCAACTCATCCAAGATGGAATTTCATGCAGCCATTTGCTGGTTTACTTCTTCCACTAATGAAGGGTAATATGTAAATTTGAGGAGAGTGGGTGGATCCCTGCCATATAGAGCCTTTAAGGGGGTAATTTCAATAGAGCTATGATAGGTGGTATTATACCAATATTCTGCCTAGGGCAGCCACCGAGGCCATTGTTTAGGCTGCGAGCTATAGAAACACCGTAAGTAAGTTTCCAAACAGCGGTTGACCACCTCTGTCTAGCCATCGATTTAAGGGTGGTATACCGAACTAAACTTCAAAGAGGTGTCAGCGGCCTTGAACAGTTCTTGCCAAAAGTGACTGACAAAGACCCTATCTCTGTCCCAAACAATTGACTTTGGAAAACCACGGAGCTTCACAATGTCGAAGATAAATATAGTAACAACATCCTTAGCGCTGTAGGGGTGGCACAGAGAAATGAAATGGCCATATTTAGTGAGACCACTACCATTATGGTATCCAACCCTTTTGCTTTGGGTAACCCTCTAATGAAGTCCATGCTAATATCTTTAAAAACCTGGGAGGGAATGAGTAAGGGTTAAAGGAGGCCTGCGGGTTTTAGAGCAAAAATATTTATTTAATTGACAAATGGAGCACCGCTGGACATAATCTTGCACATCCTTCTTAATGCCATCCCAAAACACTATATTCATCTGTCATTTATAGGTTTTGAAAAAACCTGAATGGCCCCCTCCTAGGCTGCAGTGAAACTCGCCTAACAGCTTAGGAATGAACTTCGAATTTTTTGGTAAGACTAACCTGTTTTTGTTAAGGAGGCAGCCACGGCGAAGGCCATAATGGGTTTGACTGGAGGGGTCAAAAAGAAGTTCTTGGATGATGGCTTAGAGCTTGGGATCTGTTGTGCTTCAGCAACTAAATCATCAAATTTTGAAAATTGGACCACCGAAATGGCCTCCAATTCAGTCCCCTCTCCTCATCTAGAAAGGCATCAACCACCTGGTTGGAGCTTCCAGGTTGGTAATGGATTTCAAAAGAGAACCCTAGGAGCTTAGAAATCCATTTTTGCTGGTCGGGCGTCTTAACTCATTGATTTGTCAAAAACTGTAGACTTCGTTAGTGATAAGAGTGTAATTTATATATTTTTTTATTCCTTCCATATTATGTTTTTTGTTATGTTTTATACCTAGTTGAGTTGATTAGAGTTTATTTTGTAAGTTTGGCATATTTGGATAGACTTTCTGAAATAATTGAGAAAAGATTAGAAAATTCCAGATTTTTTGTTATTCGACCGAAATCTTTGCGTTTTTCAGGTTTTTCATGGAGTCAGATTTCTTGATTGCAAAAGTGTTCCTCATAAAAAGTAAAGTAGACAAATCAAGCCTTCCAGGAAGGTATTATGGGCAAGAATCTGAGTTCGTTTGGGCCCTCATTAGTTGTTGTAAAATCGGACTTGGAATCCTATTCGCGAAAGGAATTCCTGGCTGAGTATTGAGTCGTCGAATGGGCCTAACTTGAGCTTCAGATATCGAAAGCAAGGTGATTCAAAAGCCTAAATTCATCTACACATCCAGGACTACAACGTTTATGAAGTGACCAAGCCCAGAAAAGTTATTTTACATTTTGAGAATCCTGGTGCAAGCTGGATTACGAATTCTGTTTTCCATATTTGATAAGGAATTGACAGCTTTGGAAGTCTGTCGTTTAGGAAAGGTCTAGGAAAGTAATTTCTGTTTTTCCTGGGGCAGAATTGAAGGAAAAACACGTTATTTATTTATGAGTTGTTAGGTTAAATGAGGGGAGGAAGAACGACAGTGGATGTTTTTTTTTTTTTTTTTTTGAGTTTTTTACTTTCTACATCAATATGTGCAGATGATCTTTCTTCTTCAGTTCAAGGGGATTTTGAAGCCTGAATTCATGTCATTGATGTAACTTAACTTCAGTAACATTGTTCTTAATCTCTTTCTTATTGGAATTATTTATGTTATTCTGTTTTAATTGTTTATTATTTTTGTTTGGGTGATTTAGTAATGGCCTGCTAAATTGTTTAATCAGAATTTTATCTGTTAGAATTAGGAATTGTGATACGTAATTGTCCTCTTTCTATTCAAAGAGTAACACATGATGATAGATGATTACGAACAAGTTCTCAATCTGTCACCTTGAATAACATAACCTAAGTTAAATAATCCGATCTTGCGTGATTATTGCTAGGATTGATCTATTTTCCTAAATCTTAAGGCTACCATTGAATTAAACTTAGATAGCTTATTCTAGGTTGTTCAAGGGTTAGGATCTCATTGAAGAGCTTATTTCAGTAGTGACAATTAAGGGAAAATTCGAGTAACAGAGCTTGTTGTTTCCTAGGATCAATAATTCCATAATAACGAGATAGAATAATGTTACGGTTAGTTCATGTCCAATGTATGTTTAGGTGGATCTTGAACCGAGAACTGGTTGTTTTTAATCTGATATTTTCTACCATTAGAGATTTATTCGTTTCACTTTAGATTGCATTGTCTACAACCCCTTTCATTATTTTGTTGTCATGTTTACTATTTAGGATCTTATTTTATTTTATTTTTCTATTGTTTTCGTTGTGGTTATTGGTTAGAATATAGGATTTAATCGAATCATTCCCTGTGAGATCGACCCTTGCTCACCCTATATGCATTTTAGTAGTTAGGTTAGTAAGGTTATTAATTTGGAGCATTCGGCACGCTACCAAATTTTGGCGCCGTTGCTGGGGAATGTTCTTTGTCGATTTTTTATGTTCTATGCTCTTTTGTTATTTCATTTAATCAGTGTTTAGTTGTGTTTTTCATTTTGTTCAATTGTGATTTTTAGATTCTTGAAAGAAAAAAAATGAATAGTAGTACTATTCCTGGGAGAAATTTTGGTTGAATTAGGAGTGCTGTGAGTACTTGTTTCGAAGGAAACGAAATTCTGAGCAAGACTAGAAATTTCTAGCCCCGCCCTCTCGTCGTCAAATTCGATCATTTAATAATTTTTTTTATTAGTTTTTATTTATTTAGGCTTAATTTGGTGATTTTAGTTGGTTTATGACTCGATCCAATCCTACAGGAGAGTTGGAATTTGATCCAAAAATCGAACGCATTTACAGAAGTTGCAAAAAGATGCATGTCAAGCAAGTTCTTCATCTCTTGGTCTCAATATAGCTCTTGGTTCAGCATCCCACAGTTCATCAAGTGATCCAGATTCAGAAATAGAAGAAGAGATGGTTGCTGGCATAACATTAAAGGAGTTGGCTGCCCCTGATTTTAGTCAGCAGCCTTTGTGTATTCAATACCCTACTTTAGATGTTGCTTTTTGTTAGGAAACGATCTATTGAGGCAGCGGAAAACAAAATCAATAATGACAAGGATCGTTCCATAGAACCAAGATCAGGGTACAATTTTACAATTTATATCACAATAAGAATCTACAGAAAATTAATCTAGAGTTTAAGAAACCATACGCACGTTTGGAGGCTCCTCCAAGTTTGTCTCTGAATGTGTTTTGCTACCGACCCAAGTATAGGATCGAACCGACGTAGTCCACACGAAGACAATCATAAGGAACTAAGGAGGGATTTGCTAGATCCTCCTTAGCCTTAAGAATCAAGAAGAAATGAAGAGTGTTTTAATTTTTCAATCAAAACTGAATCTGGCGTGGGAAAGAGTTTGGGGCACCTTCTTTCCCGGTTGGTCCTTTCAGCCACAGTTTATTTCCTATGGTTTGAACGGAATAATCGCGTGTTTCGTCGGCATTGTAGCTCTCGCAGAGATATTGTCTTAGCTATTTGTGATCTAATTCGGGCCAAGGTTTTGCGTCTAGCACCTAAGTACGAGATCTCGACTCAGCTCCATGTGATATGGCATCTTCCTGATTAGCTTTGTAAAGAGCCTGCGTGCTCTTTTGTGCCGGTTTGTGGCCTTGTTTTTTATGGCATCTTCTTGCTTTGTGGGGAGCCTACGTGATCTCTTTATGCTTTTCGTGACTTTGTGGGTTTTCCCACGGGTTTTTGACTGAGAGTTATCAGTCATCCTCTTGGGGTATGCCCCTCGTATTTGTACATTTTTGGTCTTTAATACATACTTACCTTATCCAAAAAAAAAGAGTTTGGGGCTCTGTGTGTGTGTTTTTTTTTTTTTTTTTTCAATGAATGAAATAATGAATGACCTTCTTCCTTTTACAATTAAAACATTTCTTTTATAGTAACATTTTAATTGCCCTATTCCCATATGGAATAGGCTTGGGCTCCAACCCAAACACCCCATGTTTCCAAACACTCCCAATTAGATATTTATTTTAATTCATCATTATCTCAATTAAAATCCATTAATACATATTTAATATATATATTAACATTTAACAATAATGATAATTTATTTAAATATATGCTAAGACATATTTAAATGTAATTTCACTTATTTAATTTTTTTAACAAATTAAATTAAACGGCTCAACCTCAGCAAATTTAATTGCATTGTGAAATTACCAAAATACCCTTTCGTCTAAAAAGACGAAAACGCCCTTCTTACTTCCTGAGTCTTAAATTATCTTCTATGTGTGGGACCCATAGGCTCCTCATCATACCGGTAGTGTATAGTATCACGATTAACACCAATTAATCGTCTCACTTATACACAGACCATGATTAGCCCCTAGCAAGGCATCATGGCTACCCGATAGATTCGGATTTAGCAAAGTAGCTACCTGTCAACGATATGGTTACTGTACAATTAGAGCCTTTCATCATACGTTATCTCGATGAGACGAAGGCATAGAAATAGTGTCAACCTTCGGACACTCTTGATATTATGTCTTCAGTTGCTAGACCAATGACCTGTATTATAATCTGGATAAAGCAACAACTCAATCCCACTGTGACCACAGTTTCAGTGTCATTGCCATATACTGAATTGCGCCATGAGATAACTTCTACCACACTCGAGAGTGATGAATCCTCTGTCTATCCACCCTAGTCTTGATACACTCCTTGATGCAGCCAATCACCACCGTATTGACAGCTCTGAAAAGAACTGTGTTAGGCTAGTGTCAAGCTACACCAATCGGTGCATAAGGCACTCCGGTGATCTCAAATCTAAGAATCACATGCACCACCATTCATTAGAGGATTTGTTCCATAGGCACTAGGGTTACCATCCATATGGAATCCTCTAGTGGGTTAGTCTAGTGAACTTGCCTACAGCAAGCACCCATGTGTGGCACCAGGTTATCACCAAACAACCTTGACAAACGAGATCAATCACTGCCTTTCAACTGGGTCGTTCAACACTATGATAGCTTTACCGTATTATTTGTGCCCTTACTTTAGAATAATACTGAGGCTACGGACGTTTCTAGAATGGCCACCATATATGCTCATAGGGTTCTCACTATCAACATTTGAAACACTTGATACCCTCGTCACGGTTCTACCATTCTAAGGACATATATCAATACATATTGCAATAATAATGATTTACACGATATAGAATAAAATGCTTTTTATTGATTAATGAACATTATTACAAAGAGTCAATTCTATAATAATTGATTGGCTCTAGGGCATCTACTTTAATACTTTTGAACTTAAGTTTGGTCTAATTCACTTGTTGCCTACATTTCGTGGTCGTGCAGGTGAAGATCCAAATAAACATCTAAAAGAGTTCCACGTAGTCTGTTCAAGCATGAAACCGACAAGGGTGACAGAGGAACAGATTAAGTTGCGAGCTTTCCCTTTTTCATTGGGGGATGATGCAAAGGATTGACTCTATTATCTACCATCGGGACAGTTATAACATGGAACGAGATGAAAAGGCTATTTTTAGAAAGATATTTCCTAGCATCCAAAGCTGCCACCATTAGGAAAGAGATATGTGGTATAAGGCAATATAATGGAGAGACATTGTATGAATATTGGAAGCGATTCAAGAAGCTATGTGCAAGCTGTCCTCACCACTAGATAAGTGATCAATTGTTAATTCAGTATCTCTATGAAGGATTGCTGCTTATGGAAAGAAACATGATAGATGCAGCAAGTAGAGGTGCGTTGGTGGATAAAACTCCTGAAGCTGCCAAACATTTAATCTAAAACATGGCTGCCAATTCCCAACAGTTTGGTACAAGACATGATGCACCACCCAAAAGGGTGAATGAGGTAAGTACATCTTCCATTGAACAACAACTATCTGATCTTACCTCTCCTGTTAGACAGTTGGGTGTAGGGAATGCATAACAGGTAAAAGCTTGTGGGATATGTTCGACAATGGGACACCAAACGGACATGTGCCCAACACTTCAAGAGGAAGGGGCTAAAGCAGTTAATGCAGCAAGAAACTTTCCTGGACCATCGAGGCAGTATGATCCTTACTCTAACACGTACAATCCAGGTTGGAGGGATCATCCGAATTTCAGTTATGGAGGAAATAGACAAGTAGGAGTTGGACAAAAATTCTTCCAGAATAGATAACAACAAGGTTTTCAACCAAAGCAACCGCCTCACAGATTCAAACTCATCCTTGGAAGATATAGTTAAGTCTCTTGCTTTGAATACCAAAAAGTTTCAACAAGATACAAGATCTATATTCAAAGTCTAGAGAATCAGATGGGTAAAATGGCAACTACTATAAGTCGTTTAGAGGCTCAAGTTAGAGGGAAGTTGCCTTCTAAAATAGTGGTGAATCCAAAGGAAAATGTGAATGCAGTGACGCTAAGAAGTGGCAAGAAAATGGAAGAACCAAAGCTGAACATTTCGAGTGTAGCAAAAGAAGCAGAAATTGAAGATGAAATTGAGAAAGAAGAGGCTATGACTGAATCAAAGGTAATTCATAACCCTTCAATTCAACTTCAGTCTAATACTTTACCTTTTCCTAGTAGATTCGCGAAGTCAAAGAAAGAAGAGAAGGATAAAGAAATTTTAGAGATGTTTTGCAAGGTGGAAGTGAATATACCTTTGTTGGATGCAATTAAGCAAGTGCCAAGGTATGCAAAATTTCTTAAGGAGCTATGCACCAATAAGCAGAAGTTGAACGGTGATGAGAAGATAATAATGGGAGAAAATGTGTCAGCAGTTTTCCAAAGAAAATTTCCTCCCAAGTGCAAGGATCCAGGTATGTTTACAATTCCTTGTAAGATAGGTAACACCAAAATTGAGAGAGTTATGTTAGATTTAGGAACTTCAATTAATGTTATGCCACGATCTATTTATGCTTCATTAAATCTAGGTCCTGTGAAAGATACTGGTGTTATTATCCAATTGGCTGATCGTACTAATGCATACCCTGAAGGGGTAGTTGAAGACGTTCTTGTGCGGGTCAATAAGTTAGTGTTTCCTGCTGATTTTTACATTCTGGATATGGATTATTCTTCTTCTCCTGACCCTGCACCTATCTTACTTGGAAGACCATTCCTAAATACAGCTCGGACAAAAATAGATGTTCATGATGGTACCCTCACAATGGAATTTGATGGTGAAGTAATTCGTTTTAATATTTTTGATGCCATGAAATACCCAACTGATGTTCATTCTATTTTTGCTATTGATGTTGTTGATTATGTTGATTCCATAGCACAAGAGATCTTTGAGCTAAATAATGCAGATGAGTTAGAGGTTGCCCTTACCAAACATGTGGAATCAGAGGAGAAATGAGAGATAGAGCTCAGTGAAGAATTGAAGAAGACAGAGGCAACTTTACATTCTTTAAAATGGAATCAGATGAGAAAGGAGAGATAGAGCTCAGTGAAGAATTGAAGAAGCAGGGTGGCGACTTTACGTTCTTTAAAACCGATTCCGTAAAGGTATGGAGTTTCTTTTCTAAAGCTGTCTGATTCTCACCAGAAATTATTGCCTTCTGTTTTGCAAGCCCCTACACTAGAGTTGAAGCCATTACCGGCCCATTTGAAGTATATGTACTTGGGAGAAAATGAGACATTGCCGGTAATTATGTCGAAGAAGTTAACACCCAATCAAGAAGAGAAACTGGTTTAAATGTTGTGGGAACATAAGGAAGCGATTGGCTGGACCATAGCTGACATTAAGGGGTTAGTCCTTCCATATATATGCATTGGATTTTGCTTAAAGAAGGTGCCAAACCGACACAGGAAGCGCAACGCAGATTAAATACCCCAATGATGGATGTGGTGAAAAAAGAAATCCTAAAGCTTTTAGATGCTGGGGTAATTTATCCGATTTCAAACAGTAAGTGGGTAAATCCATGCAAGTGGTCCCCAAGAAATCTGGTGTTACAGTTGTGAAAAATCAAGACAATGAGTTGGTCCCTACACGTGTTCAGATAGGCTGGCGTGTGTGTATTGATTACAGGAAGTTGAACTCAACAACTCGAAAAGATCCTTTTCCACTTCCCTTTATTGATCAAATGCTTGAGAGGTTAGCTGGTCATATTTATTATTATTTTCTTGATGGATTTTCAGGGTATAACCAGATTGTCATAGCACTGGAGGATCAAGAGAAGACGACATTCACATGTCCATTTGGTACTTTCGCCTATCGCCGAATGCCATTTGGTCTCTGCAATGCTCCAGCCACATTTTAGCGATGTATGGTAAGTATCTTTTCAGAATATGTCGAGTCAATTATAGAGGTTTTTATGGATGATTTTAGTGTCTATGGTGATTCATTTGATCAGTGCTTACATAACCTTACACTAATTCTAGACAGATGCATGGAAACTAACCTTGTACTTAACTGGGAAAAATGTCATTTTATGGTAGAGCAAGGTATAGTTTTGGGGCTTATTGTTTCATCCAAAGGAATAGAGGTTGATAAGTCTAAGATAGATTTGGTTACAGCTTTACCTTACCCCGCCAATGTGCGAGAAGTTCAATCTTTTCTTGGCCATGCAAGTTTCTATCAGAGATTTATCAAGGACTTTTCAAAAATCGCATTGCCCCTATGCAGACTGTTACAAAAAGATGTGGCTTTTCAGTTTGATGAGCAGAGCAAGGAGGCATTTGACAAGTTGAAAACATTGTTGACGACAGCACCGGTGATACAACCACCTAATTGGGATCTACTTTTCGAAATTATGTGTGATGCGAGCAACTACGCATCAGGTGTTGTCGTGGGTCAAAGAGTTGGCAGAGCTTGTCACGCCATTTATTATACATCCAAGACCTTGAATGGCGCCCAGCTCAATTATTCTACAACTGAAAAAGAACTTTTATCTGTTGTTTTTGCTTTAGAAAAATTTCAGTCATATTTGTTGGGTGCTAAAGTCATTGTTTTTTCTGATCATGCAACTCTTAGGTACTTTCTCACAAAGAAGGAGGCAAAACCAAGGCTAATTAGATGGATTCTTCTACTCTTGGAATTTGATTTGGAGATTAAAAATAAAAAGGGAGTAGAGAATGTTGTAGCAGACTACCTTAGCCGTTTGGTTCGTGACAAAGATGAGCTTCCTTTGCAAGAAACATTTCCGGATGAGTAATTGTTTTCCATTGAAATGGTGTCACCATTGTATGTCGATATTGTAAATTTTTTAGAGCTCAAAAGGACAAGATCAAGAGTGATGCTAAGTATTATACCTGGGACGATCCATATCTGTGGAAGCATTGTGCTGACCAAGTGATAAGAATGTGAGTACCTGAACATGAATTTATTCCTATTTTAACCTTCTATCATACCTATGCATGTGGAGGATATTTTGGACCACAGAGGACAGCTCCTAAGGTATTGGAATGTGGTTTTTATTAGTCATCATTGTTCAAGGATGCCTACATGTTCTGTAAGTCATGTGATAATTGCCAAAGAATAGGAAACATTTCTCATAGAGATCAAATGCCATAATCTCCTATATTAATTGTTGAAATTTTTTATGTCTGGGGCATTGATTTTATGGGTTCGTTTCCTATTTCCTTTGGTAATGTTTATATTATTTTAGCTGTTGATTATGTTTCCAAATGGGTGGAGGCGAAAGCCACCAAAACTGACACTTCAAAGGTTGTTGCAGATTTTGTTAAAACTAACATTTTTGTCAGGTTTGGGATACCAAGGGCCATAATCAGTGATAAGGGCACTCATTTTTGCAACAGGACAATGGAGGCATTGCTTAAGAAATACCATGTCACACACAAGGTTTCCACATCGTACCACCCACAAACCAATGGCCAAGCTGAGGTGTCAAATAGAGAGATCAAGTCCATTTTGGAAAAGACAGTGAACCCAAATAGGAAGGATTGGTTTGAGATTAGATGATGCATTATGGGCATACAGAACAACATATAAGACACCTATTGGCATGTCCCCAAACAGATTAGTGTTCGTAAGCCGTGTCATCTTCTAGTAGAATTAGAGCACAAGGCCTATTGGGCAATCAAGCATTGCACTATGGAAATGAAGGAAGCTGGCGTTAACAGGAAGTTGCAATTGCAAGAACTTGAGGAGTTGAGGAATGATGCCTACGAGAGTTGACACATCTACAAAGCAAAGACTAAGGCCTTTCATGACAAGATGATCTCTAGGAAGAATTTTTCTGTTGGACAAAGAGTCCATTCTTTTTCATTCAAGGCTGAAGTTATTTTCGGGTAAGTTACGTTCTTGTTGGGTGGGACCTTTTATTGTGACTAATGTTTTTCGTCATGGTGCAGTAGAAATCCAAAGTTTGAAAACAAATAAGGTGTTTAAGGTCAATGGACATAGGCTTAAGCCTTACTGTGAAAGGTTCCAAGTTTGCAATATTGAGGAGGTGGGATTGGAGGAGGGTCGATACATGAGTAATGATGACCATGCAGAGAGTCGGGCTAACGACTTTAACCAAAGGAGCTGCTTGGGAGGCAACCCAAGAATTCATATTTGATTTTCTTTTCCTTTGAATTTAGGTTTTTTTTTTTTTATTTGCCATATTTATTTTATTTTTATTTTTTTGTTTTGTTTTATTTGCCTGTCTCTACATTTGGGTCTTACATTGGGGACAATGTAAGTTTTAAGTGTGGGGGAGAAGTTAGGCTTTAGGTGTATGTTATGTTTTTTTTTTATAAAATAAAAAAACAAAAAAAAGGAGTTTTTGTTTTTAGGAAGGTTTATGCTTTAAGTCATGTCTTTGAACGTCTAGTGATGCATGAAATAGTAACTTGACTTTGTTATTGAGCATATTCCTTGACTTAGGATGTTAGCAATATTTCATAAAATAGAGTTAATCAGACTTGAATCTTTGTAGTTTTGAAAGAATATGTCTTGATAAGTTGTGCGAACTTGGTGACGAAGCATGATTGAGGAGTGTATGACAACCCTTTAAAAAAAAAAAAAAAAAAAAGGTATGTCATGGGTCGAAATGGAGCATAAAACGTACTCACTCATAAACACAACCATGAAATGAGATGGAGCATAAAATGCACTCATTTTTTCAAAACAGAAAATTATAAAAAAAAAATTCCTTAGTTTGCTACCCAGTTTGTAGTAGTAAAGAGAAATAGTTGAGGAAAAAGTTGAGAGGTGAGTTGTACATGAATTGGTTGTGATTAGTTTCCTTGTTTGCATTGAGTGATTAAGAGTAATTGTGGAAAATGATGAAGAGAGATGAATGTCCTTAACTCTACTTTATTTTATTTTGTTGCTTCCTAAGTTAGGTATGAATATGCATGGATTAAATATTGTTGCTGATGCATCATGATGGTGTTCTTGATATGACTTGAGTGTAGTTTTTTTTTAGTGTTTGAATTAGTTTGCCCGATGACGTGTAAAAGCTAAGTGTGGGGGAATTTGATAAGAGTGTAATTTATATATTTTTTTATTCCTTCCATATTATGTTTTTTGTTATGTTTTATGCCTAGTTGAGTTGATTAGAGTATATTTTGTAAGTTTGGCATATTTGGATAGACTTTATGAAATAATTGAGAAAAGATTAGGAAATTCCAAATTTTTTGTTATTCTGACCAGTGCTGCGTTTTCCAGGTTTTTCATGGAGTCGGATTTCTTGATTGCAAAAGTGTTCCTCAGAAAAAGTAAAGTACACGAATCAAGCCTTCTAGGAAGGTATTATGGGCGAGAATCTGAGTTCGTTTGGGCCCTCATTAGTTGTTGCAAAATCGGACCTGGAATCCTATTCGCAGAAGGAATTCCTGGCTGAGTATTGAGTCGTCGAATGGGCCTAATTGGAGCTTCAGATATCGAAAGCAGGTGATTCAAAAGCCTAAATTCATCTACACATCCAGGACTACAACTTTTGTGAAGTGACCAAGCCCAGAAAAGTTCTTTTACATTGTGAGAATCCTGGTGCAAGCTGGATTACGAATTCTGTTTTCCATATTTGATAAGGAATTGACAGCTTTGGAAGTCTGTCGTTTAGGAAAGGTCTAGGAAAGTAATTTCTGTTTTTCCTGGGGCAGAATTGAGGAAAAACACGTTATTTATTTATGAGTTGTTAGGTTAAATGAGGGGAGGAAGAACGGCAGTGGATTTTTTTTTTTTTTTTTTTTTTTTTTTGAGTTTTTTACTTTCTACGTCAATATGTGCGGCTGATCTTTCTTCTTCAGTTCAAGGGGATTTTGAAGCCTGAATTCATGTCATTGGTGTAGCTTAACTTTAGTAACATTGTTCTTAATCTCGTTCTTATTGGAATTGTTTATATTATTCTGTTTTAATTGTTTATGATTTTTGTTTGGGTGATTTAGTAATGGCCTGCTAAATTGTTTAATCGGAATTTTATCTGTTAGAATTAGGAATTGTGATACGTAATTGTCCTCTTTCTATTCAAAGAGTAACACATTATGATAGATGATTACGGACAAGTTCTCAATCTGTCACCTTGAATAACATAACCTAAGTTAAATAATCCGATCTTGCGTGATTGTTGCTAGGATGATCTATTTTCCTAATTCTTAAGGTTGCCATTGAATTAAACTTAGATAGCTTATTCTAGGTTATTCAAGGGTTAGGATCTCATTGAAGAGCTTATTTCAGTAGTGGCAATTAAGGGAAAATTCGAGTAACAGAGCTTGTTGTTTCCTAGGATCAATAATTCCATAATAACGAGATAGAATAATGTTACGGTTAGTTCATGTCCAATGCATGTTTAGGTGGATCTTGAACCGAGAACTGGTTGTTTTTAATCTGATATTTTCTACCATTGGAGATTTATTCGTTTCACTTTAGATTGCATTGTCTACAACCCCTTTCATTATTTTGTTGTCATGTTTACTGTTTAGGATCTTATTTTATTTTATTTTTCTGTTGTTTCGTTGTGGTTATTGGTTAGAATATAGGATTTAATCGAATCATTCCCTATGGGATCGACCCTTGCTCACCCTATATGCAATTTAGTAGTTAGGTTAGTAAGGTTATTAATTTGGAGCATTCGGCACGCTACCAGTTGGTCAGGTTTAATGATAAATTTTCGCCCACTAAGGTAGTGGCTCCATTTGTAGACACCAAACACAGTTGCCATCAATTCCCTTACGTACACCAATTTTTTTGGGGACTGGCTGGAGAAAGCTTGGCTAAGGAATGCTATAAGGCAATGATTCTAGACCAGGACAGCTCTTGTAACTTGTTCCAAAGCCTCCATGTGAACTTCAAATGGAAGGTAAAATCAGGGACTGCCCGAACAGGGACCAATGTCATTGTTGTTTTAAAGGCTTCAAAAGCTCGCTGTGCTTAGTCATTCCATGCAAAAGAGTCATTTCACAGCAACTATGTCAAAGGCTTTGCGATTAAACCATAATTATGTACAAAGCGGTGATAATAGCCAGTTAGCCCCAAGAATCCCCTTTATCCTTTGATTGTGTATGGAATTGGCCAAGACAGCATTGATTCAATCTTCTGTGGGTCAACCTCTACCCGTTTTGATGAAATTAAGTGACCCAAATACTCTAATCTCTGACAGGCAAACCGACACTTCTTGTAATTTACTACTAATTCATGCTTGGTGAGGATTTGAGAGGCTTGTCTCATGTGGAGCAGATGAGTCTCCAAATCAGGGCTGTAAATGAGGATATCGTCAAAAAATACGAGTATGAACTTCCTCAAAACCGGTTTAAAGATGATATTCATTAAAGCTTGAAAGGTGGAAAGGGCGTTGGTTAATCCAAAGGGCATGACCAGGAATTCATAATGCCCTTCGTGAGTCCGAAAGGCTATTTTGGGTACATCCTCCTCCTTAATCCATATCTGGTGGTAACCTGATTTCAGATCCAGCTTTGTAAAAATTGCTGCCCCTGACAGCTCATCCAGCAATTCATCAATTGAGGGGATAAGGAACTTGTCTGGGAGAGTGAGGTTATTGAGTGCCCTGTAATCGACACAAAAATGCCAACTACCATCTTTCTTCTTAACCAACAACACAGGGCTAGCAAAAGGACTGGTACTAGGTTGTATAATTCTTGCCACCAGCATCTCACCCACCAACTTTTCTATTTCATTTTTTTTGGGAATATGACTATTTGTATGGGAGAATGTTATGGGGTTTGGCATTAGCTTCTATGACTATTGCGTGGTCAGTGGGTCTTTTAGGTGGTAGCTTGGTAGGCTATTCAAACAGGTGGCTAAATCCATCTACAACTACAGCAACTGCAAGATCAACAAGTTCCTCTGTTTCCTCTCCTTTAATGTCGATGGAACAAAATTCAATCACATACCTAGCATCCTCCCTCTGCATAATTTTAGCATTGCTTTAAGTGACACGACCGTCTTGACTAAAGAAGGATCCTCTTGTAAAATTACCCTCTTCCCTTCACTGATAAATGTCATTGTCATATTTTTCCAATTGGCACACACATCGCCCAGTGTACTTAACCAAGAAATTCCCAACACCACATCTGCCCCTCCTAATTCAAATGGAAAAAAATCCTGCCTCAATTCAATCCCTTGTATCCTCAAATTCACTCCTCTGCAAATACCCTCCCCTTTGACCGTAAAGCCATTCTCTATCATAACCCCAAACAATTTCCCTCTCTCAATTACGAGACCTAATTTTCGCACCAAATCATGCAAAATAAAATTGTGGGAAGCCTCACTGTCAACCAAAACAATCACCTCCTCCCCTCCAATCATCCCTTTGAGTTTTAGAGTTTTATCTGTGGTTACCCCTACAATTGAATGCATAGATAAAGCCAATGGGTTACCTTCGTTGAAAGCTTCCGAGATGGGTTCAGGACTGACTTCATCTTTTTCTGTTTCGTCGTCGTCGGTCACTAACAGGATCTAGAGCGACTTGCTCCTACATCTATGATTTGGCCCAAATTTGTCATCGCAGCAAAAACAGAGGCCTTTGTCTTGCTTGTGTTGCAATTTGACATCGGACATTCGCCAAAAAGTTTCACCGTGAAAGTTTGGCGTCATGGATTCGACTTAGCAACTTCTGTCGTGAAATCGATTTGGGAACAAATTCGGACCTAACTCTAGATTTCGTGGTGGATTTACCAATGAGTTTGGGTGCCTGGGTTCTAGGCTTGGGGTGACCCAAGTATAAGTGTTTATTCTATTAACTTGGGCCTTAGCAAACCTGGGTCTTTTCTTTTCTAGAACCCAGTTTCTTTCCTCCACGCGATAGGCTTGATCCATTAGCGCAAAAAGAGAAGTGGGCTGAGTTAAACGTAATTCAGCTCTTACTTCCTCCTTTAGCCCATTCGTAAAGACCCCCATTAGGAGATCTTCTCCTACCTCGCTAAGGGAGCCGCGTGAGCTTCAAAGTTCTCCTTGTATTCTGTTACTGTACCAGTCTGCTTCAGCACTACGAGAGCTTCATAAGCTGATCCTTTAAACGACAATCTGAATCTCTCAACCACGGCAGACTTAAAATCTTTCCAAGAACTAATTGGTGCCCTAGACTTCACCCCACTAATATCAGTTCAAGGCACAACCCTCCATACACACGGCGGCCGTTGCCACCTTTTCTCTCTCTTCGTATTGGTTCACTAAGAAATATCGGTCAGCTCTGAATGTCCAACCATAAGGATTTTCCCCATTGAATATTGGTAGCTCCAACTTCTTCCCCTTCCTCTCATCCTTCAAATTCTCTACTTCCTTGTTCCTATAGCCCCCGCGCCGCGCCCCCACACACCCCCGACGCTGTCACCACTGTTGGATGTTTTTCCCTTATCGCGGCTTAGATTTGCATCCCTTTCTTCCTTCAATCTCATCCATTCGCAAAACTCAAGGAGGTAGCCTTTGATGCTCCCTAGCTCTTCCTTCACATTTCCCATTTCCTTCTCTACGTTCCCCATTTCCTTTTCCAAACCTTCTACTCTGTTCTCCATCTTCGATTTAACCATCACCCAATCAAGGCTCTGATACCAATTTGATGAGACACCCTGCAACAATCACCACAAAATAGCATAAACAACCCAAAATAGCAGAGAAAAGAGTTTCACCAAATCAAGGATAAAGTGGATTATATTTCTAGATAATGAAATTAGAGAAAGTAACTGCACAGTAAGAACTCAAACAAATAGTTCCCAGCAATTCGAGGAGCTAGGGGCCTCCCTCAATGACTCTATAGAAATTATCATGCCCTTCCCTAAAATTGACCTCACTATATATACTATTTCCTTAACTAAAATATTCCCTCCACTAACAACTTGATTCCCCACAAACACGTGAACAGTAATAACCAATTCTCACAACAAACATGCACCTCACACTCCTAACGACTTACTACCCCAAATGCCCCTTATGCCCTTTGTATTGATAGACATTTTTAATGAGAGGTCTATCACGATCCTAGTACACTTGAAATTAGCTCATTAGGTGGATCAAAAAATTCCTTTTGCTTTATTGTGGTCCATAGCAAGTTTGGTGAAAATTTTTCCAAAATGGCTAAACACAAAAAAAGCATGTTGGCTAGCTGTCCCCTTGCATTGGTGTGCTTGTTTCTTTATATTCGTCTTCTCCAATGCATTTTATTTCAAGCCTAAATATACCTCTAAAAGTTCTCTACATATTCTTTGAGGTTTCTTTTGTTTTGAATCAGGTTTCATATGCTTTAGGTTAGCTTACAAATACCTTGTTATGTTGTGTTGTTCATAGGTAGAACGTGGGTATTCCATAGATGATGCTTGATGGGATTTCAAGCTAACAAAGCTGAAGTATGTCTTTGGGGTTGAACCTTGAGAGGAGCTCAAGGGTGACCAGGTGGTCTCATGGGGTGAAGCTAGCGTGGTAGTTCGAAGTTCAACCAAAGGGTGAAGTTTGAAGCATTGTCATAACAGGGAGTGTTCACTACAAGAAAAAAGCCCTTCCTTGACAGGTATTACCTGTCAAGAAAGGGATACAATGACAGTTTTTGAACTGTCATTGTAGCCCCTATCAAGGAATGGTCATGACAGTTTTCGAACTATCAAGGACCTCTTAACAGATCCTTGATAGTTCGATAACTGTGAAGGATTTAGTAGAATTTTAACCAAATCCTTGATAGTTAGCTAAATCCTTGACACTTATCGAACCGTCAAGGATTTAGCCGAATTTTCAAGGATTTTTTTTTTTTTTTTTTTTTTTGAATTTTAGCCAAATTGTTGACAGTCTTCACACTGTCAATATTTCTTTTGTTATTTTTTTAAAATTAGTAAAATTTCTTTATTATTACGAATTAAATTATAGAATAATCGAATGAAATGCTTCATAATATTGATCCTTCCAACAATTATCACCATTTAACAATATATAATGAGACATCAAACAATTGATCGAATGGTACATATATTACTATTATTTGAGTAAACAAAATTGAACAACAGTATAAATTTTACAATATTGCATAAACAACAATGAAAATAATCAATTTAGTAATGAAAAGTTTGATACATAGTTTTTGCCCTCATTGGCTTTTAACATCACTAAAACAACAATAACTAAAAAAGTTTGATACATACATCGCTCATTCTCTTCTAACTTCTTCGACCTCTGCATCTTCGTTTATTTATTTCCCCATGAACTATAAAGTAAACACAATAAGACTAATCAACAAATATCAACTATATTTTATTATTCAAAAAAAAAAAAAAAAATTACATTGTTTTTGAGTAATGTCAACTCATTCTCAACTATATCTCTCATGTATCTCTTTTGTTTTGAATCAGGTTTCATATGTTTTAAGTAGGCTAACAAATACATTGTTATGTTGTGTTGTTCATGGGTGGAACGTGGGTATTCCATAGATGATGCTTGATGGGATTTCAAGCTAACAAAGCTGAAATGCGTCTTTGGGGTTGAACCTTGAGAGGAGCTCAAAGGTGACCAGGTGGTCTCGTAGACTGAAGCTAGCGTGGTAGTTCGAATTCGACCAAAGAGTAAAGTTTGAAGCATTGTCATAACAGAGTGTTCACTACAAGAAAAAAAACCCTTGACAGGTATTACCTGTCAGGAAGGGAGTACAATGACAATTTTTGAACCGTCATTGTAACCCTTATCAAGGAAATGTCGTGATAGTTTTCAAACTGTCAAAGACCTCTTGACAGATCCTTGACAGTTCGATAACTGTCAAAGATTTAACATAATTTTAACCAAATCCTTGAATGTCAAGGATTTAGCCGAATTATCAAGGATATTTTTTTCTTTTTTTAAAATTTTAGTCAAATTGTTGATAGTCTTTCACACTGTCAAGATTTCTTTTGTTATTTTTTTTTTAAATTAGTACAATTTCTTTAATTACAAATTAAATTATAAAATAGTCGAATGAAATGCTTCATAATATTGATCCTTCCAACAATTATCACCATTTAACAATATATAATGAGACATCAAACAATTGATCGAATGGTACATATATTACTATTACTCTGAGTAATGGTACATATATTACTATTACTCTGAGTAAACAAAATTGAACAACAGTATAAATTTTACAATATTGCATAAACAACAATGAAAAGTAATTATTTTAGTAATGAAAAGTTTGATACATAGTTTTTGCCCTCATTGGCCTTTAACATCACTAAAACAACAATAACTAAAAAAGTTTGATACGTCCATCGCCCATTCTCCTCTAACTTCATCGACCTCTACATCTTCGTATATTTCTTTCCCCATGAACTATAAAAGTAAACACAATAAGACTAATCAACTATATCTCTCATGTATCTCATTATATAAAACCCACATTCAACGCTTCCCGATTGAATGGGTCTCTACACAAGATTAATTCAAAAGTAAGCAATAATATTCAAAAGATAAAACAATATTATAATTGAATTGGTCCCCACCACCAATGATACTTTCACAAGGTAGTACATAGCATAATTTTCAATGTCATTAAGTCTATATTATACTCTTGAACACATAAAATTCTATTTCAAGCCATAAATATGCTTTCAAAGAAAAGCCAAATCATACTGAGAGAACTTTATGTTCTTCTTAAGTAGAAGTTCTCTCTTCTTGATCAACTAGCAAAAATGTTGAGGCTCAGTCCTCTGTGCACGTTACATATCAACCAAGGAAAAACTATGACCAAGATGAGACAACCAACAACGTAATTGTATTTAAGATGGCGCGAGCAGAGATAGACAGTATGCTGAAAATTAGTCATTGATAAATTCACTCTTGCTTTACACATCTCCAATTTTATATCAAAGAAATCATATGAATTGCAATGTTAAATATGAAGTGAGTTCTAAAAGATTCTTCCCCGTATCCAATATGAGGTAATATTCACTCTTTTTTGTTACATTTCATCAAAGAGATCATCAGAGTATCATATTGCTGAGTTGTAACTTAAAACACATACCTTTTTGGTTTATCCTATTAGAATAGCATGAGTAAAGTTTTGGGAAAGTGAAACTGATAAAAAAACCCTGCCCAAATTCGCACCAACAAGAACATTTGCATCAGGAGCTAAAAACATTGAGAACCGCAAATTATGAGATGGGTATTAGTATTGTAGTGATCATACCAAGATCAAAAAGCCTCAGCATTGTTATAATATGGCCATACTCAGCTCCTAGAAGCAAAAATGGAACTACCTGTAACCAGAAGCATCACAAAGCTCATATAAGAAGCAAATTATAGGCATGTTAGAGTCTTTAAACGCATGAACAGTGATATTTGTTCTTACTTTGAGGATCTTTGATGGCTCTCCTGAGAAAAGCTCTCTTGTCTTTGAAATTGCAAGGTTGGTGGCTGGAAGAATTAGTCTACCGAATCTCAAAATGTCCTCTTCTTTGACCTTAAACTCACGCTTCTTTTCATCATTATTTCTGTAAATTTCCCAATTCCAAAACTCAGAAGAAAAACAAAAGAGAATGTATGTGAAAATAACATGATAAGACAAATTGGATTTGTACCTTTGCAAAATTGAATTTGAGAAGAATGAAGCACCCAAGAACAGAAGACCAAGTTGCGAAATCGCTGAAAAGATGCTTATATCATGGAAGTGGAAAGATTTAGATATCTAATTAATCAAAACACAAAACAGAATGTAAATGAAAAGACAGTAGAGATAATTAGAAATACACACCTAAAGCTAACTCCTTTTGTAAAACAAGAAGACAAGAAACATAAACAGCCCAGACCAAACCAAAGGCTCGACTTTGCAACATCTCTCCACGTTATCAAATCAGCAAACAAATGCCCGATTCGATCAAGATTCCCGTGATCACCCTCATCCATTTCTAAATCCACCACATCACCATCAAACCAATCATAAATAAACGCAGAATAAAAAGTAAAAGTAAAGAATATCAAGAGAATAAATATTTAAGAGGCTACATGAAGAAACAAGAAAAGCCATAAAACATTGTAAACCTGTTGATGGCACGCTTCCTATTACGGGACCTAAAACAACATCTCGCCTCATGAAACACGCAGTCAACAGAGAAAGAAAACACTCTACCAAGGAATTATTAGAGCGTACTAGTCTCCAAGAAAATTGACCAAATTTGCAGTAAGCCCAAAATATTTGAAATAGGAAATAAAAGAGCTACATTAAACAATATCAGACACTTGCTTCCTACTTAAGCGCCTGATTGTCCCAACAGCATAATAGTAGCAGCAGCAAAACAAACACAAATACATTTTTCAACCAAAATTGAAAAGAAAATAATTCACACCAAAAACATAAAAGCATGAATTAACTTTTTCTAAGCAAAACCAAACACTGACCAGTATAATCAACTTATCCTTCTTGTCAACCTCCAAGGCAGTCTTATTCTCATCTGTCATGGCATCCCCCAACTGTGGGAAGACAGGAGGTAACACCTCCATTCCCAGTCCCAAGCTGCGATTCCCAGGAAATGCTAGCCGATCCTGTAGCCAGCGATTGTTGAACTGGTGCATGAATGAAAACCTTGAATCAAGCCGCATTGTGAGCCTTTCTTCAATTGACAGCCCCATTTTGGCTTCTCTATGCATTGCCATCTCTCTTTCCATCATCAACTCCCTCCTCACCTCCTCTTCAACCATTCGCCGAAGTATTTTTTCTTCAGCAATTATTTCTTGCCTGATTCTGTCCTTCTCAATCTCACACTGGATAGTGTAAAAATCTCACGTGATAATGTGATAATGTCAGGTGGCAGAAGACAAAGAAAGAATTAGGGTTTACGGGATCTGATTGAGTGGAAGAGATTTGGGCGAGAATGGGTTTTTTGCGGAAGAAATGGGTTTTTTCTTACCCTAGGTTTGACTTAATGGAAAATGTGTTTTTCGTGAGACTTTGTGTTTTTGGCGGAAACCAATTTGCCTCGGCGAAAATTTGGCGGTCTTAGTGCAAATTTCAGTTTTTTTTTTTTTTAACTTAATCCTTACCAGTTAAACACTGTCAATGATTAAGATTATATCCGTTAAAAGAAAAATTTTATTTTTACAAAATAAAAGTTAAAAACTATCACGATGGGGTGCTTGTCTGAGCTTATGAAAATTAGCTTATAAATAATAAGTGTTTATAAGCTAAAATTAGCTTATAAACATTTGAAATTTTAAGCAATTACGTGTTTGGTTAAAATATTTATAAGTGACTAATAAGTAATTGACGTGTTTGGTAAAATGTGGCTTATAAATACATTTTATTATAAAATGACTAAAAAATGTACTACATTAAATAAGGGTATACTATGAAATTTTAAAATTAAACAAGGATAATGTAGTAATATACTTAGTCAAATTAACTTATAAGCAGAATGCTTATAACCAAAAAAAAAAAAAAAAAGTACCTCTCCCCAAGTTATTTTTTTTTACTTATAAGCTCAAAAAAGTTATAAACAAACATATCAGTTTAATTTGAGAGCTTATAAACTAGTTTGACGAGCTTATAAGCTTATACAAACACCCCTTATAACAGTCAAGGAATGAAATTATACAACTTCATTTTTACAAAATTCTTGACAGTTAATAGTAGTCAAAGATTTGGTAAAACGATCAAGGATTATCTCAAATCTTTGACAGTTCATAAACGATCAAGAATTTGGTCAGGATTAAATTTCTTAACCATTTTTTAGAACAGTCAAGAAATTCTGTCAAATTTTCTATCAAGAAAAGCTTTTTTTCTTATAGTGATTTTGCAACTGATGTTTAACTTTGCCTTTGTAATTGAAATATAAATGTTTATTATAGTGGATTAGCTTTATCTAAACGTGGTCTCATGGATATAGATAGGTTATCAAACCATGTAAAAATGTGTTATGCGCTTTATTTTTTGTCTTTGATACATTGTTTATATTGATGTTAAAAAGCCAACACAAAACACAAACCAACGTGCTAACCCATTCTTCCTAAGTTTAATCAACTTGGTAAAGTGATTAAAACTTTTAAGAATTAAGTTTCCTGTAAACTTGTTTTAGAGCAAGAGAAAATTGTTTGAAAAATTAAAAGCATGAGATAGCTTCCATATCTAAAATATTTCCCCTCTAAATTATTATTTTTTTTTTAACCATACAGATGCCAAAATTAAGAAAGGAAGAAAGCAGTGCAATTTCGTACAGGAACAGCTCTCGTTTTTGAGCTCTTATTATTTTCTAATTTTTTTTCTGCATTCTACAACAAAACCTTTGGAGTTTGGAGCACTTGCTTTAATTTATTGTCCTCGTACAGAAGGCAGAGAATCCCCAAGTAAAAAGGATGAGAAGAGTGCTAGTGATTCACTTGGTTTGAAGCACGGCACTGCATGGCCCGCCCCTCTAAATGTCGCAAATGTAAGCCCTGCATATTCTTGATACCAACCGCTTACCTGATCCAAAAATAATCCACGGACATCAATAAAACTAAATCTGAATACTAATTCATGTTTTGGTTCATATATCATTGTCATTAATTTTTGGCTATCAAATTAACCTGCTTCTGGTGATACCATGGCCTCCAGGATTTAGTGATGGGGAGTCGCAGAGAATTTAAGCTGTATCTTGTGGATAGTACAGGAACTCTTCCATCTGTGTCGCCACTGAACGAACAAAAACAAAGCAATTATGTCAATAAGCTTTGTATTATATTTTATCACAAGATTTTTCTAAAAAACATTAAAATTGATGTGAAGAAGGGAATGTTTACCTGTAAACCCATATTTTAAGTCCCGCTTGGATAAGCTTGGTGTATATAGGAAGAACAGATGGAGTCGAATATGACCACTTATGAAATAAAGTATAACTTCATCCACAAAAGTATAATAAAAAGCTCAGTTAGCACAATTGAATACAAGGTTGAATAATTCATAAATCATCTAGGCACTAATTACTTGCAGATGCTCCAGTTCCTCAGCTGATGACCATCACTAACATGTAAGGCCTTTTGAACATCCAGTCTGTTGTAGAAAGCTTTTGCATAATCATCCAGGCATGGATCGTAACCACCAAGGATCCTAGGCATCTGCAGAAAACACAATCCATGAGTATCAATAGTAAAAGTTAAAGGGAGGCTAAATTTGGCGAATTAATATGAAGATTTGCTTACCGTGTTAGAAGTACGGGACATCATAACTTGAAATGATTTGTCATCTGAATCCGCCGAATTGCTGAAGCAAACTGAGGTGTAGAGGCTATAGATATCAATCTCCTTGTATTGTTTGAGCACTTCATCCACCGCTTCATAACAATCATCGTTGCTCCATGTATTATTGCTGTCAAAATCACAGCTTCTTCTGATTATTCCGTGTGTTTCATCTGAAATCACCGCGTGGCTCCAAGCATAATCCACCAGACCTTTCCAGTCCTCAGCAAAAGATGTTTCAGGATTTCCCAACTGTATATAGACCACAGTTAATTAGCACTGTTTTTTACTGAATTCATAAACATACGGTAGCACTGTTTTTAGATTTTTTTTTCAACATACCAAAATACCCTTGAGATCAATACGAAGGGAAGGATCATTGTTCTTGTCATTGATAAGCTCAGCTAGCTGTGGGACATATTTTCCTGTAAATATATATACATTGTATAGATGGCAATTCAATAATCAATATAATTGAAAACAAAAAGGTTACTAAGGTTGAATATATATACCTGCATAGCTCTCCCCGGCAATGTAAAAGGTTCTCTTTCTGTATGATGGGAACTTCAGGAACCACTTGTGCAGAAAGGTATAAGCATCATTTGCTAAAAAAAAATTGCAAAACATTAGATTCAAAATTTTAATTTATCTCATCAGAGAAAGGACAGTAGTTTTCATACATAGTCTGCGCAAGCTCACCTGTTAAGTCATCTCCCAAATTATGGTAATCACTAATTGTATTGGAGTAAGAAAAACCAACTCCAATTGGTGACTCCAAGAATATCATGTTGGCTTCTGCATCATCATGGACATTATTAGGAATTATTGTTAATACAATCTAATAATTATTATATGCTAAGCATCACTGATCTTGTAATTGGGAACAATAATCAAGAGCATAGATGCACCATTCTTTGTGACGTGTGAAAAATCTAAAAAAATAAATAAATAGCTAATACCTTTATTCCATGAATAAGGATTAAATTTAAGTCCGTGCCCGTCAGTGTCCACTATAAAAGGACCAATCTCCTGTGTTGCTCCATATCCCACAGAAGAACACCCGGGACCTGAAACATAAAAAATCTTGTCACCTTAGGAGACAACATTGAATATAAGAAATTAACTACTATCATGAGCAATTGAATGAGATTTAGTTGGATGCCTTGCAAATGATTAAAAATAAAATGGCATCGATTAAGAGATAAGGAAAAGGGATGATCATATACATCCTTAAAGGACACCATTAATTAATTTTTTTATTAGCAAAAGTGTGTCCATATAGAGTGGTAGGTTCGCTCTAGGGAACGGCCAATATTGAAATCAATAGTGAGCAATTTGTAGTTGGTCTTCTCTCTTCCCTATTGGTTAGATCAGAATACGAATGGCATAAAAATAGTGGAAGGTGCTTGTTTTAGAAAACCCTACAACATGTTAAATCAAAATTTCTTCAATCCAGTCACATAATTCCGGCAAAAGCTCCTCCAATAGACGTCAATTTCTTTTTTCTGGTCAATCCCCAAAAGAAATTTATAACAAGCTTTAAACGTCATGAATATCCAAATAATTAAAAGCGATCATAATATGTAAGCTTTTACCTCCATTAAGCCACAGCACCAATGGTTTTTCTTCAGGGCGAGTCGTGGCCTCATAGAACCAGTAAAAGAGAGCTCTTCCATTCTTTTCATTCACAGTGACATAGCCAGCATAGTGGCGGAAGTCCACATCGGGCTGACCAGGCAAGTTAGTCACAAGATCACCATCCCCATTTTTCAACGAGTTCATTGATGGCTTCCCACTGTCCCCTCGCCAACGTCTACCCAGAACTGGAGGCTCAGCCGCCGCGGATACTAGAATGTTAAGTAGCAAAGAAACATACACTATTGCCTTCAATGCAAAATCCATACTGAAACAAGAAACTGTATATGGTTGAACACAGCCTTAATTTTCAATACAAAACAGGATGGAATTCAAGAAACATCACTTGTGTATTTATACTCATAGGAGAGTAATTAATTAAGATAAAATTAGAATATTAGTGAGAGATATTGGTAAAAGGTCCTACGTGGCACCTTGATTTCGATCGGGTTGGCAACTTTATGGCATCTGACATGGATATTAGGCAGCTTGTAGACAATTCTTGCATGAACATTAAGGCTTGGTGGAGCCTCCAATTGCGATAATTGTTGTTGATTCATAGTCACATGAACCATGGTTGTCAAATTACATATGATATCGTGTATCGAAAACTTAATTTTTTAAATCGTGTATCGCGTATCATATCATATTGTAGAGTACGTCTTTTTAAAAAAAATAATACAATAAAACAATAAAATTTTTCTAAAAATTAATATCATTTCCAAGATTAATTAACGAATTTTGTGATATTTTTTGCTTTAAATTATAATTTTAAATATTTAAAATTAATCACAAAATTAAGAATCTATATCATTTTCTCTCAACCATTTATGTCATTTCTAAGATCAATATCAATATATATATCTCCATTTGTGTTATTATTATCATGCAAAATGAGCAACATGTCTTCCTCTTCACTTTCTCTATACAAAATGGGTAAATTTGGGCGGGTTCTAGTGAACTGAGTTGGGATGACCTAGATTCCGACCCATCTATTTCAGCCTGACCTGAAAATTTGTTTGGCCCTTCGACCTAAATTAATAAAGTCGTATCAATTATATCGATATTTTAAAGGATATGAACTGATACGTATCGTATCGTATGATACATATCAACGTATCGAAAGGTTTAAGATACACTTTCTGATATGTATCATTACGTAACTCGTAACGAGTCGTATCATATGATATGTATAGTAGGATACTAATAACTATGACATGAACTATGTTGCTCATTCATATTAATCTCTATATTATATTTTGATTACTATCTATATCATGATCATGTCCTTTCACATATATATTTTCTTGATTCTTGGTTGATCATATATTTTTGAAATTCCATATCTAGATATATTATAGACATAAAGTCGAACAGATTGCTTAATTTGGGCTTATTTTAAAGATTTCTTTATTACTAATGGGGAAACAAGAAGAGAACCAACCGACTAAGGAAGCATTTAAAATGAAAGAGAATATATATATATATATATATAACCATATATATATATATATATATATATATATATATATATATATATATATATATATATATAACCTGATAACCATATATCTAATCAAATATATTTAAGGCAGAGGTTCAGAATTTTGGTAAAAAAGTCGGAAGAATCTGATTTGATTTGACCATGTTGATATGTTTCTATATTTTTTAAATGAACTTGGGTTCCATTTTGTCAGTCATATATTGAATACAAATGCAATAAAGTTTGATTTCTAAAGATATTCGTTTAGTTTGCATGTGGCTTTTTGAATATATGTCAGCAAGTAAAAATGTTGAAATATAAAGGAAATGCGCACCCTTATCAATGTAAATATTAAGTAAAGAATATATATATATATATATATATATATATATATATATATATATATATATATATATATATATATATATATTAAGTAAAGAATATTTATTGATAAAGTAATTACCAAAGATAATACATTATGTGCTTGCTAACGTAGAACCCTAAATTTACACGTCTTTGGTAATTATTAAATTTAGCGTATATCTCAATAGACAAATGGACAAATCTATTACTAGTTATAGCTATTAAGATAACGTGCACCATTCATAAAACATAAAGGCACTCGTGATCAATTTAAAAAGAATATAAGGAGGTGGTTTTTTTTATCTAAAAGCTGAATACCTGGTACCCGTTAGTCAATTTTGTAGAATTGGAAGATAATTAGTGAGATCTACAAAAATACATTATCTAATTGGAATGTCCTGAAATCTCGAATAACTAGGGCCGACATCACTATCCTGAACTAAAGACAATTACATCATTTGATTTGAATCATCAAATCTACTGTTACAAAGTCCACCATCCAAAATTCCACAGAAATATTTTCCATGATTATAAGAAGAAAGGTTGAACAAGGTGCAACACATGGCAATAATTTTATAGAGATTGACCATATTGTGGACAGTCAATTGTCAATGTCAATAAATAAAGTTACAAGGTGGGAAGGCAATATTAATTTTGGGTATATATTCGAAATTGGTGGCTCCTGTAAAATATACAAAAAGGAAACTGTTTTTAGGAATCTCATCATCACAAAGTTGAAAGATGGAGTTTTGTGGCGAACCTTGTGGGTTGTGACAATCTGATGACCTCCAGAAAGGGTTATCAAATGCTAAAACAAACAAACCCAACCAACTTGGTTGTTGAACAATGACTTGGATTCCAACTTTAATAGTTGAATAATGAATTGGAAATCGCCTATTCATCATTCAGTATATTTATTAGTTATTTCTATTTGGATTATTTTATGGATATCTTTAAAATAAAATATTCTTCTCAATAATTAACCAGAACATATTTGATATCTTGATAGAAAGGAATTCTTTCGTTTCCTAGAAGCTGATGTTAAGAGAAGCTTACTTTAGTTCATTTCTTACTGGATATAATATGCGCGAACTTATCTAACATCAATACATCATTTATGTTTACTCTAGAATATGAATATCTTCCTTGGAGTTGATTGCTAGAGTCATATGATGCTTTATTTAATTAGTTTTAAAGATTATTAGTATACATATAATTAAACATGTTAATTATATGTATACAAATATTTATCTAGTTATGAAGATGGTGGGTACGTCTTGGTAGGGTACAATGTATGGGCATTATCATGACGAAATTAATCGGTTCTTGTGGACCGTATATGTCACTTGGATGATCCAGGATTTTTAGACAATATAAAGGGAATGAAAAAAAAAAAAAAAATAAAAAATTAAGGAAAGAAAGAAAGAAAAAAGTTCTTCTTGTCTCCATTCACATGTTATAGTATTCTCTTAGAGACTAAGACTATGCTCTAAAGTATCAATATGCGTCATCGTTTTAGCACCAGAAAATAAAAATTGCACTCAACTGGGAAACTGCCCACCACATCTTTCTTGTCTTCAACAAAACAAACTTTGTACTGGCCAACAGATTTCCACCCATTCACTTAGTTAACTCCTTAGGTCATTCCTTTTATTGTTTGATTCACTGCCACTAAGTAGGATTCTCTGCAATTTTAAAGATAGAAATTAAGTAAAGTGCAAAATTTATATATCTATGTGCCAATCTTTGTTAGGATATAGCTTAATATTTAATATATAGTTTACATTTCATCTACTGTGTAACACAGCAAGTCCATGTTCGATTTCTGACTTTGGTGCTCCATTTTGGTTGTTGCGCAATTCATCTGAACTGCAAGGAGACACGTTAGCTTATGTGACAAATCGAGCATCAAGGCTTTACTGTGTAGCTTTTTGTGCCAAGACAAAACTTACTGAAATGTGATAAACTCCATCTTCCTCATCTTCAACTCTTTTCACTTTTGTACTTTAATTGGTAAGAAAGGATCAAGTCAATAACATGATCATTAGAATTAAGATAGAGCGCACCACTAAAGAAAGCTGCAAATGAAGAGTCAAAGTATCAAATCAGCTTCAATTCACCAGTAGAAAAGCTCCATGCAGCCAAATAGTAGAGGAATCTCAGTACAGTTTTTCAGTCATCCGTCGTCGGCCTTGAATTTCAGGTTCAGGCGTACGAGGGTTCGCATCTCCACGGGGGAATATTGAATCACGGATTATTAATCTAACATGTTACTCGATCCAGTAATATTTTAATTAGATGTATACTAATACCCCTTATAATTGAGAAATAATTAAGTCCTCCTGCAACATAAATTGATAATTGTTAGAATTCATTAATTCCAGAAAAAGTGTACACCAGTGAGACGTCACAGAAGATGCCTCTGGAATAAACATATATAATATACTGAATGGATAGGCCTTAAAAAGAATGTGGCATGCCGTTGTTGTAAAATCTCGTTATTAATTAGGGTCATTTGTTCTGATAAATCTAGGTATTTAAAAATACTTAAATTTTCCATGGAATTTTCCTAGAGTGGTCTATGTTAAAAAGCATATATATGCCAACTAAACTTTTGAATGTATTCCAACTATACAAAACACACGGTCAAAGTACCAATACATGATTAAAGCAAAGAGAAATAGCATTATTCCATGTCTAACGAATGATGCAAAACATCGTCACTTAAGTGCAACTAAGGAATCCAAAATGCCACAGTTACGAGGATAATTAACCAAATTATTATCTACTCATCCGCTATTGGGAATTGAAGAAATAAAGAAAGAGCAACGACTTGATCGATATTCTTGTTGTCTTATTTTCTTTGGTAGAGAAGAAACTTATCTTATCGGGAGCTATTAATTCCATTGAAGAAAGAAAGAGAAGGCATAATTAATGACTCACATTCAAAATCTCTGTTAGAAGTTGGAACGAACAATCCATATACATATATAGTTATCTTAAACCCAATGATTGCTCAAATGAATTAATTATTCATCAAATAATATAAAACGCTCTGGATGGAACATATAAGGATTATGGTTAAACTATATTAATATAATGATAAGTGGTTCAGCCATTCATATCCAATTAATCTATAATCCATAATTTGCCAAGAAGGCACTTACAAGAGTCAAGAGGATCAGTGACATTGGCGTTTGTATGTTTTTCAGTGGAAGTTGTCTGACCAATCGGAGGCATGAAAAGACACATTAGCATGTGGAACACACTGTGAATAAATTCCGCATTGACCAGAAACCAGATTCTGATAAGCCTCATCTCATCACCTTGATTGATCTTTGCTTATGTTTATCCTTTGAAAAATTTGCACCTACTGATTGAACCTATGACCTTTAAATTGAAATAAAGAGCACCGAATTTTCGAAGTTCCTTCTCGTTTTGGTGGGTGCAAGAATTATCATCTTCGTTTTGAATTAGGTACTTCATCAAGAAAAGACAACTGGTAGGAGTATTTGATACAAAGACAATTAAATTCGCCATACAAGAATTGGCTGTGTGCCACTAAATGGAAATAACAATGTATATATATCTTACAGGAAAATTAAGGTGAAATCCGCATATTATGCTCCATAAAATTCGAGAAAATTTTAATGTATATCATATACACTCCGTCAAGATTATGATAATAATATTTAATATTTAATGCATAAATTTGAGAAATCAAGTAATGTCATGTATTAATTTTGTTTTAAAAGAAGGTTTTTAATTCCTAAGTTAATTGTGACGTAGCGAGTTAGTGTAATAATAAGGATAACACTCGATTATACCTTTAAAATTGATAAACAAGTCTGATCAATTACAGAAATTTAGATCATAAAGTTTAAAGTAAAATCTAAATAATCATTGAATATATCTAAAAACGAATAATATGTTTATATAGGGTGGTAATCAACTCTAACAAGACTCCCGATAAACAAGGAACTAAAAATCCAAATTAATTAAAAAAGAAAATCCTAAATAAAATAGGAAAAAAACGCATAGAAAACTAAAACGGCTTCGAAACATACTTAAATGGTGGATTTTGGGACTGAAAAAGACCTTCAACTAGAGAACCAATTGTCACTTCATAGAGCTTGAAACGAACTTTCCGTTGATGTATTGTGAGCCTTATAACTCTTTCCGAATCAAAAGTTATAACTATTTAAAGTTAGCTTACCCGCATTTTGGCTTCTAACATTAGAACGAGATTTTTAATCTACAGGTTAGATATATACACCATAACTTTCACTGTAATCTAAAGAAGTTTTCATGATCATAGATAAGTATGAAGTCTAATATATGTATATGTACCAGAAGAATCTCTTTCTCATCACCATTAACCTTGACCTATATGTATTAAGGAAGCTGAAGATTGTTTTTTTAGAAAGAGTAAATTGATAATTTAATTACCGGTATAATTGAAATGATACCATATCGGAACCTGGCCTAATTATGTTCCTTCTGTTTTCTTAAAGGTTCTTAGTTCTGTCGCCACTAACTAAAGTGAAATATGGGTCATAACAAATCCTAATTTCACACTCATACGAACAAAAACTGGCGAAAAATCTTCCCTTCTCAATTATCTAGTCAAGCAAGCTAAAGGTTTATTAATTATATTTTTGAGCCGAGTGATATTTATATGTGATCTTTCTTTTTCTTTCTGCTAAAGGGAGACATTGTTAACTGCCTAATTATAAACTTTTTCCTATAGGCAGACTCAGCAAGAAGCTCTTTATCTAGAGTTGCGTATTTTTCTGATCTTCAACATGTTTTATTTTTTGCCCCTTCAACATAATCCATATAATTCAATCTGTCACAACAAAGAAATGAAAAAACTATTCTCACTTTATTGCTTATGGAAGATATCCATAGGGCTCGTGCTGTATGTGCATCTTTTATTCCACGTTTTGCATCAAAACATAATTTAAGTACACTTTAGATTTTCGGGCCAAAAGTATAGCTACCCGTCTCTAGCTGACTACTTTTTTCATCTTTTCCTCTCAACTTCTCATTGAAAAATAAATTTTCCCTCGTCCCAATCACTAATAAGTAGGCGTTGTCAGGAAGAGGCAAAAGAGGCAACTAAGCTGCCAAAGAAAGCGCCAGAGAGAAAGAAGACTTTGAGAGGAAACGTATATTTCATTGATTATGTTTGTACATAATTACATCAATTTATACAGAAAAAATAAAGTATGTAAGGAAAGTATTTAATTACATGATTTCAGCAGTAATGTAATAATCTCATCAATTAGAGAGCAGAATTAGTCCTGTAATAGAGCTCAATCATTGTGATTGAGCTCAATCATATCCTATGATAAATGCTAATAATCTTCATATGTCAACACTCTCCCTCAAGCTAGAGGTTTGTATACGTCATAAACTCCGAGCTTGCTTAAGAGATTTGAATGTTGTTTGAAACATAGTGGTTTCATAAAGAAATCAGCGGGTTAATCCATGGTTTGAATGTGTTTAGTTTTGATCAACCCATCTTGTATCTTGTCTCTAATGAAGTGGCAGTTGATTTCTATGTGTTTTGTCCTTTCATGGAATACTAGATTAGCTGTAATGTCATTTGCCGCTTTGTTGTCATAGTATAATTTGACTAGCCTCTCTACTTGAATATCAAGATCCTTTAACAACCTAAGAATCCAGGTGATTTCACATGTAGTCTTGGCCATAGCTCTGTATTCTGCCTCTGTCAATGAAAGGGATACTGTTGACTGTTTTTTTGTTTTCCATGATATTAATGATCCTCCTACTTTGATGCAAAAACCCATGAGTGACCTTCTCATCATGGGACATGATCCCCAATCTGAATAGCAATATGCTGTGAGACTCAAGTTTTCTTCTCTAGGCAAGAGAAGTCCTAGCCCTAGACATTCCTTTAAGTACTTGAGAACTTTAACTGCTGCTTCCTTATGGGATTGTTTTGGTGCATGCATAAATTGGTTGAGAATTTGAACTATGTAGCATATGTTAGGTCGTGTCACTGTCGGGTAGATGAGTCGACCGACAAGGCATTGATAACTAGAACTATCTTCTAAGAGCGGATATGCTTCTAAGTCTTGCGCAGTAAGTTTTGCATTCTGTTCCATAAGGATAATGCTTGGTTTGTAGGCAGACAATCCTAAATCTGAGATAAGTTCTAACACGTATTTCCACTAACTGAGAGAAATGCCAACTGGAGATCTTGCAATCTCAATTCCCAAAAAATATTTTGGAGCTCCTAAGGCCTTGATGTGGAATGATTTGTGTAATTGCTCTTTTAATGTCTTAATGGAAATTTCATTGTTTCTTGTAATAAGTATGTCATCGACATATACTATCAAACTGATGAAAGACTCACCTTGATGTCGAGTAAAAAGAGCATAATCATGTTTTGACTGAGAAAAGCTTATGGCAGTGAGGGCCTCAATGAATTTAGCATTCCATTGTTGAGATGCTTGTTTCAGACCATATAAAGACTTTTGCAATCTACAAACAAGATTCTCCCCCTGATTGTGAAGACCAGGTGGAAGGTCCATCTATATTTCTTCCTCAAGGTCTCAGTGAAGAAATGCATTATGGATGTCTATTTGATGGAGGTGTCAATTGCAATGTGATGCTTCAGAAAGAAAGGCATGAACTGTGATATGTTTGGCAACGAGAGAAAAAGTTTCTTGATAGTCAAAACCTTCTCACTGAGTGAAGCCTTTGGTGACAAGACAGACTTTGTAGCGCTCCATTGATTCATTAGCGCGATATTTTATTTTGTACACCCATTTACAGCCAATGGGTCTACAATGAATGGGTCGAGGAACCAAATCCCAAGTTTCATTTGAAGCAAGAGCATTAAGTTCGACCTCATAGCAAGACGCCATTATGGATGTTTGATGGTGTCAGAGCAAGAGTAGGGTTCACGGTCTACTGAAATTTTGCTCATACATGCCCTATGTTATGAAGATAAACGATCTAAACTGACATAATTAGATGTGGGGTATAGGATACTTGTGGTGTTGGAACAAATGTAATTTATAGTCCACACAGGTGGTTTTGAAATCCGGGAGGAGCGTCTGAGTGGTTTAGGTCTGTGAGTGGTCAGAGATTCAATGACACCATCATTGGTTGGAACATTTTCTGAGTTGGATGGAAATGTCTTAGATATTGGACCATTTTCAATTTCCCTTGTTGTTGTCAAAGGAACATTGACTATGTTGTCTGTTGTTGAAGATAACTGAGTGTTTGGAATGGGAACTACTGTAAAAGGAGTCCGATTGATGATTCAAGATAAGGTGGAGCACGTGTGGGTGTGAGCAAACTTGAAGAAGATTCTTTTTCTAGATCAATGAATAGGAAGATCTCTTCATGAAATATGACATCACAACTAATTAAGAATTTGCGTTACTTGGGATCATATAAGCGGCACCCCTTTTTCAACATTGGATATCCCATAAAGATGCATTTGGTGGCCCTTGGGTCAAATATGTCATGTGGACCAACTATGGTGGAATAGCAAAGACACTTAAAAACCCGCAAGTGGGTGTTGTCGAGTTTCTTCCCAAAAAGTAGCTCATAGGGTGTTTTTTCCCTAAAGACTTGTGTAGGCATATGATTGACTAAATAGGTAGTAGTGATCACACAATCTCCTCGAAAGGTTAAGGGTATATTGGCTTAGTGTTTAAGGGCTCGGGCTACTTCTACAAGATGACGGTGTTTACGTTCTATAACCTCATTTTGTTGTGGATTGTAGTGTTGGAGTAGATGCCCTAAAGCCAATCAATTTTTATGGAATTGACTCTTTGTAATAATGTTTATTAATCAATAAAAGGCATTATCTACTATTCATGTAAATCATAGTTATATGTATTGATATATGTCCTTAGGATGGTAGAACCGTGACGAGGGTATCAAGTGTTTCAAATCTTGGTAGTGGGAACCTTATGAGCACATATGGTGGCCATTCTAGAAATGTCTGTAGCCCTAGTATTATTCTGACCAAAGGACACAGATAATACGGTAAGACTATCATAGTGTTGAACGACCTTGTCGAAAGGCAGTGACTGATTCACTTGTCAAGATTGTTTGCCAATAACCTAGTGCAACACATGGGTGATTGATGTAGGCAAGTTCACTGGACTGACCCACCAGAAGATTTCATATAGATGGTAACCTCAATGTCTATGGAAAAAATCCTCTAACGAATGGTGGTGCATGTGATCCTTAGACTTAAGATCACCGAAGCACCCTATGTATCGATTGGTGTAGTTTGACACTTGCCCAATGCAGTTCTATTCAGAGCTGTTAATACGATAATGATGGTTGGATCGAAGAGTGTATCAAGACTATGGTAGATTAACAGAGGATTCATCACTCCCGGGTATGGGAGAAGTTATCTCATGGCGTAATTCAGTTAATGACAATGACAGTAAACTTGTGATCATATAATTTATTATTCTGGTCATTGGTCTAGTAACTAAATATAATATATCAAGGATAATTGAGGCTGACA
This sequence comes from Pistacia integerrima, assembly GCA_026225825.1. Lineage (NCBI taxonomy): Eukaryota > Viridiplantae > Streptophyta > Magnoliopsida > Sapindales > Anacardiaceae > Pistacia > Pistacia integerrima. Next base: position 13,869,788 of record CM047747.1, read on the forward strand.
CTATTTCTATGCCTTAGTCTCGATGAGATAACAGATGATGAAAGGATTTAATTGCACGGTAACTATATCATTGACAGGTAGCTATTTCGCTGAATCCGAATCTATCGGGTGACCATGATGCTTTGCTAGGGGCTAATCTTGGTCTGTGTGTAGTGAGATGATTGATTGGTGTCAATCGCGATACCACTCACTACCAGTATGATAAGGAGCCTATAGGTCACACACTAAGGAGATAATTTAAGGGTGGTTAACTATGGAAGGGTATTTTCGTCTTTTGGACAAAAGAGCATATTGGTAATTTTGCTGTGTAATTAAATTTACTGAGGTTGTTATCTATGTCCAACTTTTATTTATTACAAGTTTAATTATTGAAGTTAATATTAATATTTAATTAAATAATTAAACAGGGACCTATGTACGATTCCACTTAAGTTCGATTGTTGCTAAACTTTGGGGGTGGAATTGATATTTGGCTTTCTATATAAAGAAAAACAAAATAGGTTTTCACATGGAATTTCATTATTCAGCCGTAGGAGTTTTTGAGAGAGAATTTTTCTCTCTTCTCTTCACTTCATCCTTCCAAACCTTGAATCCTTAAAGCCAAGGATTGGTTCTACCAAAACCAATCTCTGGTCTTTGTTGTACTGTCTTCATGCAGACGACGTGAATTCGATCCTACACTTGGATTGGCAGTGAGATCACGTTTAGAGATATTGTTGGAGCCTCCAAACGCTGGTATGATCTAATCCTTGCTTGGATTTGTGTTATTTCAATTTAAGCATATAAAATATATACATATCAGACCCTGATCTTGGGTTCAAAAAATTAATCGATGGAAAAAATTTCGTTTTTCGCTGCATTTAACCGATCGATTTACTTACATGTAGGTACAGAAACTCTCAAGAAGAACCCCATTAGAAAGGAATAGAGAGGAACACTGATTATTGAAAAAAATCTAGGGCATTATCAGTGCAGACTCATTGAACCTTTTTGTGAAATTGTGTTTGGACCATGGATAAAAAATGTTGAATATGGGAAAATGCTTGAGATTTTGAGTGCATAAGAAATACCCATGTTCCCCAAGAGAAGTTATCAACTATGGTGAGGAAATACCTTGATCCACCATGATTAGGAACGGGATAGGGTCCCCAAATATCAATGCGAATCAAGGCAAATGGGATGTTTTTGGAGGAAGTGTTGGTGAGCAATTTGACCCTGGCTTGTTTTGCAATAGGGCAAACTGGACAATTAGGAATAGGTATGGAGGCATTGTGACCCATTCTTTGATGAAAAATAAATGAGCACGTATTAATGTTTGTATTACAAAGATATTGTTTATTTTGTGTAATACAAGTAATGAACTCTTTAATTTTTACAGGAAAAATCAGAAAATGGCTCCAAATAGTATAGTTGTGATGAGCTTTACCCAAGCCCATCGGTCTGCAATCGAAGGGTCCCGAAAGATGTTAGGTTATGGCTAAATAATATGCGGAATATAAAACAAATTTTTTATTCAATTAACCCATTAATCCCACGATCAAGATTGATATATGCAATCCGTTTATAAAACAAAACAACCCACACAAGGTTTGTTGTTATTACCTGCTTTTGGAGGCTCCTTCGGGTTTATTTGATTTGCTTTTCGCTAGTCGATTCAAGATGGAATCACTCCTAAGAAGTCCACAAAAAGGTAGGGAGGCTAATCCACACGCAAGGAAGTTTGCTAGAATCCTTGGGTGCAAGAAGAAAGAACACGCAATTGAGAGAATGAATTCTCTCTCAAAAACTAATAGGCAGCTAGGGTTTTTGCTTGGGAGAAAATAATGAACTTGTTATTATTTAATTGTCCCATTCCTTTTCTTATATAGTGGAGTATAAAATATTCCCCATTAAGAATAGGAATATGTCTATTCCTTATTTTGGAATGGGATGTTTCCAATTAAATACACCTTCCTATCTTGCAATAGGACATTTCCCAATTAAATATACCTTCCTATTTTTCAATAGGATATTTCCCTATTAAATATATATTCCTAATAAATAAATATGAATATTTATTTATCCATATATTTAGTTAATAGGATATTTAAATATATTAGATATATTTATTCCATATATTTAATCCACATTATAATGTTTTATATTAATATTAATATAATTACAACTTTGCTAAATTAAATTCAATATAAATATTGAATGTTAGCAACGACCTTCAGCGAATTTAATCGCACAACAAAATTACCAAAATACCCTTTTCATCTAAAAGATGAAATTACCCTTCATTTTCATTCTCAATAAAATTCCCTTTTAATGTGTATGACCCGTATGCTCTTTGTTATGTTGGCAGTAACCAGATTTATAAGTAAGCATCAACTAATTAGTGTTTCGTACACCAATCAAGATTGACCTCTAGCAAGACATCATGATTACCCAACAAATAAAGATTCATTAAAGTAGCTACCTTTCAACAATATGGTTACCATGCAATTCCAATCATTTCATTATCATTTATCTCATCAAGGTTTGAAGTACAAAAGTAGTGTCAACTTCAATGAATGTACCTTGATGTGTTTATATTCGATTGTCAAATCAATGACCATATAAATTGGATTCGAGTACCGACTCGATTCCACTGTGGCCACAGATTTTGTGGTCGTAGTTCCTAACCTAATATCTTAGCGAGATAATTTCTCTTGTAACCAAGAGTGATGAATCCATTGTTGATCCACCATAGCCATAGTGTACTTCTTAATGTAACCAACGATTATCGAACTAATAACCCTAAATAGGATCACGTTAGGCTAGTGTCAAATTACGTCAATAATTACACGCTGCTCTCTGGTGATCTCAAGTCAAGGGATCACATGCACCACCATCCGTTGGAGAATGTATTCCACAGACACTAGCGTTACCATCTTGTGTGGAACCCTCCGGTGGGTCGATCTAGTGAACTTGTCATTAACAAGCACCAATGTATCGCACCAAGTTGTCACCTAACAACCTTGACATGTGAGAATTGTCACTACCTTTCAGTAGGGTCGTTCAACGCTATGATAGCCTTACCGTATAATCTGTGTCCTTGGTCAAATTAGTACTGAGGCTACGGACAATTCTGGAATGGCCACTATATGTGATCATAGAGTCCTCACAATTAAGATTTAAAACACTTAATTTCCTCGTCATAGTTCAACCCTTCTAAACACACACACACACACACACACATATATATATATAAATGAATGCTATGATATAGAAGTTATGCCTTTATTGATATTCAATAATTTTATTACAAATGTCCTAATATTATTGGCTCTAGTGCACCTATCCTAACAATCTCCCACTTGCACTATAGTCAATCATTCATATATTTAATACCAAATGATGCTAAATTCATGCTTATGCTGTGACGGAGATTTCGTTAGTGAGTCTATTATATTGTCATCGGTAGGTACTATGCTAATTTGCACATCACCTTTCTGAATGATTTGTCTAATCAGGTGATAACTTCTAAGTATATGATTAGATCGCTAGTGAGACCGTGGTTCCTTAGCCTGAGCAATGGCACCATTGTTGTCGTAGAATAGCTCAACTAGATCAATAATGCTTGGAACCACTACAAGTTTAGTAACGAACTTGTTGATCCAAACATCCTCTTTGGCTGCATCAAATAATGCTATGTACTCAGCTTTTGTTGTAGAATATGCCACAATGCTTTGTTTTGAACTTTTCCAACTCACTGCAGCTCCATTTAGACAGATAAAATATCCTCACTGTGATAAAAAATCATCTTTGTCGGTCTGGAAACTAGCATCACTGTATCCTCTTATAGTGAGCTCATCTTCTCCTCCATAAACCAAGAATGCATCCTTAGTCCTTTTCAGTACTTGAGGATATTTTTGGCAACTGTCTAGTGTTGCCTATGTCGATCTGATTGATGTCTACTACAAATGCTTAAGGCACATGAGACATCAATCATAGCACACAAAATGGCATGCATGATAGATCATATTGTCGAGGAATATGGAATCTTACTCATCTTATCTCTCTCATCTTGTGTCCTTGGACACATATTCTTTGAGCGAAATATGCCTTGTGACATTGGAAGAAACCATTTCTTGGATTCTTCCATATTGAATCTTTTCAGTACTTTGTCTATATACATACTCTAACTTAGGCTAAGCAATCTACGAGATCTATCACGATAGATCTTTATACCGATGATATAGGTTGCTTCTCCTAAGTCCTCCATGGAGAATCACTTGGATAACCAAGTCTTTACTATTTGCAAGTTTGGTATGTCATTTCCAATGATTAATATGTCATCAACATTTAATACTAGGAATGCTACTACGCTCCCACTAAATTTCATGTATACACAAGGCTCGTCTTCATTCTGGATGAATCCAAATTCCTTTATGCTTCATCAAAACGAATATTCCAACTCCTTGATGCTTGTTTGAGTCCATAAATGGATCTCTTCAACTTGCACACCTTTTCTGCTTGTCCATCAAGAACAAAACCATCAGGTTGCGTCATATAGGTATCCTTTTCAAGGTTTCTATTTAGGAAAGTAGTTTTGACATCCATCTGCCAAATCTCATAATCGTGGTATGCAACAATCGCTAGCATAATCTGGATGGACTTTAACATTGCAATTGGAGAACAGGTTTCATCATAGTCAATGCCATGTTTTTGTCTAAAACCTTTAGCAACCAATTGTGCTTTATAGGTTTGCACGTTACCATCCATGTTAGTCTTCTTCTTGAAGACCCATTTATACCCTATGAGTTTTACCCCTTCAGGTGGATCCATCAGAGCCCATACTTGGTTCTAGTACATGGAGTCCATCTTGGATTTCATGGCTTCTAACCATTTTGTAGAATTTGGATCCAACATAATGTCGTCGTAAGTTCTAGGTTCATTGTCTTGATAGACTAGTACGTCGCTATGCTGAATCACAAGAAAACCATATCTCTCGGGCTCATGACGTACTCTCCCAAATCTACGAAGCTTTTGTGTTGTTTGAAGTGGTACACTTTGTTCAACTATGTGTGGAGTAACCTCTTCACGATGTTCAACCATTTTGCTTGGCACATCATCTTGTCCATCATCTAATATATCTTGTGAACTTAGAACTTCATTGAGTTCTATCTTCCTCCCATTATCTCCTTTAGAAGGAATTCCTTCTCCAAGAAGACCTTAGTTTGAGCAATGAAAACTTTTTGCTCAACTAGATGGTAGAAATAGTATCCTCTAGTTTCCTTAGGATACCCTACAAAATTACATTTCTCATATTTTGAGGCAAGCTTGTTTGAAGTCAATTTCTTAACAAAAGTGTCACAACCCTAAACTCTTAGATAAGATAAAATGGGCTTTTGTCTATTCCATAGTTCATATGGTGTCTTATCTATAGATAGATGGTACACAATTTAGTGTATAAGTGGCAGCCTCTAGGGCATAGTCTCATAATGATATAGGCAGATCAGTAAAACACATCATAGACCGAACCATATCCAACGAGGTACGGTTCCTCTTTTCAGACACTCCATTGTGTTAAGGTGTATAGAGAGGTGTGAGTTGAGATACTATCCCACAATCCTTTAGGTATGCATCAAACTCTGAGCTTAAGTATTCTCCTCTATCGGAGAACCTTGATATTCTTGCCCAATTGATTCTGTACGTTATTCTTGAATTCTTTGAACTTGTCAAATGACTTAAATTTATGTCTCATTAAATAGACATAACCAAATCTACTGAAGTCATCAGTATAAGGTGATGAAGTAAGGATATCCACCTCTGGCTTGTACTGTTAGTGGTCCACATACATCACTATGGATGATGCCTAATAGCTCTATTGCCCTTTCGCTGTGTCTAGTAAAATATGACTTGGTCATTTTGCCTAATCGGTGTTAGGAATCGAGCTACCCAACGTAGCGGAAAAAAAATAAAGAATAAATCGATTCCTTTAAAACCCAAAATCAGAGTACAAATTATATTGTTAATGTGTTAGATAAAAAATTCTGCAAAAAATATAAACAATCCACATAAGGATCAAAGATCTTACGCACGTTTAAAGTCTCCTTCACTTTGTCTCTGATTTGGATTCGCTACCGATTCGAAGTAGAATCTAACGAATGGTGATCCACAAGAAGACAATCCGAAAAACCAAAGAGGGATTTGCTAGATCCTCTTTGGCTTCAAGAATCAAATTGAATCAAAGGAAATATTTGATTCAATAACCAAGGGTGGTGTGAGAGAGTAAAAGGGAGAGAGAGGGCAGCCTTTTGCTTTTCAATGATTGAATAATGATGAGATATGTATTTTCTCTCAACACACATGCACTTAAATAATGCATTTGTGAAAACCCTAATCCTCTTAGGAATAGGATTGGGCTCTAACTCAAATTAGCCCTTGTGTCCAAACACTCTCAATTTGTATTTTATTTTAATTATTATTATTGAAATTAAAATCAATTAATATATTTATCAAATGTATTAACATTTAATAATAATAATAGTAATTCATTTAATTATATGCATACATATATTTAAATATACTTGATTTAATATTAAATCCAGGCAACAACCTTAGCAAATCTAATTGTACTATGAGATTACCAAAATACCTTTTCATCCTAAAAGACAAAAATACCCCTTGCACAAACTGATTCTCAAATTATCTTCTATTTGTGTGACCCGTAGGCTCCTCATCATACCAGCATTGAGTAGTATCGCGATTAACACTAATTAATCGTCTCACTACACATAGACCAAGATTGGCCCCTAGCAAGGCATCATGGTCATCTGATAGATTCGAATTCAGCGAAATAGCTACCTATCAACGATATGGTTACTGTGCAATCAAATCATTTCATCATCTATTATCTCAACAAGACTGAGGTATAGAAATAGTGTCAACCTCAGTTACTCTCGATATGATTGTATTCAGTTACTGGACCAATGACTAGAATAATAAATTATATTGAGCAACAACTCAATCCCACTGTGGCCACAACTTTAGTGTCATTGCCATTTACTAAATTGCGCAATGAGATAACTTCTCCCGTACCCTAAAGTGATGAATCCTCTGTTGATCCACCATAGTCTTGATACACTCCTCGATGCAGCTAATCACTACTATATTGACAGCTTTGAATATAACTGTGTTGGGCTAGTGTCAAACTACACCAATTGGTGCACAAGGCGCTTTAGTATTCTCAAGTCTAAGGATTACATGCACCACCATTCGTTAGAGGATTTGTTCCATAGACATTGGGGTTACCATCTATATGGAATCAGCTAGTGGGTCAGTCTAGTGAACTTGCCTATAGCAAGCACCCATGTGTTACACCAAGTTGTCGACAAACAACCTTGACAAGTGAGATTAGTCATTGCCTTTCGATAGGGTCGTTCAACACTATGATAGCCTTATCGTATTATATGTGTCCTTGGTCAGAATAATACTAGGGCTACGAACATTTCTAGAATGGCCACCATATGTGATCATAGGGTTCTCACTATCAAGATTTGAAACACTTGATACCCTTATCACGGTTCTACCATCCTAAAGACATATATCAATACATACAGATATGATCTACACGATATAGAATAAAATGCCTTTTATTGATCAATGAACATTATTACAAAGAGTCAATTCTACTATAATTGATTGGCTTTAGGGCACCTACTCAACAATAGGCACGACTTGCATACCTCATAAGACTAGAAGTCAAATGGGTCCAAAACTCCATCCTTATAGAGTTTTGTGATGAGAGTCTGGTTCACATGACCCAGCCTACAATGCCATAGATACGTTTGATTAAAGCCATGTTCTTGGCTTTCTTATTTTCAAGATTGAATATTTCATTATTACTTAAACCTAGAATATATAGACCATTATGTAATCTAGCAGTTCCATTTTGAATACCATCCAAACTAAAAGATATTGACCCATTAGTTATGAAAAACTAATATCCAACATTGTCCAAAGCGGCACGTAAATAATATTCTTAGAAACTGAAGAAACATAATAACAATATGAGAGTTCTAAAATAAGGTTCGAAGGTAAAGATAAATAATAAATTCCTATGACTAATGCAACAACTCGCACTCCATTTCCAACTTGTAGGTCCACCTCTCCTCGACCGAGCGATTTACTCTACCGTAGTCCCTGTGTTGGAGTAGGTACCCTAGAGCCAATCAATTATTGTGGAATTGACTCTTTGTAATAATGTTTATTAATCAATAAAAGGCATTATCCACTATATCACGTAAATCATATTATATGTATTGATATATGTCCTTAGGATGGTAAAACCATGACGAGGGTATCAAATGTTTTAAATCTTGATAGTGAGAACCCTATGATCACATATGGTGGCCATTCTAGAAATGTTCGTAGCCCCAGTATTAATCTAACCAAGGACACAGATAATACGGTAAGACTATCATAGCGTTGAACGACCCTGTCGAAAGGCGGTGACTAATCTCGCTTGTCAAGGTTGTTTGCCGATAACCTGGTATAATGCATAGGTGCTTGCTAGAGGTAAGTTTATTGGACAGACCCGCCAGAGGATTCCATATGGATGGTAACCCCAGTGTCTATGGAATAAACCCTCTAATGGATGGTGGTGCATGTGATCCTTAGACTTGAGATCACTGGAGCGCCTTGTGCACCAATTAGTGTAGTTTGACACTAGCCCAACATAGTTCTATTCATAGCTATCAATATGGTAGTGATTGGCTACATTGAGAAATGTATTGAGACTATGGGGATCGACAAAGGATTCATCACTCTTGGGTACGAGAGAAGTTATCTCATTGTGTAATTTAGTAAATGGCAATGACACTAAATTTGTGGCCACAGTGGGATTGAGTTGATGCTCAATCCAATTTAATATTCCTATCATTGGTCCAGTAACTGAATACAAACATGTCAAGGATATGTGAGGTTGACACTATTTGTGTACCTTAGTCTCGATGAGATAAAAGATGATGAAAGGATTGGGTTGCACCGTAACCATATACCATTGACAGGCTGCGGTTTCGATGAATCCGAATCTATCGGATGGCCATGATGCGTTGCTAGGGGCCAATCTTGGTCTGTATGTAGTGATTCGATTAATTGGTGTTAATCGCGATAATACACACTACCGATATGATAAGGAGCCTATGGGTCACACACTTAGAAGATAATTTAAGAATCAATTTGTGAGAAGGGTATTCTCCTCTTTTAGGACGAAAGGGTATTTTGGTTATCTTACAGTGCAATTAAATTTGCTAAGGTTGTTGCTGTATTTAATTTTAATATTAAAATTCAATTAGTGAGATTATATTTAAATATATCTATGTATATATTTAAATGAATTATTATTATTAGTTAAATGTTAATATATTATTATATATTAATTGATTTTAATTATAATAATAATTAATTAATTAAAATACCATAAAGGTGTGTTTGGTTGCAAGGGTGAACTAGGGTTGGAGCCCATGGCTATTCCTAAGTGGAATAGGGTTTTAATTGTTGCACTATAGACGTGCAACTTAAAATTAAAACAAGGGGAATTATTCATTCAATTAAAAACCCTAGCCACCCAAAAGGTTCTCTCTCTCTCACGTTTTCTTCTTCAAGTGAAGAAGAAAAATTTTTCGATTTTGATTTTTCTTGATTCTTAATGTTAGCAATTGTTCTAGCAAAACAATTGTCGGTTCTTCAGATTATCTTCGTGTGGACTTCCGTCAGTGCGATCCTACATTGGATTGATTAGCGAAGAATCACGTGAATAGTAGACGGTTGAACAGTAACCAGTGAATAGTGTTCGTGTTCGAAATTAGAGATATTTGGAGGAGCCTCCAAACGTCGGTATGAACTAAATCCTTGTATGGATTTGTTTTTAATACATTTTTATTTTACGTTCCAGTTTATGCATGAAAACGTTATAATCTGTACTCGGATCTTGGTTCGTGTAATTGATCGATTCATTTTAAATATTACGTTTTTTCGCTACGTGAATTCGATCACTTACTCACACCCTGCACAAAAGTGCAAATATGAGAACCGCATCTAGTGTCAATGACCCAAGATGTAATAGGAGAAAGATTAATTTCAATCATATACATACCTTTGGAAGAAGATGCAAGATTTTTCTTCTTGCTTGCCAGGAAGGCCTTGCAATGTTTCCTCTAGTAGCCAGGCTTGTAACAATGGAAGCAAACAACCTTTCCATATTTGCTCACGCTTCCAGCAAGCTTGAGGACATCTTTGGTCTTAGGCTTGAACTTAGGATTGGCCTTGGCCTTTCCTTTGCCTTGTTTACCCTTTCCCTTTCTATGTGGAGCAGCAACTAGTAGCACTAGTGTGGACTTCTTCATTTCCTTCTCTGCTATCTTCAGCATACTCAGTATCTCTAAGAGAGTCTTCTCCATAGAATTCATATTAAATTTTAATATGAATTAGGAGAACGAATCAGGCAAGGATTGCCAAACAAGGTCTATAGACAATTGTGCATCCATGATGAATCCCAAAGTCTCAAGCCTTTGAATGTAGCCAACCATCTTGACAACATGTGGGCCAACTATGACTCCCTCAGCCATTCGACATCTATACAATGACACCTCGTATCGCTCGTGTCTTGCACGCTTTTGGAAGAGTTTTTTGAGATTTGTGATAATAGAACTAGCATCCAAATTCTCATGTTGCTCTTGTAGATTAGGTGTCAATGATGCTATTATGATACTGTTAGAGTAGGTGCCCTAGAGCCAATTCAATTATTGTAAAATTGACTCTGTAATAAATGTTTATTTATCAATAAAAGGCATATTCTTCTATATCGTGTATGTAATGATATATGTCCTTAGGATGGTAGAATCGTGATGAGAGTATCAAGGCTCCGTTTGGTTCACAATTTTGTGTTTTTGGGAAAAGTTTTTTAAAAAAAGTTAAAAAAAAAGTTGAATTGGGTGGGTATTATGATGTAGGATTTATAAATTATAAAATACCCCCTATGTTTGTTTTTTTACAAAACACCCCTTATAATAAAACATTAAAAGTTAACAAAAACACCCCCAATCCACCCTCAAATACGGACAACCGGCCACCACCGTCGGAGGGTGGCCGGAGTCGCCGTAACAAAAACATTAAAAAAATTTAGGGATATTTAATTGAATTAACAAATTTAAGGGGTTTAAAAAATGTTGAATAAAGTTGAATAATATTATGAGTTTTTGGATATTTTACTATTTAACTTTTTTGGGAATACTAAAAGTAGTATTCCCAAAATCCAACCAAACGAAGCCCAAGTGTTTCAAATCTTGATAGTGAGAACCTGGTATGCTGTCGTAGGCAACCAAAATTAAAACCTAAAAACACATGTAGTAGTATGAGTAAGGATTGTTTCCACGGAGAGTGTCTAGCCGAGTTTTATGTTACGTGAACAAGGTGGGGGGGGGGGTTGGTTTGTGTAAAACGGAAACACTTTCAGGACAAACAATTCAAGTTAAATTATCGATCAAAATAACAAACCTTGGTCTAAGTCAACATCCATAATCAAAATTTTACAACTGATCATCGATGCAAGTATATATCAATTGTTACTTTGAGTATTCACCGTTGGAACTATTTTTCCTATCTCTCCTTAGTTGTAGTTAATTATGAAATAAGTGATCTAATTAATCTTACTACTAAACAACCCTAGACAAGCGTTAAAGGTTTAATCTAGTAGCAACCTTAAGGGCTAGAGAAATCGATGAAGCTGCACAACACAAACACAAGTGGTTGTATTTAATTTAGTTGAATGTTCTTCTTAAGATTTAATAATTCCTAACACAGCAAATTCTCAAACCTTAATTACTCACAAGTTAGAGGGATCAAACAATTACGGATTTGATATCTAACTTAGCAGTAGATTGCACCAAATAATAAACAAGTAGGCCTCCTAGTAATTAAATGAAACACTCATGAAAATAGGCATAAAAGAACATCCAATACTCAAAACATATATTGAACACTAAAAAAACAGATTAGATCTCACAGTTTTATGGATTCCGAGGCCTCCGTTTCCTTCGACCAAGTTATAAAAGTTTTAGCCGCTCATGGCCATAATCAAAACTCAAAAGAGAAAATTGCAGAAGAGAGGAAAGAGAGGCGTGTGTAATCCCTCTTAATCTGATCTCTCTCCCCCTCTTAAAAATATCCAATTCAAGTCTTTGAATTCTACTAAATCTCCTAAAAATATTCTAATATCCTAAAATACATTTATCCTAATCTGATTAATTGAAAATAAAATAAAGTACTAATATAAAATAGGAAATTGGTGTTTCCAGTTGTAACTTGCGTGCACCAGGTCTTCAAAACTTCCAATAGTAAACTGCCTATTTGACTTGCATGACAAGGCAGAATGTTCCAGAACGTCAGTAGTGCAGGTGCATCAACTTCAAGCCCGATTACAACCTTGATGAATGAGTGCCTCTCCAAACTCAAACAATGAAAGTTGTAGATCTATTTATTAGTGTTCCACAAAATTTTGAATCATCTCAATCGAAGCTCAGATGAGAGAGTTATTCCCAGATTACAAAGCAATGTCAAAACTACGAATTCACCTAATTAGTTTTGTTTTGCATTTAATGCCTCCATTTGCATCTTAAATCAAAATAGAATAATAATGAGTACATTTAGGCAACAAATAAGTATAAAAGACTAGACTTTAAAGGGGGTAAATATGGCATTTTGAATTCTCATCAGAACCCTATGATCATATATGGTGACCATTCTAGAAACATTCGTAGCCCCAATATTATTCTTGCCAAGGACATAAATAATATGGTAAGGCTATCATAGTGTTGAATGACCTTGTTGAAAGGCAGTGACTGATCTCACTTGTCAAGATTGTTTGTCGACAACCTAATGCAACGCATGTGTGCTTGCTAGAGACAAGTTCACTAGACATACCCACCAGAGGATTCCATATGGATGGTAACCCCAGTGTCTATGGAATAAATCCTCTAACGATGGTGGTGCATGTGATCCTTAGACTTGAGATCACCGGAGCGCCTTATGCACCAATTGGTGTAGTTTGACACTAGCCCAACGTAGTTCTATTCAAAGCTATCAATACGGTAGTGATTAGCTTACATTGAGAAGTGTATCGAGACTATGGTGGGACATGAGCATGAAGCGTAGGCTGATCGTGAATAGTAACTGGTTAACAGTAACATGTGAACAGTGTTTGTGTCCAAAATCAAAGATATTCGAAGAAGCCTCCAAACGTAAGTAAGTATTCTAATCCTTGAATGAATTTACTTTATATAGATTTTGTTTATAAACATGTAAACGGTATAATCTATACTCGGATCTAGGCAAAGAAAGGTAATTGATTTACCGATTGAATTTTTGTTTTTCCGCGCATATGGTAGATCAATTACTTACAGTGGTATTAGAGCCTCGGGTATTAGATTATATTGTTTAATTGATGTTTGATAACGTGTTATTGCATGATTTGAAGTGTTTTTTTAAATCTGGAAAAATTTTGTATGTTGAATGTCTTAATTAATCAATTGATTAAATAATGTGTTGATTGAATGTGTATTGGTTGGTTGGTATCCTGGTTGAATGTTTAAGCATTCGATTTGATTTGGATCCATGTCATTATGTGAAAAATTGCAAAAGACATTATTGTGCCTGATTCACTATTTTGCGGTGTTAGCCGCGGCGAAATAACACTTCGTCGCGGCGAGATGCAAAAAGTGAATCTAGCCGCGATGAAATAAACCTTCACCGTAGTGAAATTTTGGAAAAGCAGATCTAGTCGCGGTGAAATAAAACTTCGCTGCGGCATAAAACTCTTTGGAACGATTTGTGTTTTCTGAAAGTTCACGGTCGTCGCGGCAAAATAAAACTTTGCCGTAGCGACCATGTGTGCATGAACTTTGCCAGAGCGAAGAATTTCTTTACCGCAGCAAGAAACCTACTGTTCCGTTTTTGCTTTCCATTTTTCACACAGGGGCTAAATTGCAGTTTTTGAACCTTTAAAGCTAATATTCATTCGACACGTTTAAGGTGGTAACTTGACAATTCAACCCACCCTAATTCAAAAATTGATTTTTTTTGAATGTATGCAATGTTCTTGTTTGATAATTACATGGTTGCCCAGTACATGAACCTTAGACCTATTGTTTATTGTTTATTGGGGTTGTTTGTAATTTTTATAAACAAATAGGACCTGCGTGTCCTGCCTCTCTCTCTTAAATCTCCATGTATTTCTTTTCCTAATCTCACTCGCCTTGTATGTAATGATATATGTCCTTAGGATGGTTGGGTGCTTGCTAGAGGCATTATCCACTATATCACGTAAATCATATTATATGTATTGATATATGTCCTTAGGATGGTAGAACCATGACGAGGGTATCGAATGTTTCAAATCTTGATAGTGAGAACCCTATGATCACATATGGTGGCCATTCTAGAAACGTTTGTAGCCCTAGTATTATTCTGACCAAGGACACAAATAATACAGTAAGGCTATCATAGCGTTGAACGACCCTATCGAAATGGGTGACTGATCTCACTTGTCAAGGTTGTTTGTCGATAACCTGATGCAACGCATGAGTGCTTGCTAGAGGCAATTTCACTAGACAGACCCACCAGAGGATTCCATATGGATGGTAACCTTAGTGTCTATGGAATAAATCCTCTAACGGATGGTGGTGCATGTGATCCTTAGACTTGAGATCACCGGAGCGCCTTATGCACCAATTGGTGTAGTTTGACACTAGCCCAACGTAGTTCTATTTAGAGCTATCAATACGGTAGTGGTTGGCTACATTGAGAAGTGTATTGAGACTATGGTGGATCGACAAAGGATTCATCATTCTTGGGTACGGAAGAAGTTATCTCACTGGGTAATTCAGTAAATGGCAATGACACTAAATCTGTGGCCACAGTGAGATTGAGTTGAGCTCAATCCAATTTAATATTCCTCTCATTGGTCCAATAACTGAATACAAACATGTCGAAGATATCTGAGGTTGACAATATTTATGTAGCTTAGTCTCAATGAGATAACAGTTGATGAAAGGATTTGATTGCATGGTAACCATACCATTGACAGGCTACGGTTTCGCTGAATCTGAATTTATCAGGTGGTCATGATGCCTTACTAGGGGCCAATCTTGGTCTATATGTAGTGAGACGATTAATTTGGTGTTAATCGCGAAACTACACACTGCCGATATGATGAGGAGCCTACTAGTCACACACGTAGAAGATAATTTAAGAATCAATTTGTGAGAAGGTTATTTTTGTCTTTCAGGATGAAAAGGGATATTTTGGTAATCTCACAGTGCAATTAAATTTGCTGAGGTTGTTGCCTGTATTTAATTTTAATATTAAAATTAAATTAGTAAAATTATATTTAAATATATCTATGTATATATTTAAATGAATTATTATTATTAATTGAATGTTAATATATTATTATATATTAATTGATTTTAATTATAATAATAATTAATTAATTAAAATACCATAAATGGTGTGTTTGGTTGCAAGGGTGAACTAGGGTTGGAGCCCATGACTATTCCTAAATGGAATAGGGTTTTAATTGTTGCACTGTATAAGTGCAACTTAAAATTAAAACATAGGAGAATTATTCATTCAATTAAAAAAACCCTAGCCACCTTATCTCTCTCTCTCTCTAGAAGAAAACTTTTCTTGTTCTTCTTTCTTGATTCTTAAAGCCCTTGATTGTTCTAGCAAAATAATCAAGGGTTCTGCGGATTATCTTCGTGTGGATTTTCGTGAGTGCGATCCTACTTTGGATCAATTAGTGAAGAATCACGTGAACAGTTGACATGAACAGTACCGTGAACAATATAGTGAATAGTAATCGATGAACAGTGTTCATGTCTAAAATCAGAGATATTCGAAGGAGCCTCCAAATGTACGTAAGTATTCTAATCCTTGAATGGATTTACTTTATATAGATTTTTTTTTATAAACATGTAAACGGTATAATCTATACTCGGATCTAGGCAAAGAAAGGTAATTGATTTATCGATTGAATTTTTGTTTTCCGTTGCATATGGTAGATCAATTACTTATAGATACATTGAACAATGTTGGCATCATCTAAATACTTTTGATAAGTATCTCTTGCTTCCTGAGTAGCCTCAAGTTCAAGCGCTTCCATAATAGGTTCATTGATGATGTACTGCTTCTTTTCAGACTTTAGTATAATCCTTAGATTTCGATACTAGTCAGTGAAGTTCGTACCATCGAACTTGCTTTCCTTATCGATGATTGATCGCAGTGATAGGGTAGATGAAGTCATAATGAAAGTGAATCTACAAATGCAAAATTTAAACAAAGTTAATACTACATTAATTAATAAGGCCTTTTATTAATAAATTGCTTCCACTATTTTACTCAAGCTCAATAGCCTTAACTATTAAACTCAGGAAGGCTTGTTGGTCTTCCTGGTGTGCCAAAATCCCATCATTTCTATTTCAACCTTCACGGGGGCAAACAAATTAAAATAGAATGATTAGGTAGGTTAACAAACTTTAATCTACACCATCTAATAGAACCAACTATTTAACTCAAATGTAAATCAAGCCAACAAATTGATTACATAATCCAACGGCATCAACCATTGTCCTCAAGTGTAACTTTCGGATCAGTGAGTAGGACATACATGTCCTCTTGTGCGTCATTAGGGGCACTACTCTACCATGCCTCTAGTGTATTTATCAACCTTTGCGGAGGAGAACAAGCAAAATACACCTAGTTAAGTCGAACCCATCACTATAAAGAAAAAACTCCAATGTATAATTAACCTCCCATTGGTAGAAGTGTACTCTTCGCGAGGGCAAAGAAGACCACGACGAACAGTGGTTTGATTAATCCCATAGTGATGGAAGGCGTATTGTTATTTGTGACTTAATATCTTAATCGAGGGTTCTTGATTTTATTGTCTCACCAATTTTATTATCTTTTTAGCATGTTATAGTCTGACATGTTATACATTCAACCTTAGCATGCTTTCTAAAATAACAAATAAATGTGTCAGTACATGAACAATCTAAAACCAAATTCTCCAAGTTTCCACAAACATGCATATTTAGCAAGTGCACTAGTTGCAAAAAGTAATACAATGATGAATCGAGTATCATGCCCATGAGGATTGAGTGCTAAGTACTAATTTTCCTAATTTTATAACTAATTAAAGGACACAAAAAATTTGGATTTGCGGGAGCTACTAAAAACTAAATTAGAACAAAACAAAGGAGACAACTGAAACTAACACAATAAAAGCAATTTAACAACGAAATTCAATTCAAGAAGAGAGGTTAGGGTTTCGATTTCACTAAGTTACTCCAATTCAACCTAATAATCCTATTATCTTCAAGTTCCACATGCACATATTACAACTCGGACTCCTTAGATTGTAAAATATACCTTCTCAGGCTATAATTTACTACTTATCCCTATTAAACTCCCACACCCAACAAAATGAAATTTAATAGTTCAAAGTCCCTTAAGCATGTGGAATCCTATAAAGATTTCATAGATCGCGTTTATCTATCTCTAGTTTTCGCTCAATCTATGGTGTTTACCTCAAGAAGCTAACACATGAATCACTTGTCATTCTCATCATGCTCAACATTCATTTCATTCAAAAACCCAACAATCAAATGCATTAAGAACAAAGATAAACACTTAATCCATGCAATAAAACCCAAAAGCAACAAGATATTATAGATTAAATCATTATAAACAAAGATCCATCAAAACCCTAACCCAAAAATGAGTTAGTTCATGTTCAAAATGGAAATCAACAGCAAATACATAACAAAATTAGAGTTCAACATCATAAAAACAAGAAAGGGAAAAGAAACTTCTCTAATTTTGGAGACCCAAACTCTTCAAATCTTCTTCTCCTCTCCCTATTTCCCAAAATGTCGAGCTCCGCTCAAAATGAGCTAACTTTTTCTTAAATAGTTGCCAAAACCCCCTAGGACCTAATACAATAATAGAAAAACGCAGCATTTTAACAAAAACTAAAAATTGCAATTTTTGCCATGGTGAAGAAAAAATCTTGCCGCGGTATCAACTAGAGTTTTATTAACCCACGAGTCTAAAGGCTAGCTTGCCACGGCGAAGAAAAAAACCCTGCTGCGTTGAACTCCTGATCTTTTTTGCTGAATTTACGAAATTGCCTTCCGCTTGCTTCTTCACTTGAATCTTTGATTTTCTTGATCTCCAAAAGGAACAACTCCAAGGGTGCTTCCAATCAGCATCAGAATTCCCTCGATCTTCTGAATTTCACTTGATTCTAGGTCCAAAAACTCATTTTTGCTCTATTTTGTTCCAACTGTATGTTTTGCCCTGAAACATAAAATATGCAGAATTAAGTATTAATTCAGGCACAAAACTCGTAAGAAGTATCTGAAATCCTACAAACATCGTATAGAAAATAGTATAATCCTAGGATTATCAAATCCTCCAAAACTTAAGGTGTGCTCATCCTCGAGCATCAGGAACAAAGTGAAACAAAGGTAAAACAATATAAAACTAAAATAGCAAAGGAAAGTTAAAATCAAACACAAAAGAAATGCCTAGAATTGATTGCAAATGCAAGTCTAAAAAATTGTTGATACATTATTACAAGAAAATGCTTAGCACTCCAAAAAGTCATAAATTATATTGACTATCTTTCTTTATCGGTCCCCTAAGTAGGTAATCCCCGCTTCAATCCACCTTCCAACTTCTCGGATTATTTTATGCAGAAATGGGAAGTTTATCAAATGGTGGTAAACTCCATAAGCCTAAGTATCGAACTACTCTCCACTAATGTAGGCTAGACATTGCTAAGGATCAAAAGGTCTTTGTAAGCTTGTAACGTGATGCGTGTTTCCTACAACATGCAATATGTAGCAAGTATACTAATCGCACAAGTAATAAAATGATGAGTAAAGTATCGTTCCCACGAGGATTGTTAGCTAAGCACTAAGTCTACTAATGTTATCAAGTTGAAGCAAACGACTTCTTTGGATTGATGGGAGCTAATTGCAATTAAACTTAACAATAAATTTTAAACTAAAATTTAACTAAGAGTGCAATATTAAAACACGGATAATCAATTCAACTAAAATAGGTAGGGTTTTGATTTCATTTGGATTTTATGGGTTAAACCCAAAAATTACACTACAATCACATTCATATGCAATGGTTGTAAATCGAACTCACTAAGATGTTAAACATACCCTCTCGGGCTATGTTTTCCTATTCATCCTTATTAACCTTCCGCACCCAACAATTTGAAGGTTAACAATTCCGAACTTATTAAGCAAAAGAATCCTACAATGATTTCATTAATTCTTGAATCTATCTCTAGCATCCAATATTATAATGGTGATTACCCAAGAAGCATAACATGACTCATTTCTCAATCTCATCATGTTCATCACAATATCCATTAAAACTCAGAGTAAACACACAACCAAAGCATACTCATATGAAAGTAAAACAATCAAACACTTAACCCATTAAAAATCCAAACTATAATCAAAACCCTAACCCAAAAATGGTTAGTTCATAGCTAAATTAACAGTACAAAAACGAAAAACACAAATAATCAAGTTCAACATAATGAAACTGAGATAAAAGATAAGAAATCTCTCCAAAAGATGAATCCCTTAGTTAGAATCGAATCTTCACCCTTGTTACAATCCAAAATCGCATCAAAAACTCCTCCTAAGAAATTGTAAAAGCTGTTTAACCTAAAAACGAAGACCCTTGGACAAAAAGCTTAGTTTTCCTTTTATACCTTGCCCAAAAACACACACAAAGTAAAACTTTGCGTTTAGCAAAACTGCAAATAATGACCGTCGTCGCAGCGAAGAAGAGTTCTTCGCCGCGGCGAAGAAAGAAACAGATCTGGAGCGTGTCTGGCATACTTCGCCACGGGGAAGGACAAATCTTCACCGGGGCGAAGCTATTTGACGAGTTATGAAATTACAGAACTGCCACTCTGCTTGCTTCTTGATTCCTTCTTCGATTCTCGATGCTCTCCCTTTGGAACAAGCCTCATCGTGCTTTATCCCCACCTTCTTGAACTTTCCTAACTTCTGAGATCCGGTAACTTTTGAGTCAAAAACTTCCAATTTTGTCCTTATTTGCATAAATTGTCCATTTTAACCTGAAACACAAAATGTAAAGAATTAAACAACAATTTAGGTCAAAATGTACCACAAAGTACTTGAAATCCGAATAAAAAGACTAAAGAAAATTGTATAATCCACGGATTATCATAACGTTAGGCCTAAGTAAGTGGTTCTAAAGAAAAGATAGGAAAAACAAAGCGAGAGAACTCGGTTTTCCAAATGCAAACACAAAGACCTACATTCGTCCCATTTCCTTTCTCAATCACCAACCAAAAGTATGCATAAGTAAATCAAGAACTTTAATTAAAACCATATGTAAAGGTCTTTTTTTTTTTTTTTTTTGTTATAAACATCAAACACAATCAGAAATATGGTTACTTGCCCTTTTTCACAACCCCCAAACTTGAACTTTTTAATCCCTCATTTATTCACACGCCTCCAAAACTCTTTTATGTTATACAAAGGGTCCGAGTTCTCCTAAAGGGTATGATAAAGTGTTTAGGGTAAAGGGGTTGGACAATTTAGTTGCATGAAAGAAAAATAAGGCAAAAATATCAAAAGGCTCAAACGGGTGACTAGGGATAATTCATTCATGGGTTGGCTAGAAAGGTTCAAACATTCCCGAAAATTGCCTAAATCATTTCCTCAACAATGTCTAATCCTTAAACACCTCCCAACTAGGTTCTAGAGTCTACCAACATTAGTAAGACTTCACATAGCTACATAAAATATTTCTAAGCATGCCAAAAGAATGAACATGGTGGTTGAACCACTTAATGAACCTCAAGCAAAATCAAGTCAACTAACATAAACTTGAAGCAATGGTTCGCATTTTCTATAAATAATGTCCCAAGAATCAAAATCTCATCATGGACTTATGCAAATTGTCTAGGCAACAAAAATAATACATACATACCAAATCAACACACAACCCAAAAACCATAAAACACACAAAGATAAATGTCAATTAAAACATGCAAAAAATTTCAAAATTTTCTCTACACCCCCCCTCCTCCAAAAAAAAGAAAAAAGAAAATGACATTGTTCTTAATGTCAACCGATAATGAACATGGGAGTAGAAAAGCAAGCTTAAGGTATGAGATACTGCCCTGATTAATCCATGAAGATCGAAGTGAGTGCAAAATTTCCCTTCATTGTTTTCTTCATCAGAAATATCTGTCAAAACACATAAAAACTCAAAAGTCCAAAATGTGTTAGAAAACCTCACAGATTATGGAAAATTACATCTTATTCGCAAACCTTAGCAAACTAAACTTAAAACCTAAGAATGCAAAAACAAGTAAACATAAAAACAGGAAATAAAATGAGTTCCACTATACCAAAATAAAACAAAAACAAAAATAAAACTAAATGTGTCTTAGGCTTCACTCATCTTCATCCTCTCCCTCATCGTCGTCATCTTCGTCCATGGCATCATCAGGAATTTGATCTTCATCTTCTTGCCAATCTTGCCATTGGAAGTTGGACACATATATGCCTAGACTAGTGCAACACTTATACTGCATCTCGTACAACATTTGGGTTTGATCACCCAACCAATCTTGGCATTTGTCCATTCTTTCACCTTGGTTAGAATTTGTTGCAAAAGATCTTTTGTTGTGGGTGAGGGTGAGGGTGTAGGTGCAGGTGCAATGGGAGTTGATCTTGGTCTTTTTGAGCTTGAGCTAGCTCCTTCAACAGTAGGTTTATCTTTGAGTCTCTGGTAATAAACTTGGTCGAGGATTGGGGCAAGACGAATAAATGTTTCATCATCTACCTTCCGAACTCCAGCTTTCATACAAATCTTCATGATGAGATGCGGGAAGGCACAGCTAGATCTCATTGGTTTGGCTGCATGGCTTATATTCTCCATTACAATTTTGCCCACATCCATCTTCTTTGCAGTTGCAATGGCATAAAGTAAAATGGCTCTATCGGCATCCATTGAACTATAATGTGTCTCTGGAATCAGCCTTGCACAAATGAAGTATTGCTAAATTCTAGCCATAACTGTCAAAATAGTCCCTTTTAACTTTCTCCTTCCTTTCTTAGTGATCTCCTAAGAAGTACCTGGCTTTGCTATTACCTTGATTACATCCTCAAAATTAATTTCCTTAGCCTTGAATTCTAGGTAATCATCATGTTCTATTGGCCTAATTTTATAAAATTCATTGATGATCCGGGCATTAAATGGAACTTTGACACCCCTCACATACACATGCCTAGGGTCACACTTAGGGAAGTTCATATAAAATTCTTGTACAATAGGTACTACGACTAAATGCTTAGGTTATTCCAAAAAGGTTTCCCAAATCTTTCATGTTGCCCAATTTTCTGCAAAGGTACTAGTCATCTCTCTCTGGAATAAATCCCTTACCCTTTTTCTGAACGACTACTTCATAACGCTATTTAGCCTCAGAATTCACAAACCTATTGTCTACTTGCCTGCCCTTACCCTTCGGAGTGGTTTTAAGTGGCATTTTCTCTCAATACAATTCAACAAAAATCTACCACTTGTCTTAACCCAACACAACCACACTCAATCAACACAAAATTTCAACAATTCAACTCTATAATCAAACACTAATGCACACTTCCACAACCTAACAATCAAATCTCCAATTCAACCGCAACAAATTCAAAATTCACAGTCAACCCCTAAAATTACCAAACTTCAAATGCAATCTAACAATTTCAATATCACAAACCCAACTTCCTCAACACAAATCAATTCAAATTCAACACTTCCCAAATCAAAATTACTCCACAATTCGCATCAATATCCACAACTCAAGCAATTCAATCAATTTCTCAAAATTAAAGCATTGAAAACCAAAATTGATCTAATTCAAGGCTAGAGAACTTGAAATCTTACCTCACCCACAACGATTGCACCTTCAATTTCACCAATTTTTACCCAAATCGCAAGATCCCCAAATTTTGGAAAACCTAGGGTTTCCAAAATTTCTTTAAAATCCTTGAAAAAGTAAGGTGACTTGGTGTTTATGAGAGTGATAGAGTGGAATGGTTGCAAGAAAATTGAATGGAAAAGGTTAGAATTTGAAAAGGAGAATTTTTGTTCTTGGAGGCTAATTTGAGTTCTTGTGAAAAAGGGGATAGAAAGGGTGGATTTATATAGAAAATCAACTTTGCCTTGGCGAAGATGAAATTTTGCCATAGCGAAATTCTGGAAATTCTTCAATATCGCGTTAGACTTGCTTGATGCAGCAGCAAAAAAAATTTCTTGCCACAGCGAAAGTCTAAAAATTTTGTGCATAACAATCACAGTGCATACGCTACAGTGGTGAAAATTCTTCCTTGTTGCAGTGAAAAATTGAAAGCCTTAATGCACTACGATGGTAGTGTATCTCTTGCCGTGGCGAAAATTTCTACAAAATTTTCTCTTCATGCCAAATTTCAATCTTTCACCTGAAACACATAAAGAAAACAAAATTTAATCACTTCCTAAGTCAAATAAAGCATACAACAACATGTAAAACAAATAAAATCACACAAAATGAAAACACATGGGTTGCCTCCCAAAAAGCGCTTGTTTATAGTCGAAAGCTTGACTTTCTCCTCGAATCTCATTCCGGAATGTCAAGCTTGATGGGCAATGTCTTGCAACTCAAAGCTCCATCAATGTATGGCTTCAATCTCTGCCCATTGACCTTAAAAGTGCATTTTTGCTCGTGAGAAATCTCAACTGCTCCATATGGATGAACTTTAGTAACTATGAAGGGTCCGGATCATCTGGATTTAAGTTTTCTGGGAAAAAGTCTAAGTCTTAAGTTGTAGAGCAAAACTTTCTAACCCACTTCAAAGTTCTTCTTCACTATATGCTTGTCATGCCACGTTTTGGTTTTCTCCTTATAAATCTTTGCATTTTCATATGCTTGGTGGCGAAACTCATCCAATTCATTTAGTTGAAGCATCCTTTCTTCTCTAGCGGCTTGTAAATCCATATTCAACATTTTTACTACCCAATAAGCCCTATGCTCCAATTTCCATAACAAGTGGCATGTTTTACTAAACACAAGACAATATGGGGACATTCCAATTGGTGTTTTAAATGCCGTTCAGTATACCCATAGTGCATCATCTAACTTCCGTGACTAATCTTTCCTTGATGCATTTACTGTCTTCTCTAGAATTTTCTTCAATTCCCTGTTTGACAATTCAACTTATCCACTCGTTTGAGGATGATAAGTTGTAGCCACTTGATGTGTCACTCCATGTTTTCCCAATAGAGCTTCAAATTGCTGGTTACAAAAGTACGTCCCTCCATCACTTAAAATAGCCTGTGGTACTCCAAATTGAGAGAAGATATTCTTCCTAATAAAGCTTGCCACTACTTTAGCATTATTGGAAGGTAATGCAACTACTTCTACCCACTTTGACATGTAGTCCACCGCAACCAAAATGTAAGTGTTCCCGAATGAATTTGGGAAGGGTCCCATGAAGTCAATCCCCCAAACATCAAAAAGTTCCACAACAAAAGTATTGTTCAAGGGCATTTCATTCCTCATTGAGATATTCCCACTTCTTTGACATTGGTCACACTCTTGAGCAAACCTAAAGGCATCCTTAAAAAGATTCGGTCAATAGAATCTGGACTGAAGGACTTTAGCTGTAGTTCTTGTTCCTCCAAAGTGACCACCAACTTCCTTTTCATGACAATGCCACAATATGCTCTCCATTTCTTCTTCTAGCACAAATCTGTGTATCATCTGATCCGTACAATGCTTATACAGAAAAGGTTCTTCCCAAAAATAGAACTTTAAATCAGAAAAGAACTTCTTCTTTTGTTGGAAAGTCATATCCATCGGAAGCACTCGTGATGACAAGTAGTTTGCAATATCAGCATACCAAGGTGCTTCTCCAATTTTCATCAATTGTTCATCCGAAAATGTGTCTTGAATTTGGATCACTTTCTCATCCTCCCTTTCAAGTTGCTCAAGTCTTGACAAGTGATATGCCACCATATTCTCCGACCCTTTCTTATCCCGGATTTCCAAATCAAATTCTTGAAGGAGTAGAATCCATCAGATAAGTCTTAGTTTTGCTTATTGCTTTGCCAAAAGATACTTGAGCACTAAATAATCCATGTAGACAATGACCTTGGCACCTAGCTAATAAGAGCAAAATTTGTTAAATGCATAAACAACTACCAAAAGCTCTTTTTTAGTGGTAGTGTAATTCAATTGTGCATCAGTTAATGTTCTACTGGTATACTGTATCACTTGAAAGACTTTTATTCTTTCTTTGCCCTAAGACTACCCCTATCGCATAATCACTAGCATCACACATTAATTCAAATGGAAGTTTCCAATTGGGAACTGCAATAATAGGTGTAGATACTAATAATTGCTTAAGAGTCTGAAAAGCATGCATGCAATCATCATTAAAATCAAATGGTGCATCTTTAAGTAACAAATTGCAAAGCTTCTGTAGAACCCTGCATGTCCCAAGAAACTCTAGATAGATTTGACATTTGTTGGAGGTGGCATTGGCTCGATCCACTTCAATTCCCTTCCTTGAAATTCGATGTCTGAGAACTATGCCTTTTTGAACCATAAAATGGCACTTCTCCCAGTTTAACACTAGGTTTGTGTCTTGACATCGCTACAAAATAAGAGAAAGGTTAGAAAGACAATTATCAAAAGAAGAGCCAAAAATGGAGAAATCATCCATGAACACTTCGAGAAACCATTCCACCATATCACTGAATATAGACATCATGCATCACTGAAAGGTGGCCAGTGCATTACACAACCTAAAAGGCATCATTCTATACACAAATGTGCCGTATGGACAAGTGAACATCGTTTTCTCTTGGTCTTCAGGAGCAACGAGAATCTGGTTATACCTTGAGTAGCCATTTAGGAAATAGTAATAAGTATGTCCTACTAGTCTTTCCAACATCTAATAAATGAATGGTAGCGAAAAATGATCCTTCCTTGTTGCTTCATTTAGTTTCCTATAATCAATACACACCTTCCAGCCTGTGAGTGTCTTGGTCGAGATCAACTCATTGCTCTCATTTTTCATCACCGTGATGCCTCCTTTCTTTGGAACCACTTGTACATGACTCACCCAAGGACTATCTGAAATGGGATAGATGATTCCCATATCTAAGAGTTTCACCACCTTTTTCCTTACCACTTCATTCATAGAAGGGTTCAATCATTGTTGTGGTTGCACTCTTGGCTTGATATCATCTTCCATAAGGATTTTGTGCATGCAAAAAGATGGGGAAATGCCCTTTATATTTGAAATGGTCCATCCAATTGCAGACTTGTGCTCTCTCAAAACTCGAATCAATTTCTCTTCCTCCAATTTGCATTGATAATCACTGGAAAAGAATCAGATTCACCAAGATACACATACTTGAGATGAGATGGTAAAGGCTTCAATTCAAGCTTAGGAAGTTCTTCCAACTTTGTCTTCTCCTTCTCCTTACTCATGTCCAAGTCTTCAAATTCTGGATCCTGGATGGTGTTCATTGGTTGAAGTGCTTCCAAATACCTAGCACATTCATTCTTCCTTGGCTTACATTCCTTAGTAGTTTTGGATTAGGAAATGCATGCTTCAAGAGGTAGTTGAGGATGGATCTCTTCAAATGTATCTTTTATTACTCTATCAACCACATCAACGCCAAAACATGACTATACTTCTGATGGTAATTCATGGCCTCAACCACATTAAAAGTTACCGTTTCATCTTGGACCCTCAAAATCAATTTTCCTTCATGTACATCCATTAAAGTTCTTCCAATAGAAAGGAATGGTCTTCCCAAAATGAGCAGTATCTCTTTGTCTTCCTCCATATCCAATACCACAAAATCTGCAGGAAATATGAATTCATCCACCTTGACTAACACATCTTCAATAATACCCCATGGATGCTTGATCAATTGGTTGGCAAGCTGCAGAGTAACCATTTTAGGCTTCACTTTGTTGGAGTAGGTGCCCTAGAGGCAATCAATTATTCTGGAATTAACTTTTTGTAATAATTTTCATTAATCAATAGAAGGCATTTTATTCTATATCGCGTAAATCATTATTATTGCAATATGTATTGATATATGTCCTTAGAATGGTAGAATCGTGACGAGGGTATCAAGTGTTTCAAATCTTGATAGTGAGAACCTTATGAGCACATATGGTGGCCATTCTAGAAACGTCCGTAGCCCCAGTATTATTTTGAAGTAAGGGCACAAATAATACAGTAAGGCTATCATAGTGTTGAACGACCCTGTTGAAAGGCAGTGACTAATCTCACTTGTCAAGGTTGTTTGGTGACAACCTGGTGCAACACATGGGTGCTTGCTATAGGCGGATACACCGCAGCAAGTTCATTGGACTAACCCACCAGAGGATTCCATATGGATGGTAACCCAGTGTCTATGGAACAAATCATCTAACGAAGTGTGGTGTAAGTGATCCTTAGACTTGAGATCATCGGAGCACCTTGTGCACCGATTGGTGCAGTTTTACACTAGCCCAACGCAGTTCTATTCAGAGTTGTCAATATGGTAGTGATTGGCTGCATCGAGGAGTGTATCAAGACTATGGTGGACTGACAGAGGATTCATCACTCCCGGGTATGGGAGAAGTTATCTCATGGCGCAATTCAGTATATGACAATGACACTAAAACTGTGGCCACAGTGGGATTGAGTTGTTGCTCTATCCAATTTATAATATAGGTCATTGGTCTAGAAACTGAATAAATAATATCGAGAGTAACCGAAGGTTGACACTATTTCTATGCCTTTGTCTCGTCGAGATAACGTATGATGAAAGGATCGAATTGTACGGTAACCATATCGTTGACAGGTAGCTACTTTGCTGAATTTGAATCTATCAGGTGGCCATGATGCCTTGCAAGGGGCCAATCTTGGTCTATGTATTAGTGAGATGATTAATTGGTGTTAATCGCGATACTATACACTGCAGGTATGATAAGGAGCCTATGGGTCACACACATAGAAGATTGATGAGAATGCAAAATGTCATATTTACCCACCTTAATGTCTAGTCTTTTATACTTATTTGCAACCTAAATGTACTCATTATTATTCTATTTTGATTTAGGATGCAAATGGAGGCGTTAATTGCAAAACGAAACTAATTAAGTGAATTCGGACAGTTTCAACATTGTTTTGTAATCTAGGCATAACGCTCTCATCCGAGCTCTGATTGAGATGATTCAAAATGCTGTGGAACGCTAAGGAAGATATCTACAACTTTCATGTTTTGATTTTGGAGAGATACTCGCTGCATCGAGGTTGAAATCGAGCTTGAAGTTGACACACCTGCACTGCTGACGTTCTGGAACATTCCGCCTTGTCATGCAATTCAAATAGGCAGATTATTACAAGAAGTTTTGAAGACCTATTGCACGCAAATTACAGCTGGAAAACACCACTTTCCTATTTTATTTTAGGACTTTATTATTTTATTTCCAATTAATCAGATTAGGATAAATGTTACTTTAGGATATTAGAATATTTTGAGGAGATTGAGTAGAATTAGAATTAGAATTTAGATATTTATAAAAGAGAGATCAGATTAGGGATTACAACACATATCACACACGCCTCTCTCTTCTCTCTTGGGTGGATTTTCGTTTTTCCTTGGAATTTTCGTGATGGCCATGAGTGGCTAATCTTTATAACTTGGTCGAAGGAAACGGAGGCCTCGGAATCAATAAACTGTGAGATTTTTTTTTTTTTTTTTTTTGTGTTCAATTTTTGTGTTTGAGTATTGGATGTTCTTCTGTGCCAAATTTTATGATTGTTGCATTTAATTACTAGGAGGCCTACTAGTTTATTAATTGTTGCAATCTACTGCTAAGTTAGATATCAAATCCATAATTGTTTGATTCCTCTAACTTGTGAAGTAATTAGGGTTAATAATTTGCTGCGTTAGGAATTAGTAATCTTAAGAAGAACACTCGACTAAATTAAATACAACCGCTTGAGTTTGTGTTGTTTAGCTTCATCAATTTCTCTAATTCTTAAGGCTGCCACTAGATTAAATCTTTAGCGCTTGTCTAGGGTTGTTTAGTGGTAAGAATTAATTAAGATTGCTTGCTTCCTAATTAATTACAATTAAGGAGAGATAGGAAAATAGTTCCAACGGTGAATATTCAAAGTAAGAATTGATTTACTTTTGCATCAATAATCAGTTGTAAGATTCTGACGGTGGATGTTGACAGAGACCAAGTTTCATTATTTTGATTAATTTAGTTTTGAATTGCTTTTGTTTTTCCTGAGATTATTTCTGTTT
The DNA here is from genome assembly GCA_026225825.1 of Pistacia integerrima. Taxonomy (NCBI): domain Eukaryota; kingdom Viridiplantae; phylum Streptophyta; class Magnoliopsida; order Sapindales; family Anacardiaceae; genus Pistacia; species Pistacia integerrima. Next base: position 13,899,251 of record CM047747.1, read on the forward strand.
TACTAAAACCCCCCAGCCTTGTTCACATAACATAAAATACGACTAGACACTCTCCGTGGGAATGACCCTGACTCACACTACTACATGTGTTTTTAGGTTTTAATTCTAGGTACCTACGACAGCACGCTAAAGATAATTTAAGACTCAGGAAGAAAGAAGGGTGTTTTCGTCTTTTTAGGTGAAAGGGTATTTTGGTAATTTCACAATGCAATTAAATTTGCTGAGGTCACAGCCTTTATTTAATTTATTCGAAAAATTAAATAAGTGAAATTACGTTTAAATATATGTTCGCATATATTTAATTAAATCATCATTATTGTTAAATGTTAATATATATATATATATATATATATATATATATATATATATATATATATATTAATTGATTGTAATTGAGATAATGATGAAATAAAAATAAAATATCTAATTGGGAGTGTTTGGTAACATGGGGTGTTTGGGTTGGAGCTTAAGCCTATTCCATATGGGAATAGGGCTACTAAGTTTTCAATATAAAAGAAAACTTGTTATTTGTAAAATACAAGAGTTAATTCATTAGTTCATTTTTCTCTTTGAAAAGCAAAACACACAGCCCCATTTACACTCCGATGACAGAATCCATTTTTGCACAAAATCAATTCATTTGATTTGTCTTCTTGATTCTTAAGGCTAAGAAGGATCTAGCAAATCCCTCCTTAGTTCTTTGTGATTGTCTTCGTGTGGACTACGTGGGTTCAATCCTACACTTGGATCGGTAGCAAAACGTTCATTGACACATTTGGAGGAGCCTCCAAACGTGCGTATGTTTTTCTAAACTCATGATTAATTTCTGCAGATTTCTATTTTAACATAAATTGTATAATTGTACCTTTGATCTTGGCTCAATGGGAAACGATCCGTGTTATTATGATTTTGTTTTCTGCTGCATATATGGACCGTTTCCTAACACACTCCATTGATCCCCAATTTCCTGAAAACAAAAAAAAAGCATTAGATTTATGCTAGTACCTAAGTCACACAAAACTCTATCAAATGTAACATCTCTATTACACAAGGATAGTGAAACTCCTTGGATCCTTGAGTTTTGGTGGTAACTTCTTCTGCAAAATGGCGCTGCATTCCTATGTAAGCATCATTGTTTCTTCCTCTTCCAACTTCCTCTTGCTTGAAAGAATTTTCTTTAGGAACTTTGCATAACTTGGCATCTGCTACAATGCATCTACAAAAGGAATGTTAATATGCAGTTTTTTGAAAACATCAAGAAACTTAGTAAACTGCTTATCTTGATTTTGATTCGTTAATCTCTAAGGGAAAGGAACCGGGGGAGTGTGGTGTGCCAACTCTAGTCGTATTTCAAGAATTGGCAATTTTTCTTTCCTTGGCTTCGACATCTTTTCCTTATTTGGATCTTCCTTTGTGGGACTTGATGGCTTCTCTTCAATAATGATCTCTTCATTGACTTCTTCCTCAAATTCTTCCTTCTTCTCTGGTGGGTTCTCATCCTTCCCTTTTTGTTCAACTTCTTCCAAGATTGTTCCACTTCTTCCAAGATTGTTCCACTTCTTCTAAGATTGTTCCACTTCTTAAATATATGGCATTTGCTTGTTCACATGGATTTGTCACCGTGTTACTTGGTAAGGAACCTTGAGCTTTCTCATTCAACTTTTCAGCAATTTGACCCATTTGCACCTCCAAGTTTCGAATAGACGCTCCTTGATTTCTGAAACTTGTCTGCGTCTCATTCATAAAACCTGTGGTTTCTTGCATGAATTTCCCAAACATATCCTCTAGTTTAGACATTCTATGCTCAACTGGGTGATGGTTCACCCCTGATTGATGGTTTGGCACTATCTTTTGATTTAATTGATTGTTTTGATTGCCTTAGGACAAGCTTGAGTGATTTCTCCAACCAAGATTGTAAGTGTTGGAGAATGGATTGTTCTGTTGTCTTTGATTCCCAGCCAAATAGTTGACTTGCTCTGATGATGAAGAGGATAAGGCAAAGGTGTTCCCCACTCGACAGCCAATGCTCGCATGGTTACCTGCACAAAAATCACATGTTACTTGAGATGTTTGAATGGAATTAACATGCATACCTCCTATTTGTTTTTGAAGCACAAGAAGTTGGGCTGAAATAGTTGTGTAAGCATTAACTTCATGGATACCCATGGACCTCTTTGGCACTATTCTGTCATCCAGTTTTTGGTAGTTGTTACTGTTAGAGTGGGTGCCTTAGAGCCAATCAATTATTGTAGAATTGACTCTTTGTAATAATGTTCATTGATCAATAAAAAAGGCATTTTATTCTATATTGCGTAAATCATCATTGTATGTATTGATATATGTCTTTAGAATGGTAGAACCGTGACGAGGGTATCAAGTGCTTCAAATCTTGATAGTGAGAACCCTATGAGCACATATGGTGGCCATTCTAGAAAGCGTCTGTGTGATATTATTCTTAAGTAAAGGCACAGATAATACGGTAAGGCTATCATAGTGTTGAACAACCCTATCGGAAGGCAGTGAGTGATCTCACTTGTCAAGGTTGTTTGGTGACAACCTGGTTCAACACATTGGTGCTTGTTGTAGGCAAGTTCACTAGGACTGACCCACCAGAGGATTCCATATGGATGGTAACCCTAGTGTCTATGGAACAAATCCTCTAATGAATGGTGGTGCATGTGATCCTTAGACTTGAGATCACCAGAGCGCCTTGTGCACCAATTGGTACAGTTTGACACTAGCCCAACACAGTTCTATTTAGAGCTGTCAATATGGTAGTGATTGGCTGCATCAAGGAGTGTATCAAGACTATGGTGGATCGACAGAGGATTCATCGCTCTCGGGATACGAGGGGAAGTTATCTCACGGCGCAATTCAGTAAATGGCAATGACTCTAAAACTATGGCCACAGTGGGATTGAGTTGTTGCTCTATCCAGTTTATAATTCTGGTCATTGGACCAATAACGAATACATACATATCGAGAGTAACTGAGGTTGACACTATTTCTATGCCTCGGTCTCGTTGAGATAACGGATGATGAAAGGATTGGATTGTACGGTAACCATATCGTTGACAGATAGCTACTTCGTTGAATCTGAATCTATCGGGTAGCCATGATGCCTTGCTAGGGGCTAATCTTGTTCTGTGTGTAGTGAGACGATTAGTTGGTGTTAATCGCGATACTACACGCTACCGGTATGATAAGGAGCCTACGGGTCACACACATAGAAGATAATTTAAGAACCAGTTTATAAGAAGGGCGTTTTCGTCTTTTTAGGCAAAAGGGTATTTTAGTATTCTCACTGTGCAATTAAATTTGTGGAGGTCATATCCTTTATTTAATTTGATATTAAAATTAAATATGTGAGATTACGTTTAAATATGTGTTCACATATATTTAAATAAATTATCATTATTGTTAAATGTTAGTATATTATATATATATATATATATAGATTAATTGAATTGAACTGAGATCATGATAATTAAAATTAAAATATCTAAATGGGGTTGTTTGGAAACAAGGGGTGTTTGGGTTGGTGCCCAAGCCCATTCCATGATGGAATAGGGCAAAGTGTGCACTATATAAGTGCAACACTTTGTGAATTAAAATAATATTTTCATTCAATCATTTAAACTAAAATTCCAGCCCCCTTTTTCTCTCTTCCACGCCAGTTTTCCTTTTGGGTTGAATCAAATATTATTTGATTTGTTCTTAGTTCTTAAGGCTAAAGAGGATCTAGCAAATCCCTTTTTAGTTCCTTGGGGTTATCTTCGTATGGACTACATTGGTTCGATCCTACTCTTGGGTCCGTAGCGAAACTTGTTCAGAGACAAATTGGAGGAGCCTCTAAACCTGTGGCGATGGATTGATTGCAAGATCCGTTTGGCGTATTTTTGGTGGCTGGTTGAACTGATCAGATGCTACAGATCAGTGTATGCTCGGCGTGGCAATATAACCCATCGCCGGGGCGATCATTGTTTGGCGTACTCGCTGATTGAGAAAATCAGCGCTCGTCACGGCGATATAACCCATCGCCGCAGCGATCGTCCTTAGCGCGATTGCTGATTAATATCAGCGGTAATCGCAATCTAAGGTACGCGCTAATGAAAATTAGCGCTCGTGGCGATATAATCCATCGCCACGATGATCGCACGTGGTGCATGTACACCACGCAAATCAGCGCATGCTGCAGCGATCTAATCCATCGCCATAGCAAGTGCATTTTCGAGTGTGCAGGGGCCAAAGTGAAAAGTTTCAAAACTTTTGGACCAAATGTAGATTTGCAAATTGTCAGGGGGTAATTAATAATTAACCCACCCAATTCAAAAATTGATTGTTTTTTAAATGTATGATATGTACTTGTTTGTATATTGCATGGTGCCTGGTACATGAGCCTTAGACCTATGGTGAATGGTTTAAATTTTTGGGTATGTATGGTTGTAATTTATTAAATAGGGCCTGCATGTCCTACCTTTCTCCCCTTCTCGATGTACATTCTTTTTTAATCTCATTCCCCTTGAATGTAAATCAAGGTTTCTAAATTTACTGATGTAAAGAATTTTGTATAATTATTCTGATTGTAAATTTAGAATGATGTTTTTGTAATGTACTTGAAGACGGATCAAGCAAGAGACAATCATACTTGAAGACTCAAGATTTTATTACAGGACCCCTAGGTGACCTACTGATTCCTCTAGGCTTGAGGAAATCGGTTTTAGTTGGGCCATGTACCGGCACGTTTTAATATTTTGTTTAGAATGCATGCTAAGGTTGAATGTTCAATAACATGCCAAACAATGCCATTCTAACAAAGATAATAATCTGGTGAGACATTAAATAAAAAACCCTCAATTAAAGTATATTAAGTCACGTATGCCTTCCATCACCATGGTTTTAATCAAACTACTTTTTGTCGAAACCTTGTTCGCCAAAGCGAAAGGTACACTTCTTAAAATTCATTAGAGTTTTCCTTAATGGTGATGGGTCGACTTAAAATGACGGTTTTGCTTGTTTGCCAAAGCGAAGGTTGATAAACGCGTCATAGGCATAGTAGAGAAGTACACATATTATGTGTACGTGGTGGCATGTAGTGTCCACTCTAATGATACTGAGAATCACACTTGAGGATGGTGGTTGGGGCCATTAGATTGTGTGATTGGCTTGTTGGCTTTGTGACATTTGAGGTTGATAGTAGGAGCTATCAACTGGTGTGTATTAAGTTTGTTGGCCTACCTAATCAACCCATTTTGGCTTGTTTGCCAAAGTAAAGGTTCGAAATAGGCTAGATGGGATCTCAGTCCACTAGGAAAGCCAACGGGCTTTCCCGAGTTAATAGGGAGGGCTATTGACTTGAGGAAAAATAGTGGGAGCGATTGTTTAATAAAAGGCCTTATTAAACAAATAATAATAAACATTGTAATAACGGTTATTTATTTTGCACTTGTAGATTCACTTAAAATTGAGCAAAATGATCCCAACATCACTACGACAAATCATCGATCTGGGAGAGAAATGGAATGGTGGGAACTTTGTTGACTGGTATGGAAGTATAAACGATATGCTTTAATCATGCAATAGGTTATACACCATTACAAAGCCTGCTGATAGTTCTATCCATGAGACTGGGTATGTATATGTGAAGCATACACATGATGCGAAAGTAGAAATGACAAGATACATTGTGCTTGCATCAATGACACAATTACTGCGACAGCAATGCTAGAAAATGGACTTAGCTTCTATTTTTCATTTTCCTTAAAGGAATGAAAAGCATATGGTGTCTCAGTCTCTATTCAGATGCAAGATGGAAGAGGGTACCAAAATTGGCGATCATATACTCAAATTGACCGAGTATATGAACAGGCTTGAGATTTTGGGATGTGGACTTAATGAGGGTTTAGCAATAGACCTCATATTACAGTCTTTGCCAGGTTCTTATTCTCAATTTGTCTATGACTTCATTGAGGATGATAAGAATAACACCCTTTCTGAGCTTCTGGATATGTTTAAGGCTACTGAGTTAGGCATGAAAATGTTAGAAACATTGACGTTGGTTGAAACTAGCTCAAGTGAGAAGGCAAAGGCTTAGAAGTCATTGGAAAGAACTATTGTAGAAAGGAAAGGCATTTATCCTCACTGTGGGAATACCAGACACTGGAGGAAACATTGCAAGGCCTTCCTAGTAAGAGGGAAGAAGAATGTTACTTCTTCGTGAGGTGCGTTTTTGAGATCAACTTATCCCGTTAACATCTTGGGTTATTAACACAAGATATGGTTCTCACATTTGATTGATGTGTAGGGACTACGACAGAGTAGATTGCTAGCCGAGGGAGATATGGACCTACCAGTTGAAAATGAGGCAAGTCGTGTTGCATTTGCTGTAGGATCTTATCGTCTGATTTTGCCGATGGGCTTGTTTCTTAGAACTCGTGGATTATTATGATTTTTCTTCGGTTTCTAGAAATTATATTTTTGTGTCCATTTAGGACAAATAAGAGTATTACTTTACTAATGGATTATTGTCCTTGAATGTAAATAATATTCTTTATGGAACTATTTCATAATAATGTGTTCTTAAGATAGACAATAAGGATAATCTCAAAAATAACAACTATGCCAATTGTGGTAAGTTGAGCTGAACCTGAAGGTATGTGGGATAGTATTAAAACTCGCAATTCCATGTAAACCCCAAAATAATGGTGTATCTAAAAGAGGAGATTAAGGACCTAACTTGATATGGTTAGATCCTTGATGAGTTTCTATGATTTTCCCACATAATTCTAGGGTTGTGCTCAAGAGACTGCAACTCACGTACCAAACTGTGTGTCGTCAAGGTCTATAGATAAGACTCCATATGATCAATGGAGTGGATGAAAGCCCAACTTGTCTTATCTAAAGATTTGGGTTTGCGAAGCTTATGTCAAGAAATTGATTTCGATCAAGCTGGGCCCGAAATCTTGTATATTCATAGGGTGTCCTGAGGAGACCAAATGATACTATTTCTACCACCCAGAAGAGCGCAAAATCTTTGTTGCTCGTTCTAGTGTCTTACTAGAAAATGAATTTTTCTAAGAAGTACTAGTGGGAGAAAAGTAGAATTCGATGAAGTCCTAGAACCACAAATAATACTAGACGAAAGACGGGATGATGTGTCACAGGAAGTGGTTGAACATCAAGAGGAGGTTACTCCACAGCTTGTGGATCAAAGTGAACCACCTCAAGTAGCACAGGAGCTAAGTATATCTAGGAGAGTACGCCATGAACCCGAGAGATATGGTTATCTCGTGACTCAACATGGTGACGTACTAGTCTACCAAGACAATGAACTCAGAACCTACGAAGACGCTATATCGGATCCAGATTCAGTTAAATGGCTTGAAGCCATAAAATTTGAGATGGACTCCATGTACCAGAACCAAGTATGGTCTTTGGTGGAACCACCTAAAGGGGTAAAACTCATAGGGTGTAAATAGGTCTTCAAGAAGAAGACAGACATGGATGACAAGGTGCATACTTATAAGGCACGATTGGTTGCCAAAGGTTTCAAACAAATTCATGGAATTGACTATGAAGAAACCTTTTCATCGGTTGCCATGATTAAATCCATCCGGATTATGCTTACAATTGCTGCATACCATGACTATGAGATTTGGCAAATGGATGTCAAAACAACTTTTCTGAACATAAACCTTGAAGAGGATGTGTATATGACACAACCCAATGCTTTCATTCTTGATGGGCAAGCTGATAGGGTATGCAAGTTGCAGAGATCCATATATGGACTCAAGCAAGCTTCTAGGAGCTAGAACATTCGTTTTGATGAGGCCATAAAAGAATTCGGTTTTATCAAGAACGAAGATGAGCCTTGTGTTTACAAGAAAGTGAGTAGGAGCGTAGTGGCATTCCTAGTGTTGTATGTCGATGACATACTTCTAATCGGGAATGATATACCGAACTTACAGTCAATAAATACTTGGTTATCCAAGTGCTTCTCCATGAAGGACTTAGGGGAGCAGCCTACATCCTTGGAATAAAGATCTATTGTGATAGATCGCGTAGGTTGCTTGGCCTAAGTCAGAGTGCATATATTGACAAAGTATTGATAAGATTCAGTATGGAAGAATCCAAGAAAGGATTTCTTCTGATGTCACATGGTGTTTATCTCTCTAAGGAAATGTGTCCTGGAACACAAGATGAGAGAGATAGGATGAAGAGTATCCCATATGCATCAGCAATTGGATCCATCATGTATGCCATGCTATGTACTTGGATTGATGTCTCATGTGCTTTGAGCACTTGTAATAGATATCAATCGGATCCAGGTGAGTGTCACTGGATGGCTATCAAGAATATTCTTAAGTACCTGAAGAGGACTAAGGATATGTTCTTGGTTTATGGAGGGGAAGATGAGCTCACTGTAAGGGATAAAGTGATGCTAGTTTCCAAACAGACAAAGATGATTATCGATCACAATCAGGGATTGAATATTTTGTCTCAATATAGCTGCAGTGAGCTGTAAGAGCTCAAATTAGTGTATTGTAGCGAATTCTACAATTGATGCTAAGTATATCGCATTATTTAATGCATCCATGTAAGCGGTTTGGACCAAGAAGTACATTACTGAACTTGATGTGGTTCCAAGCATTGCTGATCCAGTATAGTTCTACTGCGATAACAATGGAGCCATTATTGTGGCTGAGGAATCACAGTCTCACCAGTAATCCAAACGCATACTTAGTTGATTCAATCTGATCTAAGACATTGATTAGAAAGGGAATGTGCAGATTTGCAGAATACCTACTAACCCACTATTGAAGTTTGTAGCAGAAGCATGATGGGCACTTAGGTCATTCAGTGTTGAGTGCATGAATGATTGGCTATAGTGCAAGTGGGAGATTATTAGAGTGGGTGCCATAGAGCCAATCAATTATTGTAGAATAGACTCTTTGTAATAATGTTCATTGATCAATAAAAAAGGCATTTTATTCTATATCGCGTAAATCATCATTGTATGGTATTGATATATGTCCTTAGAATGGTAGAACCATGACAAGGGTATCAAGTGCTTCAAATCTTGATAGTGAGAACCTTATGAGCACATATGGTGGCCATTCTAGAAACGTCTGTGGCCCCAGTATTATTCTGAAGTAAGGGCACATATAATACAGTAAGGCTATCATAGTTTTGAAGCGACCTGCCGGAGCATGGTGATCTCACTTGTCAAGGTTGTTTGGTGACAATGCAGTGCAACACATGGGTGCTTCTTTGTGGCGGATACACCGCAGCAAGTTCACTGGACTGACCCACCAGAGGATTCCATATGGATGGTAACCCCAGTGTCTATGGAACAAATCCTCTAACGAAGTGTGGTGTAAGTGATCCTTAGACTTGAGATCATCGGAGCGCCTTGTGCACCGATTGGTGCGGTTACACTAGCCCAACACAGTTCTATTCGGAGCTGTCAATACGATAGTGATTGGCTGCATCAAGGAGTGTATTAAGACTATGGTGGATCGACAGAGGATTCATCGCTCCTAGGTACGGGGGGAAGTTATCTCACGATGCAATTCAGTAAATGGCAATGACTCTAAAACCCTGGCCATAGTGGGATTGAGTTGTTGCTCTATCCAAATTATAATTCCGGTCATTGGACCAGTAACTAAATACATACATATCGAGAGTAATTGAGGTTGACACTATTTCTATGCCTCGGTCTCGTTGAGATAACGGATGATAAAAGGATTGGATTGTACGGTAACCATATCGTTGACAGGTAACTGCTTAGCTGAATCCGAATCTATTGGGTGGCCATGATGTCTTGCTAGGGGCCAATCTTGGTCTGTGTGTAGTGAGACGATTAATTGGTGTTAATCGCGATACTACACATTACCGGTATGATAAGGAACCTATAGGTCACACACATAGAAGATAATTTAAGAACCAGTTTATAAGAAGGGCGTTTTCATCTTTTTAGGCAAAATTGTATTTTGGTAATCTCACTATGCAATTAAATTTGCTGAGGTCGTAGCCTTTATTTACTTTAATATTAAAATTAAATAAGTGACATTACGTTTAAATATGTGTTCGCATATATTTAAATAAATTATCATTATTGTTAAATGTTAATATATTATAATTATAATTATATATATATATATATATATATATATATTTATATATTAATTGAATTGAATTGAGATAATGATAATTAAAATTAAAATATCTAAATGGGGTTGTTTGGATACAAGGGGTGTTTAGGTTGGTGCCGAAGCCCATTCCATGATGGAATAGGGCAAAGTGTGCAGTATATAAGTGCAACACTTTGTGAATTAAAATAAGATTTTCATTCAATCATTTAGACTAAAATTCTAGCCCCCTTTTTCTCTCTTCCATGCCAATTTGCCTTTTGGGTTAAATCAAATATTATTTGATTTGTTCTTGGTTTTTAAGGCTAAAGAGGATCTAGCAAATCCCTCTTTAGTTCCTTGGGGTTATCTTCATGTGGACTACATTGGTTCGATCCTACTCTTGGGTCGGTAGTGAAACTCGTTTAGAGACAAGTTGGAGGAGCCTCCAAACGATCGTATGATTTCTTAAACTCTAAATTGATTTTTCTGTAGATTCTAATATAATGTATAAACTGTAAATTTGTGCCCTAATCTTGGTTCTAAGGAACGATCTATGATTTAAATAATTTTTGTTTTCTGCTGCCATGTATGATCGTTTCCTAATAGTTACTTGCTAAAACTTCAAGTAACTATTGAGCTTCCACTAGTGTCTTGTTCTATAAAGCTCCTCTAGCTGCTTCATCTACCATTGTTCGAACATTTGGTAGCAAACCCGAATAAAACATTTGGACTTGCATCCAAACAGGCAAAAAATGGTGTGGACATTTCCTTGAATCTCTTCCGTGCTTCATATATGATTTATGGTTGCCTTGTACAAATGTGGTAATGTCATTTCTCATCTTTGTCGAAAGAGCTGGTGGATAATATTTGTATTGGAACTTCTGTGCTAGATCATTCCATGTTGTGATGGTTCCAATGTGTAATGACATTAGCCATCCTTTTGCCTTATCTCTCAATAAGAATTGAAACAGTTGCAACCTAATAGCATCCTCATTGTGCTTGAATGTGTCACTGATTTCCAGGAAGTTGGCTATGTGCATATTCAGATATTCTTCTGGATCACCCCCAAACTGTACTGATTGTTGAATCAACTAGGATTATAACTAGCTTTTTCTCAAAGTTATTCATTGTAATAGTTGCTTTCTACGCATATACTCATAAAATATACATAATAAAAATACAAGTATACTAGCAAAAGTAATTGGGCCCAAATTTTTGTTTATTAAATATATACAAAAGTCGTTAAAAATAGTGAACAGTGTAGCTATTACTCCTCGCTTGCCGACGTCCATCCGACCATGTCCTCACCTAGATCCTGCAAAACATAGAAAACAATGGGGTGAGCACAAACAATGCTCAGTAAGTAAACCCTCTACTCCTCTATCCCCGTAACTCTCTCTCTCTAATTCTTTCCTTACAATTGCCTTATTCTCATGTACTCTCTCTTTTACAATTCTCTCTATTTTCTCTTTTTGTTTCTCTTTCTTAGAACTCTTTTTTACGAACTCTCTCTTGTAAGTCACCGCCCCATCTTACCGGAGGCACTACCGGGACTCGTTCCCGCTCTCTGTGACGTCTACTCATTCTCAGCCGATCGGACTCGGTTATGCATGCATTCGGAACCCTTGGCCATGAGAGTGTATATTCTCTCTCTCTCGGGTACTTTCGGGTATAGCCCTCATCCGCATGCACTCTCACAAGCCACACCATTTTTCTCTCTCATACTTAGGCCGCTCTCTCTTTGCGGTGTACATGTGGGAATACTCTACCCATTACTCACGGGTTCCCCATCGCACAACCTACTCTATTCTCTTCTTTAGCACTACTCTCTCTTTATTCTCTAGTGCTCATTCTCTCTTTCTCTTTACTCTTAGAGGAGTTACTTCTCAAAATTCTCTACTCTTTCTCAAGCTACTTCACCAATGCATAATTAATGCCTATGAATGACTCATGCCCATTAATGCACTCATGAAATGCAAGTATGACATGTAGCAATAATTAAGGTTCTCTACCCTTACTCATGCTTCTCTTAAGTATTTCATCAAACAACTCATGTGCATACAAAAACTCTACTTTAACTATAACTCTTTTCTTCTCTTTAATCATCCAAAATGGGAGAAAACTCCCTCATACACTATAGGTTCCTGCCAAGGGAAACACTCCCAAAAAGATTCATGCAAAACTCCTCCAACTTCAACTCAATTTCAATCTCTCTTCACACATCAAACACTTCTCATAATGTAAACATATCCAACAACCATAAACTCAATACACATCTCATCTCAATTTCTCAATAACATAACATACACATGCATACATAAATCTCTACTCAATAAATTTCTTGAATCTCAACTTGGCTTGGATTTACTTACCTTATGATGGAGTGACTCCACTAGCACTTCTCTTTTCCTTTGGTAGATAGTCTTTTCTCTACAACTTTAAACAATAACACTATAAGACTTCAACATATCTATCAGTAAAATTCACATCTAAAGCAATAATCATTACCTTAGGATGCTTTAGATTAACTCTCTACCAAAATTACTCAAAAAGCCCTCTAAAATCTTTGAAAAATTGAATGAAGAGTTGAGAGAAAATGGCGAAAGGGAATGACGGTGGAAGAAAAAGAATGAAGGGTTTGCTAAACTTAACCCCCTTTTAACTCATATTATAACCTCTCTTTCCCATTTTGCCCTTGCTCTTCCTTGGAAATTCCATCTTTGTCCTTGAATTCATTACAATCACACCCCCAACTCTAATGCATTCTCCATAAAATTTTCTTACATTTCATTCCCCACTTTTCCTGCTAATTAGGGGTAGAATGGTCACTTCGCTCCTATGGAACATTCTCTAGAAACTTCACCCACCTTTTCAGCCGGCTCTTCGCCGCAGCGAAGACTTTTCCGTCGCCCCGGCTAAGAAATCCAGAGCCTAAGTCGCCGCGGCGAAGATTCTTCCACGCCCCGGCGAATTGAAATCTCAAAATTCGCCAAGTTTTAACCAATTTCAGGGCAAACACTCAACCAAACCAAAGCATAAGTTCAACTAAGGGCCAACCAACCAATATTAACAATATACCAACTCCATTAAGAGCAAAACAATAAACATTTAGGCAATACACCATAAATTAGCTACGCACCTCAAGTGAGGCATTACATTCACTGCAACAAGCGGTCTCGTAATGGTCGGACTACACCCATCACCTTGTGGAAGTGAAATCCCTCAAAGTTCTATTTTCAGCCATCTCAATGATTCTCACCTCTCTTTCTCTTCTCTCTCTGATGAGTCTTCTTGCGGTTCTTACAATCTCCAGATCAATAGGAACCGCTGGATGATTTCTTGCTTTTCGAATAAACTACACAGGAAAGAAAAAGAGTGTGAGATCACAAGCTAATAAAAATTAAACTAAAAACAATTAAAACTAAAAATTAAACTCCAATTTAGCAAAAACTAGAAAACTTCAATATTAACACAAAATCAATCCTCAACAACGGCGCCAAAAACTTGATGCGTACTTCCAAAAACGTGCATATTTAGCAAGTGCACTAGTCGTAAAAAGTAATACAATGATGAATCAAGTATCCTTTCCACGAGGATTGAGTGCTAAGTACCGATTTTTCTAATTTTATGATTAATTGAAGAACACAAAAAATTTGGATTCACGGGAGCTACTAAAAACTAAATTAGAACAAAACAAAGGAGACAACTAAAATTAACACAATAAAAGCAATTTAACAACAAACTTCAATTCAAGAAGAGAGGTTAGGGTTTTGATTTCACTAAGTTACTCCAATTCAACCTAATAATCCTATTATCTTCAAGTTCACATGCACGGATTACAACTCAGACTCCCTAGATTGTAAAATATACCTTCTCAGGCTATAATTTACTACTTATCCCTATTAAACTTCCACACCCAACAAAATAAAATTTAATAGTTCAAAGTCCCTTAAGCATGTGGAATCCTATAAAGATTTCATAGATCGTGTTTATCTATCTCTAATTTTCGCTCAATCTATGGTGTTTACCTCAAGAAGCTAACACATGAATCACTTCTCATTCTCATCATGCTTAACATTCATTTGATTCAAAAACCCAACAATCAAATGCATTAAGAACAAAGATAAACACTTAATCCATGCAATAAAACCCCAAAACAACATGATATTATGGATTAAATCATTATAAACAAAGATCCATCAAAACCCTAACCCAAAAACGAGTTAGTTCATGTTCAAAATGGAAATAAACATCAAATACATAACAAAATCAGAGTTCAACATCTTAAACACAAGAAAGGGAAAAGAAACTTCTCTAATTTTGGAGACCCAAACTCTTCAAATCTTCTTCTCCTCTCCCTATTTCCCAAAATGTCGAGCTCCCCCTCAAAATGAGCCAACTTTTTCTTAAATAGTTGCCAAAAACCCTAGGACCTAATACAATAATAGAAAAACGCAATGTTTTAACAAAAACTAAAAATTGCAATTTTTCGTTGCAACATCGACTTGAGTTTTTTTGACCCATAAGTCTAGAGGCTAGCTTGTCATGGCGAAGAAAAAACCTTGCTGCGGTGAACTCCTGATCTTTTTCGCTGAATTTATGAAACTTCCCTCCACTTGCTTTTCTACTTGAATCTTCGATCTTCTTGATCTCCAAAAGAAACAACTCCAAGGGTGCTTCCAATCAGCATTAGAATTCCCCCGATCTTCTGAATTTTGCTTGATTCAGGGTCCAGAAACTCATTTTTGCATTATTTTGCTCAATCTGAACGTTTTGGCCTGAAACATAAAATATGCAGAATTAAGTATTAATTTAGGCACAAAACTCGTAAAAAGTATTTGAAATCCTACAAAAATCGTATAATCCTAGGATTATCACTACCTATCAACAATATGGTTACCGTGCAATCAAATTATTTCATCATACGTTATCTCATCGAGGCTAAGGTATAGAAATATTGTCAACCTCAGTTATTCTCTATATCTTTGTATTCAGCTACTAGACCAATAACTAGATAAATAAATTCGATTGAGCAACAACTCAATCCCACTGTGGCCATAGATTTGGTGTTATTGCCATTTACTGAATTGCGCAATGAGATAAACTTCTCTCGTACTTGGGAGTGTTGAATCCTTTGTCAATCCACCATAGTCTTGATACACTTCTTGATGTAGCCAATCACTACCATATTAATAGCTCTGAATGGAACTACATTGGGCTAGTGTCAAACTGCACCAATCGGTACACAAGGCACTCAAGTGATCTCAAGTCTAAGGATCACATGCACCACCATTCGTTAGAGGATTTACTCATAGACACTAGGGTTACCATCTATATGGAATCATGTGGTGGGTCTGTCTAGTGAACTTGCCTCTAGCAAATTCTCATGCGTTGTACCAGGTTGTCGACAAACAACCTTGACAAGTGAGATTAGTCACTGTCTTTCGACAAGGTTATTCAACACTATGATAGCCTTATCGTATTATCTGTGTCATTGGTCAGAATAATACTAGGGCTACAAACATTTTTAGAATGGCCACCATATGTGATCATAAGGTTCTCACTATCATGATTTGAAACACTTGATACCCTCATCATGGCTCTACCATCCTAAGGACATATATCAATACATACAAATATGATTTACACGATATAGAATAAAATGTCTTTTATTGATTAATAAACATTATTACAAAGAGTCAATTCTATAATAATTGATTGGCTCTAGGGCACCTACTCTAACAATCTCCCACTTGCATTATAGTCAATCATTCATGTATTTAATATTGAATGACTGATAAGAGTGTAATTTATATATTTTTTTATTCCTTCCATATTATGTTTTTTGTTATGTTTTATGCCTAGTTGAGTTGATTAGAGTTTATTTTGTAAGTTTGGCATATTTGGATAGACTTTATGAAATAATTGAGAAAAGATTAGGAAACTCCAGATTTTTTGTTATCGACCGGTCTTTTGCTTTTTCCCCCAGGGTTTTTCATGGAGTCAGATTTCTCGATTGCAAAAGTGTTCTTCAGAAAAAGTAAAGTAGACGAATCAAGCCTTCCAGGAAGGTATTATGGGCAAGAATCTGAGTTTTTTTAGGCCCTCATTAGTTGTTGCAAAACCGGACCTAGAATCCTATTCACGGAAGGATTTCCTGGCTGAGTATTGAGTCTTCGAATGGGCCTAACTGGAGCTTCAGATATCGAAAGCAGGTGATTCAAAAGCCTAAATTCATCTACACATCCAGGACTACAACTTTTATAAGTGACCAAGCTAGGAAAGTTCTTTTACATTGTGAGAATCCTGGTGCAAGCTGGATTGCGATGCATTTTCCATATCTGATAAGGAATTGACAGTTTTGGAAGTCTATCATTTAGGAAAGGTCTAGGAAAGTAATTTTTGTTTTTCCTGGGGTAGAATTAAGGAAAAACACGTTATTTATTTATGAGTTGTTAGGTTAAACGGAGGAGGGGAGAACAGCAGTGGATGTTTTTTTTAGTTTTTTACTTTCTACGTCAATATGTGCGGCTGATCTTTCTTCTTTAGTTCAAGGGAATTTTAAGCCTAAATTCATGTCATTGGTGTAACTTAACTTTAGTAACATTCTTCTTAATCTCGTTCTTATTGGAATTATTCATGTTATTCTGTTTTAATTGTTTATGATTTTTGTTTGGGTGATTTAGTAATGGCCTACTAAATTGTTTAATCGGAATTTTATCTATTAGAATTAGGAATTGTGATACGTAATTGTCCTCTTTCTATTCAATGAGTAACACATGATGATAGATGATTACGAACAAGTTCTTAATCTGTCACCTTGAATAACATAACCTAAGTTAAATAATCCGATCTTGCGTGATTGTCGCTTGGATTGATCTATTTTCCTAATTCTTAAGGCTGCCATTGAATTAAACTTAGAGAGCTTATTCTAGGTTGTTCATGGGTTAGGATCTAATTGAGAGCTTATTTCAGTAGTGACAATTAAGGGAAAATTTAGGTAATAGAGCTTGTTGTTTCCTAGGGTCAATAATTCCATAATAATGAGATAGAATAATGTTACGATTAGTTCATGTCCAATGCATGTTTAGGTGGATCTTGAACCGAGAACTGGTTGTTTTTAATCTGATATTTTCTACCATTGGAGATTTATTCGTTTCACTTTATATTGCATTGTCTACAACCCCTTTCATTATTTTATTGTCATGTTTACTGTTTAGGATTTTATTTTATTTTATTTTTTCTGTTGTTTTCGTAGTGATTATTGGTTAGAATATTGGATTTAATCGAATCATTCCCTATGGGATCGACCTTTGCTCACCCTATATGCAATTTAGTAGTTAGGTTAGTAAGGTTATTAATTTGGAGCATTTGGCACGCTACCAATGACTTTAAGTGTTTTTCATGCTTCTGGTGCGACAAAGGTTTCATCAGTGGACCGGCGAGGTTGTCATCAGTATGCACTTTCCTTATCTATACATCTTTCCTCTCAACCATTTATGTGAGGAGATGAAATTTTTCGAGTGTGTATCTGGACTTCTTGTGAGACCGTGGCTCCTTTGCTTGAGTTATTGCTCCATTGTTGTCGCAATAGACATCTGGATCAACAATCGTGGAGACCACACTAAGGTTACTGATGAACTTCTTAATCTAGACTGCCTCCTTGGCCGCATCGGATAATGCGATATACTTAGTCTTCCATTGTTGAGTTCAGTACAGTGCTTTGCTTGGAGCTCTTCCAGCTTACCGCACCCCCATTGAGATAAAATACAAACCTAGATTGCGAATGATAATCATCTTTATTTGTTTGGAAACTAGCATCACTGTATCCTCTTACAATGAGCTCATCTTCCCTTCCGTAAACCAAGAACATATCCTTACTCTTTTTCAGGTACTTAAGGATGTTCTTGACAACTATCTAGTGATGCTTACCTTGATCCAATTAATATCTACTTACAAGTGCTTAACGCACATGAGACGTCAATCTGAGTACACAACATGGTATACATGAAGGATCTAATTGCTAAAGCATATGAGATCCTCTTCATTCTATCTCTTTCATCGTGTGTTTTAGGAAACATATCCTTAGAGAGATAGATACCATGTGACATCGGAATAAATCCCTTATTGGATTCTTCCATACTGAATCTCTTCAGTACTTTGTCTATTTATGTACTCTGACTTAGGCCAAGCAACCTATGCGATCTATCTCGGTAGATCTTTACTCTAAGGATGTAGGCTGCTTCTCTTAAGTCCTTCATGGAGAAGCACTTGGATAACCAAGTCTTTACCGATTGCAAGTTCGGTATATCATTCCCGATGAGAAGTATGTCATCAACACACAACACCAAGAATGCCAATGCGCTCTGACTTACTTTCTTGTAAACATAGGGTTCATCTTCATTCTTGATAAAACCGAATTCTTTTACGACTTTATCAAAATGAATGTTCCAGCTCCTTGAAGCTTGCTTGAGTCCATAAATGGATCTCTACAATTTGCATATCTTATCAGCTTTCCCATAAAAAACGAAACCATCGGATTGTGTCATATACACATCCTCTTCAAGGTTTCCATTTAGGAAAGCCATTTTGACATCTATTTGCCAAATCTCATTGTCATGATATGTAGCAATCGCAAACATAATCTGGATGGATTTAATCATGACAACCGGCGAAAAGGTTTCATCATAGCCAATACCATGAATTTGTTTGAAACCTTTGGCAACCAATTGTGCCTTATAGGTTTGCACCTTGCCATCCATGTCAGTCTTATTCTTGAAGACTCATTTACACCCTATTGGTTTTACCCCTTCAGGTGGATCCTCCAAAGACCATACTTGGTTTTGGTACATGGAATCCATCTCAGATTTCATGGCTTCAATCCATTTAATGGAATCTAGATCCGATATAGTGTCTTCGTAGGTTCTAGGTTCATTGTCTTGGTAGACCACTACGTCACCATGTTGAGTCACGAGAAAACCATATCTCTCATGCTTATGGCATACTCTTCCAAACCTACATGGCTCCTGTGTTACTTGAGGTGGTTCACTTAGATCCACAGGTTGTGGAGTAACCTCCTCACGATGTTCAACCACTTCTTGTGGCACATCTTCCCGTCCTTCGTCTAATGTATCTTGTGGATTCTAAAACTTCATCGAGTTATACTTTTCTCCCACTAATACTTCTTAGAAAGAATTCCTTTTCTAAGAAGACACCAATACGAGTGACAAAAATTTTGCGCTCTTTTGGATGGTAGAAATAGTATCATTTGGTCTCCTTAGGATACCCCAAAAATTTACATTTGTAGGATTTTTGGCCCAGCTTGTTCGAAGTCAATTTCTTGACATAAGCTTCATAACCCCAAATCCTTTGATAAGAGAAGTTGGGCTTTCGCCCACTCCATAGTTTACGTGGAGTCTTATCTATAGACTTTAACGGAACACGGTTCAGTATATGAGTCGTAGTCTCTAGGACATAACTTTAGAATGATGCAGGTAGATCACTAAAACTCATCATGGACCTAACCATGTCGAGTAAGGTCATATTCCTCCTTTCAAACACTCAATTGTGTTAGGGTGGTTGTGATACTATCCCACGTTCTTTCAGGTATTCAGAAAACCCTAAGCTCAAGTATTAACCTCCTCGATCCGACCGAGGAGTTTTAATACTTTTACCCAACATATTCTATACTTCATTCTTGAATTCTTTGAATTTATCAAAGGCTTTAGATTTATGTCTCATAAGGTAGACATAACCATATCTATTGAAATCATTAGTAAATGTGATGAAGTATGAATATCCACCTCAAGCTTCAACTGTTAGTGAACCGTATACATCAGTATGGATGATGCCTAACAGTTCAATAGCCCTTTCACTTTGTCCTGTGAAAAGTGACTTGGTCATCTTGCCTAAAAGGCATGACTCGCATACCTCAAATGAGTGGAAGTCAAAAGGGTCCAAAACTCCATCCCTTTAAAGATTTGCAATGCAAGTTTGATTAACATGACCCAATTTACAATGCCAGAAGTATGATTGGTTTCGACCGTTATGTTTAGCTTTCTTAGTTTCAACATTGAGAATATCTTAATTATTTAAATCAAGAACATATAATCCGTTATATAACCTTGCAATTCCAAATAGAAAACCATTCAAACTAAAGGACAACAATCCATTAGAAATCTCGAAACGATATCCTATATTATCCAAAGCGGATACTAAAATAATATTTCTGGAAATTGAAGGTACAAAATAACAATCATGAACTTCCAATAACAAGCTCATAGGCAAAGATAAACAATAAGTCCCTTACAACTAATGTAGCAACATGTGCTCCATTTCCAACTCGTAGGTCCACTTCTCCCTTGGCGAGCAATCTACTCTGCTTTAGCCCCTGCACATCAATATAAATGTGAGTACCATATCCTATGTCAATGACCCAAGATGTTGAAGGAGAGAAGTTAATCTCAATCATATACATACCTAAAGTCGAAGCATCTAACTTCTTCTTGTTTGCAAGGAAAGCCTTGCAGTGTTTCCTTTAGTGGCCAAGCTTGCCATAATAGAAGCAAACTACCTTCCCACCTTTCCCAATGCCACCTTCAAGCTTGAGAGCATCATGTCCTTTAGGCTTGGGCTTGGGCTTGGGCTTTCCCTTGCCTTTACTCTTTCCTTTACTGGCAACCAGTAAAACAGGCTTAGACATTTTCATGTTTTGCTCCGCAATCCTCAGCATGTTCAGAAGCTGTGACGGGGATTTCACCATCGTGTTCATAGTGAAGTTCATTATGAACGATAAAAAGAATCAGGTAGTGACTACAGAATTAAATCCACTAGTAAGTCTACATCCTCACCAAACCCCAAAGTCTCAAGCCTCTTTATGTACCCAATCATCTTAAGCACATGAGGACCAACTTGAGCTCCCTCAACCATATGACTCCTAAACAATGCACTTGACACCTTATACCTCTCATGTTGAGCATTTCCTTCGAAAAGCTCATTGGGGTACAGAATCATGGGAGCAACATCCATATTCTCATGTTGCGTTTGCAGCTCAGGTGTCATTGATGCTAGCATAATGCATTGAGCATTATCAACATCATCAAGGAACTTTTGGTAAGTATCCTTTACATCCTGAGTGGCATCAGGATCAGGATCAGCCATATAAGGCTTGTTAAGGATATACAATCTCTTTTTAGACTTCAGTACAATCCAAAGATTTCGATACTAGTCCGAAAAAATTAGATCCATCTAGCTTGTTTTTCTTTTCGATTATTGATCGTAGGTTGGTATTGCTCATTTTAGTGAATCTACAAATGCAGAAAAGTAAATGTTATTATAATGTTTATTATTAATCAATAAGCTCTTTTATTAAAAACGCTCCTACTATTTTCCTCAAGCCAATAGCCTTCACTATTAACTCAGGAAAGCCCATTGGCTTTCCTAGTGGACTGAGATCCCATCTAGCCCATTTCAAACCTTCGCTTTGGTGAACAAGCCAAAATGAGTTGATTAGGTAGGCCAACAAACTTAATCCACACCAGTTGATAACTCCCACCACCAACGTCAAATGTGAAACAAGCCAACAAACTAATCACACAATTCAATGGCTGAAGCCATTGTCCTCAAGTGTGATTCTTAGTATTAGTAGAGTGGACACTACATCTCGCCATATACACACAGCAAGTGTACTTCTCTACTATGCCTATGACGTGCTTATCAACCTTCGTTTTGGCAAACAAGCAAAACACATCATTTTAAGTCGACCCATCACCATTAAGGAAAACTCCAATGAACTTTAACCTCCCATTGGTAGAAGCATACCTTTTGCTTTGGCAAACAAGGTTCCAACGAACAGTGGTTTGATTAAACACATGGTGATAGAAGGCATTTTAATGACTTACTATTCTTTATTTGAAGGGTTTTTATTTTATGTCTCACCAATTTATTATCTTTGTTAGAATGACATTGATTGACATGTTATTAAACATTCAACCTTAGCATGCATTCTTAAAAAAATATAAACATGCCGGTACATGGCCCAACTAAAACTGATTTCCTTGAGCCTAGAGGAATCGGTAGGTCAACCTAGGGTAAAAAACAAACCTTAGGTCTTCAAGTTTGCCTTTTCATTGCTCCTCCATTTCTTTATCACGATCGTTACAAAAGAATTTATAATAAAGAAACCCTATTCTAATTTACATCAAGAAATCATAAACCTCGCATTACATACGAGGGGAGTAAGATGAGAGAAAGAAGCACATAAAGAATTTAGAGGGAGGCAGGACATGTAGGTCCTATTTATTTAGAAATTTACAAACGAACCTAAAAATAAATAAACAAACCATAGGTCTAAGGCTCATGCACTGGCACCATGTGATTTTCAAACAAGAACATTGCATACATTCAAAAATAAACATTTTGAATTGGTAGGGTGAAATTATTTATTACCCTCTAAAAATTTGCATATCTTATTTTGGTCCAAAATTATTGAAACTTTTCATTTAGGCCCCTATGCACTTAAAAGTGTGCTTGCTGCGCCGATGGTTTATATTGTAGTGGCGTGCGCTGATTTTCAGTCAACATGCATACATAGGTGCAATCACTGCGATAATAGTTTATATCGTTGTGGCGTGCGCTGATCTTCATTCAGTGCACATGCACTAGTGCGATTGCCACGCCGATGTTTTATATCGCCGTATTGTGCATTGATTTTTCAATTAGCGTATATGTGTAAGTACAATCACCATGGTGAGCACTACTGATCTGTAGTAGATCAGTGCAATCAGCAACAAAAATGCCAAAGGATTTTTGGCAATCAACTTAGCTTCTGATATCAACAAAAAATCCTCATCACATTATACCAATTTGCATATCGTCAACAAATTAAAGATTACCAGATGTAATGAATCAATTGATTATTCAAAACATGCCATTAACATAGAATTTTATAGATTTAAAAAAAAAAAAAAAAAACAGTTTATAATATAACATGTTATCAATCAAATACATGCTATCAAACATAGATTAAACAATATAACCTGGTACCCGAGGCTCTGATACCACTGTAAGGAATCGATCTACCCAACGTAGCGGAAAAATAAAAATTAAAGGATAGAACAATTGCTTATTTGCCAAGATCCGAGTATCGATTATATTGTTTACATGTTAAAAACAAAAATTATGTACAAAATAAAATTAATCTATTCAAGGATTAGAAATCTTACGCACGTTTGAAGGCTCCTTCAAGTGTCTCTGATTTTATTTCATTACTGATTCAATATAGAATCACATGAATGTTGATCCACACGAAGGCAGTCTGAAGAACCAACCGTTATTTTGCTAGAACAACAAGATGGCTTCAAGAATCAAGTTTTTCAAAGAATCAAGAAGAGAAAAGTATTTCTCTTCAATCAATGAGTAGGACGTGAGAGAGACAGTGGGGTGGGTGGCTAGGTTTTTTTATTTTTTTTTATTGAATAATGTTATATTGTTTTACTTTAAGTTGTACTTATATAATGCAACAATTAAAACCCTATTCCAATAAGGAATAGCCACGGGCTCCAACCCTAATCCACCCTTGTAACCAAACACCCTTTAATTGGTATTTTAAATTTTAATTAATTATTATTATAATTAAAATCAATTAATATATATAATATAATATTAACAGTTAATTAATAATAATAATCCATTTAAATATATGCACACATATATTTAAATATAATCTCACTAGTTTTAATTTTAATATTAAAATTAAATACAGGCAACAACCTCAACAAATTTAATTACAATGTGAGATTACCAAAATACATTTTCATCCTAAAATACGAAAATACCCTTTACACAAACTGATTCTTAAATTATCTTCTAAGTGTGTGACCCGTAGGCCCCTTATCATATTGGCAGTGAGTAGTATAGCGATTAACACCAATTAATTGTCTCACTATATACAGACCAAGATTGGCCCCTGGCAAGACATCATGGCCACCCGACTGATTCGGATTCAGCGAATAGCTGCCTATCAATGATATGGTTACCGTGCAATCAAATCTTTTCATCATACGTTATCTCATCGAGGCTAAGGTGCAGAAATAGCGTCAACCTCAGTTATTCTCAATATCTTTGTATTTAGCTATTGGACCAATGACTGGATAAATAAATTGGACTGAGAAACAACTGAATCCCAATGTGGCCATAGATTTGGTGTCATTGCCACTTACTGAATTGTGCAGTGAGATAAACTTCTCCTATACCTAAGAGTGATGAATCCTTTGTCGATCCACCATAGTCTTGATACACTCCTTGATGTAGCCAATCACTACCGTATTGATAACTCTAAATAGAACTACGTTGGGCTAGTGTCAAACTACACCAATCGGTGCACAAGGCACTTCGATGATCTCAAGTCTAAGGATCACATGCACCACCATTCATTAGAGGATTTATTCCAAAGACACAGGGGTTACCATCCAAATGGAATCCTCTGGTGGGTCTGTCTAGTGAACTTGCCTCCAACAAGCACATATGCATTGCACCAGGTTGTCGGCAAACAACCTTGACAAGTGAGATTAGTCACTGTCTTTCGAAAGGGCCATTCAACACTATGATAGCCTTACCGTATTATCTGTGTCCTTGGTTAGAATAATACTAGGGCTCGGACATTTCTAGAATGGCTACCATATGTGATCATAGGGTTCAAGATTTGAAAAACTTGATACCCTCGTCACGACTCTACCATCCTAAGGACATATATCAATACATACATATATGACTTACATGATATAGAATAAAATGCCTTTGATTGATTAATAAACATTATTACAAAGAGTCAATTCTACAATAATTGATTGGCTCTAGGGCACCTACTCTAACATGGTTTACCCCTTTTAATTTTGTAGAATTTCACTTTAGTCACTAAACTTGCACAACTTGTAGTTTAGTCCCTGTCCAATTTGAAAACAAATTGAACCCTTCAGATTAGCAATAACTGCTTTATTTTATGGCTCAGCTAAAAGTTCAAAACGCCACCTTTGTAATTCCCAAAACGTCTTTCTCCCACAATATTGGGAGGGACCCCTTATCCTTCAATTTCCACATGAAAACTCGCAGGAAACAACTCATTGATCGAGGTGCTGCCAACAACGATTAGTCACATCCCTATAAGTTGTGCGTGCTATAAAAACACTCGAGTGGTTGCGTATGTGAATGCGCAACCTTGGCTTGACATGGGCAAGCCACAATTAAAGGTCACGCATGGGTGTGTGTGACCAATAGGAGGTCGTGCACAAATGTGCGTGGCCATGGGCAATGCCACACGTATTTGCGTGCAGCAAAAGGACAGGCGCCTGGGGTAAAATAGGTACCTCAATTCTCATTAGGAGGTCAAACCAAGGACCCTATGGAAGTTGGGGCTACCCTATCCCCATGGGGAAGGAAACAATGTCTTGAGGGAGGAGTTTGGAAGCCTTATAATAGCATGAACTTCTTTTTCTTTCTAAGCCATAAGAAAGGGGCTAGTCCAAGATCGTACTATTCCTTGCACGAAGCCCATAATGGCTAGTCGTGCATTTAAACGCACGACCAAGGGCCTTGGCCAGCCATGCATTTGAACACATGGCGAAGGGCCAACAAGGGATAGGCCATACACATCCAATAGACAATGGGCTATGTGTGCGAGTACATAACCACCATAAGGGGCTATGCACAGCCTTGGGATAATGGTTGCACGTCAAAACACGTAGCCCTATAGCAGCCATGTTTTTAGGGTATTTCGTAACCCTAATCGAACCAAAGTCATTATTCATCAACAGGATTAAAAACAGATTTAATCGATTTCAATTTAAACAATAGAATAAAAAACCCTAACATGCAATTTTCTATCAAATCATTCAACAAGTTAATAACAAAAAACATATATTAATCCATGCTTTGATACCACTGTTGACTTTTGGTTGAATAATAAACAGAATATAAAACAAAATTTTTATTCAATTAACCCGTTAATCCCACGATCAAGATTGATATATGCAATCTGTTTATAAAATAAAACAACTCGTACAAGGTTTCTTGTTATTACCTGCGTTTGGAGGCTCCTTCGGGTTTATTTGATTTGCTTTTCGCTAGTCGATTCAAGATGGAATCGCTCCTGAGAAGTCCACACAAAAGCAGGGAGGCTGATCCACATGCAAGGAAGTTTGCTAGAATCCTTGGGTGCAAGAACAAAGAACACACAATTGAGAGAAAGAAATTCTCTCTCAAAAACAAATAGGCGACTAGGGTTTTTGCTTTTCTTATATAGTGGGGAATAAAATATTCCCCATTAAGAATAGGAATATTTCTATTCCTTAGTTTGGAATGGGATATTTCCAATTAAATATACCTTCCTATTTTGAAATAGGACATTTTCCAATTAAATATACCTTCCTATTTTGCAATGGGATATTTCCCAATTAAATATACATTCCTAATAAATAAATATGAATATTTATTTATCCATATATTTAATTAATGGGATATTTAAATATATTTAATTGTATTAGATATATTTATTCCATATATTTAATCCATATTAATATAAACATAATTACAACTTTGCTAAATTAACTTCAACATAAATATTGAATTTTGGAAACGACCTTCAACAAATTTAATCGCACAACAAAATTACCAAATTACCCTTTTCATCCAAAAGACGAAATTACCCTTTATTTTCATTCTCAATAAAATTGCCTTTAATGTGTGTGACCCCTAGGCTCTTTATTATGTTGGCAGTGACTAGATTTATAATTAAGCATCAACTAATTAGTGTTCCATACACAATCAAGATTGACCTTGCCCAACAAATAAAAATTTAGCGAAGTAGCTACCTTTCAACAGTATGGTTATCGTGCAATTCCAATCCTTTCATCATCATTTATCTCATCAAGGTTTGAAGTATAGATTTAGTATCAACTTCAATGAATGTACCTTGATATGTTTATATTTGGTTATCGAATCAACGACCATATAAATTGGATTCGAGTACCAACTCGATTCCACTATGGCCACAGATTTTGCGGCCATAGTTCCTAACCGAATATGTCAACAAGATAATTTCTCTTGTAACTAGGAGTGATAAATTCTTTGTTGATCCACCATAGCCATAGTTTACTTCTCAATGTAACCAATGACTACCATACTGATAGCCTTAAATAGGATTGCGTTAGGCGAGTGTCAAATTACATCAATAATTACACACTGTGCTCTGGTGATCTCAAGTTAAGGGATCACATGCACCACCATCCGTTGGAGGATGTATTCCATAGACATTAGCATTACCATCTTGTGTGAAATCCTCCAGTGGGTCGTTCAAGTGAACTTGTCATTAACAAGCACCCTATGCATCGCACTAGGTTGTCACCAAACAACCTTGACATGTGAGAATTGTCACTACCTTTCAGTAAGGTCGTTTAACGCTATGATAGCCTTACTGTATAATCTATGTCCTTGGATAGATTAATATTGGGGCTATGGACAGTTCTATAATGGGTCCTCACAATTAAGATTTAAAACACTTAATTCCTTCATCACAGTTCAAATGAATGCTATGATATAGAAGTTATGCCTTTATTGCAATTCCAATCCTTTCATCATCATTTATCTCGTCAAGGTTTGATGTACAAAAGTATTGTCAACTTCAATGAATGTACCTTGATATGTTTATATTCGGTTGTCGAATCAATGACCATATAAATTGGATTTGAGTACCAACTTGATTCCACTATGACCACAGATTTTGCGATCGTAGTTCCTAACCGAATATCTCAGTGAGATAATTTCTCTTATAACTAGGAGTGGTGAATCCTTTGTTGATCCACCATAGCCATAGTGTACTACTCGATGTAACCAACGACTATCATACTAATAACCCTAAATAGGATTATATTAGGCTAGTGTCAAATTACATCAATAATTACACACTACGCTCTAGTGATCTCAAGGCGAGGGATTACCATCTTGTGTGGAATCCTCCGGTGGGTCAGTCTAGTGAACTTGTCATTAATAAGCACCCAAGCGTCATACTAGGTTGTCACCTAACAACCTTGACATGTGAGAACTGTCACTACCTTTCAGTAGGGTTGTTCAACGCTATGATAGCCTTAATGTATAATCTGCATCCTTGGTCAGATTAATACTGGGGCTACGGATAGTTCTTGAATGGCCATTATATGTGATCATAGGGTTTCACAATTAAGATTTAAAACACTTAATTCCCTTGTCACGGTTGAACCCTTTTAAGGACATATATCAATATATATACGAATATATAAATGAATGCTATGATATAGAAGTTATGCCTTTATTGATATTTAATAATATTATTACAAATGTCCTATTATTATTGGCTCTAGTGCACTTATCCTAACAAAAGAGGCACATATTAGGGAGGAATTGCAATGTGCAATTATTATCGACACAGAGTTTGGATACCAAAATGAGATTAAAGTTGAAGGTAGGGACTAGGAGGACATTTTTCAGGATAAATTTTTCTCCTAGGTGGACATTATCGACATGTGTGGTTGGGGTATTATTATAGATATTGGAAATTTAGGTTGTGTGTGTGTAGTGAAAAACCTATGGTGGTAAACAATGTGATCACTGGCACGGAGGTCAATTATCCAACATCTTTTGAAACTAAATTATTAAGGACAAAAGATGTACCTACATAAGTAGTAGAAGCATTGTTGGGTTAGGATTGATTTAGCATCTGGAGTAGTTGGGTGATTTGTTCGGGAATGATCATGGGCATCGGTGTGTCATTTCCCTAATTTGTTGTCACATTATTTGCCGTTGAATTTCCAGATTTTTCCGTGGGGTAGCCATGTGATTTCCAACAATTCTCACGATTGTGATTGCACTACTTGCAATATTCATAATTAATTTGCTTTAACCTGATATAGTTGATCCATAGTTGTTGGATGTGTTTTGAAACTGTCCATATTGAGAACCATTGGATGAGAATAACTGATTGATCTGTTATGGACTGTTGATGGGTTGAGTTGATATGGGCCATTGATGGAATTATATAAATTCCCACTTTTCTCATTTCCAACTAAACCTAGCCGTTGGTTTCCCTCTCACCTCTCTCACCTTTCACATTCTCCGAGTGATTTTCTCGGTCAAGTCTATTTGTTGCAAAGGCAGTGGAATCACCGAGGTGTGGTGGTTCCACTGTGGCCAATCACTAATGCTCGTCTTAAATGGCGAGCTGGTAAAGATGGCGAAGTGTTGGCGGTGATGATTTTCTGAGCATTTGTGTTTGAAATGGGAGGAAACTCTCATTTAGCCCCATCAAAATGTGGATAACTCAATCCCTTTCTTTGATTTTCTGAAATTGGTGTAAAGTTTTAGATGTCCCATTTAATGGGTCCTCAATGACATCGAGCTCATTCCGCGGTGCTGATAATCAGTTGAAAAAGCTTGTCACCGATTGATTATATTGCTTTACTTTGGCAAGATTATGCTGAAGAGTGAAAAGTTTGGCTAAATCGAGTTGGCCATACATCTCTTTGATGTTGGCCCACATTTGCTCGACAATCTCTATTGGTGGGAGTCCAACGGCAACATCCTAGGTAAGGGAGTTGCTAAGCCATGACTGGACAACAGTATTACATTTGGTCCATTGCTTTTTGAGATGGGGCTCATTGGGCGGCGGCATAGTTCCTTCAATAAAGCTATCTTTATTCTTTGTGATAAGAGCCCAATGAAAATCACGTGACTAAACCGCTTAGGTTTTTGATCTCGCGAGGGGCTGCTTGACTAGAACGAGTTCTGGTCCGTCTAATGGTGGCATATGCAAAATGTTGTTAGGTTCTAGCTGCTGTTGAGGAGTGGGGGTGGGTTGGAAGGGAAACTGGAAGGGTTGACCAAATTCAAATTGTGGGTCGGTAAACCTGAAATAGGTGTGTGGGCTTGACTCATGATTTGGATTTGATTGACTGTTTGGGCCTAGTTGAGTGGGCTGTGAGCTTGGTGGTTGGGTATTTGGTTGAGAATTGGGTTGTGGGCCTATGTGAGTGAGCTGATGTGGGTCTAGTTGAGTAGGCTGATTTAGGCCTTGTTGAGTGTTAGGAAACGATCTAACTCATGGCAGTGGAAAACAAAAATTTTAGATCGTAGATCGTTCCCATTAAAGCCAATATCAAGGCACATAATATACAGTTTATATGTTAAATCAAAATCTATAGTAATATGAGCAATCAGAGTAAAGTTTAGAGTTCATACGTACATTTGGAGGCTCCTTCAAACTTGTCTCTGGCTGGATTCGCTACCAATCTAAGAGCAAGATCAAACTAGCGGTAATCCACATGAAGATAACCCGAAGAGCTAAAGAGGGATTTGCTAAATCCTCTTTAGGCTTCAATAACCAAATCAAGAATCAAAGGAACTTTGATTCAATGAAGCAAGGTGGCGTGAGATAGGGAAAGGGTTGTGTGTTTTCATTTCTTTCAATGAAAAGGATTGAATGAATTTCTATTCACTTTTTAATTCACAAAACATTGCACTTATATAGTGCACATAAAACCCTATTCCAATAAGGAATAGGCTTGGGCTTCAACCCAAACAGCCCCCATATCCAAACACTCCCAATCATGATATTTTATTATAATTATTATTATTTCCAATTAAACTCAGTTAATGTATTTATAGAAATACATTAACATTTAATAATAACAATAATTCATTTAAATATATGTATATATATATTTAAATATAATCTCACTTATTTAATTTTAATATCAAATTAAATATAAGCAACAACCTCAGCAAATTTAATTGTACTATGAGATTACCAAAATACCCTTTTGCCCTAAAAGACGAAAACGCCCCTTGCACAAACTGATTCTTAAATTATCTTCTATGTGTGTGACCCATAGGCTCCTCATCATACTGGCAGTGTGTAGTATCGCGATTAACACTAATTAATCATCTCACTACACACAGACCAAGATTGGCTACTAGTAAGGCATCATGACCACCTGATAGATTCAGATTCAGCAAAGCAGCTACCTATCAATGATATGGTTACCGTATAATCAAATCCTTTCATCATCTGTCATCTCATCAAGACTTGGGCATAGAAATAGTGTCAACCTCAGTTTACTCTCGATATATTTGTATTCAGTCAATAGACCAATGACCGGAATAATGAATTGGTTTGAGCGACAACTCGATCCCATTGTGATCACTGATTTATTGTCATTGTCATTAACTGAATTGCGCCATGCGATAACTTCTCCTGTACCTAGGAGTGATGAATCCTTTGTTAATCCACCATAGTTTTGATACACTACTCTATGTAACCAATCACTACCATATTGACAGCTTTGAATAGAACTGCGTTAGGCTAATGTCAAACTACACTAATCGGTGCACAAGGCGCTCTGGTGATCTCAAGTCTAAGGATTACATGCACCACCATTCGTTAGAGAATTTGTTTCATAGACACAGGGGTTACCATCTATATGGAATCCTCTGGTGGGCCATTTTAGGGAACTTGCCTACAGCAAGTACCCATGTGTTGCACCAGGTTGTCAGCCTACAACCTTGACAAGTGAGATATGTCACTGCCTTTTGATAGGGTTGTTCAACACTATGATAGCCTTACCATATTATATGTGCCCTTGGTTAGAATAATATTAGGGCTACAGACATTTCTAGAATGGCCATCATATGTGCTCATAGGGTTCTCACTATCAAGATTTGAAACACTTGATACCCTCGTCACGGTTCTACCATTCTAAGGACATATATCAATACATATAACTATGGTTTACATGATATAGTAGATAATTCCTTTTATTGATTAACAAACATTATTACAAAGAGTCAATTTCACAATATTTGATTAGCCTTAGGGCACCTACTCCAACAATCTCCCACTTGCACTATAGCCAATCATTCATGCACTCAACATTGAATGATCCAAGCGCCCATCATGCTTCTTACAGAAACTTCAACAGTGGGTTAGTAGGTACTCTGTAAATCTGCACATTCCCTTTGTGATTGATCTCTTAGATCAAATTGAATCAACTAAGTGTGTGTTTCCATTATTGGTGAGACCGTGATTCCTCAGTCACAACAATGGCTCCATTGTTATCGTAGTAGAACTTTACTGGATTAGCAATGCTTGGAACCACATTAAGTTCAATAATGAACTTTTTGATCCAAAGCCTACACGGTTGCATTAAATAATGTGATATGCTTAGCATCAGTTGTAGAATCCATTGCAGTACTCTTATTTGAGCTCTTCTAGCTCATTGTAGCTCCATTGAGACAAAATATACAATCCCAAATTACGAACTGTAATCATTTTTATCCATTTGGAAATAAAATCACAGTATCCTCTTACAATGAGCTCATCTTCCCCTCCATAATCCAAAAACATATTCTTAAGCCTTTTTTAAGTGTTAGTGAAACGATCATACATGGCAGCGAAAACAAAAATTATTTAAACATTATCGATCATTCCTTTGAACTAAGATCAGGGCACAAATTTACAGTTTATACAACATATTAAAATCTGCAAAAAAACAGATCAAGGTTAAGAAACCATACCCACGTTTGGAGCCTCCTCCAATTTGTCTAAGAATGGGTTTCGCTTCTGACCCAAGTGTAGGATCGAACCAATGTAGTCCACACGAAGACAACCTCAAGGAACTAAAGAGGGATTTACTAAATCATCTCTAGCCTTTAAGAACCAAGATGAAAATCAAATGAAATATTTTCTTCAAGCAAAAGAAATCTGGCGTGAGAGAGAAGAAAAAGGGGCTGGAATATTTGTTTTCAATGAATGAATGAGTTCCTTAAACAATTCACAAAGTGTTGCACTTATATAGTGCACACTTTGCCCTATTCCATCATGGAATGGGCTTGGGCTCCAACCCAAACACCCCTTGTATCCAAATAGCTCCTTTAAGATATTTTAATTTTAATTATTATTGTTATTTCAATTAAATTCAATTAATATATATATATATATATATATATATATATATATATATATATATATATATATATATATATATATATATATATATATATATATATATATATATATATATATATATATATTAACATTTAACAATAACAAATTCATTTAAATATATGCGAACACAAATTTAAATATAATTTCACTTATTTAATTTAATTAACAAATTAAATAAAGGCTACAACCTCAGCAAATTTTATTGCACTGTGAAATTACCAAAATACCCTTTCCCCTAAAAAAGACGAAAATGCCCTTCTTACAAACTGGTTCTTAAATTATCTTATATGTGTGTGACCCGTAGGCTCCTTATCATACCAGTAGTGTGTAGTATCACAATTAACACCAATTAATCGTCTCACTACACACAGGACCAAGATTGGCCCTGCAGGCATCATGTCACCGATAGATTCTGGACTGACAGGGCATGTCAATGATATGGATACCGTGCAATCCAATCATTTCATCATCTATTATCTCGACAAGACCGAGGCATAGGAATAGTGTCAACCTCGGTTACCCTCGATATGTATGTATTCAATTACTGGACCAACGACCTGAATAATAATCTGGATAGAGCAACAACTCAATCCCACTATGGCCATAGTTTTAGTGTCATTGCCATTTACTGAATTGCGTCATGAGATAACTTCTCTGTGCCGGGAGTGATGAATCCTCTGTCTATCCACTATAGTCTTGATACACTCCTTGATGCAGCCAATCACCACCGTATTGACAGCTCTGAATAGAACTACGTTAGTCTAGTGTCAAACTACACCAATCGGTGCATAAGACGCTCCGGTGATCTCAAGTCTAAGGATCACATGTACTACCATTCGTTAGAGGATTTGTTCTATATACACTGGGGTTACCATCCATATGGAATCCTCTGGTGGGTCAGTCTAGTGAACTTGCCTACAGCAAGTGCCCATGTGTTGCACATGGTTGTCACCAAACAACCTTGACAAGTGATATCAGTCTCTGCCTTTCGATAGAGTTGTTCAACATTATGATAGCCTTACCGTATTATCTGTGCCCTCACTTTAGAACAATATTGGGGCTACAGACGTTTCTAGAATGGTCACCATATGTGCTCATAGGGTTCTCACTATCAAGATTTGAAACACTTGATACCGTCGTCGTGGTTCTACCATTCTAAGAACATATATCAATACATACAATGATGATTTACGCAATATAGAATAAAATTCCCTTTATTGATCAATGAACATTATTACAAAGAATCAATTTTACAATAATTGATTGGCTCTAGGGCATTTACTCTAACATCAAGTACTTAAGGATGTCCATTAACACTCATCTAGTGTCACTCACTTGGATCTAATTGATATCTTCTACAAGTGCTGAATGCACATAAGACATCAATCTGAGTACATAACATATTGCTCACTTAGATCCTATTGATATCTTCTGCAAGTGCTTAATGCACATAAGATATCAATCTAAGCATGTAATCATAGCATCACTTACTTGGATCCAATTGATATCCTCTACAAGTGCTTGGTGACCATGAGATATCAATCCGAGTATATAACATGGCATCACTCACTTAGATCCAATTGTTGACGTATATGGAATCCTCTTCATTCTATCTCTCTCATCGTGTGGTTAATGACACATATCCTTAGAGAGATAGACACCATGTGCCATCGAAAGAAATCCTTCTGCGATTCTTCCATCTTACTGAATCTGTTCAGTACCTTGTCTATGTACTCTGACTTAGGTTAAGCAACCTACCCGATCTATCACGATAAATCTTCATTCCGAGAATGTAGGCTGTTTCTCCTAAGTCTTTCATGGAGAAGCACTTGGATAACCAAGTCTTTAACGACTACAAGTTCGATATGTCATTCCCAATTAGAAGTATGTCATTGACATGTGGTGTGTTGTCGTAGGCAACCAAGATTAAAAACCTTCCTAACCTAACTACTGAACTGTAAATAGGGTAAGCAAGGGTTGATCCCACGAAGAGTGTTTAGCCGAATTTTCGATTATGTGAATAAGAAGGGGGTTTTGGGGGAGAGAAAACAATCTTAGCCAAAAACAAAAACAAAAACAATTCAATTCCGAAATCAATTAATATAACGAAACTTGGTCTCTGTCAACATCCACCATCGGAATCTTACAACTGATCATTAATGCAAAAGTAAATCAATTCTTACTTTGAATATTCACCGTTGGAACTATTTTCCTATCTCTCCTTAGTTGTAATTAATTAGGAAACAAGCGATCTTAATTAATCTTACCATTAAACAACCCTAGACAAGCGCTAAAGATTTAATCTAATGGCAGCCTTAAGAATTAGAGAGATCGATGAAGCTAAACGACACAAACTCAAGCGGTTATATTTAATTTAGTCGAGTGTTCCTCTTAAGCTTACTAATTCCTGACGCAACAAATTAATAACCCTAATTGCTTCACAAGTTAGAGGGATCAAACAATTACGGATTTAATATCTAACTTAGCAATAGATTGTAACAAATAATAACCTAGTAGGCCTCCTAGCAATTAAATGAAACAATTATGAAAATAAGCATAGAAGAACATCCAA
The DNA here is from genome assembly GCA_026225825.1 of Pistacia integerrima. NCBI lineage: Eukaryota > Viridiplantae > Streptophyta > Magnoliopsida > Sapindales > Anacardiaceae > Pistacia > Pistacia integerrima. The sequence continues at coordinate 13,934,982 of CM047747.1, forward strand.
TACTCAAAGCATAAAATTGAACACTGAAGTAAAACGGATTAGATCTCACAGTTATTGATTCCGAGGCCTCCGTTTCCTTCGACCAAGTTAAAAAAATTTGCCTCTCATGGCCATCACGAAAATTCCAAAGGAAAAGTTACAGAGAAGACCAGAGAGAGGCGTGGTCCCCCTCAAAAACCCTAATCTGATCCTCTTAACAAAAATCCAGTTCAAGTATTTGAATCCCACTCAATCTCCTAAAAAAAAAAAAAATTCTAATATCCTAAAATAACATTAATCCTAATCTGATTCTAATTAATTGAAAATAAGATAAAGTCCTAAAATAAAATAGGAAAGTGGTGTTTTCCAGCTGTAATTTGCGTGCAATAGGTCTTCAAAACTTCTTGTAATAATCTGCCTATTTGAATTGCATGACAAGGCGGAATGTTCCGAGGCGTCGGCAGTGCAGGTGCGTCAACTTCAAGCTCGATTACAACCTTGATGTAGTGAGTATCTCTGCAAACTCAAAAAATTAAAGTTGTAGATATCTTTCTTAGAGTTCCACAGAATTTGAATCATCTCAATCGGAGCTCGGATGAGAGAGTTATGCCCAGATTACGAAACGACGTCGAAACTGTCCGAATTCACTTAATTAATTCCGTTTTGCAATTAACGCATCCATTTGCATCCTAAATCAAAATAGAATAATAATGAGTATATTTAGGCAGCAAATAAGTATAAAAGACTAGACATTAAGGGGGGGTAAATATGACATTTTGCATTCTCATTAACATGCAACACTAGGAATGTCACTGTGCTCCCACTTACTTTCTTGTAAACACAAGCCTCATCTTCGTTCTTAACAAAACCGAATTCTTTTACGGCTTCATCAAAACGAATGTTCCAGCTCCTTGAAGCTTGCTTAAGTCCATATATGGACCTCTTCAACTTGCATATCTTATTAGCCTTTCCATCAAGATAGAAACCATTGGGTCGTGTCATATATACATCCTCTTCAAGGTTTTCATTTAGGAAAGCATCTATGACATTCATTTGCCAAATCTCATAGTCATTTGTTTGTCCATCGAGACTGAAACCATCGGGTTGTGTCATATACACATCATTTTCAAGGTTTCCATTCAAGAAAGCAGTTATGACATCCATTTGCCAAATTTCACAGTCATAATATGCAGCAATCGCAAGCATAATCAAGATAGATCTAATCATGGCAATCGGCAAAAGGTTTCTTCATAGTCAATACCATGAATTTGTTTGAAACCTTTGGCAATCAGTCGTGCCTTCAATGTATGCACCTTATCATCCATGTCAGTCTTCTTCTTGAAGACCCATTTACAACCTATGGGTTTTACCTCTTCAGGTGAATCCACCAAAAACCATGATTGGTTCTGGTACATGAAGTCCAACTCAGATTTTATGGCTTTAAACCATTTAATGGAATCTAGATCTGATACAGCTTCATCGTAGGTTTTGGGTTCATTGTCTTGATAGAGCAGTATGTCACCACATTGAGTAATGAGAAAACCATATCTCTCGGGCTCACAATGTACTCTCCTAGATCTACGTAGCTCCTGTGCTACTTGAGGTGATTCACTTTGATCCACAAATTGTGGAGTAACCTTCTCGTGATGTTCAACTACCACTTGTGGCATATCTTCCTGCCCTTTGCCTAATGTCACTACTAGAAAAACCTATTTTCTTGATAGAATGAGTTAACATATTTTCTTGACTGTTCTAAAAACTGTCAAGAATTTGAAATAATCCTTAACCCTTTTTTATGATTCTTGACAAGAATTTGGTCAAAAATAAATTTTATGAATTCTTTTTTTTAACAATTGTAGTCTCAATCCTTGATAGTTTTTAACGGTCAAGGATTAAATTGAAAAAACAAAAATTAAAAATTTTACTAAGGCAAAAGTTTCCCGCCCATCAAAAGTTTCATTAAGACAAAATTTCCCACACCAAAAAAAGTTTTCCACTCATTTTTCATTAGCCCATTTTTCATTCTTTCACCCTAAATTATTTTCTCATTTTCGTTCTCCATACACTATAACAAAAATGGCTTGGACATCTTTTTGACGACTTTCCTCCATTTTTCGATGACTTCTAGAAATCCTAGGGGCCGGTCCATACTCCCTAAGGTCAGATCCAGCTTCACCAAGCTTGGTTGAGTCGAAATCTCGCCGGAAAAAGCCATTTCACTGTCGTGACTCTTCACCTTCCCGGCGTGATTTCTCTCACTTTTAGATGTTGTTTCATCTCTCAAGTCACATATTTGGACTCCTCGTGACCTGATCTACCTCTCACAAAGTTTTGGAGCATTTTCGTCATCGGTCGCTGTCGCCAGAATCCGCTGCAGTCGCTGGTGACGTTTCAACTTGCAGATGTTGTTCAAAATTATGATGCACAAAGCAAGAAGGAACATTCTTGTAATAAGTAAGCATCATGTTACTACTCTTTTCCATATTGATTATCATGAAATGTAAGGTTCATTCTCTCATGAATATTTCTGATTTACTGCATTGATTACAATGACATTTGATGAGCTATGTTTGCAATGATGTCATCTCAAGATTCTATGGGCATAGTCTTTAAGTGTTTGTCAAAAGGTGCAATTGACTTTCTTGTGAAACCAATTCGCTCGAATGTGAGCCAGTCACGTCTCGAAGCCGCAATTTTCAAGTCGTCAGTTGATATTCAAACCGAATGGAACATACTTGATCAAATTTCGTTTTCGACTTTCTCCAAATTGTCGTTTAGTGTGTCGGAGCCTAAAGATTTGCTCTTTTGTGGATCTCTTGAGTACTACGACAGGTTGTATGATCACGTGACGCCAAAGAATGAGCGTAGACTAGAGAGATTCAAGTATAGGAATTTCTTCAAGGTGACTACAACTGATGATCCCGTGATTCGGAGACTGGCCAATGAAGATAAGGCTATTGTTTTTGCCACGGATGCCATTTTAGCTACGCTTATGTGCGCACCCAGGTCAGTTTATTCGTGGGATATTGTAATTCAATGAGTTGGCAATAAATTATTTTTTGATAAAAGAGATGGGTCACAGTTAGATTTATTATCAGTGCATGAGACATCTCAAGAACCGTTGCCTGAAGCTAAAGATGATATTAACTCGGCATATTCTTTGGGTGTTGAGGTTGCCTATATTAATCAGAACTTTTCACAGCAAGTTTTAGTGAGAGATGGGAACAAGTTGACCTTTGTTGAGCAGAACCCGTTTGCTGATGAAGGAGAGGAGGTGTCTTCAGTGGCTTATAGGTATTGGAGGTGGAAGCTTACCATTTGCTAATGAAGGAGAGGAGGTGACTTCAGTGGCTTATAGTATAAGAGGTGGAAGTTTGATGATGATATGCATCTTGTTGCTTTGTGTAAGGTACAGTGTTGTGGATGTTAACAATCAAAGGTCATTTTTGACATTGAATGTGCTTAATGAGTTTGATTCAAAATACTCTGGTGTTGATTGGAGGCAGAAGTTAGAGACTCGGAGGGGTGCTATTTTAGCCACTGAGTTGAAAAACAATGCAAATAAGTTGGCAAAGGGGACAACATAACTTTGTTGGAAAGTGCTGATCTGATGAAATTGGGACATGTTTCGAGGGTTCACCCACGTGATCATTATAACCATGTAATATTGGCTGTTATGGGGTATAAGCCTCGGGATTTTGCTACCCAGATTAATTTGAGTACTGCAAATCTGTGGGGCTTTGTGAAGAGTATTGTGGATTTGTGCATGAAGTTGAATAAGGGGAAGTATGTGGTTGTTAAGGATCCGTCTAAGCCACAAGTGAGGATCTATGAGGTTCCACTAGATGCATTTGAGAATGATTATGTGGAAGAGCCCTTGTGTGAGGATGAGCAGGTACAACCACCTATGGAGAATGTTGAGGGAGTGGAAGCAACTAATGATGTGACGCCCAAGCATAGTGGTATTTATTTATTTATTTTTTATGTTAATCATTGTTGTTTAATGAGTTATACCCTTTTGTCATTGAGCCTTTTAAAATCATATGTATGTTCATATATATATTTTTTTAGAAAGGTCACGTGTGTATGTGAATGCATGCAGATGTCTCTGGTTAGAATCTGTGTTTGCATATGTTTCATAGTGGTCTAATTTCTATTGGGAAGGTCTTATCTATGGAAATATTTGATTAATGCTTGTGGTTTACATGCTTGCTAATTGATTCTGACTTCTAAGTTCAATATGCCAAATTGTAAGCTCAAATTATCAAAATGATTTGCAGCCGTACCCATATTTGCACATTCGCAACAAGGAGTTCCCATGGAGTATGTTTTCACAGTTAAATAAATTTATTTGTCTCTAGAGCCCTAGAAGAAGAGGTGTCTATTTTGTTGTTACATTGATTTTGTGTTTGATGGCACTTTTTGTCTTGACATTCAAACTTTGGGTTGCCTTATTGATTGCTTGTTGAGTTCGGCATTATGTCTTTGCTTTAAGTTCTTTGGCTATCCTAAATAACTAGCAGTATTGATTTATCTTTTCTTTGCTTCTTGTGCCTTGTTGAGTTCTTTGGCATTATGTAATATACATTTCTCAGGTTGCAGAAAGCCTAGCATTGCTCTCTCAATTCTACTGTGCCCTCTCGTGGCAAAGTACTTGCCCTTTGCTCTGTTTTGTTGCTTTTTAGATAATTAATTCAATTTATTTTAATACTACAATGTTTATAGCTCAAGAAAACAATTTTATTTTCTATATTTGAGGTGTGTTGGTTGTGTTGAATACCTTTGATGCCCAGCCTTTAAGTAATGAAGAGGAAGATGCAAAAAATATGTATCAAATTTTTAATTACTGATGCACTAATGCCATGGGTCTTTTATTCATGCATATATACTATTGTTCAATTTTATTTAATAAATTAATTGAAAGATTGTTGAGTGTCTAAATTTATTGTTGAATTGTGATAATTGTTGTTGGTTGAGGAATATTATGAAGAATTTCATTGCATTATTCCATTATTTAATTAGTAATAATTAGGAAAATAAACTAATTATAAAATAAAAATATTTACAAAAAAAAACTCACAGATTTAAGACTATCAAGGATGGAAATATTAATAAAATTTGACTATTATTATTAATTTTTTTTTCTTGTTAAAATCTCTTGATAGTTTAAAGACTGTCAAAGATTGGTTAAATTTTGGTCAAATTCTTGACAGATTATAACTGTCAAGAGATTTGTCAAGAAATTCTTGACAGTTCAAAAATGGTCACCACCCTTTCTTGACACTGGCTTCAATGACGGGTGAAGAACTGTCAAGAAACCCCTTTCTTGACAGTTATTACCCATTAAGAAAAGGGGTTTTTCAAGTAGTGTGTATCTTGTGGTATTAGAACTTCATTGAGTTCTACTTTTCTCCCACTAGTACTTCTTAGGAAAATTCTTTTTCTAGGAAGACACCAGAACGAGCAACAAAAAATGTGTTGCTCTGGATGGTAGAAATGGTATCCTTTGGTCTTCTTAGGATACCCCACAAATATACATATGTAGGATTTTGAGCTTAGCTTGTTCGAAGTCAATTTCTTGACATAAGATTCGCAAACCCAAATCCTTAGATAAGACAAGTTGAGCCTTCGCCCACTCCATTGATCATATGAAGTCTTATCTACAGACCTTGACGACACACGGTTTGGTACGTGAGTCACAGTCTCTAGGGCACAACCTTAGAATCATGTGGGCAAATCATAGAAACTCGACAAGGATCTAACCATATCAAGTAAGGTCATAATCCCCTCTTTCAGATACACCATTATGCGAGTTTTAATACTACTTATGTTCCTTCAGGTATGTCTAGGTCAACTTACCACAGTTAGCATAGTTGTCATTTTGAGATTATCCTTATCGTATATCTTAAGAACATATTATTATGAAATAGTTCCATAAAAAATATTATTTATACTCAAGGAAAATAATCCATTAGTAAAGTAATATTCACATTTGCCCTAAGTGGATACAGAAATATAATTTCTAGAAACTAAAGAAAGATCATAATAATCCACAAGTTCAAGAAACAAGCCCATCGGCAAAATCAGACGATAAGATCCTACAGCAAATGCAGCATCACGTGCTCCATTTTCAACTGGTAAGTCCACCTCTCCCTCAGCGAGCAATCTACTCTACTGTAGTTCTTGCATATTAGTCAAATGTGAGTATCACATCTTGTGTCAATGACCCAAGATGTTGATGGGAGAAGTTAATCTCAAGAATGTACCTAATGAAGAAGTAACATTCTTCTTGTTAGAGTAGGTGCCCTAGAGCCAATCAATTATTGTAGAATTGACTCTTTGTAATAATGTTCATAATCAATAAAAGGCATTTTATTCTATATCGCATAAATCATTATTATTGTAATATGTATTGATATATGTCCTTAGAATGGTAGAACCGTGACGAGAGTATCAAGTGTTTCAAATCTTGATAGTGAGAACCCTATGAGCACATATGGTGGCCATTCTAGAAACGTCCATAGCCCCAGTATTATTCTGAAGTAAAGGCACATATAATACGGTAAGGCTATCATAGTGTTGAACGACCCTGTCGAAAGGTAGTGACTGATCTCACTTGTCAAGGTTGTTTGGTGACAACCTGGTGTAACACATGGGTGCTTGCTGTAGGCAATTACACCGCAACAAGTTCACTGGATTGACCCACCAGAGGATTCCATATGGATGGTAACCCCAGTGTCTATGGAATAAATCTTCTAACGAATGGTGGTACATGTGATCCTTAGACTTGAGATCACCGGAGCGCCTTGTGCAACTGATTGGTGCAGTTTGATACTAGCCTAACGCAGCTTCTATTCTGAGTCTGCAATACCGTGGTGATTATGCATCAACGAGTGTATCAAGACTATGGTGGATTGACAGAGGATTCATCACTCCCGGATACGGGAGAAGTTATCTCACGGAGCAATTTAGTACATGGCAATGACATTAAAACTGTGGTCACAGTGGGATTGAGTTGTTGCTTTATCCAGTTTATAATACGGGTCATTGGTCCAGAAACTAAATACATAATATCGAGAGTAACCGAAGGTTGATACTATTTCTATGCCTTCGTCTCGTCGAGATAACGAATGATGAAAGGATTGAATTGTACTGTAACCATATCGCCGTGTGTAGCTACTTTCTTGAATCCAATCTCTTGGGTGGCCATGATGCCTTGTTAGGGGTCAATCTTGGTTTGTGTATTAGTGAGACGATTAATTGGTGTTAATCGCGACACTATACAATGTCGGTATGATGAGGAGCCTATGGGTCACACACATAGAAGATAATTTAAGACTCAAGAAGAAAGAAGGGCATTTTCGTCTTTTTAAAGCGAAAGGGTATTTTGGTAATTTCACAGTGCAATTAAATTTGCTGAAGGTTGTAACCTTTATTTAATTAGAAAAATTAAATAAGTAAAATTACATTTAAATATGTGTTCGCATATATTTAATTAAATCATCATTATTGTTATATATATATATATATATATATATATATATACACACGTTTAAATATGTGTTCTTATATATATCATTAAATCATCATTATTGTTAAATGTTAATATATATATATATTAATTGAGTTTAATTGAGAAAATGATGAAATAAATAAAATATCTAATTAGGGAGCGTTTGGTAACATTGGGTGTTTGGGTTGAAGCCCAAGCCTATTTCATATGGGAATACGGTATTAAAGTTTTACTATAAAAGAAAATTGTTAATTGTAAAACTGGTGTGATTTTCATTATGTCATTTGATTGAAAAGAAAGAAAGCCTCTAGCCACAAAAACACTGCCATGGCAGTATTGCATTTTTGCCCAAAATCAATTCATTTGATTTTCTTCTTTAATCTTAAAGCTAAGGAGGATCTAGCAAATCCCTCCTTAGTTCTTTGTGATTGTCTTCCGTGTGGACTTTATAAGTTCGATCCTACACTTGGGTCGGTAGCAAAACGTTCATTGACAAATTTGGAGGAGCCTCCAAACGTGCGTATGTTTTTCTAAACTCAGATTTATTTTTCTGTAGATTCTTATTATGATAAAATTGTAAAATTATACCCTTGATCTTGGCTCATGTAAATGATCCTTGTATTATATTTTTCGTTGCTTCCGTTGCGTATATGGATCATTTACTAACACTTCTTCCCTTTTGTTAGGAAGGCCTTGCAATGTTTCCTTCAGTGGCTGGGATTCCCACTATAGGGACAAATGCCTTTCCTTTCGGCAACAATTCTTTCCAATGACTTCTGAGCCATTCCTTTTTCACTTGAGCTGGCTCCGACCAACGTCAACGATTCTGACATTTTTATGCCTAACTCAGTAGCCTTCAACATGTCCAGGAGCTCGGAAAGGGTATTCTTCTTATCATCCTCAATGAAGTCATAGACAAATTGAGAGTAAGAATATAGCAAAGACTGTAATATTATGTTTATCGCTAAACCTTCATTAAGTCTGTATCCCAAAATCTCAAGCCTGTTCATATACTTGGTCAAGTTGATTATATGATCGCCAATTTTGGTACCCTCTTTTATCCTACATCTGAATAATGATCGAGACACCATATGTTTCTCATTTCTTTGAAGAAAATGAAGAATAGAAGCTAAGTCCATTTCCTCGCACTGTTGTCGTAGTAATGGTGTCATTGATGCAAGCACAATGTATCTAGTCATTTCTGCTTACGCATCATGTGTATGCTTCACATATACATACCCAGTCTCATGGATAGAACTATCAGCAGACTTTGGTGACAAAGCTTGCTCAATGGTGTATAATCTATTGCTTAACTGAAGTATATTATTTATACTTCTATACCAGTTAACGAAATTCTCACCATTCTATTTCTCTCACAGTTTGATGATTTGTCGCAGTGATGTTGGGATCATTTTGCTCAATTTAAGTGAATCTACAAGTGTAGAATAAGTAACTGTTATTACAATGTTTATTATTATTATTTAATAAGGTCTTTTATTAAACAATCGCTCCCACTTATTTTCTTCAAGTCAATAGCCCTCACCATTAACTCGAGAAAGCCTCTTGGCTTTCCTAGTGGACCGAGATCCCATCTAGCCCATTTCAAACCCTCGCTTTGACAAACAAGCCAAAATGGGTTGATTAGATAGGCCAACAAACTTAATCCACACAAGTTGATAGCTCCTACTATCATCCTCAAATGTGAAGCAAGCCAACAAGCCAATCATGCAATCCAATGGCCTAGCCATCGTCCTCAAGTGTGATTGTCAATATCAATAGAGTGGATACTACATGTCACCACGTACACACAATATGTGTACTTCTACTATGCCTATGACGTGTTTATCAAACTTCACTTTGGCGAATAAGTAAAACTATCATTTTAAGTCGACCCATCACCATTAAGGAAAACTCCAATGAAATTTAAGCTCCCACAAGTAGAAGTATACCCTTCGCTTTGGCGAATAAGGTTCCGACGAACAGTGGTTTGATTAAACCCATGGTGATGGAAGGCATACATATGACTTAATATATTTTAATTGAGGGTTTTTATTTTATGTCTCACTAGTTTTATTATCTTTGTTAGAATGACATCGTTTGGCATGTTATTAAACATTCAACTTTAGAATGCATTCTAAACCAAATGTAAATGTGCCGGTACATGGCCTAGGTAAAACCAATTTCCTCAAGCCTAGAGGAATCGATGGGTCACCAATGGGTCCTGTAATAAACATCTTGAGTCTTCAAGTATGATTGCCTTGTCCTTGCTCCGTCTTCAAGTACATTACAAAATACATCATTCTAAATTTATAGTGAAATTAATCTTAAACTAATTTTACATCAATAAATTTAGAAACCTCGATTCACATTCGAGGGGAATGAGATGAGAAGAGAATGTACATCGAGAAGGGGAAGAAAGACAGGACACGCAGGCCCTATTTTAAAATTTACAATCATACATACCCAAAAATATTTTAAAACATCCACCATAGGTCTAAGGCTCATGTACCGGGCACCATGCAATATTCAAACATGCACATTGCATACATTAAAAAAAAAAATTCAATTTTTGAATTGGATGAGTGAATTATCAATTACCCCTTGACAATTTGCAAATCCAAATGTGGTCCAAAAGTTTTAAAACTTTTCACTTTAGCCCTGCGCACTCGAAAGTACGCTCACTGAGGCGATGGATTATATCGCCGCACGTGTGTGCTAATTTTTGTCGTGTACATGCACCACGTGCGATTGCTGTGTGATGGTTTATATTGCCGCGGTGAGCACTAATTTTCGTCAGCTCGCACCTTAGACTACGATTATCGTAGCGATGAGTTATATTGTCGCGGCGAGCGCTGATATTCAATCAGTGATCACACTAAGGATGATCGCTGGGGCAAGTGCTGATTTACAATAAGCTAGTATGCCAAACAACGATCGCTGCGGCAATGGGTTATATTGCCGCGGCGAGAGTACACTATAACAAATCAGTTCAATCAGCAACCAACAGAACGACAATTGGATTTTGCAATCAATCTAAACATTTGATCTCAACAAAAATCCATATCTCAATATACCAATCTTGCAGATCATCAACCAATTAAATTAATCAAGTATATTGATTTCTTAAAACGTGCTTTCAAGGCAGATTTTATACAGATTCAACAAAGCAACATATTATCAATCAAATACATGCTATCAACCATACATTAAACTGTAAAATCTGGTACCTTAGGCTTTGATGCCACTGTAAGGAAACGATCTAACTCATGGCAGTGGAAAACAAAAATTTTAAAGTGTAGATCGTTCCTATTAAAGCCAAGATCAAGACACAGATTATACAGTTTATATGTTAAATCAAAATCTGCAGTAATATGAATAATCAGAGTAAAGTTTAGAGTTCATACGTACGTTTGGAGGCTCCTTCAAACTTGTCTTCGATTGGGTTCGCTACCGATCCAAGAGCATGATCGAACTAGTGGTAATCTACACAAAGATAACCCGAAGAGCTATTGCTAGATCCTCTTTAGCTTCAAGAACAAAATCAAGAATCAAAGGAACTTTGATTTAATGAAGTAAGGTGGCGGGAGATAAGGAGAGGACTGTGTGTTTTATTTTCTTTCAATGAAATGGATTGAATGAATTTCTATTCACATTTTAATTCACAAAACATTGCACTTATATAATGCACATAAAACCCTATTCCAATAAGGAATAGGCTTGGGCTTCAACCCAAACAACCCCTTTTATCCAAACACTCACAATCATGATATTTTACTATAATTAATATTATTCCCAATTAAACTCAATTAATGTATTTAAAGAAATACATTAACATTTAATAATAACAATAATCCATTTAAATATATGTGTACATATATTTAAATATAATCTCACTTATTTAATTTTAATATCAAATTAAATATAGGCAACAACCTCAGCAAATTTAATTGCACTGTGAGATTACCATAATACCCTTTCGCCCTAAAAGACGAAAACGCCCCTTGCACAAACTGATTCTTAAATTATCTTCTATGTGTGTGACCCGTAGGCTCCTCATCATACCAACAGTGTGTAGTATCGCGATTAACACCAATTAATCGTCTCACTACACATAGACCAAGATTTGGCTCCTAGCAAGGCATCATGGCCACCAGATAGATTCGGATTTAGAGAAGCAACTACCTGTCAACGATATGGTTACCGTACAATCAAATCCTTTCATCAAATTATTATCTCATTGAGACTGAGGCATAGAAATAGTGTAAACCTCAGTTTACTCTTGATATATTTGTATTCAGTTACTGGACCGATGATCGGAATAATGAATTGGATTGAGCAACAACTCAATCCTACTATGAACACAAATTTACTGTCATTGTCATTAACTGAATTACGCCGTGAGATAACTTCTCCCATACCCAAGAGTGATGAATCCTGTCAATCCACCATAGTCTTGATACACTCCTCGATGTAGCCAATCACTACTGTATTGATAGCTCTGAATAGAACTGCGTTGGGCTAGTGTCAAACTACACCGATCGGTGCACGAGGTGCTTCGGTGATCTCAAGTCTAAGGATTACATGCACCAGCATTCGTTAGAGGATTTGTTCCATAGGCACTAGGGTTACCATTTATATGGAATCCTTTGGTGGGTCAGTCTAGTGAACTTGCCTACAATAAGCACCCATGTGTTGCACCAGGTTCTCAGTCAACTACCTTGACAAGTGAGATCTATCACTGCCTTTTGACAGGGTCGTTCAACACTATGATAGCCTTACCGTATTATTTGTGCCCTTGGTCAGAATAATACTAGGGCTACGGACGTTCCTAGAATGGCCACCATATGTGCTCATAGGGTTCTCACTATCAAGATTTGAAACACTTGATACCCTTGTCACAGTTCTACCATTCTAAGGACATATATGAATACATGTAACTATGGTTTACATGGTATAGTAGATAATGCCTTTTATTGATTAATAAACATTATTACTAAGAGGCAATTTCACAATAATTGATTGGCTCTAGGGCACCAACTCCAACATTGAGTGGGCTGATTTGGGCCTGGTTAAGTGGGCCTAGTGTTTGATTGGTTGATTGGGAATCATTCTATTGTTGTGGGAAAAATCGGAATTACACTAATCCGAGTGCCTTCTTTTTGCGGGTGAAGAACTTGGAGGCTTGAAAGGATGTAGGCAAGAAGAAAAAGGCAGAAGCTTGATTAAGCCACCTGCTTTGATGCCATGTCAGAAAGAGGCAAGAGAGGCAACTAAGCTGCCAAAGAATGCCAAGAGAGAAAGAAGACTTTGAGAAGAAATGTATATTTCACCGATTATGTTTGTATAGAATTGCATCCATTTATACAAAAAAAATAATAATAATAAAGTGTGTGAGGAAAGTATTTAATTATATGATTTCAGAAGTAATGTAATAATCCCATCAATTAGGGAGTAGAATTAGTCTTGTAATAGAGCTCAATCACTATGATTGAGCTCAATCATATCCTATGATAAATGCTAATAATCTTCACATGTCAACATGTATAAACTTGGAATATCCAGTAGATTCTGTTCTTCTGAAGAGTGTATATATATAGTTTATTTTTAAAGTTTTAGTCATTACTAAGAGGATTAAACCTAAGCAGAATGGGTTGCTAAGTTTATTTTAGTGTTCATTCATCACCATTATAAACCAAACATTCATGAAACAAAATAAAGCACACCAGGGGAATTTACATGGTTAGGCAAAATGCTTACATCCATGGGACCAAGTTCAGATGAAGCCAATCCATTATGGTAAATATTTACAATTCAATTACAAAGCCAAAGTTAAGCATCAGTTGCAAGAACACTCCCTGTTGTTACAACGCTTCAAACTCTACTTTTTGGTTGAATTACGAACTACCACAGCAAGCTCCACATTCACGAGACCACCTGGTCGGTCTTGAAGACCTTTTAAGGATCAATCACTGAAGACGCACTCCAATTGAATCAGCTCAAAACTGCTTCAAGCAAAAGCAACGTATCCAACGTAGAAGCGAGGACAAAATCAAAGTATTTGATGAAAGTATTTGTAAGCCTACCTAAGCATATGAAACCTGATGTAAAACAAAAGAAACCTTTTAGAATGTGCAAAGTACTTTCAAAGGAATTATTAGGCTTGGAATGAAATTGCATTGGAGAAGAGATTATAGAGAAAATATTCGGCCAATGCAAGGGGACAGGTGAACAACAAGATGCTTTATGGTTTTACCTTTATGAAAAGTTTGATTCCAGTTCTCTTGGGACCATCGACAATTGTAAACAAACTTTCTAGCACATTACATGTATAAATGACAAGTGTCATAGACCACAAACAATATATCAAAAGAGAATAAAAAAAATAGTTCAATGGAATATTGAAATGCAATATGTGTTGTGCTAAGTATCTGCTAGATGCGTGTGACCACACGATATAACAGAAAATTGACTTAATTGAAAGTGGTCACTTCGACAGAGAGTCATCACACTAGAAATTTAAACATAAATGATTGTGCAATATTAAAGTGAAGTGTTTATACCAAGACTAGTGTTACCACACTAGAATCATAAGTTGATAAATAACTTACAATCTCTCCCTTTGTCAAACTTATGAACAAAGCACAATCTTTTCATTTACAAACTTGTCTCAAAATATCAACAATTAATCAACAAGAGACAGTAACTAAAACAACACAAAAACATATCTCATTAGAGGTATAATCAACAAGTCATAGAGATATGAATGAGACAAAAACAATATGCAAAGCATAATCAGTATCGGTTCAATAAGAAAAAGTTTTGCATGATCAAAAAATTTGAACTAAATTACTCCCCCTCACTTAGTATACTTCCTGAGTAACTAAACCAAGTCACATTCAAATGATTATCAATAAACAGCAAAAACAGGGTTAGTATATAGTTCAACAAACACAAAAAAATTTGTTCTCTGCACATGAGAGGACAACATCATAAATGACTATCAATATCAAACATGCAGTTTCAAAAATATAACAACTCAAAAAAAAAAAAAAAAATAAAAAGAAAATACTGCACAAGTCATAAACCATATTAGTACCAACAAAAAGCAGATTATAAAAGTTCAACTAAAAAATCTAGCAAAAGAAAAAAAATTCATTTATGTTCAGTGTGATCACTTCTGCTTAGAGTGATCACATCAAAAGTTCACATTCCAACAACCAGATTGAAAAGATTCAACTTCAACTTCAGCTTCAGCTTCAACTTCACTCCCCTTCTTTGTTCATCGTTTTTCAACCCTTGCATCTACTTGATGATCTTTTGGTAGGAAGTTTCCTTCCAGCTGTTGTTTTGGTTCATCCTTTGGAGGAGGGACAACTGTGGCTAGTCTGAGGGAGTTACAGTAATGTCAACTGTCAAAAAAGGTGTAGCAGGGGTGGTAGCATCAACTGGAACTTCTTCTTCATTGTGTTGCTGATCAACAGAAAGATCAACCATCGGAGTAGGAGTTTGAAAAACAGTAGCAACAATAGCACTAGCTTCATTAGTTGCTGCACCTTCATCAATAGCTCCAGCTTCATCAGGAGCACCTGCTTTATCATAGGAGAAAACTGTGGCTCCTCTTGAACTTTATCAGTCTCATCGGCCTCATCATGAGATTCAATGGTAGGAGAGACATCCAAAGCAGCCTCGTCATGATCTTTTCCTAAAACAGCAGCCCTTGTTTCTTTCACCAGATCTTCCAAAGTGTCCACTCGAGCAATCAGATTGGTGTGAAAATCATCCATTTTCTTTTCAATTTCTTGCAAAAACTCAAAAATCATGGACTGCCAAGTGTCAATTTTGGCTAGGGCAGCTTGTGAGGATGGTGGAACATCCATGGCAGGGGTGGTTGGAAACAGAGCCCTTGATGGTCTTGAGGGAGATCTTCCTAACCTTAAGGTATATCTCATTTGACTACTTGATGGGACCATAAAAGTCAACAATCCTATGGATTAATGATGGAAAAATTAAGGGTACAGTCTTGCCTTCAGCCTCGGCAATAGACTTGATTCACCAGTAGATCATGGTTGCCAAATCAATGCTTTTCTCTCTCATAATGTCATAAAGGAACTAAGCTTTTGCTAGCCTAATTGATGAATTATGCCTAGAAGGTGACCAATTGATTAAGGGTATCTTAAAAAGGACCTTATATAATGGGGTGAGCACATTTGCAACAATGTAACCATATTTGGGCTAGGTGGTCACAACTCCACTAGTAAGTTCAATTACTAAATCACCTAACTCTTTAGAAGGGACAGATAAATCATCAACATCATCAACAATAGGCAATCTCAAAGTGGTCCTAATTACACTAAGAGTGAATTTCATCCAAGTACCCCTAACACAAACTTTGTTTTTTATAAATTAAGTTGGTCCAGGTCTTTCCTAAAATTAGCATAAAATTCTTGAACAAATCCTTGACACGGGGTGACAGGATTGACTACAGTTCTCTCCCATTTTCTCTTAGACACAATACGAGCAATTTTAGGAAAATCAAAGAGAGCAACATGTGATTCACAAATAATGGGTCTAAACACAATACTCTTTTTAAACCTAGATTTAGCAAGAGGAGTGCTAAGAGTTTGGCGTTTACCCATTCCTTCAGAGTGAGGAGCAGCTTTTACTTTCTTTTTCCCTTTGGATGCTTTGATTGAATTTGTTTACCTTTTGATTTTGTAGGAGAGCCCTTTGTGCGCCTCAATCTCTTAATGGGTTGTTCGTCAGAGGACGACGAGTTCGTGGTTGAAGTGCTAGACATCGATTGCGTCACTGTTAGAGTGTCATCACTTGACGATATGAAGTGTGAACCATTCGTGGCTTGTTAGGATTGGCCTATTCTTGCTCTTTTCTTTGTTTCGACAGCTTTGCGAATGTTAGCAAGGAAAGATTCTTAATGCTCCATTGATTAAGAAATCAAACAAGTTAGTTTTCAATGAGAGGAAAAAAAATGGAGTTTTTGAGAATAAGAAGATGGACGACACAAGTTTTTCAATGATAGAGAGAAACCTAAAGTGACAACCCTTATAAAGAAAAACCCTAGGGAAATTAGGGTTTTAACTCAATCTGTCACTTAAAGACAAGGTGAGCACATTGAACTCAATGTGCACACTCTAGTAGTACCAATGTCAAGGTGAAGACCTCACTCGAGGTATGGCCGCACTGAACATGAAATTGAAAAAATTCAAACAACTCAACCATCAGGTAGTGACACAAATATCAATGTGAGCACACGAGGATCATTTTCACAATTCAAATCAACAAATCAGTGAGTGGTGAATGTCAAAAATTATGTGAGCACTGTGAAGTAAGCAGGTTATCACATGAATACTCAAGGTGGTGACAAAGACACAAAGGCAACAGACTTTAGACACACATAATTTTAAAAATTAAGTACAAAATGGTCATGAGATTAATAAAAAAATTCACACGATTTAAAGAGACAAGTCATATTGATCTGATTAAAAGGCACTAAATTCATTTCTCAACCTTTGAAAGAAATGCAGAAGGAGTATCTTATCCAATGAACATTCAACAACCTTAAAGTAATCACTCTTTTAAGTCATAAATGAGCAACAAAAGCAAGCATTCTTTATCATATGTGTGTCAAGTTCCTCAAGGCGTGAGTATGACTCATTGGTCAATTTTGAAATAGAAGCAACTCCCCCTTCCCTCATGCTCTTTTTCTTTTTGTTAATTCTTTTTCCTTTTTAAGCATAATCTCAACATTTTGGATTCTTTTCATATCAAATAGAGATTAATGGGCATAACATTCAAGAGGTAACCAAGTGTAGCTTTCACCATTGCAAGTAGGTAGTCCTCTAAATGGTAGATTTTCCAAGGACATAAGGGGTCTCTACATCCTAGAAAATTACTCAAGTATGACTTTCACACTACAAACAAGGTAGCTCTTTGACAAGGTGACAAGAAATATGCACTAAGCACTCAATAATGAAAGAAAGTCATTATACTTCTAGAAGTGTAAAACAAGGTGGACATTTCACCCACCACACACATTTCAAAGAGAGAAACAAATCATTATGACACAACACAGGTCATATACACTTGCAACTTTAAAAACTACGAAAAGTTTTCTTATGACATTATTAAAAGAAAAAGACTCTACTTAAGTTGAGTCAGCCCAACAGACTTCCTCAAATTCACAATAGTTTGAAAGTCTAAAACCTTTGTAAACAAGTCAGCAAGTTGAGACTATGTGTTTACATGCACATGATCACTCTTTCTTCAACTAAGTCTCTAATGAAATGATGCCTAATATCAATGTGCTTAGTCCTAGAGTGTTGAACTAGATTCTTAGATATGTTAATTACATTTGTATTATCACAGAAAATAGTTTTATCAAAACCACAGTCCCTCAACGTTTGTTTGATCCACAAAACCTGTGTATAGCAGTTTGATAATCCTAGGATTATACTATTTTATCTAGGCTTTTTGGCCAGATTTTGGATACTTCTTATTTCATTTGTGCTTGAATTCCAACTTAATTGCATATATTTTATGTTTCAGGCCAAACCATGTAGTTAGAGCATATAATGAGCGGAATTGAGTTTCTGGACCCAGGAGCAAGCGAATCTCAGGATTCCTAGGGAGTTCTGAAGCAGATTTGAAGCACTATGAAGCTTGTTCCTATTGGAGAGCACCAAAGATTGAAGATTCAAGCAAGGAAGCAAGTAGAGGGTAGTTTCATAATTTCAGAGTTGTGCAGAAAAGTTCGCCATGGCGAAGTTCTTTCTTCGCCACAGCGATAAACTCTTGGGACAAATTAAGAATTTTAAACCAACTCGTTGCCGCGGTGAAGAATATTCCTCGCCACGGCAAAGTTTACAAGTTTCAGTTTTTCAAAACTGTGCGTTTTAATTTAGGTGAAAGTTTTAGGTTTGTTTTGGACCAACTATATAAAGAAGACTTAGTCATTTTATTAAGAGTTCGACATTTTTGGGAGAAAGAAGAGAAGATTGGAGATTGAACTCTTTGGATTCATCACATAGGGAAGATTATGTTCTCTTTTCTTAATTCTAACATGTTGAATGCATTGTTTACTGTTTTTTATTTCTATTTATGTTAATTTTAGTATGAACTAACTCGTTTTGGGTTAGGGTTTTGATGTAATTGGGGTTTTTATGTTTAATCAATAAATTGATGTTGCTTTTACATTCTATTGCATGGATTGTGTGATTATTCTTGTTCTTATTGAATTTACTTGTTGAGCATGATGAGACTGAGAATGAATCATGTATTAGCTTCTTAGGGTAATTGCCATTGTTGTATTGAACGCTAGAGATAGGTTTGAGAATCAATGAAATCAATTTAGGATTCCATTTAGCATAACGAACTTGGAACTATGAACCTTCAATTTGTTGGGTGCGAAAGCTTAATAGGGAAAAGTAGGAAAACATAGCCTGAGAAGGTATGTTTTACACATTAGGGAATCCGATTTATAATCCGTGCATGTGAGTGTAGAAGTAGCATAATTCGTGGATTAATTCATAAAATCCTAGTGAAGTCAAAACCCTAACCGTTTGTTTTAATTGATATTTCTCTTGAATTAACCTTGCTGTCATTGATTAGTTTTTAAAGTACGTAGTAAATTTTTTTTTTTACTTTAGCTTAATTTTCTCCCGCAAATCCAAACATCTTTCGGTTTCTCCAACTTGATAAACAACTAGGAAAATCGGTGCTTAACAAATAATCCTCGTGGGAACGATACTCTACTTATCACTTTATTACTTTTTGCGACTAGTGCACTTGCTACACATTGCATGTTGTAATTTCAACGCATCAAGTTTTTGGCGCCGTTGCCGGGGATTGATTTTGTGTTAACATTGAACTTTTCTTGTGTTAGCTGTATTAGAGTTTAATTTTAGTTTTAATTGTTGTCTAGTTTGATTTTGTTGTTCTTTTCCGTTAGCTTGTGATCTCATGCTTTCTTTCTTTTTGTTTGGTTTATGTGAAAAGCTAGATGTCATCCAATGGTTCTTATTGATCCTAGAGATTGAAAGAACCGTAAGAAAACTTAACAGAGAAAGAAGAGAACGAGAGGCCATAGTCATTGAGATGGCAGAAAATAGAACATTGAGGGAATTTTCAGTACCCACGGTTGATGGTAGTGGTCCAAGTATAACTAGGCCACCAGTGTAAGCCAACAACTTTGAAATAAAGCCAGCAATCATCCAGATGATCCAACAGTCGGTTCAATTTAAGGGAGATATGAAGGAAGGTCCAAATTCACACATTGTAAACTTCTTAGAGATCTGCAATACCTTCAAATCAAACGGAGTGTCAGATGACGCCATCAAATTAAGATTGTTTCCTTTTTCTTTAAGAGATAAAGCAAAGGGATGGTTAATGGTACTGCCACCAGGAACAATCACAACCTGGAATGAATTGGCACAGAAATTCCTTACCAAATACTTCCCTCCAACAAAATCTGTAAAGATGAGAAATGGTATCACATCGTTTCTACAGGAAGAGACTGAATCACTTTATGAAGCTTGGGAAAGATATAAGGAATTATTGAGAAAGTGTCCACACCATGGGTTGCCAGTTTGGATGCAAGTCCAAAAGTTCTATAATAGGTTGATGGTTAATTTAAAAATGATGGTAGATGCATCATCTGAAGGAGTATTGCAAAACAAGACACCTGAAGAAGCTTATGAGTTGCTTGAAGTCCTAGCAAGTAACAACTATCAAAGACCCAATAAGAGAATATAGTCGAAGAAGTCTATGGGTATTCATGAAGTTGATGCTTACGCGACCATCTCAGCCCAACTTATACCACTTCAGAAGCAATTAGGAGGTATGCAAGTGAATTCTATTCAAACACCTCAACTGACATGTGATTTTTGTGCACGTAACCATGCGAGCAATGAATGTCAAGTGGGGAACACCTTTGCTTCAACTTCATCATCGTCAAAACAAGTCAACGACTTGGCAGGGAATAAAAGACAATAGAACAATCCTTTCTCCAACACATACAATCCTTGTTGGAGAAATCATCCAAACTTGTCTTGGGGCAATTAGGATCAGCAGAATAACCAATGGAATCAAAGAACAACGCTAAACAATCAAGTGGGGGTGAATAATCAACCAGGGGATCAAAGATTGTCAAAATTGGAGGATATGTTCGGGAAATTCATGCAAGAGACCACAGGTTTCATGAGTGAGACGAGGGCGAATTTCAGAAACCAAGGGGCGTCCATTCGAAACTTGGAGGTACAAGTGGGGCAGTTAGCAAAAAAACTAAATGACCGACCACAGGGTTCCCTACCAAGCAACACAGTGACAAATCCACGTGAACAAGTGAATGCAATAACTCTACGGAGTGGAACAGTCTTGGAAGAGGTGGAACAAACAGGGAAAGAAGAGAGCCCACCAAAAGATAAGGAAGATTCTGATGAAGAAGTCGACAAAGAGATCATTGTTGGAGAGAAACCAACAAGTCCCTGGGAAGATGAACCAAAGAGGGAAGAGAGGCAAAGGCAAAAGAAAGAAAAATTGCCATTTCCCGAGATACCACCAGAGTTGGCACATCACACCCCTCCTATGCCTTTTCCTCAGAGGCTTAAAAAGAAAAATCAGGATAAGCAGTTTACAAAATTCATTGAGATATTTAAAAAATTGCATTTTAACATTGCTTTTGCAGATGCCTTGCAGCAGATGCCAAGCTACGCAAAATTCCTCAAGGAAATTTTGTTAAACAAAAGGAAGCTAGAAGAGGAGGAAATAATGATGCTTACAGAGGAGTGTAGTGCCATTCTACAGAAGAAGCTGCCACCGAAACTCAAGGATCCAGGGAGTTTCACTATCCCTTGTGTTATAGGAGATATTACATTTGATAAAGTTTTGTGTGATCTAGGTGCAAGCATAAATCTAATGCCTTTTTCTGTTTTCAGGAGACTAGGGATTGGTGAAGTGAAACCAACGACCATATCTTTATAGCTTGTAGATAGATCCATCAAGCATCCGAGGGGCATAGTTGAAGATGTATTGGTTAAGGTGGACAAAGTCATCTTTCCGGCAGACTTCGGCGTGTTGGATATGGAAGAGGACAAGGAAATGCCTCACATTTTGGTGCGACCATTTCTTGCCACCGGAAGAGCCCTAATAGATGTGCAAGAAGGAAAATTGCTTTTAAAGGTCCAAGATGAAATGGTGACATTCAATGTTTTTGAGGCCATGAAATTTTTGTCAGAGTCAGATTCTTGCTTTAGTGTGGACTTGGTGGACAGACTAGTAGCAGATGCTATTAAAGAGGACATCCTTCAACTACCTTTAGAAGCTTGCATTGCCCAATCAAAAACACTAGAGGTAGATGAGCTGGCAAAGAATGAGTGTGCTAGACTTTTGGAAGCACTTCAGCCAATAAATTCAAGCCAAGATCCAGAATTTGAAGAGTTTGACATTGAAAAAGAGAAGGAAAAGGCAAGAACGAAAGAACCTCAAAAACTTGAACTGAAGCCTTTACCTTCTCACCTCAAATATGTGTATCTTGGTTGGTTAGAAACCTTTCCAGTGATCATCAATGCAAGGCTGAGTAAATTAGAGGAAGAGCTGTTGATTTGGGTGTTAAGGGAGCATAAATCAACAATTGGATGGACCATATCGGACATTAGAGGCATATCTCCATCTTTTTGTATGCACAAGGTACTCATAGAAGATGATGTCAAGCCTAAGGTGCAGCCACAACGGAGATTGAATCCTTCTATGAAGGAAGTGGTGAAACTTTTAGATGTAGCCATAATCTACCCTATTTCAGATAGTCCATGGGTGAGCTCGGTGCAAGTGGTTTCAAAGAAAGGGGTATCACGGTAATAAAGAATTATAGCAATGAACTGATACCAACTAGGACAGTCATGGGTTGAAAGGTGTGCATTGATTACAGGAAACTGAATGAAGCGACAAGGAAGGATCAGTTCCTACTTCCTTTCATCGATCAAATGTTGGAAAGATTGGCAGGGCATGCTTATTATTGTTTCTTGGATGGTTTTTCAGGTTATAGTCAGATTGTCATTACTCTTGAAGATCAAGAGAAAACGACATTCACTTGTCCTTATGGCACCTTTGCATATAGAAGGATGCCTTTTGGGTTGTGCAATGCACTAGCCACATTCCAGCTATGCATGATGTCAATTTTTGGTGACATGGTGGAGCAGTTCATAGAAGTCTTCATGGATGACTTCTCTGTTTTCAATTCTTCTTTTGATAATTGTTTGTCTAATTGATGAGAATGCAAAATGTCATATTTATCCCCCCTTAATGTCTAGTCTTTTATACTTATTTGTTGCCTAAATGTACTCATTATTATTCTATTTTGATTTAGGATGCAAATGGAGGCGTTAAATGCAAAATGGAACTAATTAGGTGAATTTGGACAATTTTGACATCACTTCGTAATCTGGGCATAACTCTCTCATCCAAGCTTCGATTGAGATGATTCAAAATTCTTGGAACCCTAAGAAAGAGATCTACAATGTTCATGTTTTGAGTTGGGACAGATACTCGCTGCATCAAGGTTGTAATCGGGCTTGAAGTTAGCGCATCCGCCGATGTGTCGAACATTACGCTATCATGCAAGTCAATTAGGCAGTTTATTAGTGGAAGATTTGAAGACCTATTGCATGCAAGTTACAGCTGGACACACCAATTTCCTATTTTATTTTAGGGCTTTATTTTATTTTCAATTAATTAGAACCAGATTAGGATAAATGTTATTTTAGGATATTAGAATATTTTGAGAAGATTTAGTAGAATTCAAATACTTCAATTTGAATTGGATATCATTAAGAGGAGAGAGAGATCAGATTGGAGGATATATCACACACGCCTCTCTTTCTATCTTTCTTCATTGTTTTTCTTTTGAGTTTTCCATGGCCATGAGTGGCTAAACTTTCATAACTTGGTCGAAGGAAATGGAGACCTCGGAATCAATAAAACTATGAGATCTATCTGTTTTTATTGTTCAATTTATGTTTTGAGTATTGGATGTTCTTCTATGCATATTGTCATGATTGTTGCATTTAATTATTAGGAGGCCTACTAGTTTATTATTTGTTGCAATCTACTGTTAAGTTAGATATCAAATCCGTAATTGTTTGATCCCTTTAACTTGTGAAGCAATTAGGGTTTAAGAATTTGCTGCGTCAGGAATTATTAAGTCTTAAGATGAACATTCAACTAAATTAAATACAACCACTTGAGTTTGTGTTGTTTAGCTTCATCGATCTCTCTAGTTCTTAAGGTTGCCACTAGATTAAATCTTTAGCGCTTGTCTAGGGTTCTTTAGTAGTAAGATTAATTAGATCATTTGTTTCCTAATTAATTACAACTAAGGAGAGGTAGGAAAATAGTTCCAACGGTGAATATTCAGGGTATGAATTGATTTATATTTGTATCGATGATCAATTGTAAGATTCCGATGATGGATGTTGACTTAGACCAAGGTTTGTTATTTTGATTGGTTGATTAATTTGAATTGTTATTTTCCTGAAATTGTTTCTGTTTTTACTCAAACCCCCCAACCCCTCCCCCAGCCTGGTTGACATAACATAAAATTCGGTTAGACACTCACCGTGGGAACGATCCCTACTCACACTACTACGTGTATTTTTAGGGTTTTAATTCTGGGTGCCCACGACACCACGCTAGATTTTAGCGCTGTTGCCAGGGAGTAATTCTAGTTGATTTTTTGTTTTGTTTTTGTGATTCTTATTTCGTTCTTTTTTTTTTATTTTGCAGGAAAAAAAGAAGAAAACAAAAAAAAACTGTGAACAGTAGTACTATTCATAAGAAAAATTTTGGGTTAATTAGGAATGCTACGAGTACTTATTTCAAAGAAAACGAAATTCTGAGCAAGACTAGAAATACTTCTAGCCCCACCCTCTTGAGGCCAGAAAACAACATTTTGATAGGGTTTTTGGCATTTTTTTGTTTCTGTCATTAAAAAGAAAAAAAAAATTTAATTAATTTTTTTATTTTTTTATTTTCTGGTTGGTTTTTCATTATTTTTCATTTATTTCTTTTA